>CM062813.1:844790514-845390514 GCA_031772625.1 Pinus tabuliformis | reverse complement strand
CAAATTATGTAATTTTATTTTAAAAAGTAGGTGCTACTCATAACACCACTTTTTGAAATGGGGTTAAAAACAACCACTAAATATGACCTTAAAAAAAGAACTTTGGGGGATTAGTATCAATTACTTAACTATGTTCATGTTCACCATGAAAATTAATTCTTAAATGATTGCATAAATTAATCTATGAAGAAGGATTTAACCACCATTAATATACACACTATTGGTTAAAGTAAGTGTTTGTCTATAATGGGCAATTAAATATTAGACATAGTAATTAACAAAGTCACTTTGAGTTTTGGTTATTTTATTCTTTTATGTTTTATTATAATGGTGTGTATTTCTCAGTTGTGTATTGATTTGACTACCTTGTAGCTATCTACAAGAAAGATTTCATTTTCTCATTAATGTCATGTAGTATAAAGAACTCCATCATGTATCATGATTTTATTTGTTAGAGATAAGAACAATCTAAGAATTGGAAGTGATATCAAGAATCTTAGGTCTTTGAAAGACAAAGTTTTGACATTTGCAACTTTGATAGCCTTAGAGACGCAACATCATAGATGACGTGAAGAACTCGATGTTGTTGTTGATAGAGATAAATCAAGGGATTACTAGGTTAGAACATTTAAGAGTTAAAGTGAGTTTGCAAAAATCAAAATTCATTCATTTTAATTTTATATTAAAGAAAATCCATTTTTCTTTAATGTGGAATCCTACAAATTGAGGTTTCAAAGGAGAAAAAAGGTTTTTTTTTTTTTTTTTTTTTTTAAACATTAAAACTTAGCTATATAATTATTGTACAATTTAGAAAACTTGACTATTGTACAAGTTCTAGCATATGAATCATGTAAATGTGAGTCGTATTCTTTCAAACTATTTATGATTTTATGAGAAATCATTATTCACCATGATAAAGCCCAATCATTGGTGAAAGGAATTCTGCATATGAGCATGAACTATTATACCTTTACATCCCCAATATAGACGAGGCACGATAGAGGATCATGTACATGGGCATGACATCACATCATTCTTACAGACTAGAAATTGGCATGCCTTGGGCACCCATCTCAGCATGTGTCTTACGTGGATGTCATGATAGATTGTTTTATAGCGCAATTGTCAATTCTTTACTTCCTGAATAAATGCTAAACGGTTTCATTGATGATCAATATTGCACACACTAATACCATTTTAAATTTAATTTTTAATTTAGTAAAGGCTTTGATTGATGCAAATGCATTTAAATTTAAATTTTGAATTTGTAAATTTGCTTACTCCATATTTATTTTGCTAGAATTTTTGAAGCAAAAGGTTTACATTGAAAAGATATTCAACATCAACTAGGTGGTGGAAATGGATGGTGGACTCTACGTTCCCACTAGTATGATGGCCAAGGTAAGTATGTGATTAATTACTCAGTATCCTTAGATTTGGAAGCTTCACTACTATGTTTGAATAGGTAAACATGCAATTCTTCTTATGGGCTATTCATTTTGATGCCATCCATGGTCAGTGTTCTATGTTTCCATTTTCTTCGTGAGGTGGATGCCTAAGATGACAATGCTTTCACATCTTTAAGTGAATAAAGGAAAAGTTTTTTTTGGCTATATTTATGTCTATTGGGGATTCCCTGAATATTCTAAGATCTAACGGACATGAGAAAGGTCAAATAATTGGCCTTGCCATTGTCTGTTCATCGAATCCTGGAATATTTGGGGAATCCACAATAGATTTAAGCTCAAGGTTTTTTTACATATAGTAGATGAATCACTATGCTTGAGAGCATATTTGTTGGTGTGCCCATGAGCATGAACCGACCTTTTCCTCATTATAACCATATGTCTTATTACCATTAGAGTCATTGATATGTAGAAAATTTGAACTAGCATAGCATGGTGAAATGATCAAATTTAACTCCAATGGGTTCCATAATATCATCTCCGTTGATATGGTATATGCGTTTTGGAGAAATTAAGGTTTTTCTAGTGTTTCTGGATATAATAAGAAAAAAATGCCAGAGGTAAAGGTAGTCCCTACCGAGCTATCCAAAGGATTTGTTTTCATATTATTATGTGTCTATGAATAGCTATCTACAGTACTCAATGAGATGAATACATTGACACTGATACAATTTTTTCTATTTGTATTATCTAAACTGAAATTTTATTGATTGGTAGCTCCTAAAACATAATTTTGACTCTAATATTTTCTACTTGTAAAAAACACTTTCCCCTTCCAACCACTTTACCATTTGGTTCAAATACTTGAACCAAAATCCCTAAAAGACTGTAATTTCATTGTCAATGAGATGCGGGCGACCATGTTGTCCATGATTAACTCCTTGTCCACCTACAAGGATCACAATACTTCATGTTTATTAATGATAATTTCAGAATGAAGAAGTATCGAGAGAATAAGCATTCCTGAAAACAAAAATAATTTTAACCAGAATTTTCCAATGCTGGCCACTTCGAAGTCAAATTTCCCTACACAAGAAAATATAACAAAAATCATTCCTGTAAAAGAAATTTACTATTTTTTTAAATGTTCAAAGCGTCATGTTTATTTAGATATTTTAAAAATGTTTGGCAATAATGTTTTATTTTTAATTTTTTTCCGAAAATGTCTTCTTAAGGTACGATCTTAAAGAACCGTTGGCTCGCTGGACTTTGATCTCTGTAAATACTTTACATTGTATAATCGTATTTTTTCCATTTGACTAAATATATAATGACAAATATAATATATGGTTCAAGGAATTTCCATTAAATCATTCATAAAATTTATATAAAATTCTATTTCAGCAAATGCACAAATTCTATGTAAATTTTTTACTTACTAACTAGTAACCCAAATTTATAAAATTATATTTTAGCACTTGTATTAAATGATGTAAAAATTTTACTTAATGCGAAAAATGTTCGCTGTCGTCTAACTAGTTGGAGGAATTGCCTTGAAAGTTATGGAAATTCTGGTCATTGAGAAAAAATCTGTCAAGGATTTTTGTAAATCCAAGTTATAGTTATTAAACTTCAAAATTTTAGGTGTCCTAGACATTTTTGATGGTGCTGAATCCATTTCTACCATCAAAAACATGATTCAAACACTGCATCTACAAGATTTTTTTAATTTTTTTCCCAAATTCCGACCACTTTTGACCATCCAGTAAATTCCTTTGCCTCGTATACAACTCCAAAATGTTCAACCACAGCTCCCAAGTATTAGCATTGAGTTTTGGGTGTCAAATGACAACATAAGGGAAAACTACTAAGCTCGCAACTCGTTGTGCCATGCCATGTGTCCTTCTACTTCGACAGATGGAAAGTCACATGCAAACACCGTCTCGAGTAGCCTACCGAATCTCCTCCATGTTCCTGCTGCCTGCCTGGCCTGCTACATCATGGATATCCCTACGTGCCCAACCTTACACGTTGGTTGACTCAACCCTGGTCTTTTAAAACTTTCCATTGCAACTCATTTCTACAGATAGCCTATTTCCTCTACAGACACTGGTTCAAATCAACCTTGAGGGGATATACACTAGGGATAGGATCGAAAGGTCACGCTCCTTCATCTGGTTCATTAGCAGTCATCGGTGCATTACATTATGAGATGCTCCTGAATCCCGGACACTGTTAGATTGAAGCAACTTTCGCATGAAGCAAAACAATATGATGGAGTAGGAGCAACTGTTATGAAAGTAGAGGCAATGGAAACCGAGACTCAGTTGTATAACCACGTTAATCATTTGTTGAAGCACCCGAGCCATAGCTCATTTCTTATTAACAAGGTTTATCTTTTTATTTCAGATGGTAGCGATGTGGAGGTTTGCCGTTACACCTACACCAAAATCTGCAGGTTTTGGTAACTAGGATCCTCACGGTGGAAATTACGGATTCCATAGAGGTGCGGTGATTCTTCCAACACCCCCTCAAACGCAACTTGGGGGAATCGAACCTGGGTCGCTCTGATACCATGTGGAGGTTTGCCGTTACACCAAAACCGGCCGGCAGGGATTGGTAAACGTTACAACCAAGTGACTAGAATCCCAATGTAGAAATTACAGATTCCATAGAAGTGCGATGATTCTTCCCAACAAACCAAAAAAATATAACATAAACAATATATGTATCTATCAAATCATTGACTAGTAGTTGGTAAACTTATGGCAACTCATCATTTGTTGTAGCATGAGTTTCATAGTTGTTTTTCTGAATTAGCTTAATAGGTCAACTAATGGTGATGCATCATTTGTTGCTGCATGAGTTTCATAGTTGTTTTTCCCAATTAACTTAGTATTATTTTATGAAGCTTCATTTTTAAAAATTGTAACATGTCTAATAAATCCTCTACCCCTTTCCTGGAAACCTTTCTTTCTTCATGTCCCTTGTGTTTGTTAACGTATTTGTATTTGATGCTTGTCTTTCTATTTCCGACACCTCTAGGATACTTGCTTTAATGTTTTTTCTACTTGGATTTTATTAGTATTGCAATATCGATGGAGTAATGTAAATTGGTGTACACTAATTTGTGGTAGCCTTTTGTTCTAATTGTTCTATTGGTGTACACATTTTTATTTTTTATTCTTGTTTTAGGAAGTTAATTCAAATTAAAAGCCATTGTGATTTAGAAATTCAAAGTCATTATAATTTCAGGAAAAGTTTAAAGGAATTTAAACTTCACTACTTGTGGCCACTCTTAATTCAAGGAGTCCAAACAAAAAAATCTAACGACATGAAACTTGCCAACATTGAAAGTAGGATATTTAACATTCCTTCATTTGAAAAAAATAAACAAATATATTTTTTATTGTTTGGTGAAATATTCTTCTAAAAGAATCTACAAGTTTTATTTTGATCTTCTTTTTTGAATAGAACCACTGAGAAAATGATAAGCCCATATCATTGGCTTTTGATAACATCTCTTAGAAATGGAAAATGGTGGTATTCAACATTATACAATGTCACTGCAATGGTTGGTTCCAGAATCGTCAACTTGCCTTCTGCAATGACATGGCCAAGATGGTAAGTTCAATTTTGATTTATCATATCTCTTGTGCTCTTAAAATATGCATATATATTAACTAGGTACAACTAAGGGAGGGGACTCTACAACACAGGTAGGTTGAGATGTGCTTTATGTTTGCCATGTCTTCCTGTAACACCCCTACCCACAATAATAAAATCCTTATATTTATACTATATGGAGCATAAATTCATATTAACCTGGAATGAGCTTCTCAACACCTATGGTTATTTTTAATCCTTATTTTCTCAATACATAGACAACTAAAAGGTAAAGGAAATTTTCGTAAAATGCTTGCTAGAATATTTAGATGAGCTATTAACTTTATTTTTGAAATTTAATTTTTAATCCTTGTTTTCTCAATGTACAAACAATTAAAAGGTAAAGGAAATTGTTGTAAAATGTTTGAGAGAATATTTAGATGAGCTATTAAGTTTATTTTTGCGGTGTTTTTGATAAAAGCATAGTAGAAGCTAACTTACTATGCATGGTGTAGTTGCTGGATTTTTTGTGTGTAGGTTCGATAAGGACTTCAAAAAATTTGAAATTGTAGACAACTTTGTCTTGAAACTTGGAATTTCAGACAACTTTGTTTGAAATGGCACAAAATTTTGTATCTTGCTATTGCATCTTGCATGCTTCCCTTCATAGTATGTTGTTGATGCTCTTGTTTCCTACTGTTGTTAAACTTTTCAATATTGTTGAGGTAGGGTTGTTTTATGAAACCCAAAAATGATATTTTCTTCCTATGTATGCTCCCATGGAAAACTTATGTGTAGCCTTCTTGGATTAAATATAACAAGAAAATTGCATAACTTCCATAACATTTTCTAGATGTGCCAGGAAAGGCTCATGTCTAATGCCTTCTTTTAGTGCACCCATTTATGGTTCCTATAAATGTTCATCGCTTATCTTATTAACCATTGTGGCAAAAACTAATAATTTTAGATCATAATCTTCAATATCACCAAATTGATTGATTCTTGTCAATTAACTAAAATACTATTCTTCCCAAGCTTTGCCATATTGTGCTTCTAAGTTTGTTGTAAATAAACCCCAAGTATAGTGATGAGATTGGGGCTTCCTTTTAACTACCCATTGATACCATCAATAGGGTTTTATCTCAAAGTTAAAAGTTACTATTTGAATCCTTCGCTTGTTATCCATAATATTATGCAATTCAAAATATAGCTCTAGATGGTAGGCCTAGGTAATGAACTATGTTCCATCAAACCTTTTTCATTCATTTTGGGAAGATTCACTCCTTTAAGAAACCATTCATTAGTAGCTAAACAATTGTAGTCAAATCCACTCGAAAAGTTCTTGTTATTGGCAAGTTGTTCAACTTGAATATTACCTTTATTTTTAAATTCCTTCAGATGCATTATCAATTTTAAGGAACCTCTCATTTATGGCTTATATAATATTTTGTTCCATTTTTCTCATCTTCTTATCCATTTCTTCCTTGTTTTCATCTATTTTTTATTCAATGTCCCTTTTATTTGATTCTCGCAACAATGAAAACTGACTTTCCCACTCAACTATCCAATAATTGACATAATCTATTTCTTCATAAGTCATGTATGAGCCTTCATGAAGTTTAATTTGTATAGTAATTTTTGGATCTTTCTTTGCAGACATGTGGTAAAATAAAAATGATACTTCACTATATCGCAACTTTAAGTCATCTAAAAATATGGATCTTCTAATCAAATTTTATGTCACTTGTAAGATACACACCTTTAAAATCTTAATTTGGAAAATATCTAAATGGTTTACCTTTTTCTATGAGATTTTTGAATATGAAATTTTGGTTTGTAATACTTAGAGATGTCTTCCTTGAATTCCATAGGTTTGACTAGAATTTGATGTCCAAGCAAAAGTTATGGTAACTTTCAAAAAATTGTTGGTTTTTAGCCTTTACCCACGAGCAAACTTGTATAGTGTGGCACTTTCAATTCTTCAAATATAACTATGAATTTTTTACCTGAGCTACTTTATTATGTCTCCTTATACCTTTGAATTACAAAGTCTAAGGTATCATAGGAAAATGTTATAACAACAATGCCAAACTCGCTTTTATAAAATTGATTTCAAAACCCTTCAGAAACCATAACTTACACAAGGTATATATCTAAAAGAATAACAAATATTAATTTGAAATTTTTAGTAGGTTTTTCTTGAGATTTCTTCTCAATTGTCTCCAAATTTGATTTTTTGAAACAACATAGAAAAAAAACTGAGACGACTCATTTGGAATAAACTTTAGAACCAATTATAAATCCCAACTTCCACAAAGTATATCTTAGGAAGTATAGCGCACAAAAATCTGAAATTTTAATAAGATGTTCCTTGAGACCTATCCTCAATATCCTTAAATTTTCACCATCTAAAACATCCCAAACATAATTTATAGTGAAAATGCCACGAAGCAGCAAAGTCCTAGGTTCGTATGCTCTGATACCAAATTTTATGAACCTTGCACATTAAAAATGATAAGAAACCAATAATTATAGTCCATTTTGAGGGGAAGACTTCCTTTTACGATGAATAAAATGTATAAGACAATATTTGATGATCCGAAGACTAGGCCTTCTTAGTATATAAACATATATGAGACAAAGAGTACAATTATAATAAAATGAGACCATGAAAGGTTCAATATAACCTCCAAGTATCATAATTAAACTAATTATAAATGCTTTTTATGGCCTTAATATAGAGCCCAAGTACCATATCACTATTTTTCAACCCAAATGGAGGTATAAGAATTTTGCATTGATATAACATTATTATGAAATAAAAATAGAGATTAACCCTATATATTCAATAAAATAATAATAATTTAAATCATAAAATATGTTCACTAAGGAAGTTTCCAACACATTCAATAGAAGCATGAACATAATTGTTGACTTGATAAACACTGTGACCTCAAGACAAGAACTCCAATACTAAATATCCGTCTTTTTGGGTTGAAAATGTAAAAGTCAACATTTGAACAAAAAAGTATTGCTACCATAAACACTTTTTTGGAGGTTAAAATTACAACCTTTTGCTAGCATGGTCTTAAATTTCTTTAAAAGGTGCAAATCAAAAATTAAATTCAATTCTCAAATTAAAAAGTGGTGCTTCGAAGGTCATATTTTTATTTTTATTATTATTTATATTTATTTTGATGTTAAATGATTACAATTTGTTTGAAATCATAGCTTTTGATAATTAGTACCGTTGCAAAATAACCTTAAATTTTTTCCTCAAGTCCAAAAGTGTTTCTCTTAGTGGTACATTTTTGTTTATTTATCTATTTTGATAAAATTTCTTGGGTTAAAATTATAACTCATTTGAAACTATGGTCTTGACCACCAATACCATTATGAACAAAAACCTTAAAATCATTCCTTAAATAAAAAAAAGTGGTGTTTTGATGTTAATTTTACAACTTG
Source organism: Pinus tabuliformis (assembly GCA_031772625.1). Classification (NCBI taxonomy): domain Eukaryota; kingdom Viridiplantae; phylum Streptophyta; class Pinopsida; order Pinales; family Pinaceae; genus Pinus; species Pinus tabuliformis. The sequence continues at coordinate 845,382,037 of CM062813.1, read as the reverse complement.
TTTCATACCATAACTTTGATGATTGGTACTTTGCAAACCAAAACCTCAAAATCAATCCTTGAATCAAAAGACAATGCTATTTTATTTTTTATTTTCTTAATTCTAAATTACGAAACTTGTTATATATGGATGTAATTATGTTACTATCAATAAAATTGAAAATTTTTTACACACACTCTTTTTGCAAAGTAAGAATTAATTTTGTTCTTAATTTTTTCCCTTGAGTTTAGGGTTTTCTCCTTTGTTTTTAAATAAAATTACCTTAAAAATTAAGAGAATATATAATTATAATTTTATTATAAATTAAATTAAGTATGCTCATTCCTATTATTTTTAAAATTATATATATATATATATATATATATATATATATATATATATATATATATATATATATATATACATGTTTTTTATTTTATTGTTTTAGATTTGAGATTATAAACCCAAAAATAAAAAGAAAAGATGCAATAGTTAATATCATTGTAATTCAAAAGCTGATTTTGAGGTTTTGGTTCACATGGATATCCATGATCAAACAAGTTGTAATTTTAATCTCAAAATAGAAAAAAGAGGTGATACTAGCAACACCACTTTTTGATTTGATGATCAATATTAAGGTTTTTGTTTACAATGGTACTCGTTGTCAAGACCATGATTTCAAAAAAACTATAATTTTTAAATTTATAAAAATGGGGTGCTATTGATAGCACCACTTTTCGATTTGAGAGTTGATTTTCATATTTTTGTTTATGACATTTGAGATCAAGGTTGCAAAATTGTGTAATTTTATTTTAAAAAGAAGGTGCTACTGATAACACCGCTTTTTGTAATGGGGTTAAAAACAACCACTAAATATGACCTCTAAAAAATAAGAACTTTGGAGGATTCTTATCAATTGCTTAACTATGTTTATGTACACCATGATAATTAATTCTTAAATGATTGCATAGATTAATCTATAAATAAGGATTCAAACACCATTAGTATACACACTACTGGTTAATGTAAATGTTTGTCTATAATGGGCAATTAGATATTAGACATAGTTATTAATAAAGTCACTTTGAATTTTTGTTATTTTATGCTTTTATGTTTGATTGTAATGGTGTGTATTTCTTAGTCTATAGTGTATTGATTCGATTACCTTGTAGCTATCTATAAGAAATATTTCATTATCTCATTAATGTCATGCAATATAAAGAGCTCTATCATGTGTCATGATTTTCTTTGTGTTCTATTTTTGTGATATAATATTAGAGATAAGAAAAATCTAAGAATTGGCAGTGGTATCAAGAATCTTATGTCTTTGAAAGACAAAGTTTTGATATTTGCAACTTTCATAGTCTTAGAGCCACAAAGTCTAAGACAATGTGAAGAACAAGGTGTTGTTGTTGATAGAGATAGATCAAGGGATTTCTAGGGTAGCATATTTAAGAGTTAAAGTGAGTTCGCCAAAATCAAGATTCATTCATTTTGATTTTCGATTAAAGAAAATCCATTTTTCTTTAATGTGGAATCCTACAGTTTGAGGTTTCAAAGGAGGAAAATTGATTTTTCTTTTAAACATAAGAACTTAGCTATATATTGTTGTACAATTTACAAAACTTGACTATTGTACAATTTCTAGCATATGAATCAAAGTAAATGTGAGTTGTATTACCACCAGCTAGACCTTTCAAGATATATATGATTGTATGAGAAAGCATTATCCACCATGCAAAAGCCCAATCATTGGTAAATGGAATTATGCATATGAGCATGAACTATACCCCTACATCCCCAATATGGATGAGGCATGATAGAGGATCTTGAACATGGGCATGAAATCACATCATTCTCACAGACTAGAAATTGGTATGCCTTGGGCACACATCTCATCATGTGTCTTACATGGATGTCATGACAAATTGTTTTATAGTGCAATTGCCAATTCCTTACTTCTTGAGTAAATGCTAAATGACTCCATTGATGATAAATATTGCACATACAAATGCCATTTTACTTTGAATTTTTAATTTTGTAAAGGCACATAGATGATCGTTATTAATACCATTTTACTTTGAATTTTTAATTTAGTAGAGATGTTGATCAATGCAAAGGCGTTGAAATTAGAATTTTGAATTTGTAAATCTGACTACTCCATATTTTGTTTTGTTTGAAATTTTGAAGCAAAAGGTTGACGTTGCAAAGATATTCAACATCAACTAGGTGGTGGAAATGGAAGGTGGACTTTGCATTCCAACTGGTATGATGACCAAGGTAAATATGTGATTGATTACTCAAGATCCTTAGATTTGGAAGCTTCACTATTAGAGGTAAGCATGCAATTATTCTTGTGGGCTATTCATTTTGATGTCATCCATAGTCAATGTGCTATGTTTCCATTTTATTGATTTGGATGCCTAATATGACAATGATTTCACATCTTTAAGTGAATAAAGGAAATATTTTTTTTGGCCATATTTACGTCGATTGTGGATTCCATGAATATTCTAATATCTAAGTGACATGAGCATGGTCAAATAATTGGCCTTTCCCATGTTTGTCTGTTGGATCTTGGAATATTTGGGGAATCCACAATAGTCTTAAGCTCAGGGATTTTTTTACACATAGTAGATGGATCTCTATGCTTGAGAGCATATGTGTTGGTGTGTCCACGAGCATGGACTAACCTTTTCCTCATCATAACCATCTGACTTATTACCATTAGATTCATTAGTATGCAAAAAATTTGAATTAGCATAGCCTAGTGAAATGATCAAATTTAACTGCAATGGATTCCATAATATCATCTATGTTGATATAGTATCTCTATGCTTGAGAGAATATGTGTTGGTGTGTCCATGAGCATGTAATAACATTTTCATCGTTATAACCATCTAACTTATTACCATTAGATTCATTCGTATGCAGAAAATTTGAATTAACATAGCCTGGTGAAATGATCAAATTTAACTGTAATGGATTCCATAATATTATCTATGTCGATATAGCATCTATGTTTTGGAGAAATTAAGGTTTTTCTAGTGTTTACGTATATAGTAGAAACAAGTGCCAAAGGCAGTGGTAGTCCCTACCGAGTGGCAAAAGGATTTGGTTTGAGATTATCATGTGTCTATGAATAGATATCTACAATACTCAATGAGATGAATACATGGAAACTGATACCATTTTTTCTATTTGTATTATCTAAAATCAAATTTTAGTGATTGGTAGCTCCTAAAACATCATTTTGACTCTAATATTTGCTACTTATAAAATCACTTTCCCCTTCCAATTGTGTTACCCTTTGGTTCAAATTCTTGAACCAAAATTCCCAAAAGACTCTCTAAGTTCATCGTTAATGAGCTAGGGGCGGCCATGTTGTCTGTGATTAAATCCTTGTGCACCTACAAGGCTCACAATACTTCATGTTTATCAATGATAATCTCAGAATGAGCAAGTAGACAGAGGGTAAGTATTCTTGAAAACAAAAATAATTTTAACCAAATTTTGCCAATGCTCGCCACTTCGAATTCAAATTTCCCTACTCAAAAAAAGGCCAAAATGATGGCCATAAAAAAACTTTACTATTTTTTTAAATGTTCAAAGATTAAATTTTATTTAGAGATTTTAAAAATGTTTGGTAAGAATGTCTTCTTTTCATTTTTTTTCACGAAAATGTCTTCTTAAGGTACGATCTTAAAGAATTGTTGGCTTGATGCGTAGACTTTGATCTTTGTAAACACTTTACATTGTATAATAGTATTTTTTCCACTTGACTAAATATATATTGACAAATATAATATATGGTTTAAGGAATTTCCATTAAAGAAAACTTATATAAACTTCTCTTTCAGTATGCACAAATTCCATGTAAAGAAAAATTACTTAATTAACTAACTAGTAACCCAAACTTATAAAATTATATTTTATCACTTTAATTAAATAATGCAAAAAGCCTACTTAATAAGAAAAATGTTCTCCCAAGTTCAAGCACAACTCCCAAGTCTTAGAAATGAGTGTTGGGTGTCAAATGGTAGCATAAAGGAAAACTACCAAGTTCACAACTCGTTGTGCCATGCCATGTGTCTTTCTACTTTGAAAACTAGAAATTCACATGAAAACAACATCTCTAATAACCTACCTAATGTCCCCCATGCTGACTGCCACCTTCTTAGCCAGATACTTCATGGATATCCCTACTTGCCTGCCCTTACATGCTAGTTGACTCAACCCTGTTTTTTTAAAACTTTCCAATGCAACTCATTTTACTGATGCCTATTTCCTCTATAGGCACCGGTTCAAATCATCATGGAGGGGATATACGCTAGGGATAGGATCGAAAGGCCAAGCTCCTTCATATTTTTCATTAGTAGGTATCGATTCATTACATTATGAGATGATCCTGAATCCAGGACACTGTTGTGTAATCTCTATAAACAGGGTTATGAAAACGAGGGTTTATAATTAGGTCACCTTCTCTTTTCAAAATTAACTCACTTCCTATTTCCCCTATTCTTGTTATTTAACGTGCCATGTTTGCTCATTTTTTCAGGTAAGACTTTGGTTAGTAGGCAATTTCGATTGATATCGAGATCAAAGAAGCTTCTGCATGAATCAAAACAATATTATGGAGTAAGAGCAACTATTATGAAAGTAGAGGCAATGGAAGCAAAGACTGAGTTGTATAACCAAGTTAATAATTTATTGAAGAACCCGAGCCATAACTCGCTTATTATTATCAAGTTTTATCTTTTTATTAGTCCCTGCCGTAGGCATGGACTATAGTAATCGAAACGAAGGGAGATAGCATTAATTCAGCTGCTTTTACGTCGGGTTCATTACTTATAAACAAAATTTTTAGAGACATATTAATTTATTGTGTTATTTGGCCTCTTCCCGAGGACCAAAGCTAAACTGAACCTAAAACAATAGGTTATATTTATTAGTCCTATATTTTCAAACTTGTAAATTGTAAAACCTAAACTAATGTTAGCATTATTAGAGGACATTAAATGTTAAGTCAGCTAAACATATAAACATGCGCAGGTTGCTGAATGCATTTGGCTACAGTACATGGCGATTGGCCCAGGCAGGTTACAGTGTGATGGTGGCTAGACCAGATAGCACATGGCGACACATGGCCACTGCATGTACTGCCCTCGTGTCTGTGATATGAGTTAACATTTCATTCCTTCCCGTATGTGATACCAGTTAACATTTCATTCCTGGTCCTCCGTCTGCATCTTCTCTCAATTCGATCAGCGGAGCTACTCTCACATCGACCTTCCTTGGCGGGGTAGCAGAACGACCTCGCATCTCGACTACCGTAAGATCTCAAAGGGAAGGACAATCCAACCCGCCCGCTTTGTCACCTGGTTCGATCAACGACCATTTCTGGAGGAGCCACCCAGCACGTTCGACTACCTTACAACAAGTTTTCCCATTCCTGTATGTTATTTTTGTTGCAGTGTCACATCTCACTGGACAGGTTCAATGGACTTATAGTTCTCAGTGATATTATGCAAGTAAACAGACTTTGTGAAGAAAGAAAAAAACCCAAACTGGTCGAACCTGTTATGCCAGAACTGGGCAGCCGCTTTCGTTCGCACCTTCCAAGCTTGCTTCTGTCGAACCGAATGTTGTTCACTGCAGTCTCCCAGCCGCTGCAAAAGTTCCTTTGCCCTCCACAAATAAACTGGCCTATTATGTGAATTTTGAACTATTGAACTTACTGATTGCCTGCAACCACTGCCTCGGCCCTTATCAGACCGCCCTGCCCTTCGCAGGCATTTCTTACGGTTAGAAGCTGTCATTGAAAAACCTCTCAGACAACTTATTTAATGAAAAACTATTGTTTCTTCAAAAAACTATGCAAAAAAAAAATACAATATACCTCTTACTCTAGAGAACGCAGGTCCCCAGAATCTGCTTGTCAAACCCTAGAATCCTATCGCTCTAGTTTACCTTTGACATGTCATGGAATAGCATACCCGGAAAGGCCTCAAAAGAGCCTCCATTGAAGCTTTAGCTTTTGCAGATGCTTGGTCCTGGTTCTGAACCAAGCTAGGGTTTCTGTTGTTTAGCTTTGGTTTTCAGTAAACAATGAAATACATGAACCACATACCTGTAATATTACAATAATGTTGACAATTTGTTCACGGTACATAGGTTGGAAGACAATATACCCATCAATTTGATTCAATAAGTCATTCTGGTTGAACCAAAAAGCCATGACCATGCCGTTGATCCTTGTCAATTTAAAAAAGCTTCTGAGATAAGTTTTTTATTTTATTTTATTTTTATTTTTATTTTATCTTTGGTTGCAGCACTACACTACTAAAGCAAACCAAGCAAACCAACGTGTAGATTCAAAACAAGACATTTGGTTGCAGCACTACAGTACTGAAGCAGACCAAGCAAACCAACGCGCAGAGTAAAAACAAGACATATGCAGGGTTCCAACAAAACTTAGTGGCTGGGCCAAATTGGGTAGGCCATCATTTCTCAATAAATATTGTATTTCTGGAGATAAAATCGCAGGAGCAAGGGAATAAACCAACAACAACCTAGAACTCACTCTCTACGGTACTTGGCCTTTTAGGGGAAATTCTTGTTAGTACTACTCATTCCCTAATTGTTGAATGCCCAGAATCTACTGATTCCAAATTCGAACTTAGGGCAGAATGTGATTTGAATGTACTGATTCCAAATTCGAACTCAGGGAAGAATGTGATTTGAATGTTCTGATTCCAAATTCGAACTCAGGGCAGAATGTGATTTGAGTAGCTTCCATAACCTTGTTCTTCATTCTCTATGTCTGGTTGATATTAAGGTTCAACTCTGTTGAATAGCCTCCAACAAAATACCATGATTTTTTTCACTATCCACCTGTAAGAAGGAAAATCCCTCAGACGGCTATCAATTTAACTCCACATCCTGAACGATAGTCAATTTAACTCTGCATCCTGATCCTGAACATGAGAGGGTGCTTTCGCTTTCACAGATAATGTTATCAATCAAAACCCTGAAATTAAATCAAAACAACAAAGCTTGCTCAAACAGGACACCATAAATTAAATCAAAACAAAAAGACCTGCTTAAACACGACACCAGATGGCCACCTTCAAAGATGTTATCAATCACAACCCTGAAATAAAATCAAAACAGGAATGCCTACTAAAAAACAAGAGTTTCCGCAGCAATTTATTAGAAAACATTTTTTGTACCAGAAAAGGAAGGATGTATGACTCAATTTATTAGAAAACCTTTTTTGTACCAGAAAAGAAAGGATGTATGACTATGGAAACAAGGGTAGATCTCAGGAGAAATGAAATTCTGGCACCATGAATTAGGACCCTCCCATTTTGTTTTTTATCATGGAGTTAGCGCAGGCATGAAACATCTTGTAAATGATACATTTACTCAGCATACATTTGAAAACATAAAAGCTACGTGTTTGAAGTAAATGAAACGTGGATGGTTAGTGATAAAATAAACTCTAATGTGGCGTTGCAATAATATGTTTCGAAATGAGCGTTAGAGGATTCTTTACACATTGGGCTACGTGGTGGTAAGCAACAATGCTGTGAGACTTCCTGCCCATGACACAATATAACGTTCATGCACAACTGCCATGCTGCCTTTTAAAAATACTGGTGGGCCATTCAATTTCCGAGTCACTAAACTATGCAATGGCACGATTTCCACCGTTGGTATGGGTAGTTTATCGCAAAGGTGTTCAAAGAGGGAAGATAGCCACCATCGCTGCTTTATTTATGATCCTTGTTTCATATTTACTTATAGTTAACGATGTTAGGCTTGTATATAACTAGTTTAACCCAGGTATACAACTAGTTTAACCCAGGTGAAAAATTGGACTTGACTAGTAATCACATGATTAATAGAATGAATGACTCGGCACAATGTTTCACTACCTGTGCCATGCTAATATATATAAAGTCCTATCATGTGACTTAATCCTTTTCTCAGCGTAGTAGACATTCTGGCTGACCTATTTCAAACTTTGTACATGCATCACTGAAACTCAACACATCCAATTTGTAGAATTCCACATCGAGGGTACAAATCTAGTGGCTGACTTATTTCAAAATTTGCACATGCAATACCGAAACTCAACGCATCCAACCTACAAAATTCCACCTCGAGGGTACAATTCTAGGATCATACAACAAATTTCAACTAGAGGCAGGGACTTGCTACGTCGTAGCCCTCCTTGTTTAAGTAGGAAGTGAGATAAGATAACATCAACAATATATGTATCTATCAAATCATTCACTAGTTCTAGGTAAACTAATGGTGATGCATCATTTGTTGTAGCATGAGTTTCATAGTTGTTTTTCCAGATTAACATATTAGGTAAACTAATGGTGATGCATCATTTGTTGTTGCATGAGTTTCATAGTTGTTTTTCCCAATTAACTTAGTATTATTTTGTGAAGCTTCATTGTTAAAAACCCTAACATGTCTAATAAATCCTCTACCCCATGCCTGGAAACCTTGCTTTCTTCTTGGCCCTTGCCTTTGTTAACGTCTTTGTATTTGATGCTTGTCCCTATGTTTCTGGCACCTCTAGGATACTTGCTTCAATGTTTTTCCTACTTGGATTTTATCAGTATTGCATCGTCGGTGGAGCATTGTAAATTGGTGTACACTAATTTGTGGTAGTCTTTTGTTCTAATTTTTCTACTGGCATAAACATTTTTATTTTTTATTCTTGTTCTAGGAAGTTTCTATGAAATTAAAAGCCATTGTGATTTATAAATTCAAAGCCAATATAATTTAGGAAAAGTTAATAAGAGTTTAATCTTCATTGCTTGTGGAAACTCTTAATTCATGAAGTCCAAACAAAACAACCTAATGATATGAAACTTTCAAACATTGAAAGTGGGATATTTAACATTCCTTCATTTGAAAAAATTTAAAAATAACCCAATGATTTTTTAATTTTTTGGTGAAATTTTTCCTTTCAGATAAAATCACTGAGAAAATGGCAAGCCCAGAGGATTGGCTTCTGATAACATCTCATAGAAATGGAAAATGGTGGTATTCAACAATAGACAATGTCACTACAATGGTTGGTTCAAAAATCATCAATTTAACTTCTGCAATGACATGACTAAGATGGTAAGTTAAATTTTGATTTATCATCACTCTTGTGCTCTTAAAATCTTCGTACAGATTAAATAGGTACAACTAAGGGAGGGTACTCTACATCATAGGTATGTTGATATGTGCTTTATGTTTTCCATGTCTTCCTGTAACACCCCTACCCACATTAATAAAATCCTTAAATCTATACTATATGGAGCATAAATTCATATTAACCTGGAATGAGCTTCTCAACACCTCTGGTTATTTTTAATCCTTGTTTTCTCAATGTATAAACAATTAAAAGGTAAAGGAAATTGTTGTAAAATGCTTGAGAGAATATTTAGATGAGTTATTAACTTTATTTTTGAAATTTTATTTTTAATCCTTGTTTTCTCAATGTACAAACAATTAAAAGGTAAAGGCAATTGATGTAAAATGTTTGAGAAAATATTTAGATGAGCTATTAACTTTACTTTTGCAAATGTTTTGGTAAAAGCATAGTAGAAGCTAACTTACTATGGATAGTGTACTCGCAGGATTTTTATTGGACAGGTTCCACAAGGACTCCGAAAAAATTGGAATTGCAGACAACTTTGTCTCTGAAACTTGGAATTTCAAACAACTTTGTCTGAAATGGCATAAAATGTTGTATATTGTTATTGCATTTTGCATGCTTCCCTTCATAGTATGTTGTTGATGCTCTTATTTCCTACTGTTGTTAAATTTTTCAATACTTCTACTCAAACATGAAAGAAAAAAGCTAAGCTTGCTCCTTCAACCATATTGATGGAATTAAAAATGGTTTGGTAATTTCTACTTAAGCCTTATGCACCGACTAAGGATTACTTTACAATACATGGTTGCATGTAGATATTCACGTGGAAAGGGACTTAGAAGGGCATGAGGAACTGTGCTTAAAAATTACTTTGGATATAAAAAAGCATTGCACTAGAAAACTTTGGATACTAGAAAACTTTGGATATATGAAAACTTTTCTGCAATTGGACTTTGGATAAAATAATGTTTCCCTAATCTTCGTGCATCAAGACATGCAAAGTTTTTCGAAGTTTGCAATAAGAGGTCAAATGTTTCTAAACCCAAAAACATTGATTAAAATTTTCGTGAATGAGATTGCCAATATAAAGCTCTGGTTAAATTGGAATAAAGGGATTTTTTTGGGGTCAAAACATGAATTAATTGGTAGCCAACCACCAAGCAATCACTGTAGTCCCTTCCATGTTGAAGTTAGGGGCTAATAAGATGTTTATCCCTTCTTTTGCGTTTGTATTACAAGATAGGAAATAACTTTTCTCTTTTACCCTAATGGTTATTTAATGTTGGAGTCATAATACATACTAACATTTGGTCCTTTAACATTTGGATTTATTAGTGTAAGGGACTTTAGTTGGCCAATGCTTGTATTTCCATGAGCTTTCTTGTTCTAATGAGTAGTCTAGTAGTTTTTTATTTCTTCATTAATTCTACTTGATATACGATTATGGATTAATACCAATTTAGTTTAAGATGGATAAAAAAATATGACAGGTCTATGAATCACATAATTTAGTAGATGAATGATGTTCCCCATCAATTCCCAACAATTTATGAAGTCTTCTTATAATGTCTTCTTCATCATGTGAAATGATACCACATTTGAGGTTTGGTCGAAGATAATTTACCCAACGAAACATGCTACTCTTTTCAACAATGCTCTAGGGTTGTATGAAGTGGTTTCACCAATACATTCACTATATATTGTTATAATCGCTACGAGACCGAGATTTATTTTTATATTTAAATTAATAAACAAATTGTAAAATCCATATCTGTTGAGAATTCTTACCATTCTTTTTGGTTACAGCAGGCCAGTGCCCTTCACCATTAGATTCTATCAATTAGATCAAGTGAAGATCCTCTTTTTTGTCTTTCTACAAGCCTTTACTTAATCCATATGTAATGTTCTCAATTTGTGAGTGCAAAACTCACTAAGGAGTTTTGTCAAATTTTGGTGATATTAACTATAAAGGAGAATTTATTATTTTGTGGGAGAAAAGTGGAAATTATTATTTTAATGAAGAAGGTGGCAAAGTAATATTTTATTAGTGGAAGGTGGGGACCACCAAGGGAGATGAATAGAAATTATAAATAGAGCTTGGAGGCCTCCATTTGGTATTTTTGATCATTTGACAATTCAAAATTAGTTCTCTGGAGCTACTTAGCTAAGACAATCGTGCTATTCAACACAAGGAATTTCCAAGCGGGAATTCCATCCTCATTTCAGAGAAATTCGAGTGTCTCCCTAGTGAGGCAATTTGGGGAGCTCAATTTAAAGTTTCCATTGGGAATATTTGCAAGTTATTTCAGATGGGATGTGTTGAGAGAATTCTTGGGGCCAAAATTCTACATTTCTGGAAGTGCACAAAGGTTGGAGGAATAGAGGTTGAGGAGAGATAAAGGCCGGAGATTGGAGGTATTCCTCAGGGGAGAATTTAGCCATGTTGGGGGAAATTCCCAGTGGTGGATTTGGGCTTAATTCAACAATATTAGTTTTGTGGAGTGTTTTCTGGCTAAATTGGGCAATTTGCACTTATTGAGGGTCACCGGGGATTATTGGATTCAGTCAAAACCCTTTCTAAGTTTTTGTGGGTTTATTGAGAGGAGTCTATAGATAATTTTATAGAATTTTTAGGCGATATTCAAACCTAAAATCCTAATTCTTATAGCAGGGCGAATTGCTAGTTAGCTGGGGAATTTGCACCATTTTGTGGGTTCGAATTTGGCTTGGAGATAAGCCAAATCCTTTATGTTTTTTTTTGGGTTTTTGACAAGGAGCACTCTCTTAGTTTTATACAATTTTCTGGGCACTCTAGAGTGTGAAAATCAGGGGATGAAGTCAAGCAACAATGCAGTTTTGGAATAGCAACACAATTTTCTAAAGGAGATTGCTATTACAGTTGTTGAGCTTTCTTGTATTCATCACCTGGTGCTTGTAGCTTGCCTTAAGCAAGCCCAAGTTCATTGTTTCCAACTCATTTGTACCACAACACTATTATTAATAAAATCTTGGCTATTTTGTGGATTTGGAGATATTTCTAGTTTATGTGTATGCATTTTTGAAAAATTCTGTGTTATTATCTTTGCATGACTTTGTTATCGTTGTAAAATTTCCATTAGGAATATTACACCATATTTTATACTACACCACAACTTATGTCCCATTATGGCCAAGTTAGAAATAGGTGTGCCAATATATATGTAAATCTAGGAACTTCAAGTTTATATATTCAGATTTGAAAATGAAAATGAAATATATATATATATATATATATATATATATATATATATATATATATATATATATATATATATATATATATATATATATATATATATATATCAGTCTCATTCCATGTTGGTTGAGTGTATCTGTATAATGGGCATAATGAGAAGAGTTAGGAGAAGTCGCATTTAGCAAGGAGATGTGATAGTAGTTGCTATAAAAGCATGTCTTTAATGACAAAAGGATGGATCTAAAGTTGTGCGAAGGATCAAACCTGTAACTCCCACTAGGGTTTGATTAATATTCACTAGACGATGACTACAACAACATTGATGACATCAGAACAAGGAATTATTTACTATTTATAGCATAGGTTTAGAGGTGTGGGGCTCGGGCATGTGATATTCGCTGGGGTGGATTATCTGTCAGGTATCGAGGAGGCAACTATATTTTTGTAGGTTAAAGATACACTGCGGAGATGGATGAAGAACTAGTAGATTATTCAGCAGATCCCTATGACTTTGTGCCGATCTGGACATAGTCTCCACCTCAACATACAGATATGAAGTCACTAGGAGCAAATGGGATACCAACTTGACAGGTTGATGAATCTAGGGTTTCACCGAAGGTGGTATATGAAAGCCCACATCCCTAGAATTTGAAAACCTATTGTTGACATCCAGACAAAATTTTCTAGGGTATCAAAATTCATGGAATAATGCAGACCGTATTTTATAGCAACAAGTAGATTTCTCGATTCCATGCCTATCCTCACTGCAATTTCTTGAGACATGCATCAACCCTAGTTCAGCAAAAGAACATTGCTATGGATCCCCCAATCGAGATGGGCATAATGGATTTTCTAAAAATCTTACTAGCTCGAGGCCCTCTAGGGTTCAATATACTGTGGAATGTGGCCAGGCACAGGACATTGGCACAATACACCTAAATTAGGACCTCTAGAATATATCCTCGGCACAGACCTCAGGTTGTTTTGTAGGAATTTCGGTTAGTAGTCCTGAATGTCAATAGGTGGAAGCTAGGGTTAGCATATCTACAAACATACCCTCACAAGATATTGGAAATTCAAATGAGGGTTTTCAGAAGAAGAGAGAGAAGAAATCAAAGAGCACTAAAGTTAGAGAAAGAGGGAGATTGTTGGTTCTAGGGGAGGGCATCAAATTGGATGAAGTCATGGATATGACAAATCATGTACTAGTAGGGAGGGTTCGTGGGAGGAACTACTCATCAACGCGTCTGAATAAATGGGTCACAGAGGTTTGGGGTCAGGTTTTGGAAAATCTGCCGACTGTGGTGACTATGACCAGGGGATGGTTTGCATTACGTTTCAATAGGCCAGAACATGCATCATGGGTATTGACGAAATATTGGCATATTGAAATGGTTCTAGTTATGCTGAAGAGATGGACACCTCTTTTTGACCCAGAGAGAGAGAAGTTGGGGGTGGGACCAATTTGGGTAAGAATGCCTGGGTTGCCACTTCAATTTTGGACCGAAGATGTCTTCAGATGTATTGGGAATGATTTGGGGGTTTTTTAGATTACGATAAATCTTTTGTAGAATCTGGCAAGATGGCTTTTGCTCACATATTGGTTCATCTGGATACTAGAGAAGGGTTGGTGGAAATCCTAAAGCTTCAATGGCGGGGCATTAATAGATTGCAAAAATTGGACTATGAGGGGGTTCCTTTTAGATGTAGGATGTGTCATGAAGTTGGTCACCTATTCAATGACTACCCACTACATGTAAAATATAAGAAGGTACCATAGTCTATGGATGGGAATGAAGGGAATGGAGCTGGACCCAATGACATGAATCAGATGCCACAAAAGAGTTTGGTTCGTCAGCCAAAAGGGATGGACATGGATAAAGGGAAACAAGTCTCCTCTTCTCGTCCTTCATCACCGAGGGTAACTCGAGCTCGTGCATCAAAAACCGATCCCCCCCCCCCCCGCGGGTATTGATTTCTCTTTCCCATCTCTAGAACCTTATATTTTGAATAATCCATCTGCATCATGTCATGCTCAGAATGTTGGGGTAGCGTTATCTCTATGTGATTTAAGTTTGATTGCTTGTCCCTCAGCCTCTATCCCTGTATGTTGCCCAACTCCTTTCCCTGCCATCCCTGTAGTATCCCAGGTATCTATGCTCGCAAGGGAGGATACCTCTTCTGAATCTAATGCAAGCCATAGATATAACCTGAGATCTTTATCTAAACAACCCATAGCTGTGGGTCGAGGATTAGGTCTCTCATCCCCTCCGAAGATTCCCAAATCCTCTTGAGGTAGGCAATCCTATATATCGAAAGCTATCCATAAGGCCAGTATGGATGTTGCGGAAGGTAGACAATTATCACTTGATGGGGTTCTTAGAGCAAGAGGAAACCCGAAACTAGTTTCCCGATGAAGTGGATATCCTTTAATTGCAGAGGGTTGGCTAGCCCTGCCAAAAAACTATCCCTTAGGAGACTTTTAGAATTAGAGAAGGTAGATGTGATATTTCTTCAAGAGACACTTGGGGATAGTGCCCATATTATAGTGCTTCTAGAAGCCATCAGTCCAGGATGGACCTTCCATGCCTTAGATGTACGAGGCAGATCTGGAGGCATTGCTATAGGCATAAATTGTAGATCAATGAAGTTAATAAATATTTGGGGAAGGGAAGGAGTCTTAATGATGGATGTTTTTTTGAAGAATTAGGGATGGAAATTAGGCTTGTAAATATATATGGTCCCTGTCACAATCGGGTGGCATTCTAGGAGGCAGTTATGAGGTCTTCTTTCATGCAAGAGGACAACATAATACAGGGGGAGATTTAAATTTTTCTATGGGTCATGCAGAATCTTGGGGAAATCATGCTTAGGTAGAATCCCTCATGGAATTTTCCGAACAAATGTTGGAGAACAATAAACTCATTGACATACCAGTGGCTCGTCTTCAACCGACCTAGAGAAATAGAAGAATTGGGGATGCCATGTTAGCTAGGCGGCTTGATCGATTCCTAATCAAGGAATCTCTGATGGATAAGTTTGAAATGATTAGGCAATGGGTTGGATTGGGAGGAATATCGGATCACTCACCTATATATCTAGAAATAGTAGGTATATCCCCAAAACCAAGGGCACTTTCAAATTTAATTCGACATGGTTAAGGGATGAGGACTTTCATCGAATTGTTAAAGAGACATGGTAGGATAGATCACTAATTGAAGGAAGGTCATTGACGGAACACTTTTTTGGAAATCTACTATGAATAAAGCAAAGGATCATAGGATGAGGAAAAGAAAAAAGAAGAAGGATGAAGAATCTCTCAAGAACATTGAATCTGAATTAGCCAGGTTAGAAGATCCAGACAGTGGAGGGTTTGTTTCTGCTGAATCTAAATCCTATATTGTACAACTAGAATTAGAGAGACTCAGGATATTAAAAGAAAGGGAAGAAACTTGGAGGCTTAAGAGCAGAGCTATATGGCTACAAGTGGGTGATGAAAATACAATTTTTTTCAACAATATGCAAGAGGACGGAAGGCTATCAATACTATATGGTCTTTGGAGGATGAGGAGGGCTCATCAGTACAATCCTTCAGTAGGCTAGCGAACCTGGGTATTAATCACTTTGGGAATTTGTTTAAAGCCCCACAGGAGGCATCTTTGGCAGAGGTTATAAAGGTAGCTAGTATTTTTCCTCGATTTGTAGATGAGGAAGTAACTGAAGACCTGAACAAGCCTGTGACCCTGGGGGAACTAGAGGCAGTGCTTAAATGGTTTAAAAAAGATTAGAGTCCGAGTCCGGATGGTTGGCCTGTGCAATTTGGCCTTCTTTGAATTGATAGGTTAAGATATTCTTAGGGTTATAGAGGACTATTGGATGAATGGAAAAATGTATGATGCATTCAATGCTACATTCATAACTTTAATTCCCAAATCTAATAAGCCCAACACCTTTAATGATTTCCGACCTATTTCTCTATGTAATTGCATTTATAATATCATTGCGAAGATCATTGCAAATCACATTAAGCCTATTTTATCACAACATATATATCAAAGGAACAATTATTTTTTGGACAAATGCCAGATTCATGAAGCTATAGGCATTGCACAGGAAGGTTTACATTCCTTAAAAATTAAGAATATGAAGGGTATGATTTTTAAAATTGATCTATCCAAAGCATATGATAGGACCAGATGGTTGTACTTGCAGATGTTATTGACTCATAAGATGGATAATGTGTTGTATAACCTTTGTTTCATACAATATTATCATCAATGGATCAACATCAATTTTTTTTCATGCAGAGCGTGGGCTCAGGCAGGGATGCCCTTTATCGCCATTACTTTTCCTATTGGTAATGGAGGGCCTGAGCATATTGATATCTGAAGAAAGGAATCAGGGGAGAATCAAAGGTGTTAAAATTGCAACAAATATCACCTTGTCTCATTTACTATTTGTGGATGATGTCCTCATTTTTCTGAATGGGACCATCAATGATTCAACTATTTTCAATGTCATTCTTAAGTTATTCTGTAAGGCCATAGGGATGGAGAGAAATCAGGAGAAATCCACTTTGTCTGCTATGGGGTGTACACAGTACGAATTAGATTTTACAAAACAAATATTTCCATATAGGATCTTAGCCTTTGAAGATGGACTCAAGTATTTGGGATTTTGGCTCAAACCCAATAATTATAAAATTGCTGACTGGATGTGGTTAGTAGCCAAGGTTGAAAGAAGAATAAATATCTGGCATCACCGATGGTTATCCAGGGCGGGTCATTTAGTCCTTATCAAATCGGTGTTGGAGGCAATCCTTATATATTGGATGTCTTTGGCTTGGATCCCAAAAGGAATATTAACTAGAATTCAACAGATATGTTGTATATTTCTTTGGTGAGGGAACAAGGAAGGTAGGCCATTTGCATGGGTAAGATGGGATCACATTTCTATTCCCAAAAAATGGGGAGGTTGGGGGATGAAGAATCTTGTATGTTTTCTAAAGCCCTTGCAACAAAAATGGGATGGTAACTCCTAACTACAAACAATCTATGGATAGAGGTGGTCATCAGAAAATACATTAGCCCACAACACATTGATGAATGGATCAGACTACCAAGATGGAACAAATTTGACATCTCTATGATTTGGCGATCTGTTTTAAATTCCTTTGAATACATCAGAGCAGGTTTGGCATGGAGAGTAGGATCGGGTGGGAAGGTTCGTATTGGAATGGATGCATGGTCCAGAAGTGGAAATTCTCACATACTACCTCCTAAACTTATCCAATTCTTGGAGGCATCTGGTATAAGGAATTTAGATCAAATAGAAGACCCATAAAATTCTACTATTTTTGGACAGTCATGGAAATCTGCACAGGATCTTAGGATTCTTGTGATATGGCATCAGGACTGGTCAAACTATATAAATGCACTATTAGAGGCT
The DNA here is from genome assembly GCA_031772625.1 of Pinus tabuliformis. NCBI lineage: Eukaryota > Viridiplantae > Streptophyta > Pinopsida > Pinales > Pinaceae > Pinus > Pinus tabuliformis. Next base: position 845,364,203 of record CM062813.1, on the reverse strand, counting down.
TATATAAGAATACATGAAAGGGAATATGAATTAGTTTGGGCAATTTCTCAGCATGGTAGATATACTCCAAAAGAGGGATACCCCTACATCTATGTTGATCATGAACCCCTCAACTCTGTTTGGTGGTGGCGTCCGCTTTGGAAATTAAAAGGTCCACCAAAAGAAAATATTTTTATGTGGTGTTTACTGTGTAATAAAGCTCCCACGGGAGACAACCTCCAACGTCAAACCTTTCAGGGACCCTCTTGGTGTATATTATGCAAGAATAATGTAGAAACAATAAATCATTTATTCTTGCAATTCCCTACAACTACCCAAATATGGAATCAGATATATCAATCAATGGCTATCAATATCAGGTGGTAGGGAGATACTTTATGAGATGCCTGGGAATCCTGGTGGAATTGAGCCCATCCTACAAAAATTCGAAACCTGCCCCTGTTGGTTTGTTGGAGTATTTAGATAGGAAGAAACAAACTCATCTTTCAAGAAAAGGTCCCCAACTAGCAACTTTCTTGCTCACACATTACAACTTTATATAATATGATTCTGGAAGAAGAAAAAAAACAACAACACATGAACATATCTGCAGAAACCATCGACAAGACTTTTCCTTGGGCTTATTTTGATGGATTAGCTCAGTAAGTTGGATGTGGCGATGGAGCAGTTTTGTATATCAGTGATGACCATTACTTCAAGATGAATATGGGTTTAGGGAGAGACACTAATAACTTTTCAGAACTTAATAGCCTCATACTTCTCCTTATTTTTTCCCTTGAGAAAGGATGTCAAAAACTACAGATCTTTGGTGATTCTAAACTTGTCATTAATTGGTTCAATCATCAATTTGAATGTCATGTGCACACTCTCAAGAATTTTGGATGAAATTATACTTAAAATATCAATTTGACTATATATCTTGTTGTCATATCTACATGGGGAGGACCTAGATTTCCGATAGTCTTTCCAAGGAAGCAACGCAACAACCTATTGGTTATTGGATGATACAGGAACAGATTGTATAGGACTTCTATCAGTATTTCCACAGACCTTTCATAGATCATCATGCCCAGGGGGCATCAACTACCTGACTCTACTCAGTTCATAGATGGAACTCCATATTTTGTCATTTTGTTATTTTGTGTTGTTTCATAGAACTATGATATTGTATATTTATTAGGGTTCACCTTATCAGTTACAATCATGTAATAGTCACTTCATAGACTCTATATAGTGAGTGGAAATGCCACCAGTTTTGACATATGCTCCTTTAGCAACATCTACAACATGTAATTTTCAATATTTTATATAATGAAAGTTATGATTTTTCCTTAGGAAAAAAAATGTATATATATATATATATCTATATATATATATATATATATATATATATATATATATATATATATATATATATATATATATATATATATATATATATATATATATATATATATATATATATATATATATAAAACCAAATCAATTATCATTATAACCTTACAACTACGTAAATATCAGCTTGTCTGGTTCCTTTGGATCAGAAAAACTTGAAGAAAGTATATAAATAATATTTCGATCATTAAATTACATCGAAAAATATATAAATAACAATTAAGTTCACTTTATATGAGGCTCAAAAATCCTATTATATTTTGATAACAAGTAATTTTTAAAAATATTGAACTAGTAATTGCACCAGATGTTGCAAAGGAAACAACGTAAGGCATAAATTGGAGAAGAATTGTGACACAAAAATCCATTATGTAGGTGCATATTTTGTCATTAATTCATCCTCTTGGATCTGATGACGGAGGTCACTACATATTTTGGGAGTTATGGAGGTGATATCAACCTCTTTCCCATTTGCAAATTGCTAGACCATTAGATCTACCTCCCTTCATCAGATGGTTGGCTGATTGATAAGCCATAACACTCAAATGCCGAAGAAGAAAACACTCAAACATAAAATGCACAAGAATATTGATTCTTAAAACATCTGTATGTTATGTTTATGAGCAAATGCATTTTATAAGATTTTACTTAAGATGAGATTTGATTAGTTTTGATAAAGTCAACTTTAACTAAGAAATAATATAAATTGAAAATGCATAGTGCTCAAGATTAACCATGCCTTTATTATCCTACAACTAACTATTAAGACTAGCTATAAATTATTTCAAAATGTGGCACATCAGTTCTTCACTGTTTTAGAAAAAATGACCCCACCTTCTCAACAAGGGGCAGGAAGCTATGTTCAAAAGAAACCTCAGACAACCGTTTGTCCTAAGAAGGAAGTTGGCTTTGGTGCCCAACAAGATATGTCATAGTCTGCTGCTATAGGTCTAGTAGTGTGTCTTCCTCCAACAACTGTTGAAAATCCAGAATTTTATTAGGTTGGTGGGAAATGTGAACTTCCTCTTCTAGAATAGGAGGTTCATAGGGCTTGAGATGATTAACATTAACCACATTGTGGAGGCAAAGCTGGCAAGGAAAATCTAAATGACATGCATTCACACTAGTAGATGGGCTTGAGTTTATGATGTCACTTCCCCTTAAAACACAATTTATCTAGATAAAATTAGACTCAGTCACCTATGTAAAATTGTACAAACAGTCGATGTCTATTATGGATTTATTTATAGCAAGGCGAGGGAGTGTGAAGAGCATTAGATACTTGGGAATGGATGTGATCTAATTTTTGAACAAAGGAGGATGCCCTGTGCTGCTTCTTACATTGGTGATGGGAGACAACTGGAGGAAGAGAGTTGGGAAGCTTGTATGGGGCCAACCACTAGTAACCATAACAACCTGATTATAATTATGTTGTAGGACATGCAAATAATAATTGCATTGTTTATTTTTGGTGTAGTGAACACAAAGGGCTTGTAACAGGCTAAAATTTATTACTTAGGTCTGAACATTTGTTTTTTGTCCTAGAGTGATTTACAGCAAGCTTGGGGGGTGTGAAGATCAACAAATACCTGGGAATGGATGCAAGCCAATTTCTAAACAAAGAAGGATGCCTATGCTTCTTCTTGTGTTGGTGATGGGATACTGGTGGAAGAGAGATGGGTAGCATGTAAGGGCCAACCAATGGTAACCATAACAACCTGATTATAAATGTGCTTTATGACATGGAAAGAAGAATCCCACTGTTTATTTTTGGTGTTATAGAAACACATAGGGATTGCACCAAACTACAATTTATTACTCTGGTCTACCCATTTATTCATTTGCAAATGAAAGGGAGTAGAGAAATGAAGCTAACAACCCAATAACTATTGAAATATCTTCAAAAATGTGTTGTGCAAAATAATCATGTGAGAATAAACCTTTGCATATAAGTCTTCAGGGAAGGATTTTGCTTTTGATAATTTTCTACATGCCTGATTGTCCCAATTCACTCTTTCATCCATTGTTTCTTGAAGAGAGTGAATTGACCAACGTCAATTACTACTAGTAGCCTTCTGCTAGTTTGTTGTTTATGTATTGTTATCAGAAAGCATATAAATTATCTTTTTCCTTACATCAATTTTTTTTGTAAATGTATTCAAACATTTTGCAAGTGGTTCCCATTAAGTGTTGAATCCCATGGCAACTATGTTTGGTGGAATCGTTGGGCAGGAGGTTGTGAAATCCTGTTATGGAAAGTTTCATCCACTTTTGCAAGTTTTATTTCTTTGGCACCCTACTTACTCTTTTTATGTATTTCTCTTAAATATAAAAGGAAGTGTACCCTTTTATATAGGCAAGGAAGGGAAAGGTAGAAGAGCATTCAATTATTTATTATCCAATATCAATTTCTATATTCCTACTTGTGCAGTTCTTCTATTTCGATTCATTGGAATCTCTTCCTGTAGAACCACTTGGGACAAAGGATGTGAGACCTTTGAATAGTCGTTATGATGCTCAGATTTTTGTATTTGGAAAAAAGGTGCATAAAAAGTTGGAAGATACAAAATTATTTGTTGTGGGGGAAGGTTCTTTGGGATGTGAGCTTCCAAACAACTTAGCCTCATGGGAGCCAAGGAAAGAAAACTATATCTTTTAGATGCTGGAATCAGAGAATTTTTATTTTATTTTTATTTTTTGAAAATTTTAGGATTTGTTTCAGTAGGTTAGTATTACTAAGTTTAATTTTTATTTAAATAATATTAACATGACTTGTCAAATGACCCTCTGGGTTGTGATCTATGTTGATAAGTCTATTGTGTAGGAATGCTTTAACCTAGTTATTATGTAAAGTAGCATTTTTATATTTGTAAAATTCTATTTTTTAATTTTTAATTTTTTTGAGTTTGCTATATTTATACTATATGGTAAGACATTTGCTTTTCTGTATGACTACCATTAACTTATTAACCAAACCCCAGTTATCTTAATAGAATTTACACATATTATAAAATAAATTGAATCTAAATCTACTTTTAACAAATTCAACCACAACCCAAAATTAACATCTTTAAATTCATTATTCACATATTTAATTCACTTACTCTATTAAAAAAAATATATCTAAAAAAATTATATATAAATTTTTTATAATAATGATGAACTTAGATTTATGTTAGAAATCATATCTTTAAAAATTAATATATATATATATATATATATATAACTTTTTCTCATAGACAAAATAGACTATATATATATAAGAAAATTAAAGTATTAAATTCCAATTTCAAAATTGTAAACATTTTGTTTAAAAATTCTCCAACGGTCGTACGCACAAGAGTCCAAGATTCAATCAAGACATTCTGAAATCCATTGTTGTTAAAAATTTAAATGTTTGAATTCTAATTTTGAATCATTTAAATGGTTGAGTTCTAATTCTGAATTTTGGTAATTCATTGTTTCAAAATTCGCTTTTGGTTACTTTGGCAAAAGTCAAATCTAGATTTAAATCTTGTGCCAGAACAACAACACTATATATTTGTGTTGCACCACATCCAAAACCGTCGTCAAAAAAACTTCTTGTTCTCTCAGGTGAAAAGTTGCACTATACAGCCGTCAGGTGGAGTCACATGTAACTCTTACAGGTTTTGTATTATATATATATATATATATATATATATATATATATATATCGTGGTCTTTTATAAACACTAAATTGCAGTCAGAATGTTATGGATTATTCCTGGTTTATAATTTAAATCAAATTAAATAAAGTTTTGTATTAAATGTAATATATATATATATATATATATATGTTTTGTGGTTTATTGTAAACACTAAATTGAAATCATCAGAATATTAGGGATTATTTATATCTCTAATGTAAATAAAATTATATAAGATTTTGTTGTGTATTAAATGTTATAGTTATATATATATTTATGTCGTGATCTCTTATAAATACTAAATTATAGTTATCAGAATGTTATGGATTATACATCGTTTATAACTTGAATCAAATTAAGTAGGTTTTGTATTAAATGTAATATATATATGTGTTTTGTGGGCTCTTATAAACACTAAATTGTAGTCATCATAATGTTATAAAGTATTCATTGTTTATAACTTAAATAAAATTAAGTAAGATTTTGTATTATATATATTTCGTGGTCTCTTATAAACACTAAATTATAGTCATCAAAATGTTATAAATTATTTAACATTTATAATGTAAATCAAATTATATATATATACCTATATACTTTGTGTTCTCTTATAAATTGTAGTCATCAAAATGTTATGGATTATTCATATGTAATTCAAAATAATTACACTTTTTTTTCCGGGAACAATAAAATAGCTAAAAGTTTTCTTATGAAAAATTGTTGCCATCTGATTTAGTTTCAAGAAGAATATAGAAAGCAAAAAAAGTTTTAATGTTACAACGTTAAAAAATGGTATCCTAGTGTCTCGATGGTTGTCGGACACTGAATTCTTTGTCTTCTTGCGGTCCGACATGGGATAACACACTTTGATATAATTGCGGGCCGACATGGGATAATACACTTTGACGTAATGTAATGTCGGAGATACATATTTTCCAAGTATCTCGTCTTCTCTCATACATATCGCCATGTACCAAATTGGAGTGAGTTCGCATCTTTAATTTGAATTTGGATTTAAACTATGGAGGCACACATCAACTTACTCTTGTGGTTTTTTTCTTAACCTAGGGATACCAGTTGGACTTTGATGCGGCTATCCCAGTTCTTGGTTTACAATGGAATCTTGAAGTACATCGTGAAATGAATCCCTTAGCAATCATTTCACGATGTACTTCAAGAAGGTGTTCCCCCAACATATTTTCAACTTTATCCATATCAACATTAAGCTATACGAGATCTCAACACCTTGTCAAAGTGGTGAATGCACATTAATGCAACTTACAAGGAATGGAGGTCAATGCGATAATCATGTAAGATCTGCATTACAAATGGGACATTTCGAATCCTTACAATATATGTGGGGCATGTTGAAATTTGCAACAATAAATATTGAAATTTATTTTTCTCTAAATTAGAAGTAAATTGTAATTTCATATTACATGACAATTTGTATGAGTTAACTAAGGCACGAAAGTTTAGTTAGCTCAGTTAATTAGAGTTGAGGGTCAAATTAGAGGCATGTAGAGCTCTCTCTAAGTTTTAAGGGGTCCAATTGCAATTTATTTTGACTTGTAATTATTTAACTTAACTATTTGAGATTGGAGTTAAAGAGAAGTTGCATAATCATCAAATTGTATAGGTGGTTCATTTAGTCAGAAGAAGGCCTAAAATAAATCATTCCTTAATTTGAGAACCCACTAATTTTAACCATTCGAATTGCCTTCAAAAGGAGGAATGAAGGCACAAGTTTAATCATTGTTTTGGTGAATATGAGTTGGTGAGACCAAGCAATAGGAAGCAAATGTTTGTGCATGGAACTTGTGAGTGCAAGTAGGGGCTTGGCAAGGAGCATATTTGGCTAAGTGTTGGCTTGAGTTAATTTGTGAAGCAGTGATATAAATTGTACTTGTGCAAAGATTGTACGGGTTGAACCAACATTGTATTTTCTTCTCAAATCTTCTGGTTAATGCAATATACAGATGGGTTTTTCGTTGTGGCTTTCCTCAAAAAATTATTGTGTTATGTGATTGAAGTTTTTCCTTTTTTCTGCTTCGTGATTTCATTGATCAATTTCTGTTTCCACTGATGAGTAGAGTAGATTCAAGTCAATTGTTTTAGCATATTACAATACGCAATTTGAATCTACAATAAAAATCTACATGGTATTGAAGTAGGAAATTTTTGGGTGGTGAGTTTGCAGAGCAGATCTGAAAATTTTGTGCAAAATTTTCAAAAACAAATAGCAGATCTGGATTCCTTGTGAAAAATACACAAATTCGAAAAAAAATTGGTTGAATCAGAGTTCGGACGAGGGAGTTATAGCCGATTTAAAATCAACTCTTTTTTTATTATATATATATATATATATATATTTTCAGAATTTTTTGTGATAGTGGGACAATTACAACGGGGATTTGAGTTTCCAAAGTGCTCAGACGATGTGATATTTAACAAAGGGAAGGTTTTCCTTAGACACATCACCACAGGACAGATGAAACAGATTAGTGTGCGAGTCAAGAATCTGTATGCTCTCGAGGTTGAAGATGCATGCAAAGCTTTGAGAAACAAGGCAAAGGTTAGAGACTTGATGGTTGTGAGGGAGCATGAATTACCTCTCAACATGCAGCTTCAGAAAGTTGTGGAGCAGTCACAATTAGAGAAGAAGAGAGGAGACCGAGTAGAGACATCCACTCAAGCAGAGACCTCCAGTAAGGGGAAATTTTGAGCCAAGTGGGTAGAGGGAGCACATGTGACCATACCTCCAAGTGAAAGGTCGGGCGATGTGAAGTAATAGTCCCAAGAGTGCAGAAATTAGGGCAAGATACATTGAGATATTTTGTCTCATGGATCATTACCTTGTTACGGGAGCCCACAATACACAATAGCAAGATAGATCAGTGGTGGTTGATGTAATCAGATGCTAGAGTAATAGTAGCAGTCAGATACTAGGGAGCGCAAAGCAGAGTTAGCAGCAGTGTAGATGGCACAATGCGGAGTCAGCAACGACACAAAGTTTTTAGTAGACAATGCATTATCCAGTAGAAGTCAGAGACTCTGGTGACAGATGCATCATACTGATTCAATTTTGATGTTTTTTTAGTTTCAGAAGTTTCAAGTAGCAACAACACTAGAGAGAAGTGTTGCTTACAAAACATTCCAAAGGTACCGGATCGAGATAGAGTTGAATTCCTTTTTTGTTGAGAGGGAGTGTTGAAATTTGCAACAAGAAATATTGAAAATGGCAACAAGAAGATGCTTCTAATTTAATTTTCCCTTAATTAAATAAGAAGTAAATTGTAATTCCACATCACATGATAGCTTGTATGAGTTAACTAAGTCAAGGAGACTTAGTTAGCTCAATCAATTCAAGTTGAGGATCAAACTAGAGGCATGTAGAGTTATCCCTAAGTTTTAGGGGGTCCAGTTGTAGTTTATTTTTAGTTGTAATTATTTAATTTAATTATTTGAGTTAAAATAAGTTTAACTAGTTCTAACTGATGGAGGAACTAGTGAGAGGTTAGTGAATTAAATTAGAATTAATTCACATGCAATGATCAATTAGATAACTGATAATTTGCTATAAATAATTGTTGCATGTCAGTTCCGAGGAAGACCCAGTTGATATTGGAGTTAAAGGGAAGCGTATTGTCAGTTGTATAATCATCAAATTGTATAGGTGGTGCATGCAGTCAGAAGAAGGCCTAAAATAAATCATTCCTTAATTAGAGAACTCACTAATTTTAACCATTCGAATTGCCTTTAAAAGGATGAATGAAGGCACAAGTTTAATCATTATTTTGGTGAGAACGAGTTGGTGAGACCAAGCAATAGGAAGCACAAGTTTGTGCACAGAGCTTGTGAGTGCAAGGAAGTAGGGGCTTGGTGGACAACATATTTGGCTAATTATTGGCTTGAGCTGATTTGTGAAGTAGTGAGATAGATTGTACTTTTTCAGAGATTGTTCGGGTTGAAAAAGAATTGTATTTTATTCTCAGATCTTCTGGTTAATGCAATATACATATAGCAGGGGGTTTTAGTTGTGGTTTTCCCCAAAAAATTATTGTGTTATGTGTGATTGAAATTCTTCCTCTTTTTGCTTTGTGATTTCATCGATCAATTTTTGTTTTCGTTGACGAGTAGAGTAGATTCAAGTCAATTGTTTTAGCATATTACAATATGCAGTTTGAATCTACAATAAAAATATACAGGCACGACAATACTACAAAGAAATTTCAACTATTTAATACGGGTCTGCTGGAAGTCTTGGGGCTGAATCTTCTTTTATTCCAACATATAAAGCACCCATTGACATTCTTGTCAAGCTAGTGAAAAATGGTGTTACATTGGAATCAAAAGATAAGTTGAGGTACTACCACTTGGAAGGAAAATCCTCTTCTACTTGTAAACATCAATTAGAGGATACCCCTAAGTATCAGAAATCCTAACATCAAAAGCAACTAATAAGACCGAGGACCTTCATTCCTAAGGCCATGGAAGTGCCAACATAGGATCCTATGAGAGAAAACCATTCACACGGGAAGGTTCTCAACATTTAAAGCCCACACACACACACATTTATATATATATATATATATATATATATATATATAAGCAAGAGCACAGAAAGTAAGGCAAGAACAGAGGATGATGGAATACATCAAATTAAAATAGATCTGATCTCCAGTACAACTGAATCCATGCAAATAAAAGAGACTCATATGGAGTTGGCCAATGAGAAAATTTAGTCTCAAGGGATTTGTTGTTAGGCGTCAAACTCTTTTGGGGTCCCAAGCCAAGAAATTACTCATGGTGGGATGACAGAAACAATCACGAGTACTAGTCATGTGAAAACCCAAGGCAGAGGTAGTCCTTTAAATGAGCATTGTGATGTGATGAGAACAAAATGTGGGTCTATGTCTGGGGATATGGATATGGAGCATATCCAGACAATCAATTTGAGATAGATCGATCAATGTGAAAGCTTGATTAATACCTAGACCAATGCAAAATCTACACGTATGAAACATACAACATAAGTATAGGATGATGAGCCCACAATTGAGAGAACATATTCCAAAAAAAAATCCTCAGAGGCAACTGAAACACAAGAGGAATGGAGTACCCACTCACAAGAGAGTGAAGAGGTCTCTGAAGTGAGAGAGTCATTTGAAAGCCTTGAAATATTGATACTCGTGAGCCTTGCACCAATTAACTCCCAAGTTAAGGGCATGTTTAAAGTTGTGCCTCTACAAGAAAACAAAGTTCCCTCCAATAGCAAGGGCACTCTAGTTGTATTGGGTCCTTGTCGAGTCACTCTAGTAGGGATAACATTTTTCCAAAGGCAATGACCAAGGGTCGCTCTGTTAATTTTTGATAGCGTAGTGACAAATTCCAATCATGGGACTAGATTCCTCTTTTTGAGAGGACCAATTTTGATTATTGAAGCACTCAATTTGGACAAGGGAAAGTGTATTTTTGATTTAAACCATGCATGTGTACATTTGATTAGGTCGGCCTTAAAGAAAATTGGACACCCATGGATGGCTATAAATGCAAGTCAAGTGACTCTCATTTGGACAATTATTATGAAGCATTATTATATTCTCTTATTTTGGTTTTGGCTCGCACAGGTCTGAGGCAGTTCACGAAGATTGGCTCGCACAGGTCTAAAATGACAGGGTCCGAAGCTCGCACACGTGTCTAGGGTTTTGGGTCACAACTGCAGGCTTGTCACAAGTTGGTTTTGGTTATAACTGCAAGAATACATGCCTATGCGTGCAGTTGAAGGGTTTCAACTGCACGCACAACGCTCTCTTCGTGTGGTTGACCTAGGGTTTGGTTCTCACAGTTGATCGAAGGTTTCATTAGTTGACCGCAAACAATGATAGTTAACCGCAGGCTTCTAAATCAGGGTTTTGATTATTGGTATTGTTGGGTTCATCTCATGATTTTGTTTAGTTCATTTTTGTTGAATATTTGTATGGATGAAGATATGGATCATTGTACTCTCTTTTGTTGAATCATTCAATGACAATATATTAAGAATGACGCAGGAGGTTGATGAAATGAGGTGGTGGTCTGAAAATAGACTAATGGTTAACTTTATAACCAATCAGTTGTGCGCAAATTGATTCTGTACGTAACCTTTTTCCCTCTTCGGGTCTCGCTTAACTGATTGATCACCGCCGGTCCCACTTCAACTCTTCCTCTGACCGAGCGCTTCAATTTGCACCATCAATTTCATTCCTTCAGATCCAACGGCTATCACGTCGTATCATGCGCCAACTAGCTGGATGATCACCACCATTGATTGACCCTGCTTGATCCAACGGTCGTCGCGCAATCTCGCACGGATTCTTTCACGGTCGTTATCAAATTGAGAGCACATGAGAAAAGTTGTTTTGGCATTCTACGTGTCGACCTCTAAGGCTAATCGCATGAGCTTGGAACAATACCATTTACCTCCTTTTGGGCGCACGAGATACCACTTCCCGCTTATCGAATACTACCCACGTGTTTAAATCAAACCTTTTAATAAAGACGCTTAAGGAAAGAGTTAGCGCTTAAGATCAATATTAACCTTTAACGCTAATTGACAACGATTAACGATAAAACACATAAACGACTGTGATTTATAAATAAAGTGTTAAAACATAGGAAATACTCGATTAGGGTCCAGAACGCTGATACACAGATTCAATGAATTTCACCCCAGGACTAACACACAACATCACACTTCAATCAACTACTCAATAATATAGAAATTACAGAGTCTTGGCCCTCTCGGCTCGATTACAACATTTTGTCTGACCTCTGTATCAATCTCAAATCCTAGCTTTGTCACACCTATCTCTTACTCACTCTGTTCTCAATCATCTAATCTCCCTGTCATTAAATTATTTTTCCTTTTATGAATCAAATCCTATCCTAACTGCATTTACAACTCGATCCCTATTTTAATCAATCTAAAAATTAAATCTCTATTCTCAAGCTCTGTTACACACCTACACTAACAACTTATCTCTTAGTCTAAAAATAATACAATATTCTAATTATTACAATAATTGAATATAAAGAGAAATTCGAGAGATCCAAACCTCTCTACTAAAACCAACTTTCACCACTCAGGTCAATGAAATTCATCTCATGTTAGCCACAACATGTGAACATACAATCACATTGCTGGCTAAGTGTGGATGCTCCTGCATCAGACTCCCGGGGAAGAAAAGAATTTTTCATCAAAATTTCAGGATTTACTCCATACTTCTGTAACTCTGTTGTTGTCAACCTACTAGCATCCTCCACTAGCTGTCCCTTCCATTTGACTAGATACTAAAATTAAACCTATCCTCTGGTTCTTTTGGATACTCTTTTCTCCAAAAAACTTCCACCTCTTTCTTGTTTGTCTTTGGCATTTGTTCTTCCCAGTTTAAAGTTTGAACTTCATCTTCTGTAGGTTCCTTCCGTAGCCCTGTCTCTTTTTATGGATACAAATATGCAACATTGAAAATAGGTGATATTCCAATTCCTTCTGGCAATTCAATTTCATAAGCATTAGTTGAAAACTTCCTCACAATTCTGCATGGTCATATCTTTTTCATCTTTAGTTTATTATAAGTCCCAACAGGAAATATTTCTTTTCTCAAGTATACCATCACTAGATCCCCCACTTGGAATTATTTTTCTTTCCTCCTCATATCTACTCTCTGTTTGTATTTGCCACTGCTTTCCTACAATTTGTCTTTGACATCTTCTTGTAGTCTTTGCATCTGCTCTGCAAACTCTTCAACTTTTGCACTTCTTGTCTCTTGTTTACCCAAATTTCTGAGCTCATACACACCTCTTGGATTCATCCCAAAAATAATCTGAAATGGACTCATCCCAGTACTTCGGTTTGGAGTGTCATTATAAGCAAACTCAGCTTGAGCAAGTGCTAAATCCCACTGCTTAGGATTTTGATACACTAAACTTCTCAATATGTTCCCCAAGCTTCTGTTTACCACTTCGGTCTGTCCATCTGTTTGAGGATGGTATGCTGAACTGAAACTAAGGTTAGCACCTAGTTTCTTCCAAAGAGTTCTCCAAAAATGTCCAACAAACTTTGTATCCCTATCAGACACAATACTTACAAGAAATCCATGTAACCTTACAACTTCTGAAAAAAATAGATTAGCAATATGTGTTGCATCACTAGTCTTTTTACATGCAATGAAATGTGCCATTTTGGAAAATCTATCTACCACAACATAAATGGAATCATTCCCTCTTTGAGTTCTAGGCAACCCCAAAACAAAATCCATACTAACTGCATCCCATGGTTGGTCTGGTATTGGTAATGGCTGGTACAATCTTGTATTTTGGCTTCTCCCTTTAGCATGCTGACAGATTCTGCACTTCTCAACAAATTTCTTAACATCAGTTTGCATCTTTGGCCAATAGTAAAAAGCATTTACCTGAGCAAAGGTTTTGTCTTGTCCAAAGTGCCCAGATAATCCTCCATTGTGTTTCTCCTTGATTATGTTTTCCCTCATAGAACATTTGGGAATGCACAATTTGTTACCTTTAAATAGTAAACCTCCTTGGATAAGATAATCCAACCACTGGCTTCTATTATGAACTATTGGATTTTGTACAACTGCATAAATATCTTTAAAATCTGCATCATCTTTATACATATCAACCATTTCTTCAAATCCTACAACACCAACTCTTAATTCTTGCACAATGAAATTTACCCTGCTTAGAGCATCAACAACTTTGTTCAACTTACCACTTGTATGTTTTATCACAAAAGTGAAACTCTGTAAAAACTCTACCCACTTGGCATGTTTCTGGTTCAATTTTGGCTGGTTGTTTATGAACTGTAATGCATGATTGTCAGAATATAATACAAACTCTTTTGGTAGCAAATAATGTCTCCATTTTTTTAAATCTTGAACAATAGCATAAAATTAATTCATCATAAGAAGAATACTTCTTCTTAGCTTCATTTAGTTTTTCACTAAAGTATGCTATTGGTCTTTGTTCCTAACTCAAAACTGCTCCAATTGCAACTCCACTAGCATCAGTTTCAACTTGAAACCCTTTTCCAAAATCAGGTAAAGCTAAAACATGTTTCTTTGTAATTTTCTTTTCCAGAAACTTAAAATTTCGGTCTGCTGCTTATGTCCACTTGAACGGTTGATTAGTCTCTTTGATTGTTTCAATAATTGGTGAAAAAATCTGACTAAAATTCTTGATAAATTTTCTATAAAAACTTGCAAGACCATGAAAGCTTCTTACCTCAAATATGTTTCTTGGAATAGGCCAGTTCCAAATTACTTGGACTTTCCCTAGATCCATTTTAAAACCTTCTTTAGAAACTACAAATCCCAAATAGACTAATTCTTCTTTCATGAAACTACATTTCTTCAAATTTATTAGTAGTTTCTCTTTTTGCAGAGTTCTTAAAACCAACTTAAGATGCTCTAGATGTTCTTCTTTGCTTCTACTGAAAACTAGAATATCATCAAGATAAACAATGACAAACTTGTCTGTATATTCCTCCAAGACTTCATTCATCAATCTCATGAATGTGCTAGGTGCATTAGTGAGTCCAAAAGGCATCACTAACCACTCATACAACCCACTATTTATTTTAAATGCAGTCTTCCATTCATCTCCTTCTCTAATCCTTATTTGATGGTATCCACTCTTCATATCTATTTTAGTAAAATACTTTGACCCACTCAAACAATCCATCAAATCATCCATGTGTGGTTAAGGAAATCTATACCTGATAGTAATCTTATTTATGGCTCTGGAATCAATACACATACACCATTCACCAGCTTTCTTTGGACTGAGTACTGTTGGTACAACACATGGACTAAGACTCTCTCTGATTAATCCCTTATCCATTAGTTCTTTCACTTGTCTTCCAACTTCTGCATTCTCTTGAGGGGTTAATCTGTATGCTACTTTGTTTGGCAAACTTGCTCTAGTGTTATAGACAATTTTGTGCCTTGCAGCATCAAGCATGAATTGTCAATAATCCAAGGGATCCAAAGTTCCTAAACATGATGTTCCTACCCCTAGAGGAACAAGGTCAGCAAACCAACAGCTCTCAGATCAGTTCTCCACCTGAAAACACTCAAAAACAAGCAATCCTGAAATCAAAGCAGGTGCTCCACTAGGCTTCTGCGCTGAAACTCAACTCCTCCATGGTGTACCTGCGTTGCAAAGCAGGTAGAACAAAGGCCACCTACGCTGAGCGAGATGGGACAAGTGGCACACTGAGTCATTGCTCTGGAATCTTCCAAAAATGACACTTGGATCAGGGATTTCGCCTTGTGATGAGTCAGAGGCTCTGTTTCTCCAAGTGGAAGCAAGGTTCTCCAAGTGGACTCAAGAACTGAAGATCAACTGAAGAGAGAGAGGACACAAGGCAGCTACACATCAGTTGCAAGCTGACTCATCCTCTCTCAATTCATCTATATATTGAGCTCTCTCCTATGAGCTCAGGAGGCTGGAATTTTGTGCAAAGTAATGATATGCTGTTGGTTTCACTATAGAACTATTGGGTGATTGCTTGAAGGAGGTGAAGAGGAGAAATTCTTTCTGCTAGGAGGTGTTGCTGGATTGGGGCCTTCAATGGTTGTAACACTCTCAGAACTTTACTTCTTCCATTAATAAAAGCTATTGAGGTTCTTCTATATGCACTTGTTTCAATGATGTGTTGTGATAATTGTATATTTGATTTATGCTAATCCTTGAATCAGTTATGATTGCATGCTTCTTGTAGTTTCCTTCTTTGTTATTTTGCAGGATCTCATTGTAGCTGGGCCAGCAAAAGAGCAAGGAGCTGGGAGCAAGCAAGCAAAGAGAAGAGTTTGGATTCGACATTAAGCGCAAGGCAACGGTTAGTGCATTTCTTCATTCTCTCTTGCTTTCATAAAGAAGTAAACCTTAAGTAGTTTTCTTTACAGTTGTTGCTGAGGTACTATCACCCTTAGAGTGGGATAGGGTCATCCGAATCGGATACTTTTCCCTACAACAAACTGGCGACTCCGCTGGGGATCGTATCTGTTTGATTGTTTGTAGTATTTTGCTATTCATTTCCTGAACAAAAGAGTACCAAATCGAAAAGCTTTTGACTATATCAAAAGCGAAGTAGAGGGCAGCTACTCTAGCTCATTTCTGAGCATGTTCATGATTTGAAGAGCTGATCTACAAGGATCCTTGTAAGCTCTTAGTGATAGCTTTTCATCTTCCTTGTCATCCCTTAGTGTGTTCTTGACTGATAGCTTCTGATTTGAGCAAAAACTGTGAATTTTTGAGAAAATTGTGACCCGGAAACTGAGAAAACGCAACTTTCGTTTTCCAAAGCAGGTAGTACACAGGCTACCTGCTTTGCAACGCAGGTCCTGAAGGGGCTACCTGCGCTAAGAGCCAGACTGGCTGTGCAACACCTGTGTTGGCCCAATTTTGCCTTGTGCATTTGGGGTTTCCTCCCTTTTTCTTGCCTGTTTTCACTATAGATTTTGCAGCCAGTTACCAGTCTTGTACCTGTTCTGAAACCAACCTTACTTGCCATCATTCCGCCTCTGTTATATAACGAAATTGTACTTGTTCTTTTGTATTTCTTACATCATTTACAATTTCCCATAACAAAAGTGAACTAGTCTTGCTTTGGCCTCTTAGATCTGAACCTGTGTTAGGCATTTTGCTGGTCTAAAGAGTTAGCTTGTTTGCTGTCCATAGCTGATTAGTCTTTTTATTTTCGTCATTATGGTTTGATTTCATGTATTTCCAGTGATTAAACAAGTAAATCTTAAGGTGTCTTTTGATTTTGGACTAGCTTGTTTACTTTCGCTTTAAATCGAAATCAAAGTGATATAACAACTTTCTTTTTGTAATACATCAACATTAAGAAAGGGAAAAGAAAATACATGCATTGTGCATTTTGCATTTGACTGCTTGCATGACGATTTAGGAAATTTTGCATTAGTGTGTGCTCTATGATCTGTGTGAAAAGATTTGCCTTTCTTCTCCCTCAGTAGTTAAGATTTTCAAAGTTGAAAGATTGAAAAGTTTGCTTCTCATCTTAGACTGCATCAGGAATTTGTCATATACATCTCGTGGTGATCCTTAAAGGCAAACTGCTAAGCAAGATCAACATTAAAATAAATTCAATTTACATAACAACGCTTTGAAACATAACGCAAACACATAGAGGTCTAGGTAGAGACGTGTTCCGGCGTCGTTAAACGTAGTGATTGTCGATCTCTACGAAGGTGGGTGATTCCTCCTGAGAGTCGGTGGCACTAATACGGACTTGTGCTCCCACGTACCGTCGCGTATATATTGGGAGACCCCTATAGGAACAAAGCCTTTATCCATAGGAAGCCGTGTCGGCCGCCCTACTGATCGCGATGCAGTGAACACAGCATTCACGAAGATCGACCACCCGTACCGTAAAACGTATTCTGTGGTTTTGCGAAAAGTTTGGCACACCCTCTGCCTAGAACTCCAGAGTAGTTTCTTTTGGCCTTTTTCAAACTCTATAACTGAAAAAGTCCATCCGAGCATTTGTCACTTCGGGCTCGTTAAAACATCGAAGGAGACTAGAGTCATCTTTAGCTTTTTCTCGACTCTTAAAACATGAAAAAGCAAAGTTGTGTCTAAAGCGTCGTTAATAAAATTTATTTTAATCGGAACATAATCACCTGTTATTCCCACGTTGATCTTTCAGTTGAAAAGTATGGAGCCCACCAACCAAGGAAGTCATCTTGGTGGAAGTCCCAATCCCTTCTCCTCTTGGGGAGATGTTGGTGCGCCTCATATGGCCACATTGTCACTTCTAGGATTGACAATTGGCCTACCTGTATGGCTCTTTTCAACTAATGTAGTTCAAATCGCCACTAATCCTGAGCAGTCGAATCAACAGTCAGACCAGTCTCGAGCTACCCACCAGCCTTCCACCTCTTACAATTCTTCCTCTGATCCTTCATCTTCGCAGGGTAGAGCCGTCAAAAGTCAGCCTCCCATGGAGAAGAAGGAAAAGAAGAAGAGAGAAAAGAAGCAGAAGGGGCCTATGGCGAAGGCGACTGGGGGCAAGCAAAAGACATCTGACAAAAATCCACACACTGCACCGACCGGGCCTAAATCACCATGTGTCATTTGCAAAGGGACCCACTTCCACCATGACTGTCCTTGTATTCCCCGGATACTAAGGGACTGGTCCCCCAGGTTGCACAATCCGGTAGCATCAACCTCTGATAGACATGTTGATTGCATTCCGTCAACTAGCGAGAGTGAAGGACAAAGAGGGAGACCAAGATCACCCTGCAGACTGTGTGAAGGCGATCACGCCATCCACCGTTGTCCATTCTTAGATGAGGCGAAGAGAGTTTTGGAAGATCGTCCGGTTTCACCGTTACGACTTCCTCCTGGATACCAAAAACTCGTGCCAAGTCCCTCGATAGTTGAAAATCCAGCTGGCCCGATCAAGTGGTCAGCTGAAGTGTCGGTCATTGAGAATGAACCTGCTGAATCCAGACCAGACGAAAGTCTAAAGGTCGAAACGGCAGTTGACCCGGTTCTTCCTTCAGAGGTTTCATCCTCAAATGACACCGTCGTTGAAGATTCATCTTCAAATGACACCCTCACTGAAGAGAATAAGGATGACACCATCCAGATTCTTTTCATCAACACAGACTCTGATGAGCATCAGGGCAATGCGCCCATTCCTTTATCGTAGGAAGGAACATCGTCAGGGTCGTATCTGGCCGTGTATTCGGTCCCACCACCAAGCAACCTAGTTGTATCCTTTGATTGGAATCAACTAGGCAGACCCCGGTTACCAGCCAGTATCCCATTCAGAATCATCGTCCAAATCTACAGAATGGTGATGGCTGAAACTATCATTGATGAAGGGGCTTCTGTGAGTATCCTTTCCTCTATTGCTTGGAAAGCACTGGGTTCCCCGGCGCTTTTACCTGAGATGAGAAATCTATCAGGTTTTGATAAAGGAACCAGTCGCCCGTTAGGGATTCTCCCCAATGTTCCCATTACATTGAAGGGGAAGACAGTTCATATGAACGTCATGGTCGTCCAGGGACCCTTGGTTTATAACTTACTCCTTGGACGAGACTATATATATTGCATGGAGGCAATAGTGTCCTCACTCTTCAGAGTTATGTGTTTTCCGCATGAAGGAAGAATGGTCAAGCTCGTAGACCAACTTTCATTTCCAGGATCACGCATCGCAAATAGTCAAATACCATCCCTTAATGGTTTATTCACTCAAGGAATGCCTCCACCCCCGGTTCTGCTTCTTGATGAATGCGAGTGATTCGGAAAGATGTAACTGGGACCCAGGGGGCATGCACCCTGGCCTGCCTTGGGCAGAGGAAACCTTGGGTATAAAGTTAATTTCCGCAGAAGAATATGACTAGTCCGTACCCCGTCCGAAGGAAGGAAGAGAGGGTTGTTCTAGAATAAGATTCTTTTGTCAAAGTTATGTGAGTGAGATAATCAGCTTCTCGCTCCCCTTGTCTAGGTAAGTAGGCTCTCCTGAGGAAGGAGATCCATTTGTGGCAGCAAGTAGCCACCATCTTTGAAGGCAAGCCTCACCCATTAAAACATATGTTTTGAAGGATAAGTAGGGGCAGCCTCCAAAGAAAGAGATGAAATTGCTGCAACAAGTAGTCACCATCCTTAGCAACCTAATGATAGACATCGCCGAAAAGAGAGTTCAGTTTGCGGCAGCAAATAAAACCATTTTTCGGATAATAAGAAAGAGGCAGCGCCTCGAAATTATACTTTATACCTGGGGGCATGCAAACCTTTTGGAGTGCAAGCACGGGACGACTATTTATTTTTTAAATTTTTAGGTCCTCCCTTTAAACCTGTAGGTCTAACCCGTTAAACTCGTAGGATTAGCCGTTTCCAGCTTGCATAAAGAAAGGATGTGGGGCAAAAGTCAAAACTTGCCAAATAGGAGCATAGCTTCGTGAGATAAAGCTCCTTAAAAAATAGCTATCTCACCTGAGGTGTTTCTTGTATTATGACTGGTATATTCGAGCAGTTTTAGCACACAGTTCATGCTCGTTAAAAAATAAACGCAAGATCCGAGCAGTTTTAGCACATAGTTCATACTCGTTAAAAAATAAACATAAGTTGTGAGCAATCTTCCCCTAGAGTTCAAGCTCACCCAGAAAAAATGAACCGGTAAATAACTGTGGTAAATGTAACCTTTGACAGCCATATTAAAGCCCTTGGTCGTGTTCTTGCAGTCTCACCTCCATCCGTTCATTTGGCCAATCGTTCATCTCCATATGTTTGTTTACCCATTTTGAGGAACAGCTGCGAAGAGTGATTTCACTTAGCCATCCTTGTGACACTGCCGTGATTGGAAAATTCCAACCTGTACCTGGAATCTGCTGCTATCCCTGTTTATCACTCGTTCCTCAAAAGACGAGTCTTCTTTGAGCTCTTTTCTCCTGACTCGTAAAATATGAAAAGTTTGCCGAGTTTTGGCCTTCCAGCTCGTTAAACGACCGGAAGAGCTATCCCTCCTCTAGATTTTAATCTTTTTGGACCTGAGGGATTATTGCACAAAAAGATCGAGCGCTTGTTTTGTTCGGCTCGTTAAAGCAATCAAAAATTCATCCCTTCTGTATTGTTTTATACTTTTTCGGACTTAAGGGATTAGATGACGAAAAAGGAATTCTGGAGTTGACTTTATGTACCTTTTCAGACTCTCTAAAAATGAAAAGGACCGAGTTATCCTTGTCGTTAGACTCGTTAAAATTCATTAAATAGCGACAAACTTGTCTTTAGACGAGAACGAGTTTCCCTATCGCTAGGCTCGTTAAAACATAGCGATGGGCTTGCCCGAAGGGCAGGTTATAGAACAAGCATATGTTATCCTCCTCAAGCTTGATAAAAATAAAGAGGTACTGGTTAGCAATGACTGGGGAAAAATTGGGAGAACCTCACAGCTTTAATGGTAGCAAGTCGCTCTTGAACATGACACTTTGTCCTCCGTATCACATCGGGTTGGGTTGTTTCATTCACCGGTCTCATCACCATGGTCCTCGCCACACCATCCACATTTGGGGTAATGCTACCGATCCATCACATCAGTGTCGTTATATGTTCAAGAGATGTTGTTCTGCAAAGAGTCAACCGTGTCCCATCCACTGCCATACATTGTCCTTCATCCATTTCATGACCGCCACCCTGAATCATACATCACAGTTTGTTTTTCACCTCATCACAATCACTAGCTCCGTTCCGTGTCACTGATGTGGGATTCATTAAGGCCCTCCTTTGACGGATCGCTCCTTGTCGACATCAGCTCATTATCCAAGGAGTTGATCTAGGAACAACCCCTTCAGTACTTTGAAGCTTGCATGCCTCAATGGCAAGTTTCTCGCTTCTGGCGACAGGTATACATCAATGACCTTCGACCAGAAGATTTTGCATGGTGGTCGACGCCAAGTCCTTTATTCCCACCATGTGAATTGTACTGCTGTACCTTGAGGGTCATCATCCTTATCGGTGATTCCTCTCGCGCTTGTTAACGGTTTACATCATTGACCGGTAATCAAGCGATGTCTTTCCATGTTCGACTTCAAGAAATTCTCACATGGATCGACTTGTACATCGAGTGAAGATCAGAAGAGATTGAAGACCCCGGATCTAGTTTCATCCATCCGGGCTGCGATATATATTCAGGATATAAAGACATTTGATATGTACATCATTGCAGCAGATGATCATCCTTCTCAAAGGATGATAATTTCAGCAGAGAATTATCAGTCTATCATCAGACGATCGTCTGTGCTATGTACCAAAATGAATTTATAAAGCTGAGCATGGGAATGCCCGCCTCAGCTAGATCATGAAAAAGAATGAAAAATAATGTATTGTATTGTATCTTATTACAGGACACTTCTCAGCAGATTGAATGAACTTCGGATCCTCCTAATAAAGCATTTCACCCGATAAACGACCTCATACTTTAGGGGGCATCTGTTATAGACAATTTTGTGCCTTGCAGCATCAAGCATGAATTGTCAATAATCCAAGGGATCCAAAGTCCCTAAACATGATGTTCCTACCCCTAGAGGAACAAGGTCAGCAAACCAACAGCTCTCAGATCAGTTCTCCACCTGAAAACACTCAAAAACAAGCAATCCTGAAATCAAAGCAGGTGCTCCACTAGGCTTCTGCGCTGAAACTCAACTCCTCCATGGTGTACCTGCGTTGCAAAGCAGGTAGAACAAAGGCCACCTGCGCTGAGCGAGATGGGACAAGTGGCACACTGAGTCATTGCTCTGGAATCTTCCAAAAATGACACTTGGATCAGGGATTTCGCCTTGTGATGAGTCAGAGGCTCTGTTTCTCCAAGTGGAAGCAAGGTTCTCCAAGTGGACTCAAGAACTGAAGATCAACTGAAGAGAGAGAGGACACAAGGCAGCTACACATCAGTTGCAAGCTGACTCATCCTCTCTCAATTCATCTATATATTGAGCTCTCTCCTATGAGCTCAGGAGGCTGGAATTTTGTGCAAAGTAATGATATGCTGTTGGTTTCACTATAGAACTATTGGGTGATTGCTTGAAGGAGGTGAAGAGGAGAAATTCTTTCTGCTGGGAGGTGTTGCTGGATTGGGGCCTTCAATGGTTGTAACACTCTCAGAACTTTACTTCTTCCATTAATAAAAGCTATTGAGGTTCTTCTATATGCACTTGTTTCAATGATGTGTTGTGATAATTGTATATTTGATTTATGCTAATCCTTGAATCAGTTATGATTGCATGCTTCTTGTAGTTTCCTTCTTTGTTATTTTGCAGGATCTCATTGTAGCTGGGCCAGCAAAAGAGCAAGGAGCTGGGAGCAAGCAAGCAAAGAGAAGAGTTTGGATTCGACATTAAGCGCAAGGCAACGGTTAGTGCATTTCTTCATTCTCTCTTGCTTTCATAAAGAAGTAAACCTTAAGTAGTTTTCTTTTCAGTTGTTGCTGAGGTACTATCACCCTTAGAGTGGGATAGGGTCATCCGAATCGGATACTTTTCCCTACAACATCTAGGTATTAGGTCAATGTGATGACTAATACTCCTGATTAGTGACAATGCATTTGGAAACTCATCCACAATAATATCGGCAAAATCATTCAACAGATTTTTGATTTCTTCAGGTAAATCATCTAAGTTTGTAGAAGTCAAAATTACCTTAGGTCTCCTTATGACAAAAAAATGCATCTGTTCATCCTTCTTGATTTCTTGCAACAAATATTTCCCACTCATTAGCATAACACTGTTTCCATGCGCTTCTTTGCTTGCTTCATCCTTCAATGACAACAGTGTATGCTTATTTCCATCCTTCTCAAAAGTGTAAGTATTTCTTCTCCCATCATGAATAGCTTTCCGATCAAACTGCCAAGGTATTCCCAACAACGCATGGCATACATTCATTGGCATTACATCACACAATATCACATCCTTATAAGTACCAATTTTCATCTCTACCTTGCATTGTTCTGTCACAATAATCTGATGTCATTTTTGCATCCATGACACTTTGTAAGGAGTAGGGTGTATTGTTTTCACTAATCCTAGCTTGTCCACCATTTCTATAGAAACAAGGTTATCAGTGCTTCCACTATCAATTATCACTTTACAACATTTTCCTTTGGACTTACATTTAGTTCTGAATAAACTCCTTCGCTGAGCTGGTTCTCTTGTCTCTTTCTCTGCCTTAAGAAATACCCTTTTCAACAACAAAGATTCTCCTTCTTCAGGTGATTCTTCCTTATTTGCAATTTGAGGTTTTTCTTCCTTTGCCTCAACCACATTCACATTTCTCTGATTTGTTGCTTTATTATGAGGACAGTCCCATGATCCATGTCCCCATTCTCCACATGTATAACACCGAATATCTCTTCCCCGACCTCTTCCTCTGGGTGCAAATATTCCTCTACTAAAGTCTCCTCTTTGTGGTAGTATACTACTTGAACTTCCTTCTTCACTCTGATGGTGCTAAAATCTTGGTCTAGTAGTTCCTCTACCTCTTACTGAACTTTTCCCTCTGTTCCTTTGATTCTGTTTCCTCAACATCTTCTTTTCTGCCTTCAAAGCTGATTGATATGCATCTTCAATTGTCTTCAGACTCAGCGAGCTGATCTCATCCTATATGTCATATCTCAAGCCATTGATATATCTGGCTACCTTTTCTACGTCATCCTCTGCATGTCCTGCTCTAATACTTAGTTTATAAAACTCTTATGTATATTCTTTGACAGTCATTCCTTTTTGCCTCAAATTCTGTAATTGTTTGAAAATATTTAACTGATAATATTTTGGCATAAATTTAGCCTTCAATTTACTCACCATTTTATCCCATTGTTTGATCTTAGACTTTCCTTTTCTTTCTCTATATTTTTTTAATTCATCCCACTAGATAGCTGCATGACCTTTCAATATGGTAACTGCAAATTTCACCTTCTTTTTATCATCAACCTCCTCATAGTCGAAATACTTGTCCACTGAACTGATCCAGTCCATCAACTCTTCTGCATTGAGATTCCCTTCATACAAAGGTATTTCCACCTTTGGTCTTCCACTTACTTTAGCCAACATCTTGATAACTTTGGTAGTTTTGTTTTCCTCCTCTTCTTCTTCCTCAGAAGATTCTTTTGCAGCACTGGAAACTCCTTCATCAGGTGCTCTCCTTTGAGTAGTCTCCATTGTGTCCATCCTTGTACACAGACTCTGGATCTCATCTAGCAAAACTACATTTGCTTCAGGTCTTCCTCGACCTATGCCATCTCCTCTCCTCAGTGGCATGTTTGCTGTAGCAAAACTTAATCTCTGGGCTCTGATACCAAAAATGACGCAGGAGGTTGATGAAATGAGGTGGTAGTCTGAAAATAGACTAATGGTTAACTTTATAACCAATCAGCTACGCGCAAATTGATTTTGTACGTGGCCTTTTTCCCTCTTTGGGTCCCGCTTAACTGATTGATCATTGTCGGTCCCACTTTAACTCTTCCTCTGACCGAGCACTTTAATCTGCACCATCGATTTCATTCCTTCAGATCCAACGACTATTGCGTCGTATCACGTGCCAACTAGCTAGATGATCACCACCGTCGATTGACACCACTTAATCCAACGGTCGTCGCGCAATCTCGTGCGGATTCTTGCACGGTCATTATCAAATCGAGAGCACGTGAGAAAAGTTTTTTTGGCATGCTACATGTCAACCTCTAAGGCTAATCGCGCGGGCTTGGAACAAGACCATTTACCTCCTTTTGGGCGCGCGAGATACCACTTCCTTCTTATCGAATACTACCCACGTGTTTAAATCAAACCTTTTAATAAAGACACTTAAGGAAAGAGTTAGCGCTTAATCTCAATATTAACCTTTAACGCTAATTGACAATGATTAATGATAAAACACATAAACGGTTGTGATTTATAAATAAAGCGTTAAAACAGAGGAAATACCCAATTAGGGTCCAGAACATCGATACACAGATTCAATGAATTTCACCCCAGGACTAACACGCAACATCACACTTCAATCAATTACTCAATAATATAGAAATTATAGAGTCTTGGCCCTCTCGGCTCGATTACAACAATTTTTCTGACCTCTGTCTCAATCTCAAATACTATCTCTGTCACACCTCTCACTTACTCACTCTGTTCTCAATCATCTATCTCCCTGCCATTACATTCTTTTTCCTTTTATGAATCAAATCCTATCGTAACTGCATTGACAAATCGATCCCTATTTTAATCAATCTAACAATTAAATCTCTATTCTCAAGCTCTATTACACACATACACTAACAACTTATCTCTTAGTCTAAAAATAATACAATATTGTAATTATTACAGTAATTGAATATAAAGACAAATTCGAGAGATCCAACCCTCTCTACTAAAACTGAATTTGACCACTCAGGTAAATGAAATTCATCTCATGTTAGCCACAACATGTGAACATACAATCACATTGCTAGCTAAGTCCGGATGCTCCTGCATCAAAGAAGAAGAATTTGAAAGGGTTTTCCCCATAGTGGGTTTTTCCCTAGTCTTCGACCAATCCTATTGTCTCTATGTGTGAGTGCTTTACTTCTATTATTCATTTATCTGATGCTGCATTGATGATGATGTTGTTCTTTCTATATAATTGCACAAGTTGTTGAATAATGTTGTAAATCTGAATATTGATTTGATGTTGTTGGGTGAAGTTAATATGCAAATGAAGAAATGAAATTATCTAAAGCAAAGAACAATATAGCCCTTTGAAAAATAACATGGTATTAGAGCTAGGCTGGAGAAAAGTCATTGAATATCACCCCTATGAAGACACCTTTGATAGAAGTAAGACAAGATGAAGGAGACCTAAAATAATGCTAGGGTTTGAAGGAAACCCTAGGAAATATGGTTATTAGGGTTTAGTAGATGACATGAGGTTAGGGTTTGGAATAAACCGTAGATAAGATGATGACTTTAGTTTTCTGATTTTGGAACATGATAAGTGTGAAGATGTTCTAGCTTTGTTTCAGGGTTGATGGCCTTGGCTGTTGACGAAGTCGATGGAAACATGGAAGGAAACATTGTTATGTATAGTACTCTTGAAGTCTGGTTCAAGAGGGAGATGATCACCTCTCATTAAAGATAAGTACCATTTAGATTTATGTTATTTCTTGATTAGATTTATTGTTTTTCTTATGCCTCTTGCATTTATATTTGAGTATCTGGATACTTAAAACCTCTTGATGACATGTGATAAGTGGATCCTCCTTTAGGATCATCTGTAATGTAGGAAAAGATAGCTAGTATAGGAAGAGAAGAGGCACTTGATGAAAAGTTGACAAAGTTCTCCAACTACTAATGTCAAGGTGCACAGGTATCTGAATACTACAATGTATGTATATTATATTGTTTCAAGTTGAATAGTGGATGGAAAGGTAAGCTCTAAGGTATGATGGGAACATCACCTTCATGAATAACTCATGCATATGAAATTAATTCTCATCTCTAGTACATGTGATATATTTATGTTCTTGATATTTGGCATGCATCTTACATTTTAGACGTGATGGATTTCATAAACAAGGCTAGCACATTATTTTTGATATATGGTACCTTGATGATGTTGTTAATGTTTGAGATAAGCATGATGAAAGTGTGACAATAATATTGATTCTATTGTTGATCTTGGTAAAGTTTAGTAAATCTGACATGTGGTAGAATTGAAAGCAATGAATTGATTATTATGATCCTTGAAGTATGAAGATACACTTATATGATCCTAACCCTTGATTAATGTTTTGATGACATCTGATGATGAGGCAATTGATGATGACTTGTTATGATATATGTTTGAGAACTTGATATAGTTTTTGATATCATAGTTTTGTTGTAGCATGACAATATTATGATAAACATGTTGATGATGATGATTGAAGAAGTTTCTCATTTAGAGGGAGAAACACTTCATGAGATTTTAACACTTAGTACTTGACTATTGAAGGAAGGATTCTGGACATGTATAACCATATGAAGTTGTTGAAAAGGTTTTGGAAAATTTATGATTTATGCAGAGAAGGTTTCTTGTAGTTCAAGCCACAAATTTTGGGATAAATACTTAAGAGTGTGGTTATAATCCTCACAACTGCACATATGAAGGCCTATCGGTGTGGTTGTGCCTGTAGGTCACAAAAACTGAAGCATTATGCACGATATCAGGAGTAATCCAGGAGTATTCTAGACCTACAAACATGGAGAAAATGATGGAAGAGTTTCTAAAGAAAGCATTGTATGGTTTTTATTAAGCTCCCCAAGCCTGGTTAGACAATTACTGAATACTAGAAGTAGTTACGATCCATACCTCAAAGGTTGGTCCAAGGTATGCCTTTGATTTTGGTTTTATATGCTGAAAATCTATTCTTGATAGGTAGTGAGCCTTTGATGATCAAGCGTAAGAGGGAGTTGGCCACTGAGTTCGAGATGAAAGATCTTTCAGAGATATGAGTCTGCATGGATACACTGATAATTGGAAGAGCACATTGAGTACATTGTTGCTAGCATGGCTAGCTATGGGGAAGTTTGGTTAAGGAAGCTCCTTAGAGAGTTGTTTGAGCAGGTTCTAGATATGACAATGATATATTGTGATAAAAAGAGTGGGATTCGATTGGAAAATAATATCGTATGTAGATAGGACAAAGAGATCTTCATAGATTGAGACGGTGTTGCTAGATGAGACAAGCTTAGGTTTGTGGTTGCTACCTCCATGAGAGGGAGGATGAATAAGGTATCCTTTGTGTGACATATATTTTCTCTAACATAAGGTTTGATTTTGATGTCTTGCATGAACAAGGAAACAAAGGATTGCTTCTCTTTGTGATGTTTGAGACAACTCTTCAGTGATTTGGTTAAGTTATAATGTTTGATTTTGATGTCTTGCATGAACAAGAAAACAAAGGATTGCTTCTCTTTGTGATGTTTGAGACAACTCTTCAGTCAGTTAGTTAAGTTGGTACCATATGTAAGCATGTTGAAATGTTTCTGATCTACAAAAAGAAACATGGATTGATGGATGTGACCCTCCTGAAGTAAGGTTCCGAGGACACTGAGTCGACTCTTCCCCCCTGTCTAAGCTCCAAGGGTGAGGAATTGAGATGTAGGGCTGCTGGGGTTGAGGGATTTCTAGACAATAAGGTATCACCCCTATCTATTATCCATTGGGTCAGAGATGTTTCTCCCTTATCTTGGTATACACAGAGTATACCCCAGCTGGCATCTGTCTTTCCCACCCATCTGGTCAATGGGTTATCGCTGCTTGAGTTAGGCGCAACCATTTCTATTTATGGTAAGTGGCATCCCACTCAAGCTAGAGATGTTGGTGTTCTACCACTGAATTTTAAAGGTCATGTTGGGAAGATCAAAAAGAGTTTCTTGGGTTGTAGCATTAGCTCCCCACTAGCAGAGTTTCCCAGGTTGTAGCATTGGATCCCCGCTCATAGAGTTTCTTGGGTTGTAGCATTGTCTCCCCACTAACAGAGTTTCCTAGGTCGTAGCATTGGCTCCCCTCTTGCAAAGTTTCTTAGGTTGTAGCATTGGCTCCCCATTGGCTCCCAGGTTGTAGCATTGGCTCCCTGCTGGCATAGTTTCCTTGGTCGTAGCATTAGCTCCCCGCTAGCAGAGTTTCTCGAGTTGTAGTGTTGGGCTCCCTGCTAGCAGAGTTTCTCGAGTTGTAGCATCAGGCTCCTTGTTGGCAGACATTTCTCAGGTTGCAGCTTTGACTCTCTGCTGACAGGCATTTCTCGGGTCGTAGCTTTGGCTCCCTGCTGGCAGTGATTATGGGTGGTAGCAGTGGCTTCCCGATGGATAAAGGGTGGTAGATTTATCTCCCCTCTAATGTCAAATTATTCTTCTTTTATATTTGAGAATGTTCAACATATGAGCAAAGGCAAGCAAGAGATAAGAAGAGATGAACCGATACGAACACTAGCGATACTTGATGACGAGATTCTTGAGATGGGTCATGATATGATGATAGGATTGTAATTTATCCCTAGATCAGAGGGAGTGTTATTTTTGACAGCTCAGTGACAAATTCCAATCATGGGACTAGATTCCTCTTTTCAAGAGGACCAATTTTGACTATTGAAGCACTCAATTTGGACAAGGGAAAGTGTATTTTTCAATTAAAGCCCACATGTGCACATTTGATTAGGTCAACCCTAAAGAAAATTGGACACCCATGGATGGATATAAATACAAGTTAAGTGACTTTCATTTGCACAATGATTGTGAAGAATTCTTCTATTCTTTTATTTGGTTTTGGCTCGCACAAGTCTAAGGCAGTTCGTGGAGATTGGCTTGCATAGATCTGAAATTGCAAGTTCTGACGCTCGCACCTGTGTCTAGGGTTTTGGGTCATAATCGTAGGCTTTTCACAGGCATATTTTGGTTATAACTGCAGGAATTCATACCTATGCGTGTGGTTGAAGGGTTTCAACCACATGTATGTCACTCTCTCTATGCATTTGGGACTTAGGGTTTGGTTCTTGTAGTTGACCGAAGATTTCATCAGTTGACCGTAGAGTTTGGCAATTGACCACAAATAGTGAGAGTTAACCACATGCTTCTAAATTAAGGTTTTGATTATTGAAATTGTTGGGTTCATCTATGATGTTGTTTAGTTGATTTTTGCTGAATAGTTGTATGGATGAAGATATGGCTCATTGTACTCTCTTTTGTTGAATCATTCAATGGAAATCTAATAAGAAGAATAATTTGAAAGGGTTTTCCCCCTAGTGGGTTTTTCCCTGGTCTTTGACCAATTATGGTGACTTTATGTGTGCTTTTTTTTTCTTCTATTGTTCCTTTATGTTTTGCTGCATTGATGATTATGTTGTTCTTTCTATATAATTTCATATGTTGTTGAATAATGTTGTAAATCTGAATATTGATTTGATGTTGTGGGGTGAATTTAATACGAAAATGAAGAAATTCAATATCTAAAGCAAATAACAATATAGCCCTAAGAAAAATTTAACACGTTGTAGATGGAAAAAGCATAAGACACATAAGAGAGACTCGCATGGGTCAGTTGGATGGACCAAATCTATACGTGGATGAGGATGAAGGACAAAACACCCACTTTTTTTTGTTTCAAGGATCCTTGAGAAGTAGGTTCATATTTTGAACTAGATGGGTTTATGGTCCAGATTTATATTTTCAACTTGGTGGGTTTAGGGTCCATATTTTGAACCTAATCTGATACCACATGTGAAGAATCAACTGAGATCTTCTAATCAAATATTAAATTAATCAAAACGAATTTCAAAACAATGAAAATAACCAGTTTATAATATCAAAATTATTTGACACTAGCATATAAATAAAATTTGATCTAAAACATATTAAACATTATTAAACATGTAAGGAATTTGATTATAGAAATTTACATTAATAAATCCACAAACATAAGAAAACCTGATCTTGTGGCTCGGTTGGGATGCTCTTGCTGGGGCTGCCTAACTGAATTTTCCATCCATCCAACTAGGAATGTCTTCCTAGCCCAGGAAACCTCCATGGGTTCCTTAGCCCTTCAAGCCTAAGTCCAACAACAACTACCATAGTTTGTGTTAGCGTTCGAATCTGCCTTAGGCTGAGGAAGGAAAAACTCGAGGCCACATCAAACAACACTCAGCCTCGTAGCTAGCCCTACGAGGACAGGAGAGGGCTCTCTCCGGTCAATCTCGGAAAAAGGTAATAAAAAAGGCTAGAGATGACTGAATTGATGACTAATTTTAGGCTAGGTATGAAGTATAAGGACTATGGAATTGAGTTTTTGAAGTTTTGTTGAATTCAAGGGAAAGGCAATTTTGGGTGCGGGGATGAGGCACAGCGTTTGCAGAGGTCTACTTGGGGCAAGATAGGCGATTGTCTTGATGCCTTTAAAGTGATTGAATGAATAGACCTGACAGGTGAGGAGCTAAGGAGAGCAAGGAAGTCTCAAGGATTCTCCTTAAACTGAAGAAAACATGGAAAATTAAACAAACTTAAAGGCAGAGCATAACAATCTATGGATTCTACCTTAACACTTCATTTGTTCAATTACAGAAGATGAAAGAAGGAAAATGATACACATTAACAACTTACAATTACAGAGAGAAACACACCATCAACACATAAGGCCACATGAATCCCAAATAGTGCTGCAAAATCCTAGTCTATCCTTTGCCAAAAATGCAGATAAAATATGTACAATAGTGTATCAAGCTATTCCCAAGAGTCCAACCCTGAAAATGACTAAGAAAATACATAATATAGGCAAGCTAACACATTCCCTTGCCTCTAGGGGTCGAGCTCATCATCCTAGGAGCTGTTTCAACCAATTCTAAACAAAGCACTACAATCTAGGCAGTCAAAACAACTTGCCTCTATAAGCTGGGAAACCAATTCATTCATTAAATTTTTGCTATTTTATGAATGAATCATCTAGAAAAGGTAAATAAGTGTCAAGTCAATCATAAATTTACATTAATTACATCAAGGAGGGTGAAAAATCCCATCACAAGTCAAAACTGGTAAAAACTGGGCGAATTCCTGAGCTGGAAGGTGAAAAATGTGCAAAAAGTCCTGATGCGTAGCGTGCCTGAGCCCTATGCATAGCGCGCCTTTCCACCTACTTTTGGTGCACTTCCCGGCATCCAAATTGAGCTCAGGTTGGCTTGTTGGAAAGCCCTGGATGTCTACTTTCCAACCCAAGTGGAATTTTCCAATTTTATGTCCATTTGCCCCTCCAAAAGTGCATTCTCCCAAGGCTGCTTCCTGTGTGTCCAAAAAGGGGCAGTGAGGTCATTTTTTGCATGTTTTTTGACCTTTTGGGGACCCAAACCTTGATGAAATTCCTTGGCAGTAGCTGAGCAGGTGTATTTCATCATGAAAAATCCAAAAATGCAAACCTTTCGTGATTTGGACCTCCCAATTTTAAGGGTAGTGCGCGGCGCGCTACGCGTTGAGCCCAAAAACCTGTTTTTTACACAAAAATTTCAAAATTGACAAACTTTTCCCCAAACTTGTTGAAATTTGGGCTGGGGGTCCCCAATCAAGTACTATGCTCAGTCAAAGAGGCTTCGGCCAAGATTCGGAGTCTATCCTCCCTTTTTCGACGTTTTAGTGTCCTTCTGGTGCATGCAGTTTCAGTTGTAAAGTCACTGTCTATCCGCCTTCATGGTGTTTCAAAGTCTGTTTGGCTTTCAATGAGATGAAGAATGAGAGTTTGGTGCAATTTCCAAATATGTCACATGTGTATCAAAGTATCATAGGAAAGCCACAATGAGAATAGTTTGGTCAAATGAGTTTGCATGAAAAAACGATCATTGCTTTGATTATGAAGGAATTTGACAAGTGTGTAGAAAAGAGGTGGAAATGACAATGACCATAACAATGACAGCAGGGATGTAATGGAAAAAAGAGAGTGTGAGGCTAAGGTTAAAAATGAGCATGGACACCACTGAAAATGGATGACATAGGCATACATTAACCCACACAGTCCCTAATATTTGTTTCAAACCCTAAGAAGTGAATTTGGAAATAAACATAGGGTTTTACATTTCACACTTGTTTCTCCACTTCAAAACACCATAATCATGTCTAAATTTCACTGAGAAAACATAAAGAACCTACTTGCAAGAAGTTGGAGGAAATTTGGCATGAATCTGGATGAAGGAGCAAAAAATTTTACCCAATGCGTAGCGCACCCCTGAGTGCGTAGCGCCTGTGTATTTTTACACTGGCCAGTGAGGCCTAGTGCGTAGCGCCCATCTCAGTGTGTAGCGCCTTTTGCAGGAGGCTTTTGGAGGCCTTCCCAGTGTCCAAATCAGGTGCAGGATAGCTCGTTGGAAAAGTATTTGTGTCTAGTTATCATTTGACTCATCAAAATAGTAATTTGGCCAACCACGCTAGGAGAAAACGTGATTTTCCCAAGGTCACTTCAGAGGTGCATTCGATTCTCCTGAGGCAACGATATTTTTGACATTTATCTAAAGCCATAAAACCTGTGTAAAAAGTGAGGGAGTTTTTTCTTCTTTGGCATTTTGGGGACAAAAACCTCTCTCAGTTTTCCAAAATTCATCTTTGATTGCTCTGAAACATCTTTTGAGTGAAACCTATCCCGATGTGTGAAACAAGGGATTTTGTCGAAATGAAGCGAAATGAAGGGGATAGGGGGCTTCTAAATTCTTGAGGAAATTTTGGGGAGTAGAGAGGGATGTTAGGAAGCAGAGGAAAGTGGAATCTCAGAGATTGAGTGAGGGGAAGGGGTCCAAAAGGGCAAAACACAGGCCCAATCTAGAAAATTGCCAAGTTGTAGCAAGAAACTAGGGTTTGCGCGAAAATGAGGAATTTGGGGAATCTCAGTGATGGGAAGCATTTGATAAGGTACTTTAAGGATAGGGGAATGTGTATGAACATCAGGATACAAGTTTTTCCGATGATTTGACCGTCCAAGAGAAATTGCCTTCAAAACCCTAGGAGAGGGAAATGACCTTACCTGGGCGCAACTGAAGCATGAACAAGGTGTAAAATGACTCATTAGACACTGACATGATAATGAAAACCCTATGAATGATGATAGACTCAGCTGAATAGTGACATAGATTGGCATTTGAGCAATTTTGAAAAGAGTGAAAGCAAACCCTAGACCTAATGCCTAGTGACCAAATTTTACTTGAAGACTCACTGAAATGACAAAATTTGACCTTGACACTCTGAGACCACTTTGTAAGAGCATATTTGATCACTGGAGGAAGGTTGGAAAGACTGACACTAACAGTGTGTCCAAAATAAAAATCAAGCTTCCACCAAAATCAATATCCTCCATTATTTATTTCCTAGCCCAGGGAACCTCCACATGTTCTCTAGGCCTTCAATTATTTTCTCAAATACCAAAAATAAAGACCAACAATTCTTATTTCTCCTCTCATCCTCCTTCCCTTTATGTCTCTCCTACTCATCCACCTCAACCACCTACCTTTAATGCCATGAATACCCCCCATCCTTTTAATTTAATGACCTTGACTTTCCTTTTCATATCTTATCCAAAAATAAATATGAGAAGACACCTTGGGAATGAAAATATTAATATTTAATTCAGAAATAAATTGAAGAAGACAACCTGGAAAACCTTGGGAATTGAAATATTGATATTTAATTCAGAAATAAATTGAAGAAGACAACTTGGAAAACCTTGGGAATTGATTAATAATTAAATAATAACATATAATAAGAAAAGTCAAATCAGTAAAATAAAATTACAAATTCACAAGTACAGGTATATATGAATATTAGTTAATACTTATAAGTCAATAATTTTAGGTTAATTAAACACTATTCAAAATTAGCATAACAGGATCAAGTAGAGTTACAACAGTTTTACCCTATTGGGTATTGTTGACGATGTTGGAAGTTGCCAACAGTTAGAGGATTTCCCTAGTATGAAGTCCCAATTATGCCTCACACGTTTGGAGTAGGAGCCCTAATTCGAAAATTAGTCTGATTTCCATAATCTTAAAGATTTGAATTGGCTGCAATAAACAACACAAGAGAAACACATATACTTTCAAGATAAACAAGTAAGTTAGCCTTGTGATGTATTCAATTGCAAAATGTATAATGGTTCTTTCACGGAAAAGAAGAGAAAGTGAGTCTTTAAGAGAAAAGTAATAGTACTATCCTAATAAAGACACACACATACATATGAAATAATCATTAATAACATTTCCAAATAGTTCACAAATTAATAATGATCATGAAATAAAAAGATACATGATTCAAAGATGCATACTAAAGCCAACAAAATAGTTCATTTTCATTAGTATGTAGAAACATAAACATACATTGCAAACAATGAAAGAATAGTCTTACAATCATTCATGTCATATGCATGAAAAGTGTGCCGACTTCAAGATATTCAAATTACAAATTGAAAATCCCAAGATACGCGATTACAATGATACAACACTAGTTCGAATAGTGAAACTTTAAGCAACTAGTTGCTTATCAAAAGAGTAATCTTATCTCCTATGCCTAAATTGAGAAGCCAAGGTGAACATTCCTTTTCTTTCCAACTATGAGAGTGTATATATAAAAAATGAGGTGACTCTTCACCTATCTTGTGACTCTTGAGATCCCATGTGACTTTTCAAATTCCTATGAGACCCTTGAGCTTCTATATGACTCTTCACATTCTATGTGTGACCCTTGGGCTTCTACACATTTTAAATTTTCTGATTTTTGGAAATTAGATAACTACATCCACAATTGATGTGGAAAAATATAATGACGCACAAGAATCTAAAGTTAACACTTGGACAAGCCATGACTTGGCAATGATGACATGGAACTTCATTGTAGAGTGTCAATGTCAAGCTTCTCTACTTGCTGCCTTCTCTGTATCTTCATGATAAGTCTTGCATGCACTTCATTTTCATCCTCCAAGGTTGGGATGATATGGATTCTTCCATGTGGTTTTGATCTTCCTTCTTCTATTGTTATCTAGTGTTACTTCATCTCCTTGCTTGATGATATTTTTGTGGTTTCAACTTCACAAGTGTCTTCTTACACGATATCCTTTGCATCCTCCTTGAGCATCATCTTGTCATGTCAAGATACTAGCACTTGCAAATGGAATTCACTCACGAAAAGACGACACCAGTCCCAAAATATCCTAGTCTAACTTGTTCTTCATGCCACACGGTGACTGAGTCGAGACAATGAGCAAGATTGAGGAAGAGGCCCGTGGATTGAAAAATGTGCAAGAATAAGAGGCAATAATTATGGTATAGTCACTATACCTATGCAATGCGCGATATCTGAAGATTAGGAAGGTAGGATTGCATAGTTAAGGGAGTTTAGGATGCAGTGAGGTAAGATTGCTCACTCTGATTACACAAGGCACAATTTTGGAAGCACTGAGACATATTGTGTAGTTGGGAAAGTCAAGGACTAAGATAGAGCCTAACTACTGACTAGGAATGTGCAATGCGTAGTGGAGGCCCGACTAGGAAAATATTGGGAAGTTTACAGGTGCAAGAGTCAAGGACCGAGCACTGAGATTGTGCAATGTGTAGTTCTTAGAGGAAAAGACTATGTAGTGCACAATTCCAAGAGGTAAGGATGGCTGAATGGGGCTTAATACTATGTAGTGCACATTTTAGGAAGGCATTAATATGAGGAGTGGTTGATCAGGTAAGTTGCGAAGACAAGAACACTTCAGAAATTGACTAAGTGTGGGATTGGTGAGGGAAAATATGAAAGCAAAACATGCAACAAGATTGGAACATGATCAAACACTCATAAACAATCAACCATGAAAATGAAACACTTAACACCCAAATTCAACATACATCCATGAAATGACAACAAAATAACACTTTTCTCCAAGTGTGACACTTAAGATATACCTTGTGACACTAATGTCGACTGCAACAAGAAAGTGCACAATACTTTAGGAATAAGTCCAATTCCTATCTCTATGATATATAAAACCCACTAATACAAGATAAATCACCAAATATTCCTTTTAAAGGTGCACCATGACTCCCTTTCACAAAGAGAAACACTTTCCTTAACAAAATATGGCACTTGGAATTTCTTCACAGAGAGACTTGAAAACTTAGAAAACAAGTATAGAATGACTTTAACAACTAGAAATGATAGTTCACATGGTTAAAGGGAGGCTCCAAAGTTTGATTATATGCAAAATATTGGAGGGTGTTGTAGCAGAAAAAACAGGTACATAGAGGACCAGTGGATCTGGTGGTACTACATAGGGAAAAAGTTGGGGAAAAGCATGCAAGAGTACACCACAAAGTTTAGAGAGACGTCCATAATTTTGGGTGTCTCCCCAAAGAACCAAGATGTACTCCTCAAGTATTTGGGGGGTCTACTGTTATGAAACCATCTCACAAAAAGATAGAAAAGATAGATCAACACCTTAGATATAAGCCTCTTCGAGGGGGAAACCTCCTTTACATTACACAAATGAAAAATTATTGGATGATACAAATGAAAAGACCTCCTTTCTATATATAGGAGTCTAAGGGGTCATAATATAATCATAGCCAACATAACAATAATAATGTAAGGGCACAACAATAACAATAGTGGGCTTCTATGGGGCACAATAATAACAATATGGGTACTACATGGGCACAACAATATAATAAGGGGGTTGCACTAATAACAATAAGGGGTTACAATAGTAGCATAGGGACCTAACATGCCCCTCTCCTTCAAAAAGTGTTGTCCTCAACACTTGAGTCGTTCTGGATGCTTATGTATAAAACTATCATCCTTTCATGTGGAATCTTCAGCGGGTAAGTTCTTCCACTTGATGAGATACTCTGAAATTGATCGATTTCGCAACTGTCGATTTCTTGGTTCTATGACTACTTCAGGTTCCAATACGATTTTTCCTTCCTTGGAAAGTTCTGGAAATATTGTTTGAACTGGGATCTTCTGCAACTTTTGAATGAGTTCCCACCCCGCTTCGTCATTCTTCCATTCATCCATTTCTTCGTTTATCGAATTTGGTTAGATAATTATACCAACCTCTAGCATTTTTCCAACCATACGTTCAATTTCACTCCTTTGGGCATATGGATATCTGTAAGGCCTGATTTTTGGAGGAACACTTCCTGGAATCAAATTAATAGCATGATCATGATCACAAATAGGTGGGAGGCCTTTGGGAGTCTCAAAACCTTGGAATGATTGTCCAATACTTTTTGGACATTTGGAGAAATAGACGATTTCGATGTGGGAACCTCTAGCGAACATAATTGTACAATTAAGCCTCTTTGTTCTTTATTTAGAAGCTTTTTCATTCCGTTAGAGGTGATTATCTTTCTTGGTTTCCTTGTGATACCCCTTAATTCAACTTCCTTTCCTTCCGAAGAAATTTTCATGAAAATTTCTTGAAAATTAAAAGCTATTGTACCTAAGGACTGTAGCCATTGGACTCCTAGTACAACATCAACACCACCCATTAGAATGGAAAGAATTGGGCTATTCAATACATATTCTCCCATGGATAGCTTGATATTATGGCACTTTCCATAGAAGTTTATGGTTCCTCCACTTGCAACCATCACTTGACACTCTGGTGCTGGGATGTAGGAAGCAATTCAATTCCTTGGCTATCTTACAATGAATAAAATTATGGGTATTTCCCGAATCAATCAACACTATTACCTTTTTCTTCTTGATATGTCCTTCTATCTTGACAGTTTTAGGAGTGGTAATTCCGGCCAATGCATTACAAGATATGGTCAAATCAATTTCTTATTTCTCTAGGGTTTGTTCCTGGTGTATATACTCTTATTTTGATGTTTTTTGTTCCTTTTCTTCCTCCTCTTCACAATCTATGTAAATTAATTTCTTCTCAGCACACTTATGACCTTTAGTGTATTTTCTATCACGACTGTAACAAAGCCCTTTTTCTTTTTTTTCTTCCAATTTTTGTGGTGTCAACCTTATAGGTTGTGGAAGGATAGGGGAAACAATACTTCCATCTTTATATTTGTGAGTGGTAGGCTTCCTTGTTGCCATAATTTTGCTTTCCATTTTTCTTGCCAACCTGAATGCCTTCTCCAATGAATCAGGTTCCAAAGGCGAACCTCATGTTGGATGTTATCCTTTAAAGTCCCTATGAACACATTAATCCTATGCTCCTCTTGAATATCTTTTACCCTTATATACAATTTTTGGAAGTCCTCAATGTGCTCCATCATTTAACCCTTTTGTTTGAGGTTTATTAATTGGCTAAAAAAGTGTTGCTTTTTGTATCCTCATAATGTGCTATCATTTCTTCCGTAAAAATTGCCCAAGTGACAATTTGTTTATGAGAGCAAATCCATTGATACCATACAAATGGATTTGGTTTCAAATATAAAGTTGCAATGCATACCTTTTGTGTGTTTTGCACATTATGAAGATCGAAATATTGCTCCATCTGTAGTATCCATGTTACAAGATCCTTGCCATCAAACTTTCTCATATTGATCTTTGGAACATGGTGGGTCTTTGTTCCAACGTTAGAGTCTATGAAATCATGATTAACATTTCTTTTGTTCTCATCATGAGTTTCCTCTACTACCTTTTCTCCATTAAGAAGCCTTTCTTGTAGCAACTTTTTCAAACCTTCCTTCAAACCTTCCATGTATTTCTTTGAATCTTCAATATTGTCATTCTTCGAATCATGATTAACATTTCTTTTTTTCTCATTATGAGTTTCCTCTACTACCTTTTTGCCATTAGGAAGCCTTTCTTGTAGCAACTTTTTCAAACCTTTCTTCAAATCTTCCATCTTAGCGTCCATGCCATTCATCTTAGCTTCCATGCCATCCATCTTAGCTTCCAAGCCATCCATCTTAACTTGTACGCCATTCATATTAGCTTCCATGCCATTCATATTAGATTCTCTTACCTTTTGTGAGAGTGAAATTTGTTGTATTTGGTCTCGTAATTTTGATATATCATGTTGCATTTCTTCCTCTTCTTCATGAGTCATGCAGGTTGCTTACTATTTGTTGCCATTTTCTTTCTTCAGGGCATCAATTAATGATAATTATGCTTCACTATGCCCTTTGAAATTAAACCTAATTTTTCAACCCAAACTTACCTCTGAGGTCTAAAATTTCTTCCTATGGTATCCCTCTAAGTCCTCTTTCCAATTCCACCAGTCCGATCAAAATTGGATTCTCCAAGAAATAGTTATGCCCAATCTCCCAAGATGACCTGATTATATAGTTTTTCAGTAGAGCGAACTTGTACGATGTGCCACATGTCACTGTTTCGACCTTCGAATCTGAAAAAGGTACATAGAAAACTACAGTCCTTCTTATTTTTGTAACTTCTTACAAAATTTCAATATGATGCTCAGAGAGAAATTTATGATGCTTTTCCCAAGGTCACTTGTTTGGAATGTGATTCGAGAGTCTGCAAAAACCCTAACTTCCTCAGATCATATCTTTGAAAATATAGCAAGACAATATCAGAAATTTAGACCCGAGGTTTAGAACGATTTCGACTCAAATGGGTTTTTTTTAGCTTCTGAAACATCGTAGAAAAAACGTTATAGAGAAAATTCCACGATGACCTGTTTGGAGTAGCGAAACCCTAGAATCCAAAGCTCCGATACCAAATGTTATGAAACCAACTCACAAAAAGATAGAAAAGATAGATCAACGCCTTAGAAATAAGCCTCTTCGAGGAGGAAACCTCCTTTACATTACACAAATGAAAAATTCTTGGATGATACAAATGCCAAGACCTCCTTTCTATATATAGGAGTCTAAGGGGTCATAATATAATCAGAGCCGACATAACAATAATAATGTAAGCGCACAACAATAACAATAGTGGGCTTCTATGGGGCACAATAATAACAATATGGGTACTACATGGGCACAAAAATATAATAAGGGGGTTCCACTAATAACAATAAGGGGTTACAATAGTAGTATAGGGACCTAACATCTACAGTGCCATCTGCAGGAACAAGTGATGTTGTTCAAGCCTAAAATTAATGGATGAGGCATGTGTATAGGCAGAGTACTTGAAGAGCATAGGCCTGAAGAGAATACAATCAATTGTATCGAAATAGAAGGAGAAACATGATGCTTCTAAGGAGGGGAAGAAGAAGAAAAAGGGGGAAAATATAAAAATATGATAGCACAACACATCATTGCAAATATCCCGGCAACCACGACAACATTGATGGCCATACAAAGGAGTGTTGGAAGTTGCATCTAGAGCTAAACCCAAAGAACAAAAGGAAAGATAATAAGAATAAGAATCTCAATGCCACTAAATCAAGAAATGAAGTTTAAATAATATCGTATATGGATGAGAAGATTGTTTGTATATCAGTTCAAAAGTAGGTTAATTTGAGTATCCTTCAACAACAGGAAGAGAGAAATTACCAAACCCGTCCATATAAAGATATAGGTGAATCTCATTGTAGTAGAGCTAGCTAAGAAATTGGGATTGGAAGTTCATGATCATCCAAGCCCATATCCACTAGGATGGGTAAATAAGGATGCGAAGTTGAAGGTAAAAAAATAGTGCAAAATTAGATTTTCCATCCGTGTTGATTCTATTGATAACGTAGAACTAGATGTGCTTCCCCTTTATGTATGTGGAGTCATGTTTGGGAGTCCCTAGATATACATGTGAGATGCAATATTCACGCGGAGATCTAACCAATACTAGTTCGTCAAGGGTTGGAAATTGTTCATCATCAACGTGCACAAAGTAAAGTCGAAAATTTCAGTAGTAAGTGCCAACCAAGTCAAGAAATTGATTAGTTCCATCAAGAAGTATGTTTTATTATTTTTAATAGAAAATCATTTTGTAGAAGAATCCTAAGAGGAAAAGCATCCCTAGAGGGTGTACTAAGAGACAAAAACAACAACTGGAAGAGTTGCTAGAGGCATACAGGGGTGTGTTCCTGGAGCCTAAAGGGTTACCACCAAAGAGGGAAATGGGGCACGAGATCCAACTATTTTCGGACTCACCATTGCCAAACATTAATATATATAGGAAGTCTATTATAGAAGTGAGTGAGGTGAATAAACAATTGTAGTAGCTAATGAACAAGGTTTCATACAACCAAACACATCACCATGTGGCTCACCCGTCATCATTGTGCCGAAGAAAGATGGGACTTGGTGGATGTCTATAGACTACAGGGCGTTGAACAAAATCACGTTCAAGAATAGGTACTCCCTACCTAGGATAGGTGATTTTCTAGATGAGTGGCAACAAGAAAAATGCTCTGCCAAGCTAGACTTAAAGCCTAGATATCACCAATTTCAAGTCAAATAAGAAGATACCTAGAAGACCGCCTTCAAAACCAAGCAAGGTTTGTATGAGTGCTTAGTCATGCCATTTGTCCTATGCAATGCACCAACTATGTTTATGAGATTAATGAATGATGTACTATGTCCATTTGTAGATTCATTTCTTATTGTCTATTTAGATGATATTTTGGTATAAAGTGCTGTCTGGGAGGAGCACACCTCACATTTGACACAAGTGTTGGATATTTTAAAGAAGCATCGACTACTAGAAAATATCAAGAAGTGTGAGTTTTCACAACAATATTTGGTGTATCTAGGGTATGTGATAGGTGGAGGAGAGCTGAATATAGATCCTGCCAAGATGGAGGCCATCATGAAATGATCGATGCCTACTAATGTTTCTGAGGTTAGGGTTTTCGTGGGGGGAAACAATACCTAAAGAAATTCATAGCCTCATTTTCAGTAGTAGTAACACCGCTCC
The DNA here is from genome assembly GCA_031772625.1 of Pinus tabuliformis. NCBI lineage: Eukaryota > Viridiplantae > Streptophyta > Pinopsida > Pinales > Pinaceae > Pinus > Pinus tabuliformis. The sequence goes on along the minus strand of CM062813.1, from coordinate 845,321,269 downwards.
ATGCCATAATAACAAGTGGAAAGAGTTTCCAGTGGGGAAAGGGTCAACAGAGGGATTTTGAGGAGCTAAAGAAGAAAATCAATCAAGCACAAGTTCTAGCATTACAAAACTTGCAACAACCCTTTGAAGTGGAGACAAATGTGAGTGGGTATGTTATGGGAGCGGTCTTGATGCGGCGAGGAAGGATTATATACTAACATTCTGAAGTATTTCATAGGGTAGTTCTTAACTATCTTGCCTACGACAAGGAGCTCTATGCCCTGTTGGAAGATGTGAAGAAGTGTAAGAACTATCTAATGGGAAAGGAGATAGTAATCCACACAAATCACCAACCACTACAATTCTTGTAGGCCCAGAATAAGCTACAACAAGCCATACATTACAAGTGGATGGGGTTTCTACAATAGTTTCAATTGGTGATCAAGTACAAGAGGGGAAGAAAAAATAAATTAGCTGACATGCTTTAAAGGCCACTCACACGAAATATCACAACTTTGGGAACTCTTATGCACATGGAGCCATTCACCCATGATGCATACATAAAGGCATATTCATAGAATGAGGACTTCAAGGAGGTTTTTTAGTAATTTTAAAGTCAAATTCATGTGCATGATGGTGATAACACCATTGACTACCATATCCAGGATGGGTTACTCAACAGGCTAGATAAGCTATGTATTCCTAAATGTGAGTGATTGTAGCTGACTAGATAGACTCACACCTCGAAGTTTATAGGGAAATTTGGTGTAGAGAAAACCGTAGAAAACTTGCATAGGTATTTGTATTGGACCAAGATGCAAGAGAAAGTAGGTAGGTTGATAACATGATGCATGCTTTGTTGTACCAAGAAGCATAGAAATAGGAAACATGGTCTATATCATCCCTTACTTATACCCATTCCTCCTTGGGAAAGTATTTCCATGGACTTTGTGGGAGGTTTACCAACAACCAGGAAGGGACATGACTACTTGTTCATGGTAGTTGACAAGCTCAACAAGATGTGGTTTTTGATGCCATGTAAAAATACCATCAATGGGAAAGAAGAAATAAACTTTTTTTTGGATAGGTCTGGGTGCACTTTGGGATACCAAGGAGCATCATTTCAGACAAGGCACAAGATTTCTCACTTTATTCTAGACTTCCTTGTGGGAAAAGATGGACATGAAGTTGAAGAGATCTAAAGCATTCCATCCACAAACAGATGGGCATAAAAAGTATTCAACAAGAATTTGGTGCAATTTTTGAGGGGATACAACCAGAAGCATATGAAGATGTGGGATGAAAATATGGCATATATACAACATTCTTACAATAGAGTAGTCTACACTTCTACAAGAAAGTTCCCGTTTGAAACCTGTTTTGGATATTTTACGCCTTCATCTTTGGACATTGAATATGGGCAGCAAGGAGGAGTGAGGGAATACCTTATAGGAGACGCTTCGAAGGCTGAAAAGTTTGTAAAAAAGATCAGACATATCCATATACATGTACAAGAGACACTACAAAAGTCACAAGAGAAATATAAGGCCAAGCATGATCATCATAGAACATAGAAATTGTTTAAGGTGGGAGATAGAGTATGACTATCGTTGCACAATGAGAGGCTACAAGGGCCTAGAAAGAAAATAAAGGCTCGAAGGTATGGACCCTTTGAGATACTAGAAAAGGCGAGTGATAATGCCTATCGACTCATTTTACCACCATATATTCACATTTACTTAGTTATGAATGTTGAGAATCTGAAACTCTAAGAGCCTTCCATGATAAATCAGGAATAATAATAGGTCCTACCTTCTGTGGAGGTTTTGGCACTAGATGCTAAGGAATATTTGAGAGAAGATACAATTTTTTAGAAGAAGTCTAGAACTATAAGACAAGGGCAACATGACCTTTGGTAGATTGGGTTGAAAGGATAACTTCTAATAAAAGCTAAATTGTACACCCGAGACAAGGTGGAGGAAAAATTTCCTCCCCTCATTTGGTAGAATATTTTGGGGACCAAAAGCCTCCCAAAATGGTGAGGCATGATCCAGATTGAATCATTATACTATTTTTAATCCATCTTGATGCTTTTAGAATGGAAAAAGCAGATGAATCATCTCACAGGAACATTTTTACTAGCATGACCTAGTTTGGCAAAACAAGGTCTGAAACCTTCCGAGAGAATTTTAAGGCATAAAACAACGTTTTTTGGGGGTAAAACTTTCTTGTTTTAGAACAACACATTTTCATATTATTCCATACATAAAGGAATTTTCATCGACACAAGAATTGTGCACGAATCACGTCAATCGAAGTCAGTGTGTGAAAGTTATGCCACTCAGAAGTCAACCTTTGTATTTTGACCACCATAATTCGAGAGGATGCCATGTCGGCCCCCATTATTATTGAAAAAGGGGTTATGATGTAGAAGACTCTAGAAGATTCTATGTTGTAACTCTGGTTAAGTGTTTAGGTATTCAAACCTAAGCATTAGCAGGCTATCGAGTTATGTTATAACCAGGCCACTAGGTGGAAAAAGGGTCCCATTCTTTCGAGTGCATTTGTTCCATAGATGAGGAAAAATATCCAACAGGGATAGGAGATAAAGCACACAGAAAGAATGTGTGCACTATGAAAACCCAAGGGCCAGAGGCCATACTTATTTGTACTCACAACCATATTTTCATTCAGAGAAAGAGAGCAAAGTGACCTCACCTTCTAGCTGGGTTTTTCTCTTGAAAGGGTTTCCTAGAACATAGCTTATGCTAAATGTGCACGTGAGATTTTATTTCTTTGTTCTCTATTTTATGCATAATTTTAATTTCACATGCATGAATGATTAACAATAAATCTATAGATCTGGAAATCTAATGAAAATGTAATACTATAGAATTTCAAATTTCAAATATAATTTTGTTAGATATGTTGTGAAAAACTGTCCAATAGAATATCTAGAACAATTTATAGATGAATAAAAGCCAACTTCTGTATATGCACGTATATGGATTCCATATATGAAAATATATGGAAGCATGCAAACTTTCATACATACACATATACATAAGCATACCTTCATAAATATACACATCTACAAAATTTGACTTCTATAGATACATTCACATATATATGGAAGATTGGTTTTGTAAATGCACATATAAGGAAGTATTTGTGTATTTTCACATATACAAAAAGGCTTCCATATATATGCATTTACGAAAGCTATCTTATGTATATGCATGTATATGTCTTCTATTTATGAACATATTTGGAAGCAAGATTTTGTATACGTGGATATACAAAAGGGCTTCTATATATGTAAATTTACAGATGCCCTTATGTATATTTACATTTATAGAAGCCTACTTTGTGATATATATATCCTTTTATATATGTGCACTTTTGTATATGCACATATATAGAAGGAAACTTGCATAAATGCACACATATAGAGAATCCAACTTCCATAAATGTATTCATATTTATGGAAGTTAGCATTCATAAATGCCTATATATGAATCCCTTCCACGCATGTGAAAATACAAATATCTTCTCTATATGCACAATTACGGAATCATTTAGGGAAGCTAGCTTCTATATATACATATATGCAAAAGTTGGTTTTTGTATATGTGCACATATATGGAAGCCTACTTCCATAAATGTTCCCTTTCATATTAACATATACAAAATTAGGATTTCACGCACACACACACATATATGATTCTGTAAATGTGCATATCTACAAAAGTGGGATTTCATAATGAAAGTGTGGAATCCCATCCTAGATTTTGTATCTATGATGTGAATATATGGAAGAGATTTTATATATGCTTTCTTATGTAAGTGCACATTTATGGAAGTCAATGATCTTACATAGGTATTTTTAGAGGTGGAACCTAGTTTCAAGAATTAGGGTAAGAATTAGGCTTTCATAGAGTTTTTTATATGCACATTTACATATGTAGGATTTTGTATATGCACATTTACAAAGTAAATATTTCATGCATGCACATATTGAAGTAGGCATCCATAAATGTGCCCACACAAAAGAAGGCTTCCATATATGGGCACATACGAAAGCAAACATCCATATATGTGCACATATATGGAAGTTGGGTTCTATAAATGTGTGTATATATGAAATTTGAATTCTATAAATGCATGAAAATATGGAAGTTGGCTTCTATATATGAGAAAATATGAATATAAGCTTTTGTAAGTGTGTGTATATACAAAAGGTTTCTTTTATAAATGTGTGCATATATGAAAGTTAGGTTCCGTAAATGCATGTTTATATGGACTATAGCTTTTATATATGCATGCATACACAAAAGTTGGCTTTCATATAAGTTTGTATTTATATATATGCACACATTTATGGAATATTACTTTTGTATATGTGCATATACGTGAGTGTGCATATATAGAATGGATTATGTATATGCACATATATAGAGACAGGGTTCCATAAATGCACACATATAAATAAGTTCACTTATGTATGTTCACATATATGGAAGTTGACTTCGATAAATGCATATATAGAGAAGCCTCCCCTAAAATGGATTCCTAGATCATATCCTTGTGTTTATGGTTTTTGAAGTGTGTCTGCATTTCACTATCTATTTTTCTGCGTTTTTATCTATTGCATGCATAATCACAAAAATAGTAATTAATCAATCTAGAAATTTAAGTAAATTTCATCTACTTCATGGCTTGCTTCCATACATGCACTATATGACTTCCATACATATACTATATGGCCTCCATATATGTGCGTGTGGAAAGAATTCTAAAAATGCATGCATCTATATATGCACATATATGGAAGCCTACTTCTATAAATGTGTGCATATACAAAATCCTACTTACACAAATGCTTCCTTATATGCACATATATTGAATCATGCTTTTGTAAATTCACACACATATATGGAAGGCAACTTCCATATATGTAGATATCCAAAAGTATTTTGTATATTCACATATATGAAATAAAACTTATGTATGTGCTCATATATGAAATCCTAATTTTATATATGCACATATAAGGAAGCACACATATACAAAATATTGCTTTTGTATATGCACATATATGGAAGCCTATGTTTGTACATGCGAAAATAAAAAAGTTTATTTGCATAAATGTGCACTTACATAAGCATGCATATATGAAGTACCTTCCATGTATGCACATTTATGGATACAAAATTCAGGAAGGGATTCCATATTTGGATATATGAAAGCCCACTTTTTTATATATGTATATATACATAAGCCCCCCCCCCCCCCCCCACACACACACACGCACACACACACACACATATAATAAAGGAAACATTATGTGTATAAGTAGAAGTTTTCTTCCCTAAATGATTCCATAAGTGTGCATATAGGGAAGACCTTTTGTGTTTCACATATATGGAAGGGATTCATGTATATGAATTTACGGAAGCCAACTTCCCTAAATATAAATGTATTTATCGAAGTTCACTTCGATATATGTGTGCATTTATGAATGTTTACTTTTGTATATATGCATATACAAAAGCACCCATATATGAAAGTACTTTCATATATGTGCATGGCAAAGTAGGCTTCTATAAATGCACATTTATAGAAGTACATCCATATATGTACATATATAGAATCCATATACATGCATATATAGAAGCTGGTTTTTTTAAATGCATATATATGCATGCCATTTCATATATGTGAAAATACAAAAAGACTTCCTTATATGTGCATTTACAAAGGTGGGCACACACAAAAACACACACACACACACACATATGCACACTTATATGGAAATTGACTTTATTTTTACCTTCACCTTGAAGTCTTTCCTTGCTGATGTACAACCAAACTTGATCGCCCACTTGGAAATCATGATCAACCTGATGCTTGCCATGTATTGCTTTTTACTTGGCTTTTCTTTTCTCTAGATATTATTGTACTCTTTGATGCACTAGTTGAAAATTTTCAATGAAATGCTTGGATTTTTCCAGATCATTGTGTCCATCTAATACAATATCTTTACCAAAGATGAAATCCAAAGGAGACTTTGGCAAATAACCCAAACAAGATTCAAATGGAGATACTTGTGTAGATGAATGCTTGGCATGATTGCAAGCATGATAGATGTAATACAAATGCTCATTCCAAATTTTAGGATTCTTACCAAAATATTCTTGAAGGAGATGCACTATTATTCTATTCACTACTTCTGTCTGGCTGTTGGCTCATTGATGAAATGCGATGCTATATTCAACTTTGTGTCCATGAGTTCCCATAAACTTGACCAAAACTTCTTGACAAATCTAGAATCTCGATCAGAAATAATAGAAGTAGGTAACCCAAAATGAACCCATACATTTTGGAAGAACATCTTTGCGATCTGTTCAACTGTAACTTGTTTCTTACGTGGCATCAATACACACATTTTTTTGAGACGATCCACAAAAACACATAGATAATCATAACCTTTCCTAGACATTGCTATCCCCTCTACAAAATCCATAGAAATACTTTCCCAAGAATGAGAAGGAATAGGAAGTGGAGTGTACAAACCCAATTTCCTATTACTAGGCTTGCTAGTAGCACACATGGAACATTCTTTTACATATATTGAAATAGTTTCATTGACACGACGCCAATAACAATACCTCTGAATTTGAGAAACTATTTTTCCTACACCAAAGTGACCAACAATAAGAGAAGTGTGGGCTTCCCTTATGACATTGACTCTTTCACCCCGTGGAACACACAACTTGCCAAGATGATACAACAAATTTTCATGAACATGATAATCCAAATCTTCAACATGATTTCCTTGAATCAAAATTGCATAAACATATTTAAAATCATCATATTGAGCATATTTTTCAATATAACTTTCTTTCATGTTTGATTTATGCTTAAGAATGAAAGATGCGTTAACAATAGGCCTTGATAACATATTTACAAGTTTGTTTTATATACCTTTCTTATACTCGATTACCAAATGAAATTGATGTAGGAATCCCATCCACCTGAAATGTCTAGCTTGTTATAGGTTGGTTTGCGACTAAAACTATTGCAAAGGTTGATGGTTAGTATGAATAATTGTTTCTTTATCCATCAAATCATGCTTCCATTTCTTCACGCTTTGTACCAAACCATACAACTCTTTATCCAAAACTGACATTCTATACATGCCAATATTTGGAAGTGGTGCATCTAGTTGCAAGTGAATCTCATGTTGGATTCCTCTTTTAGGATTCAAACCTTCAGGTTCCTAAAACATATTTTCATAAGTGTTAAAAAATTCAGATAATTCATGCTTGAGTTTAGAATCACATCTTGTGAAAGCTTCAGATTCAATAGTATATTTAGCTTTAATCATTAACAACACAAAATGCTTAGTAGCATTTACAATCCTTTTCGACCAAAACTTACAAGAGATAAGTTCATCTTCTTGCGATGTTCTCTAACAATATAATCAACTCCATCTTTAAAAAGATGATTTTTGTTCTCATGGCGATAGCATATGGCTTTTTGGTCATACAAGTATGGACTCCCTAAAACAATTCCGCAAATATCAAGTGGTACAACATCAAGCTCTACCTCATCTATAAAGTTAGTGGTGATGGAGAATTTGAATTTGCACTTTCTTATCACTTGTAATTTGTCATCATCACATACCCAAACCAAAGGGTAAGGTTTAATATGAGGTTTAGTTTCTAGATTTAGTTTCTTGACAATTGCTTCAAAAATAAGATTGACTTGGGATCCACTATCAAATAATGTATTAACTTTTGTATGTTTTGTAATGACCCTCATATGAAAAATCTCACTTATTTGTTTATCATTTTGATATTCAATAGGCTTACTATAAGAACTAATACTTGCATTAGAATCTATACCTTTCATTCCCATGGCTATGATTTTGGTTTCATCACCTGAATCAAATCTTAGATCTTATTGAGTTATAGCAACAGTCTTTTGTTTCCCCTTGTTATTGAACTTATTTGGTCTCATTTCTGGATGTAATTTTCAACAATGGTATTCATCTTGGCATTCTTTTGAATAATGTTTATAGGTAAGTTTCTCTCCCTCTTTCTTGACTGTAACATTCTTTTTGCATTTTCCTTTAAACTTCCCCTTTCCTTTGTCTCTAGATTTGAATGGTTTCTTGCTAGTCTCTTGAGGAACATTCTTTCCTCTTGATTTTAAACGAGTTTCCTGAACACATACTTCATCGATATTGGTGGGATTAAACATAAGTATAGTATGTCTCAAATAACTATGTAATCCACCTATGTATTTAAGGAGAGTATCTTGTGAAGACAAATCAACACCCAAGATTAAAGCTCTTCTTCTAAATTCTTTTGTGTAACTTTGGACACTCTAACCTTTATCTTGTCTAAAGTTTTTCCAATCCATAATTTCTTTTTGCATGTAATATAATGGTTAAAATTTCCTTTTAATGCAGTTATAACATCATTCCAAGAAGATATATTTTACCACTTTTGTTCAAATATTCTTGAGTTCCAGCGTCCCACTAGATGAGGGCTGCACTTTTTCTAACTAGCATTTACAAGCCTTTTTATCTGACCAACACTTACAAGAGATAAGTTCATATTATTGTGATGCACTCTAATAATATAATTAACTCCATCTTTAAAAAGATGATATTTTTTCTCATGATGAAAGAATATGTCTTTTTGGTCATACAAGTATGGACTCCCTAAAACAATTATGAAGATATCAAGTGTTACAAATATCTAGCTTGCTTCTCTTCGTTTGGAAAGTGCAACCCTCATCTGATGGGATAATGTTCCTCAAGAGACTAGAAAGAAACCATTAAAATTTGGAGACAAATGAAAGGGGAATTTTACAGGCAAAGGAAAAAAGAATTCCACAATCAAGAAAGAGGGAGAAAAACTTACCTGTAAACATTGTTCAAAAGAAGGCCATGATGAAGACCATTGTTGGAAATTACATCCTGAAATGAGACTAAAGAAGTTCAATAACAAGGGAAACAAAATATTTCCGCTACAACTCAATAAGATCTAGGATCTGAATCAGGTGTTGAAACAAAAATAACAACCATGGAAATGAAAGGTATAACTTCTAATGCAAGTACTAGTTCTTCTAGTTAGCCTCTTGAATCTCAAAATGATAAAGAAAGAAGTGATATTTTTCATATCAGGGTCATTACAAAACACATAAAAGTTGATACATTGTTTGATAGTGTATCCCAAGTCAATCTTATTTCTGAAGCAATTGTCAAGAAACTAAATCTAGAAACTACACCTCACACTAAACTTTACCATTTGGGTTGGGTATGTGATGATGCCAAATTACAAGTGACAAGAAAGTACAAACTCAAATTATCCAACACTGTTAACTTTATAGATGAGGTAGAGCTTGATGTTGTAGCACTTTATATTTGCAGAATTGTTTTAGGGAGTCCATACTTGTATGATGGAAATTCCATATTCTATCGTCATGAGAACATATATCATCTTTTTAAAGATGTAGTTGAGTATATTGTTAGAGCACATCACAAGAATATGAACTTATCTCTTGTAAGTGTTGGTAAGATAAAAATGATTGTAAATGCTAATAATAATTTTGTGTTTTTGATGATTAAAGCTAAAGATACTGCTCAATCTAAATATTTCAGAGGATGCGATTCTAAGGTTAAGCATAAATTAGTTGAAGTTGTGAACATTGGTGACAAGATATTTTAGGAACCTGAAGGGTCTCCTTGTAAAAGAGGAATCCAACATGAGATTCACTTGCAGCAGGATGCACCACTTCCTAATATTGGCATGTATTGAATGTCAATTTTGGAGAATGCAGAAATTAAAAAGAAAATTCAAGAGTTGCTTGACAAAGGGGTCATTAGGCCTAGCACATCTCCTTGTGGGTATCCTATTTTCTTGGTTCCAAGGAAAGATGGTACATGGTGCATGTGTGTGTATTTTCGAGCTTTGAACAAGATCACAGTAAAGAATCACTATCCTCTTCCTCACATTGATGATTTTCTAGATTAGTTAAAGGAAGTTGTTTACTTTACTAAGTTAGATTTGAGAAGTGGTTATCATTAGATAAGGATTGCTGAAGATGATATTTGGAAAACAGATTTCAAGACAAATAAAGGTTTGTTTGAATGGTTGGTTATGTCATTTGGGATTTTCAATGCACCTGCAACATTCATGATAGTTATGAATGATGTATTGATACCATTCCTTGGTGATTTTTTCATAGTATACTTAGATGATATTTTGATTTTTAGTAAGACTCATGAAGAGAATTTCAAGCATGTGAAACAAGTTTTAGATGTCTTGAAAAAATAGAAGTTGTATTTGAAGATGTCTAAGTGTGAATTTGGGAAAACCTATTTGGTTTATTTGGATCATATTGTAGGAGGGGTTGAATTGAAAATTGATCCCTCAAAAGTTGAAGTCATTGTGAATTGGCCTAAACCCAACAATGTAACAGAGGTTAGGAGATTTTTTGGAGCAACCCAATATTGGAGAAAATTTATCACTAACTTCTAATTCATTGTAGCACTATTACATGCTTTGAAAAGCATGAAACATGTCTTTCAGTGGGGAGGAAAACAACATAAATCCTTCGAAACATTGAAAGAGAAAATCAATACAACACCAGTTCTATCACTTCCAGATCTTAAGCAGTCGTTTGAAATTCAAACCGATACAAGTGAATATGCTATGGGAGCAGTTTTGATGCAACATGGTAAGCCAATTTGTTATCATTCTGAAACCTTTACCAATGCAGTAATTAACTATCCAACTTATGATAAAGAGTTGTATGGTTTAGTACAAAGCATGAATAAATGGAAGCATTATTTGATGGGTAAATAAATGGTTAATACATACTAACTATAAACCTTTTCAATACTTACAATCGTAAACCAAGCTACAACAAGCTAGACATTTCAGGTGGATGGGATTCCTACAAAAATTTCATTTGGTAATCAACTATAAGAAATTTATATACAACAAAGTTGTAGATATGTTATCAAGGCCTATTATTAATTCATTTGTCATTCTTAAGCATAACTCAATCATGCATGAAAGTTATATTGAACAATATTCTCAAGATGAAGATTTTAAAGACGTTTATGCAACTTTGAGTCAAGACAATCATGTCGAAGAGTTGGATAATCATGTTCATAAAAAGTTGTTGTATCATCTTGGAAAGTTGTGTGTTCCATAGGGTGAAAGAATCAATGTCTCTATTGGTTGATAGGTTTTGGTTTTGGCTAATCGGAGGGCGCCATGTCACCCTATGAGAGGTCACCATGTGGACCTATGACAGGGCACCATGTGGCCCTCAAAGTTTGTGCAAAATATTTGGTTATGGACTGATTGACCTCAATCAGGTTCGACCTCGTGACCTCTGGAATATTCTCTACCATCACGCCATATTTTTTCTTATTACTATATGGTTGGGCATGAAATCACTTAGAAATGTCCTCTTGGTTGTACGAGAGAATTTTCCAAGGTAACCTTTTCACTCCAACTGACAGACTTAAGGCTAGCCCCTTCAACCCAGAGAGGGCTCTCTATGACCTTTAAACTATGGAAATATCTTTAGATAGGTTGTGTTGATGTAGGGTTTGGTTGGGCTTGAAATAAATAGTTCATTGGGTGATGGAGTCAAATAGCTAGGGTTTAGATTAATTTACCAAGATAACTAGTTATCTGATCAGGATTGATAAAGGCAAGGTGGATAACAGATCCTATACCTTTGTCATTTTTGTAGATGGATGGAGAAAATAGGGGAACAATCCACTAGAATAGGGCAAACATAGTGAATCCTATAGTAGTTTTAGAGGATCAAAATGAGAACATTTGAAAAAATCAACTCATGGCCTCACAACAGAAATGAATTGTGAATCAATTAACGTTTTTTCAAATACTTGGAAGACATACATTCATGAGATTATAAAGAAGAAACTATGAAAAAACACAAAGAATACATACTAAAACCTACTATCACATGGATCATTATATCATTGGTCAGAATATACTGATCTTGGCAAACTAAAATGAATAAAGTATTCAAAACACATAGACAATGAATATTTCTTTTCAATAAACCAACCCTTTCTCCATATTTTTCATGTAATATATAGGAAAATAAAATATATATAAGCTCCTTGAAGTATGGTAGAAATTATTACAAAATATTTACATAATTTGAGAGTTTAATTGAAAAAAATCATAGTAACCCTATCATCTTAGCTACTCAGATCTCTAATATGGTACAAAATCACTGGTTAAAAAACAATACAAGACGACTATACGTCTCTCCTGTTGGTATCCTGGAACAATAGAGAAGTCACTACTGCAAGATAGGATCTATATCTATTTACTTGTTTACAGGCTTGATATCTTGAACCAAACTCGTATTCCCTCCTTATAGCCAACTAATGCATGAACTTGGAAATAATGCCAAAAATGTGTAACTATTTCTTCCTACACTGCTTTATTTTCTCATGTTGACTCGTAATCTTTTAGGCACAAAAATCTCTAATATTTGACCACAATATATTCAAAAAAAAATTATTGCTTAAAGATTAACCTTAGTAAGCCAATTGTTGAATAACCATTAGGGTTTGATGCAACAAAATTAAGGTTTATGTAATACTCTACCCTTGAAGTCAACTGATCACTTCTCTATATCTTCTATAACCTGAGCAAGGATGTCTAGCTTGTTTTGACTCCTTGTCACCCTTCTAGTAAGTTTTTTTTGACTTTTGTCAACTTTTAGGGTTTTTCCTTTCTTCTTCTTAACATGTTTTGTTTTCCTCTATTTTTTTTTTGAAGTATGTTATGTTTTCTCTTATGCATCAATGATAATGTTAGGTCCCTATACTACTAGTGTAACCCCTTATTGTTATTAGTACAACCCCATTATTATATTGTTGTGCCCATGTAGTCCCCATATTGTTATTATTGTGCCCTTACATTATTATTGTTATGTCGGCTCTGATTATATTATGACCCCTTAGGCTCCTATATATAGAAAGGAGGTCTTGTCATTTGTATCATCCAAGAATTGTTCATTTGTGTAATGTAAAGGAGGTTGACCCCTCGAAGAGGCTGAATTCTAAGGCGTTGATCTATCTTTTCTATCTTTTTGTGAGCTGGTTTCACAACATTTGGCATCAGAGCTTTGGATTCTAGGGTTTCGCTACTCCAAACATGTCATCATGGTATTTTCGCTATAACGTTTTTTCTACGATGTTTCAGACACTAAAAAAAAAACCCATTTGAGAAGAAATCTTGCTGAATCACATGTCCAAATTTTAGATCTTGTCTCGCTATATTTTTGAAGATATGATATGAGTAAATTAGGATGTTTGCAAGCTCTAGAATTTCATCTAAAACAGGTCATCATGGTATTTTCGCTATAACCTTTTCACTACGAAGTTTCGGAAGCTAAATAAAAAACCCATTTTAGAAGAAATCATTCTAAATCTCGGGTCTGAATTTCAAATCTTCTCTCACTATATTTTCGGATATATGATCTGAGGAAGTTAGGGTTTTTGCAGACTCCAGAGTTACATCCTAAACATGTGACCTTGGGAAAATCGTCATAACGTTCTCTCTGAGAAAAAAATTGAAATTTCGTAAGAAGTTGTAGGAAGAGGATAGAGTGTAGTATTATGTGCATAGTTTTCAGATCTAAAGGTCGAAACAGTGACACATGGCACATCGTACAAGTTCGCTCTACTGAAACATTATATAATCAGGTCATCTTAGGAGATTGGGCATAACCCTTTCTTGGAGAATCAAATTTTGATCAGACTTGCGGGGTTGGAAAGAGGACTCAGAGGGCTACTGAAGGAGACAATTTCAGAACTTTGAGATTTGAAAGTACAGAGTTACAATCATTTCAAGATCGAGCTCCTAAAATCAAGAAAAGGCAATATGAGGAAGTTTGATGGAAAGGATCCAGTAAATTGGATACTACAGATGGAACAATATTTTGATCTACATGGTGTACCACTGTTACAAAAGGTATGTAATGCATCTTCATATTTAGAACCATATTAATTTTTATGGTATAAAGGGTTTTGTTCTCATAAAAAAATTGTTACGTGGTCAATTTTCATGGAGGACATGATAGCACATTATGAGGATACAAAGAGCAACACCTTCTTTAGAGAAACACCACAATAATTGGAAGAAAAAAGAGAAAAATAGATTTGTTACAAAGTGGAAAGAAAAATTATGGCAACAGGGAAGTCTACCCCTCACAACTATAAAGATGAAAGTGTTGTTTCTCCTAGCCTTCCACAACCTACAAGGGTTACACCACAACAATTGGAAGAAAAAAGAGAAAAAGGGCTTTGTTACAATTGTGATTACAAATATATTAAAGGTCATAAGTGTGCTGAGAAGAAATTATTTTACATTGATTGTGAAGAGGAGGAAGAAAAGGATCAAGAAACGTCAAAATAAGAGTATATACACTAGGAACCAACACCAGAGAAAGAAGAAATGAATCCGACCATATCTTGTAAAGCATTGGAAAGAATTACCACTCCTAAAACTATTAAGATAGAAGGACATATCAAGAAGAAAAAGGTTCAAGAAGTGAAAGATCTCATCGAGAAAGAAGAAATGAATATGACCATATCTTGTAATTCATTGGACGAAATTACGACTCCTCAAACTATCAATATAGAAGGACATATCAAGAAGAAAAATGTTCAAGAATTGAAAGATCACATTGAGTCTCAAGAAATCAATCTGATCATATCTTGTAATGCAGTGGAAGAAATTACCACTCCTTAAACTATCAAGATAGAAGGACATATCAAGAAGAAAAAGGTAAGAGTGTTCATTGATTCGGGCAGTAACCATAATTTTATTGATTGTAAGATAGCCAAGGAATTGAATTGATTCCTATATCCAGCACTGGAGTGTCAAGCGATGGTTGGAAGTGGAGGAACCATAAATTTCTATAGAAAGTGCCATAATATCAAGCTATCCATGGGAGAATATGTATTTAATAGCCCAATGCTTTCCATTCCAATGGGTGGTGCTGATGTTTTACTAGGAGTCCAATGGCTACAATCTTTGGGTACGATAGCTTTTAATTTTCAAGAACTTTTCTTGAAATTTTTTTGGGAAGGAAAGGAAGTTGAATTGAGGGGTATCGAAGGAAAACTTGGAAAGATAATCAACTCTAACAGCATGAAAAATATTCTAAATAAAGAACAACGGGGTGTAATTGCACAATTATGTTCACTAGAGGATCCCACATCGAAATCATGTATTTCTCCAGATCTCCAAAACGTTTTGGACAATCATTCCAAGGTATTTGAGACTCCCAAAGGCCTCCCACCTATTCGTGATCATGATCATGCTATTCATTTGATTCCACAAAGTGTTCCTCCAAACATCAGGCCTTACATATATCCATATGCCCAAAGGAGTGGGAACTCATTCAAAAGTTGCAGAAGATCCCAGTTCAAACAGTATCGTGAGAACTTGACAAGGAAGGAAAAATCATATTGGAACCCGAAGCAGTCACAGAACCGAGAAATCGAAAGCTACGAAATAGATCAATTTCAGAGTATCTCATAAAGTGGAAGAACTTACTCGCTAAATATTCCACATGGGAGGACAAGAATTTATACAGAAGCATCAAGAACTACTCAAGCGTTGAGGACAACACTTTTTGAAGGAGAGGGGCATGTTAGGTCCCTATAATACTAGTGTAACCCCTTATTGTTATTAGTACAACCCCATTATTATATTGTTGTGCCCATGTATTCCCCATATTGTTATTATTGTGCCCCATAGAAGCCCACTATTGTTATTATTGTGCCCTTACATTATTATTGTTATGTCGGCTCTAATTATATTATGACCCCTTAGAATCCTATATATAGAAAGGAGGTCTTGTCATTTGTATCATCCAAGAATTGTTCATTTGTGTAATGTAAAGGAGGTTTCCCCCTCGAAGAGGCTGAATTCTAAGGCATTGATCTATCTTTTCTATCTTTTTGTGAGTTGGTTTCATAACAGATAATAATTGTTTCTTTCATTTGAGGGTTTATCCTAGCTTTGAAATTTAATCTCAATTTATTAGTAGGGTGAGTGTGAGGCCTTTTTCCATGATCCCTAATCTCTATCTCGGCTTCTTCATCCTTAGTTTCAATTTTCTGCTTGCCCTTTTCTCTTTTTGATGCTTTCTATTTTGTTTGCTCCTCTTCTACTATAATCTTCTATTGGCTTCTAGTCTTTCCTTCATAAATTTTAATCTCAGGTGTTTTCACAGGGACTTCATCATGTTTTTCAACCCGGGGGTGACTAGATTATCCCTTGGTTTCTTGAGATAAAGCTTTTGTAGAGGCTTCATTTTGGCCTCTCTTTGATATTCTAGGTACATGCGGGTTTGGGTTTCTTTTCCTCATTTTCCTCAATTGTTCCACTTTCTTATTCAACTCATGAGTGTGTAATATTTTAATTAGGCCACGATGATAAATATCATGGGCTTGTAGCTCAGGTATTTTCCTCACTTTAATCCACATTTTTAGGAAAAGGTTATGTAGAAAATATGGTAAATTCATCTTTCTAAAACCTACCATGTGACAAAGAAACCACATATGAGATAAGTAGGCTTTGGAATACCTGCCTTCACAAGTGAAGAAGAGATGAACAATTCTAAGTGCAACAAACCATTGAGGCTTTAGTATACTTTGGAGGATGCTTGCATCCCAATATTTATTTTGATAGTTCTCTTTTAGGAAGAAAATCAAATCTACATTCAACAACCTTTGTTTTTTGAACCATCTTTCACCCTTTGTTGGCAAACCCATTGCTTCAACAATAGACTCCTCTGTAACAGGGAACTATAGTGTCCTGATTCTATATGTGTTTCCATTCATGGAGAAGATAAAATCGTGGCACCAACTAATATTATGCCCATTGAAACATTGAAAAACTAGCTCCCAACCTGCATTTATAAAAATATCCAACATTTCAGGATATACCTCAAAATACATGCCATCGGGTTCAAATCTCTTGAAATGACCAGACTGACCCATTTTGCAAAGCTACTGGACCTTAAAACACTTTCACTAACCTTGAAACACTCTAACAGAAGGTTGTAAGACACTCAACAACCTTCCTGCACATGAAAACTGCAAATTTGGGTTTGCTGGAAAACTGTGTTTCAGGGAAAACATAACAGTTTAGGGTTTATTCTTTAAGGAATTTATTGGGCATGAAAACAATGGAAACTGTCACATCTTGAAGGGGCAGGAATATTTTTTTATGAATCAACACTTTTCTCAAAAGAATGGGATTAGAGGGTTGAAAACCATTTTAAAAAATTTTTCAATACGCGTTACGAAAATATTTCATAGCCCCACACTGCGAAATTTTTTTGTAGAGCCACCTGAAATTTCACTATAGGTTAAAGAATTTCGAGAAATTTAGCATAATATTAGGGTTAGGTGAAATAAGTTTAATAATAAATTTTCCTAGGCTTAGCTAGAAAACTTTAAAAAAATACAATACCTCCTTTACATAATTATGACCTTGCAAAAGATGCACTGATAACATTGCCTTGAAATGAAGGTCTAAACTTGATGCTAACAATAGGCTCCAATGTTAGGTTCCAACCATAACCCCCTTATTTATGTAATAAGGTCGAGTCATGGTTATAGTTAGTTAAAGAGTCAATAAAGCCCATATTAATAATTGTAAGTGGTTGACCCGCATTTAAAGAAGGGACCACAGTTAGTTGCAAATGGGCCATGGTATTAGATAGATGGTATTAATAAGAACGATGGTACTGACCCATGGTATTTCATGTATGAATCCTATATAAAGGATAGAGACTCCCCTTGAGGAGCATCATGTCTTATTTTGTGATTGAGCCCAGCTCTATTGGAGGTTGCCCCCTTAAAGAGGCAAGTGAACATTGCTTTCATTTCTGAATAATAAAATACATGCTGTTATTTCTTATTGTTCTGTGTTTTGGGTATATTTCTTCGCATATTTGGTATTCTGGTATCTTCTCGCAGGTAACAAGTGCTATCAGAGCACTTTCCAGGGCCGGTGGGATCTCCATTTTTAGCAGATTTTTTTTTGGCTAGATACATGTTCCGGCGTCTTTAAACCATGGGATCCGTTGTTGAGCGCATAAACCTGTGGATTTGGGGAGGCATACAAGTAGGAAATACAAGAGGTGGTCACACTTTTTGGACTCCCTTGTAACCCCTGTGGGTACCCCTTCGAGTAGTAGCACATTAGATAGAACCGCGCACTGACTATCTTCCAAGTACCCTCTAGGTATATTGGAAGCCCCTAGACTCTCTTGAAACCTCGCCATAGATAAATCGTTGGTCGTCTTGCTGCTACAGTACACTGAGCACATCACTCGGGGAGATTACTCGCGTGTACGATAGGGTAGTCAGGTTGTACGGCTAAGGGTACGGTTGATCCTCCTTGGTTAGTGCCCTGAAAGATTGGGCCGAATACTACTGTCGGACCCTTATGTATATTGCGATTTGTAGCACTTGACACTCCTTGAGACTATAGTTCCCTTGTCTCTCTCTAGATCATGCATCATCTTTGCTAGGTTAGATCTAGCATATTGGGTTCTGTCGTAGCCACGATAATCAGTTCCACCATTCAAATCTATTAGATCCACCATTCAGATCTATTAGATCCGCCAATCAGATCTATCAGATCTGCCATTCAAATCCAGCAGTTTGGGTTCTGTAGCAGTCGCAACAATAAGATCTGTCATTCAAATCTAGCAGCAGGGGTTTGATCACTACCACATTCCTACTCATACTCTGTAGTTGAGGGTTTCACCAACAGATCTGACTATTTGTGTGGCTCCTATACCTGGGCGTGATTCTCGTAGGACATTGGGCAGAATTAACTTTTCTGGGAATTGACTACTTTAGTATTCCTATAAGCGTCCCGGGACGCTTATAGGAGACTTAGCCCATAAGAATCAGGTCGACGGGCTGAGCAAGGTGGTACCATTCACTTGTCAGCGTCAAAATTTCAGGTGGTCCCAATTTTTTTTTCACAGTAACGACAAGTGCACCAGATCTGTGCATGGTACAAACCAGAGCTCAAGCTATGGCCAATGAGAAGATAGACACCCTTGAACAAAAGTTGGAGGCATTAACGAAGTAGATCCAGACCTTAAATGACATAATCACAAAGGGAAAGTCGGGGGAACAATCAGAGGCATATGATTTTAATGAAAACCTTGAGGGCGAGTCTAGCCATTCTCTTCACTTCTATGGAAACCACCAACAGTCCCAGCCTTGACCACCCAAGCTGGACATGTATAAATTTGATGGCTCTCATCCGGCCATATGGCTAGCACAAATGGAGCAATATTTCACATTGAATCACATCAGAGATGATGCGACTAAGCTAAGTGTGGGAAGCCTGTACTTGGACCAAGAAAGATGGAAATGGTGGTAGTGGCATAACCACTGCTATGCAATGCCAATGACTTGGCAGATATTCTGAAAAGCCCTTTCTAATCCCTTTGACCATGAATCCAAATTTTTGGGTCATCTTACTAAGCTCCGACATATAGGCACAGTGCAAGAATATATTAAAGCCTTTGAAGCATTAGCCTTCTGCACATGAGGTCTAGCAGATGAATTCTACTTGGAATGTTTTGTCAGTGGTCTCAAAGACACCATACAAGCCCACGTCCGACTGCAACACCCAGTCTCATGGCTAGCAGCTTGCAAGATAGCTTGTGAAGTAGAACACGCGTTAGCGGCCCAGTCGACTTGTCCAAATTTCATAGCTAAGGGATGCCCCACCCAGGCTCCGAGCACTACCCAAACACTTAAGGTTCAAAAGGTGTCACCAGTGGAAATGGCGGAAAGAAGAAAGAAAGGATTGTGTTACTACTGTGATGAGAAATACTCCCTGGGGCATAAATGCAAGGAACCCAAATTCTTTCAAATTGATGCTACTGATCACAGTTCATCTGAGGAAGCCCCACCATTTGAGGGACCAGAGGAGGAAGATGAGGACAACTAGCCGGACAATGAGCTCCCAGCTACACCTGAAGAACCAGTTATCTTGCTTCATGCTTTGGCAGGAATTTCTTTTCCAAAAACTCTCAAAAGTAGAGGTTTTATTAAGCATCACCTTGTAGTAGTCTTGATTGATAGTGGCAGTACGCATAACTTTATCCATCAAATATTTGCTGAAGCAGTGCATTGTTTTGTCAGAGCAGTCTCTAATTTCCAGGTCTAGATTGCTAATGGGGGGACAATGAAATGTGAAGGCCGCTATGAAAATGTCAAACTTCAAATGGGGGATTATCACCTAAAGACCCACATGTTTGCCATCAACATGGGTGGGTGTGACATTGTCTTGGGTGCTGAATGGCTTCGCACACTCGGCCCAATCACAATGGATTTCCAGGAGTTATATATGAGCTTTAAGCAAAATAACTACACACATGCCCTCTGCAGACTCTAGGCAGGTGCTCCTTCTATCATCAACTCGCATAGGATGGAAAAATTGTTAAAAAAGGGCCACCATGGAGTTATAGCCCAATTTAATGTCATCGAGGCCTTCAAACCCACTTCCCTTCATATTCATCCTGAGATGCAACAGGTCTTAAACAACCATCGGCAGGTCTTTGACAAGCCTCATGAGCTTCCACCCTCGAGAGGGGAACATGATCATAGAATTACATTGGTCCTAGGGGCACAACCGCCAAATGTGCTCCCATATAGATATCCTTTCGCCCAAAAGAATGAAATTGAAAAAATCATCAAGGAACTCCTGGAAGCTGGTGTCATTCATCCTAGAATTAGTCCTTATTCATCGCCTGTGGTCATGGTGCTAAAAAAAGATGGGGAATGGCGTATGTGTCCAGACTTCAGGGCCCTCAACAAGCTGACGGTCAAAGATAAATTTCCCATCCCGGTTGTTGATGATTTGCTGGATGAACTAAATGGGGCTCAATTCTTTACTAAGCTCGACCTTCTCTTGGGCTGTCACCAAATTCGCATGAAAGAAGTAGACATTCCAAAGACTGCTTTCTGAACTCATGAAGGCCATTATGAATTCTTGGTCATGCCATTTGGTCTTTGTAATGCCCCATCCACTTTTCAGAGCCTCGTGAATCACCTGCTCAAACCATATCTCAGAAAATTTGTCCTTGTTTTCTTTGATGACATCCTCACTTGGGGAAAACATCTTCAGCATGTAGATCTGCTCTTGCAACTGCTCTGGAAGCATAAATTATTTGTCAAATTGTCCAAGTGCTCTTTTGGCATGGAAGAAGTTGAGTATTTGGGCCACATTGTGAGGTGTGAAGGTGTCAGGTTGGATCCCAAAAAGATCCAGGAAATGCAGGATTGGCCTCAACCAAAGACCTTGAAGAGCTTGAGAGGATTTTTGGGTCTCACCAGCTACTATCGCAAATTTTTCTGCAATTATGGTCGCATTGATAGACCCCTCACTCACCTTCTCAAGAAAAAATCATTCCTCTAGAATGATGAAGCACAACAGGCATTTATAGCTCTCAAACATGCCATGTGTTCCACTCCCGTATTGGCACTACCCGACTTCACCAAATGTTTTGTGATTGAATGTGATGCTTCAGGTATGGGTATTGGGGCTGTCTTAATGCAGGAAGGTCGACCCTTGGCCTTCACTAGCCAACAACTAAGTGGGACAAATCTGGGACAATCTACCTATGAGAAGGAGATGACGGCCAGCTTACATGCAGTGGATACCTAGCGACCATACTTATTGGGGCCACAAAAAAATAAATGGCTAGCCAAAATGTTGGGATATGATTATGAGATAATTTACAAGAAAGGGTGCGAAAATTTCATAGCGAATTCTTTATCATGCCAATTTGAGGAGGAAAGCACCCTGCTAGCAATCTCTCTTCCCATTCCAGAGTGGATTGAAGAGGCTTGCAAGGAATGGTTTTCACATCCTTTTCTCTCCCAACTCATTAATAAATTGCAGGCAGATCCAAATTCCATAACGGTCAACTCTTGGCAGGATGAGATTCTTCGCTACAAGGACAAAGTAGTGATATCACCAACATCCACCCTCAAAAGTCGCATTTTGGCAGAGTTGAACTCATCTCCCACTGCATGCCATTCAGGCTTTCAGAAGACTTATGCTTGCACTCGACGTTCATTCTTTTGGACAAGCATGAAAAAGGACATTCTTACTTTTGTCGCTGAGTGTGATGTTTGTCAGCACCACGAAGGAGAAATAGTAAAATCCCCAAGCACATTACAACCATTTCCCATCCCTGCCTCAATCTGGACGGAGGTTTCTATGAATTTCATTACAGGTCTTCTGAAGTCAGGCAACAAGTTAGTCATCATGATGGTTGTGGATAGACTTTCTAAGTATGCTCATTTTTGCGCCCTACCCCACCCTTTTACACCAAATTTGGTGGTTCAATCTTTCATGGAGCAGATCTTCAAATTGCATGGCATGCCCACTTCCATTGTGTCTGATCGTGACCCGATATTCACCAATAGCTTTTGGCAGGAACTCTTCAGGCTACAAGGTACCCAACTACAACTCAGTACTTCCTATCATCCCCAAACTGATGGTCAAATTGAAGCAGTCAACAAATGTCTGGAGACCTACCTCAAGTGTTTCAGTTCAGAAAAGCAACATCTATGGGTATAGTGGTTACCTCTAGCCGAATGGTGGTATAATACTAACTATCATGCCACCACCAAAATGACTCCATATGAAGCAGTTTATGGTCAACTCCCTCCTTCACCTACCTCTTATATCCAGGGATGCTCGAAGGTACAAGCAGTGGATCAACTCCTACAAAACCGTGCGACCATGCTGGCCCACCTCAAAGATAATCTCCATGAAGCTCAAAATCACATGAAGCAATACGCAGACCAACATTGTTCAGAGCGCAAATTTCAAGAAGGGGATCAGGTATTCTTGATGCTGCAACCATATAAGCAAACATCACTCAAAGACAAGGGTTGTCAGAAATTATCTCCAAAATTCTACAGACCGTATCAAATACTTCACTACATCGGAGAAGTAGCCTACAAGCTAGCCTTGCCACCCGCTACAAAAATTCATCTCGTCTTCCATGTCTCAGGCCTCAAGAAAGTGGTTGGGAACCATTGCAGAATTCAAACCAGTCTACCGAAATTGGATGAAGAAGGTTCAATCTGGCTCCAACCTGAACAAGTTCTTGATGCACAAGAACGACACCTGCACGGCTGCACGATCAAGGAAGTCCTCGTCAAGTGGAAAGACACCTCTCCAGAAGATGTGACCTGGGAACTAGCCACTGTTCTTCAGCAGTTTTCGCAGCTTCAGCCTTGAGGACAAGCTATTTTTATGGGGGAGGGCATGTTAGGGTCCAAACCTAACCCCCTTATTTATGTAATAAGGTCGAGTCATGGTTATAGTTAGTTAAAGAGTCAATAAAGCCCATATTAATAATTGTAAGTGGTTGACCCGCATTTAAAGAAGGGACCATAGTTAGTTGCAAATGGGCCATGGTATTAGATAGACGGTATTAATAAGAACCATGGTACTGACCCATGGTATTGCATGTATGAATCCTATATAAAGGATAGAGACTCCCTTTGAGGAGCGTCGTGTCTTATTTTGTGATTGAGCCCAGCTCTATTCGAGGTTGCCCCCTCGAAGAGGCAAGTGAACATTGCTTTCCTTTCTTAATAATAAAATACATGCTGTTATTTCTTATTGTTCTGTGTTCTGGGTATATTTCTTCGCATATTTGGTATTCTGGTATCTTCTTGCAGGTCAAGAGCATAACATCCAATGGGGATAATGTCTCCCCGGGAGGCGATAAAGAACATGTAGACCCTGTGCCTTATCCATTGGGTAAGCCTCTAAAATCTACAAATTTAACTCTGCTTTATTTTAAAAGTAAAAATTTAGAAACTACTTAATTGAACTACGAAACTGAAATTCCTGTAAAGTTTGACAACCCCTCATCGAAATCTTATGGCCTTCACCTCAGGCCTTAAATTATTCAAAGTTGTTCTCCAATACTGAAAAATGCTCTGAACATGGATATGTACAATGAATTGTGATAATTTACCTCTTTTAAACCAAGAAATGTTTTAGGAAGCGTCCATTTACTGGACCTCCACTTAATAACACTCTAACAAGTTTTTGATAATTCTGACTATAATTTTGTTTGATGATTAAGCTAGTCCATTACCCTGGAGATAATAGGATGTAGAATGACCTAAAGTAATATGATAATTCTCATATAATTTGACCATTTTCTGAGATTTAAAATACTAAGTGTTATCTGTTATAATTTTTCTAGGGCATCCAAACCTTGAAAATATACTCTCTAAAAACAAAATTACTACACTATCTGTAGCTTATCTTGTAGAATGGATTCAATCCATTTGGTAAAGTAGTTTTTGGTATTTAATATCCATCTATGTTTTCCTAAAGAATGTGGGTGAATTTCTCCAATAAAGTCCAATCCCCACTGTTGAAATGGGGTTTCAACTGAGTTTGGTTTCAGAGGTAATGATAGTAACTTTGTTTTTCCTTCAAACATTTGGCACTTAAAATAGGCTGTGACTTCTCTATGTACATCTGCAAAAAGGGTTGGCAGATAGTATCTCGCCCTAAGGATTTTATTAGTAGTGGATTTCTAGTAGTGATGCCCTCGACACACTCCTTGATGACATTCTTTTACCACCAGTTTTGCTTCAACTTCAATGAGAAAGTGCAAAAGGATCCCTGTTGGATCTTCCCAAAATAAGTAACCATCAATATAACAAAACTTGACATTTTTTTTACTTTCAAAGATCATGCTCTAGTTTTATCCATCATTTGTGGAGCTTCTAAATTTTGCAAAATATAGATTATGTTGTTGAAAATGGTAAAAAGAAATTGCTAAAAATAGAAGTGCTAAAAATAGCACTACTTAAAATAGCAGTTTGGGTACCAGTGCTGGATTGGGCAACAGGGAATGAAAAATGGAAGTGCTAAAAATAGAAGTTCTATTTTTAGCAGTTCAGGATGGATTCCTATTTTTAGTCAGTCCCTGGACTAAAATAGGAAGTAAAATTCGAATTTGATATTAACAGCAGTTTGTAAATTAATTAATTAATTCAGTTTGAGTTAATTAGTTAAGGAATTATGAACTTGAAGTCTATGTGAGGACATGCAACAATTTCTCCTTTGATTGAGGGATTTAACCATCAGTTAAAGGATGAGGATGAGTTGTAATTAGTTGGCTCAGTTAACTGAGTCAATTCCAGTTAGATTAATTTAACAAGTTTTTAAATTAATGAGATTTAGTTTGTTAACGCTTGCATGCATGTAACAACTGGTATTTTCAGATAACTAAAGATTCACTCATGGATAACTCATGCATGTCAGTTCAGACAGAGACCTAGTTGAGATCAGATGGAGGGACAGTGTACTATCAGTTGCTAGTATATTCCTTGTGAATATTCCTTGCATGTAGAAGGAATATTATTCCTTATGGATTGCGTAGTTGGACCTGAGGTTACATCATGTATGATGTGGCCAATTCACAGATGTTATGACATTGGATCCCAATCAAAACTGCGCAAGGAAATAGGAGCTTGGAGGACTTGTGTAGCCTATATATTTAGGCTTGGGTAGTCCATGAGCTTGATCATCAAAGTAGAGAGAGAGCAGGATAGCTTTTGAGCTGATTCTTTTTGTATGTTGTTGAGGATTTCCACTTGATTGATAATACAAAGATGGGGTTTTAGGCTAGTGCTTTCCCTAGGTTATATCTTCTGTGTTATTGTTGATTACTTCTCATTCTCAGTTATATCTATTCATGCTTGATGTTGCTCATGTTCAATTAAGCTTCCGCAAAGTTTATGGTAGATGTAGATCCAGAATTATGCTTTAGTACATTGCATATATCAGTTTGATCTGCAGGTGAAATTTCTACATGATATCAGTGAGCTAGCTGATTTGTAGAGAAAATTCTACATGGTATCAGAGCACAGGTGATCAAGGAAGAAAAATATATAATAAGGGGGAAGTTGAAGTTTGTGGTTTCTGAATATTGAATTGAGTTCTTATCACATCTATTTCACCGATGGTGTTCTATGGTTTGAGACTCGAATATGCCCTTGATGGCAGTTCGAATTATATAGCTTATAAGGATCACATGAAGGCAGTATTATAAGATAATGGCCTTAAGGACTTCATTAATCAAGAAGTCTCGAAGTCGACTGATGCTACTCAACTGGCGGAATGGAAGAAGTGTGTGTCTAGAGCAAGGAGAATCCTTTTGGAGGGAGTTCGAGATCACATTGTCTCGAGCCTCTATGGGAAGGAGACTTCGTTTTCAATGTGGAAAACATTGAAATATCTTTATCAGAATAGCAGTGATAAGAGGAAGCTGGCACTGAAGGACAAACTTCGAAAGATCAAGTGTGAAAAGGATAAAACGATCTCTATGTATCTGAACAAGCTCACCTCATGCAGGGATGAGCTTGGAAGTGTAGGGATCGTGACATATGATGATGACATGGTGAGTCTTGCACTCCTCGGTCTTCCTAAGAGCTGGCATAACTACCAGGACTCAGTTAATGGAAGAGAGAAACTGCCAGATTGGGAACAACTTTGGTCGGATTTGATGTAGGAGGAGATAAGAAGAAGCACCAGAGATGGTTCTTCATCCATGGACAATGAAGAAAACTGTGCCTTAGCGAGTAAGGCGAAGAAGGGGAAGGAGAAGGTTTCTCTTTCTGAGTCCAGTTCTTCCCATGGTGGGAAGAAGTTTGACAAATCAAAAGTGCGATGCTTTCGTTGTCATGAGGTGGGCCATTTTATTACAAATTGTCCACTGAGGAAATCCAAGAAGGGATTCGAGGGAGGATCTGAAGGTGAGGCACTTGCTTCATAGTTCGAGTTGGATTTCACACTCTTCACATGCATTGTTTCATCCATGGTGGGAAGTGGTTGGTTTCTTGACAGTGGAGCTTCTTTCCACATGACTGGCAACAAGAGTTTGTTCAGTACTTTGGAGGAGAAAGATCTCTAGATACTCATAGCGATGGGTAATGATGAAAAGTATACTGACTCAAGTGAAGGCACAATTATTTTTCAGAGGGAGCATGGAGCTCGCCTTACCTTGACCGATGTCAAGTATGTACCAGGACTGAAGGGAAACTTGGTGTTGATCGTGATGCTGGAAGACAGAGGCTATGATGTAGTCTTCAGTAAGGGAAAGGTTTTCCTTAGACACATCATCAGTAGACAGGTGAAGCAGATTGGTTCATGGGTCAAGAACCTGTATGCTCTTGAGGTTCAAGATGCATGCAAATCCTTGAGTAGCAAGGAAACTGATGGAGACTTGGTGGTTGAGAGGGAGAGTACATTACCTCTCAACATGTAGCGCCAGAAGAAGTCTCAGACGATTGTGGAGGAGCCACGATTGGTGAAGCAGCTTTAGGAGGTTGTGGAGCAGCCACAACTAGAGAAGCTGAGAGGAGATCAAGTAGAGACATCTACTCATGCAAAGACCTCCAGTAGGGGGAAACTTCAAGCCAGGTGGGCAGAGGGATCACATGCAGCCATACCTCCAGGTAGGAGGTGGGGTGATGTGGAGTGATTGTCCCAAGGACTAGGGGCAGGATCCTTGAGGTACCCAACCTCTTTGATTCAACTTTGCTATAGGAGCCCCGATGAGAAGTAGTAGGACTGGATGATTGGGTAGAGACAGATTCAGATGGAGCAACAGAGAGAGCTACAGTGTAGGGAATCCTAGGACAACGCAGAGCTAGCAGGCTGCAGCAATGCAAGGGGCACAAGTGTGTTGCACGAGTGCAGGGTAGCACAAAGAGGTGTGCAATAGTGCGAGATGCATGAAGATGTTGCAGTAGCACATAGGTCAGAGAAGGAGCACTTGTCAGCAGCAGGTAGAGCTTCAACATTAGAGTATGTTTCTAGCCCAACAGAGAGGTCAGTTGGGAGTTTTTTTGTTCCGAGAGTTGCTGGAGCAACCACACATGGTAGAGGTGTTGCATGCAGAACATTCCGAAGGTACAAGATTGGGTTCAAGAGGAAGCCTTTCTTGTTGAGAGGGAGTGTTGAAAATGGCAACAAGAAATTGCTAAAAATAGAAGTGCTAAAAATAGCACTGCTAAAAATAGCAGTTTGGGTACCAGTGCTGGATTGGGCAACAGGGAATGAAAAATGGAAGTGCTAAAAATAGAAGTTCTATTTTTAGCAGTTTGGGATGGATTCCTATTTTTAGTCAGTCCCTGGACTAAAATAGGAAGTAAAATTCAAATTTGATATTAGCAGTGGTATGTAAATTAATTAATTAATTCAGTTTGAGTTAATTAGTTAAGGAATTATGAACTTGAAGTCTATGTGAGGACATGCAACAATTTCTCCTTTGATTGAGGGATTTAACCATCAGTTAAAGGATGAGGATGAGTTGTAATTAGTTGGATCAGTTAACTGAGTCAAGTCCAGTTAGATTAATTTAACAAGTTAAATTAATGAGATTTAGTTTGTTAATGCTTGCATGAATGTAACAACTGGTATTTTCAGATAACCGAAGATTCACTCATGGATAACTCATGCATGTCAGTTCAGACAGAGACCCAGTTGAGATTAGATGGAGGGATAATGTACTATCAGTTGCTAGGATATTCCTTGTGAATATTCCTTGCATGCAGAAGGAATATTATTCCTTATGGATTGCATAGTTGGACCTGAGGTTACAGTAGGTATGATGTGGCCAATTCACACATGTTATGACATTGGACCCCAATCAAAACTACGCAAGGAAATAGGAGCTTGGAGGACTTGTGTAGCCTATATATTCAGGCCTAGGTAGTCCATGAGCTTGATCATCAGAGTATAGAGAGAGCAGGATAACTTTTGAGCTGATTCATTTTGTATGTTGTTGAGGATTTCCACTTGATTGATAATATAGAGATGGGGTTTTATGCTAGTGCTTTCCCCAGGTTATATCTTCTATGTTATGGTTGATTACTTCTCATTCTCAATTATATATGTTCATGCTTGATGTTGCTCATGTTCAATTAAGTTTCCGCAAAGTTTATGGTAGATGTAGATCTAGTATTATGCTTTAGTACATTGCATATATCAGTTTGATCTGCAGGTGAAATTTCTACATGATATTAGTGAGCTAGATGATTTGTAGAGAAAATTCTACATATGTCACTATACCATGGAGAATTTCTGAGTTCACCAACTACTTTAAAAATCAGAATTTCATAAGAATCATTTGAACAAATTGAGAAGAAAATTATGCCCAAAGTGTCACTATTTGTTTCTGTCATCATTCTAGCTAGACCTTGACCTTTGATTAATTTTTTTGGTTAATGGTCATACTCCAACAACCTTGCAATCCACTTACCTCTCCGACCATCACTGTCAAGATGGTTTAGGATGCCTTTTACAAAAACATTAGGAACAAATGCTGTTACATGAGAGTGAAAAACATAAACTTTGAATACTTTTAGTGCTTTCACCAATGCAAAATCCTTTTTTTCCATAATACTGTATTTTAGTTAAGCATTTCTCAAATTTCCGCTAAAAAATGAAATAGGTTGTTCTTAGTTTTCTCGATTTCTCTGCAATAAGACTCTTGAGATAATATGTTTAGAAGCAAATAAAAACACCAAGAAATCCTTTGAAAAGTCTGGGCTGATAAAAATAGGATCTTTAGTTATTGCTAACTTTATTTCTTCAAAAGTTCACTTGGCTATAAGTGTCCACTTGACTTCACTATCCTTTTTCAACATGTTGTTAATTTCTCTTAGGATTTCAGCAAAGTTTCGAATAAACCTCTGCAGAAAATTTACTCTACCCATGAATCAATGGGTTTCCTTCTTGCTTTTGGGTAACTCAAGCTTTTGTATTGCTTCAATTATTTCTAGATCAATTTGAATTCCATCTTTAGACACTATATGTCCCAACAACTTACCCTCCTTCATAACAAAATGTGTTTTTTGGGGGTTTAATGAAATACCAAATTTTCTGCATTTCAAAAATACTTGCCTAAGATGTTTTAAATGCTCTAATTCCGATGTTGAATATATTGTGATGTCATATAAATAGATCATAGCAAATTTATCATTTTCTCCTTCAAAATATATGTCCATATCCCTCTGAAACGTAACTCTTGCATTCATTAACCCAAAAGGAATTTTGGAATACATGAATGTTCCCCATGGTGTAGTGAATGTTTTCTTTTCTTGGTCTTTTGGATTCACCAATATCTAATTGTACCCTGAGAAACCATCAAGCATTGAAATCTTGTCAGATCCAACAACACTTTGCAAAATGTGCTCCATCTTTGGTAGAGTGTAATTTTGTTTCAATGACACTTTGTTTAGATTTCTGAAATCTACACACAATCAAATTTCCCCATTTTTCTTCCTTACTGGTACTAGATTAGCCACCCACTTTTAAAATATGAGAGAATTTATAATCTTCGTATGGAACGACTTTTTCACCTCTTTCTCTATTAGTGGCAATAGTTTAGGATTTATCCTTCTCAATTTTTTCTTGAAAGGTTTTTCATTCTCCTTTAAGGGTATAGTATGTTGAATTATGCTTGTGTCATAGACACTTAAAATTTCATACTTCCATGAAAAGACACCAAAAAATTCTTTCAACAAAGTAGCATATTTTTCCTTTTGTTCCTCATTTAAAGAATTTAAAATTTTAACAATTTTTGTCTCCTTTTCTGTACCGAAATTGCATTCCTGTAATTCTCTACTATTAGGCTTCATTTTTGGTTTGACAGCTACATCATTGTTGTCAAACAACTTCTCCAAAGGCACTAACCCATTGGGAAGAAAATTATTGCTTAGTTGGATTATTTTTTGATCTTCTATAACATTTACAAAGTCATTTGTTTCAGCATGAGCTTATGAATCTCTTTCTTCATCAATAGGACTATTGGAAAACTCACCATCTATTTCCAGAAATATCTTTATTTTTTTATCTTCAAAGACTTGCCAATGCTTTATGGTATTTGGAATTGAAGGTTTTTATCTCATCTCTACCTGATATTGTTGATAAGGGTAAATAGGAACTTTGAAAATACTTCTTGTACTAGCCAACGAATCAACAATGCAATTTTCCTGTCTGGAAACCACTGAAATTTTAGCCTCAA
Organism: Pinus tabuliformis; assembly: GCA_031772625.1. NCBI lineage: Eukaryota > Viridiplantae > Streptophyta > Pinopsida > Pinales > Pinaceae > Pinus > Pinus tabuliformis. Next base: position 845,290,078 of record CM062813.1, on the reverse strand, counting down.
TAAAGAAATTTTCAAATAAATCCCAAACCTCATTTCTGTAAGCTCTCGTCCTTAGATGATTTTTCTGATACAATCATTTAACCTGTTTTATAATGAGCTTTGAATGTCCAAAAATGAGAAGTCTTCTAGCTCTTTGCTTCATAAGTATGTTCAAACCAATGACTAAAGCCTCATATTCAGCTACATTATTATAAAACTCAAAATATAACTAAAAAGAATATATTTGGTTGTCTCCCTTTGGTGGCATGATCCATATACAATATCCTTCTCCTTCTTTGCAAATAGAAGCATCAAATATCATACCCCATGTCATATGTTGGTATCAAATTCTGACTGTCCATTTCACTTAAAAATCCTCTTTTGTTCATCATTTTTGACCATCTAACCTTCATATTTCATCCATAACCCTTAGAAACTAAATGATATGATGTCATTATCATTATTTTTAGCTTGAAATTAATTTTTGAAATTATTGTGTTAAAAATGACATTTTCCAAAAAATTACAAGAAGTTGTAACTTCCTGTAATTTCTCCATGGTTTGACATGTTGCATAACAGGTTGGAAAATTCGAAGATTGTGGGCATGAAGTTAAATGTACATGGATGGTGGATTATCTATCCACTTTTGAATTTGAAGGAAATAGGTGTCCGATCAACGCTGGTCAAACCCAGCCACTTCAGTAGTGAACAAAATTTCTAGTTTCTTTGATATTTTTGACTAAATGGAGGATTTGAACCAATTTCAACCTCCTTTGATGTAAATGATAAGATTTGATTAAGATATTGGGGAGGATGAATAGTTTCTTTTTTTTATGGAAATTGGTGATAAATAGCTCAAAGGGAAAACTAGATAGTTTAGCTTTTGATTTATGAAGAACTTGGAACAGCCTATGTGTGATTTTTGATTTTCAAACTTAAATTCATAGCTACAACATTGAGTTCAGCCTATGCTTTCAGATCCAATAATATTCTTCACTTGAATTAGCTTACAGTGTGCTTGCGAAGTGTGGAAGGGCCCCCACTACAGAGCTGGTACACTCCTTATTTAGTTTTCTTTCTAAATTGCATTGATAAATATGATATTTAGAGTTTGCTATTTCATTTATGTGCTGCAAGTTTATGCCATTAAAAGTTGTTAATTGAAAGATTTGTATTTGTTGTGAAAGAGCCTTGTAAAAGGACTCAACCAATATCCATCTTAAGGATTAATAAACATGCTTGTTATCTCATGATTTTGATTTTAGAAGTTGATTCATAATTCATGATTTGGAATGCAGAATTCAATTAGTAATTAGCTGAATGAATCTTGTAAAAGAATCACTTACTATTTGACTTCTAGTACTACTCATCTTGAATATTGTTTTGAATAGCTAAGTCTTAGAAATTGTTTTGAAAGGGACTCTATAGAACAAAATTCTTGTAAAGGAATTGTAGAACCCCTAACAAAGGAATTAATACTCTGTTTTTGTTACCTAGGCAATCAGAATTTCATTAGATTTGTTTTCATCTAAATTGATGCTTAAGTGCTTGAAAAGACAAGGAAGGACCTCTTGTAAGAGAGCATTGTTAATTTCATTTCACTAGGCTATCATTAGAATCCTAGATCCTTCTAGATCTATATACATTAGATGAGTGCCTCTAAGTGTACTTTCTCGGGTTGATAAAGGAATTAGAGTTTAACTTACCTTAGTAAGTAAAGACCAAACATTTTGGCACCGTTTCCGGGGAGGTGCAACTAGAAATATTTAGAAAAAAAATCTAAAAAAAAAACTTAAAATCAACAAAACAACAAAAACATAGATTTAAATTTAATTTTTAGTCATGTTTATTTATGTCTAGATTTAGGGATGAGAAAGGAAGATTCACAAAAACCCCCCAACCAACAACTAACCCACCATTAGGAGTAGAACCATTAGAAAAGATTGAGTACACAACACCAACTGGAAAAGTTACTGTGGAAAAACTTGAGGAAAAACAAAGATCAGGCCAAAGACTTACTCTTGTTGAAAGACAAATCCTACTAGCTCATGAGGCAAAGAAAAGATATATACCTGAGACTTCTACAGTAGGGAAACTAAAAGAGAGTAGTACAAGAATCCAACAGCCTATCCTTGAACAGATTGTTCCTCAAGAATCAAAACAGGAAGAAGAGATAGAAACCTTAGACAAGTCACATATCACAATGGCTGAAGACGGAGGATCTAGAGGACCTACTGTAGAACAACTAAGAGAGTATGAGAGACAAATGGAAGAAAGGAGAAGACAAAGAGAGAATGAAGAAAAACAAGGAAATGATACTCTGTTTGGAGGAAATCAAAATCCACCAGAGGCAGAGGAATCCACATTTAAATTTCCAATTCAAGATAGAGGAGAGTATATGGATGAGGAAATTAAAATGAAAAATATACCGCCATCTATATTACCAAACTTTTATGGTATGGAATCTGAAGACCCTGATTCGTTTTTGTTTGAATTTGACATAGTATGCCGAACCTATGGATATACCGATGATGCACATAGACTTCAAATTTTTCCTGCTACATTAAAAGCAGCAACACTTAGGTGGTTCATGGGATTAGGTGAACACTCAGTCACTGATTGGGATAACATGAGAAAAATCTTTTTGAAGAAGTATCAACCTTAATGTCGATCAAAAGATTCTAAAGATGACATCTTTAGAATGAATCAACAAGAAGATGAGACCTTAGAGGAATACTTGGAAAGATTTTCATATAATCTACAAAAATCAAAACATAGAGCCATGTCTGTTGATCTTATTCGAACAATATTTCTTAAGGGCATCCGGGATGAATATCTAGATGACCTCAATCTCATGGGTAAAGGGGACATTTCTAATTTACCTTTTGATGAGATTGCTGACTTGTGTCAGAAGTACTCCAGAAGTAGGGCAAGAAATGGAAGAAGAGCTATGACATCTAAGATCACTAAATCTGCCACAGGAAATATCACTAGAGCTGAACTAGGAAATCTATTTGAAGATTTCAAAACAGACCTTTTAAGTACTTTGGGGAATCAAATAGACACTTTAAAAGAAAAGAAAAGACAAGATGAACAAGAACAATAGTTATCTATATTCTATCCCAAATGCAAACGAAAACATGCTTTGAAAGAATGTCCTTTAGATAATGTGCAGATTTGTGGGTTTTGTACAGAAAATCATGACACTAAGGATTGCACAAAGATGAAAGTTTTGCAAAACTATAATTTGGAAGCCAACGTAGAAATGGAGAACATGTATTTCATGGGAGCTAGAAGGCCATGGCAGCCAAGACCTCCAGGTATGTTTCAAAATCCAAATCTAGCAAATTATAACATGCTTGTTCAAAATTCTTGGAATGTTCCTATGCCTTGGCAAAATTGGTTTAATCAACAGCAACAAACTTATCCACAACAAGGATGGAAAGGATATTCCTATCCTCAACAATTTTCTCAACAACCACCTCAGCAATATCAACAACCATTTCCTCAGCCATATCCCCAACACTATCAGCAACAATATTCTCAGCCATATCCACAACAATACCCTCAGCAACCAGTTTCTTATCAACAACAAAATCCTCAGCAAACCTTACCTACTCCTCCACAAATAAATTCACCACAACTACAATTACCATCCAATAAACCTCCTAAATCCATGCATCTACCAGCTCAACCCATAGCTAACCCAAAAAACTGAATAGATAGACCATCTTATAGGGTGGATGAGGGACCATTATACCCAACTCTGCCATGCAAAATATTGAACTAAGGTCAGGTCGAATTCTGCAAAAAGAACCTCCACCTATTCCAACGCAGTCACAAAAAGAGAGTCAAATAGATGAACAAGAAAAACCAACACACAACAAACAAAATGATCCAACACAAAACAATCTAGAACAGGGTCAACAAATCAAAACAGTACAATCACCCCCATTTCCAGAACGATTACTTCAACCAAAATTACCCACACCATTGCCACAATTCGATGTTCTTGATGAATTGAGAAATGTGTATGTCAAAATGCCATTACTCCAAGCAATCAAGGATATTCCAATTTATACCAAAGCCATTAAAGAACTCTGTCTCAAAAAGCCTGCAAAGAAAAGATTTGATCCACAAACAATACATGTTATTGGCAATTTAGCTGGCTTAATGTCAAATGTCATTTCCATGGAAAAATATGTTGACCCAGGCATACCTAGAGTCACAGCAATTATCAACAAAATTTCAATTCCAAACACTCTGATTGACTTAGGAGTTGCAATAAATGTTATGACATTGGACACAATGAAAATTTTACAGCTAACAAATTTACAGTCAACACCGATTGTTTTGGAATTAGCAGATCGCTCTAAAGTCATTCCTGAAGGGATACTGGAAGATATAATTGTTTCACTGGACTCTTGGGAGTATCTAGTTGATTTCTTAGTACTCCAGCCAAAATCAAATTTAGGAGGACACCCACTCATACTTGGCAGACCATGGTTGGCAACTGCTGATGCATTCATTGGGTGTAGATCAGGTAACATGATTATTTCTAGAGGCACGGAGAGAAAACAACTTACCTTGTACCCATCAGCACAAGCTCCAACAGTAACACAAAACCTATGGCTTGATGATAAATACAATGATAGGGAAGAAATATACTCTGTTTTAAGCATCAATCAAATGTATGATTTCGGGGAGGACAACAATGAAGATTTAGTGGAAATGTTTATCTCTCAACCTGATGTTTCAGAGGAGTTGAGAAATGAACAATACACTGCTGCAGATCAAATATTGGCACAAAGCTTTCAGGAGACTTGTACCATGTATTCTCTGAAAACATTATTTGAAGATATATTTCCAATCAACTCCATTACAAACACACAAAGAAAGACTGTAGAAATCAGCCCAGGAAAAACACTGAACATTGGGGCATTTCTAGAAACATCTCAGGAACGGAAATTGCTTGATTTGCTCACCAAATACCAAAAGGCATTTGCTTGGGACTACACTGACATGCAGGGAATTCACCCAGAAACTTGCACTCACCATATCTATACAGACACTAGTATTCAACCAGTGAGGCAGCCACAGAGACGGATGAACCCCATGCTCAAAGAGATTGTAAGAGACGAATTGCAGAAGTTACTAAAAGTAAAGTTCATTTACCCCATTTCTGACAGCCAGTGGGTATCTCCACTAGTAATAGTTCCCAAGAAAAATGGTAAGTGGCGAGTTTGTGTTGACTACAAAGAACTGAATAAAGCCACCCTTAAAGACTATTTTCCATTGCCATTTATTGACCAAGTTTTGGATACATTAGCTGGAAAAATGTCATTTTCCTTCCTAGATTACAATCAGATCAACGTAGCCTCAGAAAACCAAGACAAAACAACATTTACATGTCCCTAGGGCACGTATGCTTACAATGTGCTACCATTTGGCTTGTGCAATGCTCCAACAACATTTCAGAGAGCAGTATTAGCAATTTTTGCTGATCTGGTCCATGAATGTGTTGAGGTATATATGGATGATTTTTCAGTATATGGTGATTCCTTTGACCATTCTTTGCAAAATCTTGAGAAAGTTTTACAACGATGTATAGAAACCAACTTGTCTTTAAGCAATGAAAAATGTTATATGATGATGAATGAGGGAATAGTCTTAGGACATCATATTTCTCCCGAGGGAATCAAGGTAGATCAAACCAAAATTCAAATTATTGTTAAATTGCCAATTCCAACAAATCAAAAAGATGTAAGAAGCTTTCTTGGTTATGCAAGATATTATAGGAGATTTATTGAAAACTTTAGTAGGATAGCTTTGCCTTTGTTTAAGCTTCTTGCAAAAGATGTATCATTCAATTGGAATGAGGCTTGTCAAAATGCTTTTGAGAAACTTAAAGAGAAACTAAGCACTGCTCTAGTTTTAAGGGGACCCAATTGGACTTTACCTTTTCACATCTCAACTAATGCATCCGATACAGCAGTAGGGGATTCATTAGAGTAGAAAGAAGGTGCTTTAACTTATGCCATTTACTTTATCAATAAAAATTTGACTCCTGCTAAACTCAATTACACAGTAACTGAAAAAGAAATGCTTGCAATTATACATGCAGTGAACAAATTTCGTCACTACATAACTGGATATGAAGTCCTCGTTCACACTGACCACTCCGCCATTAGATACTTAATGAACAAACCTATTACTAATGGCAGGATCACCAGGTGGTTACTCTTATTGCAGGAATTTAATATCATCATACTGGATAGACCAGGGAAAGAAAACTAGGTAGCAAACTACTTTTCTAGACTACAAAATCCAGGTGAAGCTGTTCCAGTTGAAGATTCATTTCCTGATGAACACTTGTTTGCAATTTTAGTGTTAACTCCATGGTATGCTGATTTAGCTAATTACTTGTCCACAGGAAAAGTACCTCCATCTTTCAGCTCAAAGGAGAAGAAAAGACTCATCAAACAAAGTGCAAGATATTCATGGGTTAATGGCGATTTGTTTTATACTGGTTATGATATGATTATTAGAAGATGCATTAGAGAGGATGAAATTATTGACATACTAAAATCATGCCATGATCAACCTTGTGGTGGTCATTTTGTAGCCAAAAGGACATCACACAAAATTCTTAGCCTTGGCTACTATTGACCATCAATTTTCAAAGATTCAAAGAAGTATGTAAGAAGTTGTGATAGCTGCCAATGCATGGGCAGACCAACCACCTCCGATGAGATGCCACTACAGCCACAAGTACATCTAGAGCCATTTGAAAAATGGGCTCTCGACTTTGTTGGACCCATCAATCCACCATCCAAAGGTAAGAAGTACATTCTTGTATGTACCGATTATGTGACTAAATGGGCTAAAGCAAAGGAACTTGTAAGGGCAACTGAACAAAGAGTAGTCAATTTCCTTTTTGAAGAAATATTTGTTATATATGGAGTGCCCAGAGAGATAGTAATAGACTAAGGGACTCAATTCACTTCTAGACTATTTCAAGAAATCACTGACAAGTACAAAATCAAACACAGAAGTAGTACACCCTACCATCCACAGGCCAATGGCCAAGTGGAATTTACGTACAAGACAATAAAAGGGATCAGACTAAAACAGTGGCAACAAACAGAAAAGATTGGGCAGATAAGCTCAATGAAGCACTCTGGGCATATAGAATCACCTGGAAAAACACAATAGGGTTTACACCTTACCAACTAGTGTATGGAAAAGAAGTCATGCTGCAAATAGAATTTCAAATACATACTTACAAACTGGCTACAGACTTAGGAATGGATCTCTCTGAAGCACAGCAAGAAAGAATCATGCAATTGAATTAGTTGGACGAGATGAGACAACAAGCAGTGCAAAGGACAACAATGATACAACAACAAAGGAGACAGTGGCATGATAAGTTAATTAAGAAGAAAGAATTTCAAGTTGGTGACTGGGCATTACTCTTTGACTCAAAATTCAAAGACTACAAAGCCAAATTTACAACCCATTGGATGGGCCCTTATGAAATCATTGAAGTCTTTGAGAATGGATCAGTCAAACTCACCACAATTGACCAAGAAGGATGAACATATCTAGTGAATGGACACAAGCTAAAGATCTATCATAGGTCTATCAACATAGAAGATTTTATGAAAACAGTGTCACAGCAAAAGGAGGTACAGATAGTACAGCAGTCAGTTGTAATATCTAAGCCTTAATCATTTTATTTTTCTCTTAACAAAAGTTAAAAAAAAACAATAAGAAAAAACTAAAAAAAAATAATAATAAATGTTTAGATATGAAAACCAGATATGGCATACTCTAAACATGAATTCTTACGAGAAAACCAAGCAATTGGCTTGTAAGAATTCCTTTTCATTCATTTTGAAGTTCAAAATAAAATCATTTTAAAATTTCTATCTCAGAAACATTACTTGAGGACAAGTCAAACCATCAGTAGGGGAGGAGAAAGTCTGAACTTCTTCATGCTTTCATCTCCTTAATTTCATCTCCAGCAGAAGAAGATATTTTTCTTTACATTTTCTAATGGATTCTCAACAAGAAATGGTTGTTGTTCAGTATTTTTCAAAGGATTTGATCAATATGATGTCTTAACACTATTCCCTCGTGATCAATATGAAGCCCAAATGAGCATCAACGCTTTACTTCAGGAAGTAGAGGTAGAAGCAGAGGCAGAAGGCAGAGTTTGACAGGTTAGAATTCATTTGCATGAGGGCATGCAAAATCCTGAGTTTGGGGGAATGTTGGTATCAAATTATGACTGTCCATTTCACTTAAAAATCCTCTTTTGTTCATCATTTTTGACCATCTAACCTTCATATTTCATCCATAACCCTTAGAAACTAAATGATATGATGTCATTATCATTATTTTTATCTTGAAATTAATTTTTGAAATTATTGTGTTAAAAATGACATTTTCCAGAAAATTACAAGAAGTTGTAACTTCCTGTAATTGCTCCATGGTTTGACATGCTGCATAATAGGTTGGTCAATTCGAAGATTGTGGGCATGAATTTAAATTTACACGGTTGGTGGATTATCTATCCACTTTTGAATTTGAAGGAAATAGGTGTCCCGTCAACGCTGGTCAAACCCAGCCACTTCAGCAGTGAACATAATTTCTATTTTCTTTGATATTTTTGACTAAATGGAGGATTTGAACCAATTTCGACCTCCTTTGATGTAACTGATAAGATTTCATTAGGATATTGGGGAGGATGAATAGTTTCTTTTTGTTATGGAAATTGGTGATAAATAGCTCAAAGGGAGAACTAGATAGTTTAGCTTTTGATTTATGAAGAACTTGGAACAGCCTATGTGTGACTTTTGATTTTTAAACATAAATTCAGAGCTACAACATTGAGTTCAGCCTATGCTTTCAGATCCAATAATCTTCTTCACTTGAATTAAAAGTTGTTAATTGAAATATTTGTATTCGTTGTGAAAGAGCCTTGTAAAAGGACTCAACCAATATCCATCTTAAGGATTAACAAACATGCTTGTTATCTCATGATTTTGATTTTAGAAGTTGATTCATAATTCATGATTGGAATGCATAATTCAATTTGTAATTATCTAAATGAATCTTGTAAGAAAATCACTTACTATTTGACTTCTAGTACTACTCATCTTGAATATTGTTTTGAATAGCTAAGTCTTAGAAATTGTTTTGAAAGGGACTCTATAGAACAAAATTCTTGTAAAGGAATTGTAGAACCCCTAACAAAGGAATTAATACTCTGTTTTTGTTACCTAGGCAATCAGAATTTCATTAGATTTGTTTTCATCTAAATTGATGCTTAAGTGCTTGAAAAGACAAGGAAGGACCTCTTGTAAGAGAGCATTGTTAATTTCATTTCACTAGGCTATCATTAGAACCCTAGATCCTTCTAGATCTATATACATTAGATGAGTGCCTCTAAGTGTACTTTCCTGGGTTGATAAAGGAATTAGAGCTTAACTTACCTTAGTAAGTAAAGACCAAACATCATATATGTATCAACTTGTTCATTTTATGTTTGAATTTGTTCTTCCACTTGTTGTTGATTTTCTTCTTCCAAATTCAAATCATTAAATAAAATTGTTGATCCCAAATCAATGTCTACAACATAAATTGGATGATTTTATGGTTCTTCTTTATTTCTTACCACATATTTCATTTGAATCTCCCTGTACAGTCTCCTTGTTTCTCCAAAAACAGGGATGGAGGCATATGACATGTCCATCTACAAAGTACCACCTACTTTAGTTGCCCAATCACAAGAAAGTAGCACACCAAATCTTAGTTGTATGTCTTCTACCACAACATCCATTACTATACTCTTTGCTAGAATTTGGGTTAAGTTCACAACCAAGTCTTTGATCAACCCAAGACACTGTACTTTTCTAGAATCAAATGAAAACAAATCCTTGTAAGGTCTAGTGATGTCCAGTCCTAGATTATCCATAACAATCTTGGGCATCAAATTGTGTGAAGCCCCTAAATCAAGCATTGCATTATGTAGAACCATGTCATGGATATTAAAGCTTACATAAAAGGGGGGCACATATTCATTTATTTCAGTAGCATGTGGACCAAATAAGAATTCAAGTGCATCATCTTGGATATTTAGAGAATCTTGACTATTGATGTTCAAAGTTTGATCAGTTGAATAGCTTTTTATCATTTTGAAAATCTATTCTTTGTACTACATATTCTTCAATAATTCAACAAAAGGAATGGATATCTTAACTTTCCCTATTTCATTTTCCAGACTGAAAGAAGACTGGACCTTTTCTAAATATTTGACACTTCCTTCTTTCCTGATTTCCTCACCTTTCTTCGATGCATATTTCTTCAATTTCGTTGTTTTCTTAGGATCTTATGTTTTCTTAGGATCAATTTGTTTCTATTTCATGGTAAATTTTCCTAAAGGAGGTTTAGCAACAATCACATTTCTGCCACGTAAATTATACGACCTCTGGAAGTCAGAAACAACATTATTATACCCCTCCTAATATATTTCTGAATCAAACATTAGTTGTTCACTATCCCTTTCTCCTGAACATTTAACAAACCTGTCATGTTCTTCCTTTGTTATAAATACTTGTGTTTCTTCATCATCAAAACAATTTATTTGTTGTTGCTCAGTTTCTTCATTATCTTCCTCATCAACAAAGTTTTCAGGAAATGGAGCTTTGATTGTTTGTTGATAATCTGGATTCTTCTAGTGAGGCTGAGGTCCAGGTGGTCTTCTAAAATTAGGATTTTTCACTTGAGGTTGGGGTTCGCTTCTGGGAGGGGTCAACTTATCAGATAGTTTCTCCATGGTATTTAGCATAACATCAAATTTCATTTCCGGTGAAGAAGATAATTCCTCCTTGAACACTACTCTTCTCTCAGTCTTCTTCTTTTATTTCTTAGCCAACATATTTGATTCTACTCCAATTGCATTTCTTTGCATCACCTATAATGTAGTAGGATTCCTCTCTCTGAGATGATAAGCTAGTTGGGCAATAGTGCAACAAGGCTAAACCAAGAGAGGTTTTATCTCAGTAGGGATCGAATTGTAAACCCTATTGAACCTTGTTGTGATTCTTGAACTGTCTCCCCTGGGTTCCTTTTTAGATTGTCATTTTTGGCTAATATTCGCAGAGGATTTTTCGTCACATATCACCTAGCAAGGAAGAGTTGTTAAAACTATTGGAAATTAGAAATTCTCGGTGTTGGTAAATCTCTTGACCATTTCTTAACCTCCCCTAATATAATTTGTGAAAAAATTCTAAGTTTAACATCCTCATGATCTACCTCCTCTAGATCAATGAAATCATTTAGGTTGTCTACATGGTGCTGAGCTATGAGGGGTCCTGTACCATCAAACTGAAGTAAACACTGACCATAATTCAAAGGCAGATCATGTAGGGGAGATGGGAGATTGAGAGGGGCATATCTAGTAGCCATGGTTGTATGAGGTGAGGTTGAACCAATAATAGGGATCTAGAATGCAGATGACAGAGGAAGTGAAATTGTTGTTATAATAGTTGATGAAGTGGGTATAGTAGATCCAACAAGAGTAGTTGAAATATAACTGTGTGGGATGAATAATGGAAATGAAATTGCTGGAGCAGAAAATGGTGGAACATGATACTGAAATGTGGGAGATTTAGAAACAACTATTTGAAGTTGATGAACTAGATGTTCTAATTTATAAAACTGTAACCAAATATCTTTATCTTCTTCTGAAACAATAGTACTAGGAATATAAGGTTTAAGCTTTGTTTCATCAATACCTATGTCTGAAAAAATGGACTCTCATTTTGATTTGAATAAAATATGTTCAATTTTTAAATCAAACTGAATGTCTTCAACAAATTTTGTCTCTTTAGGAAGAGAAAAATACTTTTCTAAAAGAAAGGTACCTGTTTCTTTTAGAGACTTCCTTTTCTTGAAGAGTTTTTTTGGGCTTGTCAAGACTTCTGGTGGATTTGGATCAGGATGACTCTTTGTATGCATCCTTCTATACACCATAATTTCCAATGAAATAATCTCAAACTTTACACTATGGAGTCACTAGAGCAAAAATAACAGTCAATGTTTTCATCTAACCTTCTGCTTTCCCTCAAAAAGTAGCTCTGATCATTAAAGCAATTATGGGGAAGATGTAACTTTTGAATTCCCTAGTATGGTCACCAAGATGTTATCACTTAGAAATGTCCTCTTGGTCATAGGAGAGATTTTTCCAAGGTAACCTTTTCACTCCAACTTACAAACTGAAGGCTAGCCCCTTCAATCCAGAGAGGGATCTCTCTGACCTTTACATTGTGGCTAGATATTTAGATAGGTTTCGTTGATGTAGGGTTTGGTTGGGCCTAAAGTAAATAGTTCATTGGGTGATGGAGTCAAATATATAAGGTTTAGATTAATTTACCAATATAACTGGCTGTTTGATCATGATTTATAAAGACAAGGTGCATAACAGATCCTAGAACTTTTTCATTGTTGTAGATGGATGGAGAAAGCAACAGAACAATCCACTAAAATAGGGCATACAAAGTGAATCCTATAGTAGTTTTAGAGGATCAAAATGAGAACATTTGAAAAAATCAACTCAAAGCATCACAACATAAATGAATTCTGAATCAATTAATCTTTTTTCAAATACTTAGAAGACATACATTCATGAGATTATAAAGAAGAAACTGTAAAAGCACACAAATAATACATACTAAAACCTACTATTGCATGGATCTTTATATCACTGGTCAAAATCTATTGATCTTGGCAAACTGAAATGAATAAAGTATTCAAAACACACATATAGTGACTATTTCTTTTCAAAAAACCAACCCTTTCTCCATATTTTTCATGTAATATATAGGAAAATACAATAGAGATAAGATCCTTGAAGTATGGTAGCAATGATTACAAAATATTTACATAATTTGAGAGTTTAATTGAAAAAAATCATAGTAACCCTATCATCTTAGCTACTCAAATCTCTAATCTGGTACATAATCATTGGTCAAAACAGAGTACAATTCTGCTATATGTCTCTCATGTTGGTATCATGGAACAATAGTGACGTAATTGCTGCAAGACAAGATCTAGATCTGTCTACTTGTTTACAGGCTTGATATCTTGAACCAAACTCGTATTCCCTCCTTGTAGCCAACTGATGCATGAACTTGGAAATAATGCCAAAATTGTGTAACTGTTTGCTTCCTTCACTGCTTTCTTTTCTCATGTTGACTTGTACTCCTTTAGCCACAAAAATATTTGATATTTGACCACAATATATTCAAAAATAATTTACTGCTTAAAGATTAACTTAAGTAAGACAATTTTTGAAGAACCATTAGGGTTTGATGCAACAAAATTAGGGTTTATGTAATACTCTACCCCTGAAGTCAACTGATCATTTCTCTATATCTTCTGCAACCTGAGCAAGGATGTCTAGCTTGTTCTGACTCCTTGTCACCATTCTAGTAAGTTTTTGTGGACTTTTTTCATCTTTTAGGGTTTTTCCTTTCTTCTTCTCAACATGCTCTGTTTTCCTCTGTCTTTTTCTGTTCTTTGAAGTATGTTTTGTTTTCTCTTCTACATCAATGATAATAATTGTTTCTTTCATTTTAGGGTTCATCCTAGATTTGAAATTTAATCTCAATTTATTAGTAGGGTGAGTGTGAGGTCTTTTGCCATGAACCCTAATCTCTATCTCAACTTCTTCATCCTCTATTTCAATTTTCTTCTTGCCCTTTTTGCTTTTTGATGCTTTCTATTTTGTTTGCTCCTCTTCTACTATAATCTTTTGTTGGCTTCTAGTCTTTCCTTCATAAATTTTAATCTCAGGTGCTTTCACAAGGACTTCATCATGTTTTTCAACCTGGAGGTGACTAGATTCTCCCTTGGTTTCCTGAGATAAAGCTTGGGTAGAAACTTTGTTTTGGCCTCTCTTTGATCTTCTAGGTATAGGTGGGTTTGGGTTTCTTTGCCTCATTTTCCTCAATTGTTCCACTTTCTTATTCAACTCATGAGTGTATAATATTTTAATTAGGCCGTGATGACAAATATCATGGGCTTGTAGCTCAAGTATTTTCCTCGCTTTAATGCACATTTTTAGCAAACTTTGATGTAGGAAATATGGTAAATTCATTTTGCTAAAACCTGCCAAGTGACAAAGAAACCTCATATGATATAAGTAGGCTTTGGAATACTTGCCTTCACAAGTGAAGAAGAGATGAATAGTTCTAAGTGCAGCAAACCATTAAGGCTTCAACATACTTTGGAGGACCCCTGCATCCCAATATTGATTTTGATAGTCCTCTTTCAGGAAGAAATTCAAATCTACATTCAACAACCTCTATTTTTTGAACCATCTTTCACCCTTTGTTGGAAAACCCATTGCTTCAACAATAGACTCCTCTGTAATAGGGAAATGTAGTGTCTTGATTCTATTTGTGTTGCCATTAAAGGAGAAGATAAAATAGTGGCACCAACTAAGATTATGCCCATTGAAATGCTGAAATATTAGCTCCCAACCTGCATTTATGAAAAGGTCCAACATTTCAGGATATACCTCAAAATACATTCCATCAGGTTAAAATCTATTTACATGGCTAGACTGACCCATATTTCAAATCTATGAGACTTGTAAACACTTTCACTAACCTTGAAACACTCTAACTGAAGGCTGTAAGACACTCAACAACCTTCCTACACATGAAAACTTCAAATATGGGTTTGCTAGAAAACTACGTTTTAGGGAAAACATGCCAGATTAGGGTTTGTTATTTGATGACTTTATTAGGCATGAAAAAGCTGGTATTTGTCACATCATGAAGGGAGAGGACTAATATTTTATGAATAAACACTTGAGCGCTCAAAAGAATGGGATTAGAGGGTCGAAAACCAATTTTTAAATTTTTTCGATACACACTACAAAAATATTTCATAGCACCAGCTGAAATTTCACTATAGGTCAAAGTGCTGCGAGAAATTTAGCATAAGCTTAGGGTTAGGTGAAATAAGTTTAATGATACATTTTCCTAGGCTTAGCTAGCAAACTTTACAAAAAATACAATACCTCCTTTACATAATTATGACCTTGCAAAAGATGGACTGATAACATTGCCTTGAAATGAAGGTGTAAACCTAATGCTAACAGGGTGGTTATATTTGAACCGTTATGTTTCCATCGTTTGGGGGGGGGGGGGGGGTGGAGGTGGGCCAGTGAGCTCGCCCGACTAGCCCAAAAATGATTCATATGGGTATTGCATGATCGTGTGTTAGTAGAGAGTGTGGGACGCGAGGCACTTGGCCCACACCCTGACCCAAGGTCTTATCACTTTACAAATAACTGTGGTTGGATGAATCAAAGGGGAGGGCACGTGGAACCCTTCCTGTGCCTAGCCCATGACCATTTTAATCGCTATGCAACTAGGAGCGGGGGCCAGCGAGTGCATGGCCTTTGGCCCATGTCCCCAGTCATATTATTGCCACGTGACCGAACTAAGGAGTAAAAGGATAGGGCCACAACCTTATTGGTGCACCTAACTTTCTGACAATTTGCACCTTTTTCGATGGAATTGTGGCTGAACCTACATAAATTTTTTGTTTTTCAAGGTCGCCAAAGACATAATTCGTTTCCACTTTTGACAAAGGGTCAATTTTGTAGAACAGTTAACATGGAAATGAAGAAGGAGGCCTAAATTGGCCATTTTCAGCCTTTTTGAGCCCAAGAAGAGCCTACACAAGGGATTTTGGGTGTTCTGGACATAATGGCAGTGCTATTTTTACAATTTGAGCATTGTATGTTGATGTAATTTGACGTTTGAGCATATAATTTAAACGACCAACTTTGGAAGTTAGACCCAAAGATGTAGCCCGGGAGGGGTGAACTCCGTCATCAAATTGTTGTTTTGTGTTGTTGCTTGTTGTTTTTTTGTCACTGGTAAAATCTACAAAACTTAACTAAGCTTACTAAGTTTATGTTTTTTTTCAATTTCGATCTGTTTCATATAAGACATAAACTAGCTTGCAAAATTTTATAGCAAATCTTCAATTTTAATTTCAAATCAGTTTGGTATCAGAGGATGGTTGTTGTGAAGGTTTGAAAGTTTTTGCAAGTGTTTTTCTTGAATGATTACAAGGTCTAAATTGAGAAGAGGAGGATTGATTAAGAGGAAAACCCTAAAATTGGTTAAAGGAGGTCACAAATTCCAAAAACTCCACTAGTCATGGAACATGAAGAAGGACAAGAGTTGATGTCTGAGGATGAGAGAGCTTTTAGAAAGGATTTCTATGATATGTATGAGATGGTGAAAGTGTTGTATAATGAGAGGACAACAAGGTTGCAAGGAGAAATTTCTAATCATCCAAAAGGTAATGGTGGTGATGGGAGAAAGCCTCCACCTCCACCTCCTCCTTCACCTCCATCTACACCTCCATCCTCACCTCCTTCTTCACCTCCTTCATCTCATAGACCTACTCCTCCTCCATCTCCAAAAGGACATGCTAAGTCTCCTTTGATTAATCTTGATGTCAAGTTTGAATTTCTATGTACAATGGGGAAGTAAATGTTGAAAATTTGGATAATTGGGTTCATATAATTGAAGTATATTATAGGATTCAAAACATTGATGATTATATTACAATTAAAAATTGAAGGTTTCTTGTAAAATTTTGCAAGCTAGTTTATGTCTTATGGGCAATGGATCGAAATTACAAAAACACATAAACTTAGTAAACTTACTTAAGTTTTTCATATTTTAAGAGAGAAAAATAGACAACAAGCAACATCATAAAACAACAATTTTAAGATGGAATTCACCCCTCCTGGGCTACATCTTTGGGTCCAGCTTCCAATGTTGTCCCTTTAAATTATATGCTCAAATGTAAAAGTACATCAATATACAATACTCAAATTGCAAAAATAACATTGCCATTATGTCCAGAACACCCAAACGCACCTGTGTAGGCTCTTTTTGGGCTCAAAGAGGCTTAAAAATGGCCAAGTTAGGCCTCCTTTTTCATTTCTTTGCTAATTATTCTACAAAATTGACCCTCTTTCAAAACTGACAATGAATTTTGTCTTTGGAAGAAATGCAAGGCGACAAATTTGCGCGGGTTCAACTATAATTCCATCGATAATGGTGCAATTTTTCAGATGATTAAACGCACCAATAGGGTCATGCCCCTATTCCTCCGCCCCTAGGTCATATGGCAATTAATGTGACTGGGGGCTAGGTGTGGGCAAGGTGCCATGTGCCAGCCCCCTCCTGAACTTCCTGCCAATGGTTTTATGGTTGTGATATAACCCTGGGCTAGGGCCACATGCCTTGCCCCTCACACCTTCACTGATGGTTATGGTAATAACATAGGACCTTGGGTCGGGCCGTGGGCCAGGTGCCTTTCACCCCAACCTCTCCGCATAACCCACAGTTATACACAACATATGTAACTTGGTGCTGGGCCATTTGGGCGAGCCCGCTGTCACGACCTCCCCCCATTAATGGTGGAACCATTGGTAATTAAACATAACTTGGTTTCTATGTATAATACGAAGCAATCGTGTGGTGTAGTGGTAGAACAAAGATTTGTGTTATAGGTCACAGAGTCAAACCCCATCGATGTCGATTAGTCCACCAAAAAAAATTAGCCAATGAAATAGAGCCATGTGGAAACTGCCCATAGGGTCATGTGGTGGCCTTTGATTGGGCCACATGGTGGCCTGTGGTTGTCTTGACCACAATCACTACAACCAATAAAATCTCACTGCTTGTCCTATCCTGATTGGTCCAACTGACAACTATATTGTAAAGTCAACCTATTGACATCAACAAGGCAAGCAACAAAATCAAAATGAAAAGAACGAGCCAAAGAAAATGCTCTTTGTAAAAAGGTCATTTGCCCCTAGAGACAAACTAAGAAAATTTGGAAGATACCAAAGGAGATTATTTTCTCCCTTGAAAGATATCAAATGTTTTTCTTGCCATGAACCTGGTGTTAGAAACTAGATCACTACTGAGAGGGGGGGTGAATTAGTAGTGAAAAAAACTATATATATATATATATATATATATATATATATATATATATATATATATTGTTGAATTACTAAATAGCCACACACATGAACAACATTAAAAGTTTGAAAGTAAAATCAGCATAAATTCAACACATAAAAACCATGAGAATAATCAACACAAACATGCACACTTGAAAACAAAACTATTTCTAGTAGAAACCCTTCTTGGAGAAAAACCACCATGCTGCTATTGTGCTTCTCTGAATATGCATTAATCAAGTTTTATTTTACTTGAATATTACTAGCACCCACTAGCAATGAGCTACTATTCCTATGCTTAGTATGTTGACTACCATTAGTTAGGAAGTCTCTATTCGCATGACTTATGGACACCCATCCATTGGAAGCCACCACGACTAACGAGCCTCACCCAACTATCATTGAACTATCTAGACACCACTGGATGGGGATATTATTCCCAATATATCGATTTGTTGGTTACCACCACCAAGGAAATGTCACCCCTGAAGACTCTTGGGCCACTTTTTAGAATATTTCAAACTAGGACCTATGCTCTTCAAAGAAACAATATCCACAATATAACCACAATAGATTAGCAATAATAAATCTCCAAATCAAAAAATTTGCAAACAATAAACTCTGCTCTCACATCAACTGTACCAAGCAATCTATCAACACAAATCTAAGAAAAATAACTTTTCCATATGATAAAAATGCTACAACCATACAAATGAAACTCTACCCTTACAGTCACAATTAATGCATCAGTCATGCAAACAAGTAGCTACACAATCCTGTTTCTCTCTTCTATGATGAACCTCCCTCTAATTAGCCTCTGCTACAACCTCTTCATATTCTGCATCAAATTTGATCTCTGGTTCCTGCAAACAACATTTTGATATATCTCTGAAAATATTTGCGAGAAAATATATTATTTCTCTCACAATGCCCTCTCAATGGCATGCTCTCACACTCACAAAAGAACTAAGAAAATAACCTCATAGCATTTTACTATTTGTAATTTTAAGAGATGATTAAATTAGTAAATGCTATAGGTGATGGAACACTCAACAACTCTGTTCATACACTTAATTTGATCTAGATTCAGATCCTTGACTTGATCTTGCCACTAACTTCACTTATTACGAGAGATTCTCCACTTTAACCATCTTCTAGAAGTTAGTTAACCTTTTTCGACCTTGTCATGAAAAATCTAGAGCAATACAACTGGAAAAACACATAAAACATCTCATGTGCACGAGGAATGCAGAGGAAATATCATGAAGAGGCTCAACTACACGCACACCAAGGCTAGATATTGGCTACAACCACATGCACAAGCCTTCCTCCTAATGGCTAGGTGCTTCCATCCACATGCACAAGCCTTCCTCCAAGTGGCCAGGGAAAAGTATAGGGAGAAGAAATGGACCTTCAACTCTAAACCTCTACCAATTATTTGCGCTCCTTCTTCAACACCTGTAGGACTTTTCCAATCCATGTAAAGTCTTAGAAACAAATCTGCAATCTCCTATTGGGCTCATACAAGACATAGACTTCACGAGGGCAGGAACAAAGTCATGTGTGTGTTATCACCCAAAAAATGATCACCTAGCCATTTCTTATTATGTGGATCGAAATACACCATGTAGGATTAATTTTACCATGCTAAAGCCACTTTCACCATGGAAATAATTTTCTAAACCATTTCTCATTAAAATTCAAAAACTCCATGAGAATAATTGAATAAATCATTATTTATTTAATTTTATCTAGAAATAATTATTAAATAATTATTTGATAATTATTTCTTAATTACTTTTGACTTAATCACCTTGGAATAATTAAATAAATCACTATTTATTTATTATTCCTTATTTATTCCATATTTTCCTTATGAGATAATTATTAAACCACTATTTAATAATTATTTATTTCTTAATTCTCACAAAGTGATTAATAAATCATTTTTATTTGTTAATTACTTCAACCACTTTCTAAATAAAGATATTTGACAATTTTTTGTATTTTTTTCCCCTCAAAAATATAATAAAGCATTCTCAGTGGCTAGATTTTGATTTGGTCAATAATATTTTATTATTTTCCAATTCCTAATTTAGCTCAATACTTTGTTATAAATAAGAGGGTTTTCCATTCATTCTTCACCTTGATCATTCTCATTGTCACCACTATCATTTCATCACATTTGAGCTCCCACTTGAGTTCAAGCTATTTTGTTTGTTTTTTTCCCATTGCAAGTTGAGAGAGAGAAATAGATCACTGAAACATAAGGATATCAAAAGGACTGTTGACACCTAATCATAGGGATTGGGTGAACAACTGTAATTAATGTAAATAAATAATAGAAAAGATGGAGAGTCACCGGGAGATGAACTGAACAGTCACTCCCTCTTGTATATAATAATGAACAACCTGAATGAATAACATGAATTTATTTGAGGAGTTACCTCCTGGTCTGACATGGTATCAGAGCCAATCCCATTTTTGACTTCCCTCTTTAATTTGTAACTCCTATTCTACCTATTCTACCTATGTTCTGAATCCTTTGCAGACTGGCATCTCTCTCATATCCCCTGCGACTCACCATTATTCTCCTGATTTTGGCTAAGCCTGGCAGCTATGATGCTGAAGCTTCCACTGGTCTGACAGTTTATTCATTGATTCTAGCTAAGCCTGGCAGCACATAGAACGTTTTGAGTTGAATGTTTCTGCTCTTGCCGCTGCATGATACCTGCATACAAAATGCTCAGCCTTGTCTGCGCTCCTTTCTTGTGACATACCCTCATTGTGGCATTGAGCCATCGTTTGAGCCAATTCAGGGCATCAAGCCTGCAACTACAGGCAGCTTTTCACAAGCTTTGTGGCACTCATACCACTCCCTGGATTGTGTTTTTCTTCTTAGGACGTTCAAAACTGAACTGTTGCATTCCCATTACACACTATCCCCTCGGCATCACTGTGATTAGAATTTCTATATTGTGTGAAAGGATTACATGTTGCGTAGTCCATAGTCCACCCTGCTCGGCTCCAAAATGCATCAACTCCCATATGTATCTGTCACTTTGACTGCCATATGCTCTGCTTTGACTGTTTTACGCTCTTCTTTGTCGAGAACAATGCTGGTAGTGTGGAAGCCGAGATCCTGTGCTGGTGGCGTCGCTCGGACATGAGATTTGGAGTGTTGGTGCATTGAAATACTCTAGTGTGTTGCATATAGTGTAAGTCAATTTTTTTTTTCGAAGACTGTGTGGCATGTGCGTACATGTTAACTGAGATTCGAAATATATATATCACATGATACTATGTTTTTTTTAAGACTAGTCAACATATATATTGTATGACAGAGGTGATATTCTATATGGATAGAATATAGCTTTTCTCTTTGTATATTAAATCAATTTCTTACCTAATCAAGAAGGAAGAATAAGGCTGCATTATTTTTAAGCACATAGTCCTTTTAAGAATGCATTCAATCATATCTATTGTGGGATTAGTTCTCACTGGAAAGAAGAACTATCCTGAGTGGTCTCAGAAGATAAAACACACCCTCATTTTCAATGAGTTGTGGAAAGGAGTGTGTATTGGATATGGAGTCAAAGAGCCAGAACAACCTACCTCAAATAAGGAGTTCGCCATTTGGGAAAATAATAAAAGCAAGGCATATGCATTGATTGCAGCATCAGTAAATGAAGAGGTGAGTCGCCACATTTCACCATTTTCAAATGCTTTCGAAGCCTTATAAAAAATGAAGGAACTCTATGACTCACACTCTGCACTTGAAGTTGTTCAACTCATGATTAAACTCTTCACCCTTGAATTACAAAATAATGATCCTCTTGCTCTTGCATCAGAAGTAAAATATATAATGCATGATATCAAAGTCACTAATGTTGAACTGGATATTCCTCTGATAGCTTTTCTCAAGGCACTTTATCCCACTTACTCAAATTATCTTGAGTCATTGCAAGCAAATGGAAACCTCAAAGATATTACCTTTGACTCCCTTGTGAAAAAATTTGTTGAAAGAGAGAAAGATTTTGGCAAGAAGACATCTCTTGAGTCTTCTGAAGAGGCTGTGTGCCTTGCTCATAGAGAAAAGAATCTTGCTCAAGATTCTTCCAAAGGAAGAGGTGGTCGAAGAGGAAGAGGAAGAAATTTCAGAGGCAGGGGGGGCAGACACTCTCAAGGAGAAAAGTCAGATTTACACTGCATACGCTGCAAAAGAGATGGATCACATGATGCATCCACATGCAAGTTGCCTTGGGACAGAATTGAGCAGGAAAGAAATCAACCCAAAGGTAAAACTAATGACAAAGACAAAGGTAAAGCACCTGAATCCGCTCACTATGTTGTGGCACACTGTAATATTGGAGTAAATGAAGGCTTATTTAATGCTTCACTTGCTTCTTGGAAAAATGATTGGTTGCTTGATTCAGGAGCAACTTGCCACATGAATTTTAGAAGAGATTTTTTTGAAGAATTTACTGACAATGTTTATGGAGCAGTATACTTTGCAAACAAATCAAAACTCAAGCCATCAGGCTTAAATTGCCTAGTCTTCTAGACTTTCTTCTGCATCATGTTCTATATCTCCCACATCTGAGGAGAAACTTGTTGTCCTTCATCCACATCCACTAGCAAGGAAACTCCATTCATATGTTTGATGGCAAGCTTGAGCTGAGAAAAGCTTCAAACCACTCACTTGTCATGATGAGGATAGAAGAAGAAAGGCTTCTCAAGCTGCAGGGTACCTCTGCTTATGCACAAAATTTCTCATACAATTCTCATTATGAAGAAGGTACATTTCCATCAAGTTTATTATGGCATGCTAGATTTGGACACTTGAACTATGACAGCCTCCGCTTGTTGAAGAAAAATGGTGTTACTGGTTTACCTACAATTCCTAGGAAACTTAAGCAATGTGATACTTACATTCTAGGAAAGCATAGCAAACAATATTTTCATGATTCAAATTCAAGAGCACATAGAAAACTTGAACTCATTCATTCAGATTTAGGTGGTCCAATGCTTGTTCCTTCTGCAAATGGAAATAAATATATGATGACATTTATTGATGACTACACCAGAATGTGTTGGGTTTATTTATTAAAGAGAAAATCTGATGCTTTTCAAACATTCAAGAACTTTCATACATGGATTGAAAATGATGCACAATCTCATATTGGCTCTATTCACACTGATAATGGAAAAGAATACACTTCAAATGAATTTGAAAACTATCTTTGCCAACATGGGATCAAACATCAAACAACTGTGCCTTATAATCCCCAATAGAACGGAGTAACTGAAAGAATGAATAGGACAATTTTAAATATGGTACGCTCCATGATGTTTTTCAAAAATGTAAAATTGATGTTTTGGGTTGATGCAGTTCTATGTGCGGTATATGTAAAGAATAGATGTCCATATAATGCTATTAGAAACAAGACTCCTTATGAAATGTGGTATGGGCACATTCCTTTGGTAAAGCATATTAGGGTCTTTGGTTCCACATGTTATGCCTTGATACTAAAGGTACATAGAAACAAACTTGGCGCAAGAATTCGTAAGTGTATCTTCCTGGGGTATTCAAACACCTCCAAAGCATACCGTCTCTATGATGAAGTCAATAAAAAGTTTGTTGTATCTAGAGATGTAATCTTTCTTGAATCATCCAAAACTACAATGTTGTTGAGCGACAACTTGATCGCTTGGATAGATTTTCAAATGAAAAATCATTTCAAGAATCTGATAATCAGATTCCACATCTTGAAGGGGGGATTCCTATACTATATCAACCTGTGGAATCTTCTTTTGAACCACTATATTCCCCTCATGAAACTCCAACAACGGATGATACTTTGAGTGATGTGATTGACATAATTGGGAGACTCAATCTTGATTCAGTCCCAACTCAATCAACGAAGTAGCATGTACCATCTGAGAAAGGTCCCCCAAAGTGGCTGACAAAGACACTTGAAAGTGTTCATCCTGATTAGGTTGGAAAGACAGGAGCTAGAAACTCAAACTGACAAAATGGAGGTGATGTAGATGACTCTGATTCACTTGTTGATATGGATGTTTCTTATGATTGTGAATTGAATTTGTCTACATATTTTGAACCAACTTCCTTCAAAGAAGCTGCTTCTCATGATGAATGGGAAGAAGCAATGCAAAAGGAGTATGATGCCCTGATAAAGAATGGCACTTGGAAGCTGGTTGATCCTCCATTGGTAACCAAACCAATTGGCTGCAAGTGGGTCTACAAGAACAAGTATAAAGCTGATGGCTCACTTGACAAGCACAAAGCTAGGCTTGTGGAAAAAGGTTTTGCACAGAAGGAAGGGGTCGATTATGAGGAGAATTTTTCCCCCACAACAAAATGGGCTACCATCCAAACAATTTTTTCCCTAGCAGCTCAGAATGGTTGGAAAGTCCATCAAATGGATGTAAAAACTGCTTTCTTGAATGGAGATCTAAAAGAGAATGTTTTTATGTCCCAGCCTGAAGGATTTTCTATGAAAGGACATGAACATAAAGTATGCAAACTTGTGAAATCCTTGTATGGCCTCAAACAAGCACCACGAGCCTGGTATGAAAAACTAACTGAGCATCTTCTGAAACTCAATTTCAAACATTATGATCTTGATGATGCAACTTTATTTGTCAAGAAGGTTGGAAAAACAGTTGTATATCTTGTGGTATATGTAGATGATCTTTTGATGACAGGGAACAATGAAAGCTACATTGCATCCATAAAGAAGGAATTGAGGAAAGGTTTTGAAATGACTGATTTGGGCTATGTTCATTACTATCTTGGTATTGAAGTAACTCAACATTCGAATTCCATATTCCTTTCTCAAAAGAAGTACATTGGAGATCTGTTGAACAGGTTTGGCATGACTGAATGCAATCCTCTGACTACTCCAATGGAACAAAACTTAAAGCTCACATCCATTGAAGGAAAATAATTTGAGGATGCAACAAAGTATAGACAGCTTGTAAGAAGTCTCAACTACCTAACTACTACCAGACCAGACATTTCCTTTGATGTTGTAATCCTCTCCAGATTTATGCAAAAGCCTTGTGAGGGACATTGGTTTGCTACAAAAAGAGTTCTAAAGTACTTGAAGGGAACTCAAGACTTTGGACTCAAATATACACAGGTGGGCGACTTCAGCTTGATTGGATACTTTGATTCAGACTTCGATGGAGACAAAGAAACTGGGCTATCTACTTCAGGTTATGCTATGAGTCTTGGATTAGGAGCTGTCTCCTAGAGATCATGCAAACAATCAGTTCCAACAGATTCCACAACAGAGGCATAATATGTGGCAGCAGCTGAGGCAACAAAAGAAATTGTGTGGCTTAGTAAAATTCCTGAAGATTTGCAGGTAAAACAAGTACAATCGACTCCACTCATGATTGACAATACCTCGGCAATAAAGTTGGCCAAGAAACTAAAGTTCCATGATCGAACAAAGCACATCAATACTAAATATCATCTGATTCAACATCATGTTGAGGCCAAAACAATCCATCTCCGCCATTGTTCCACTAATGAGCAAATTGTAGACATCTTCACCAAAGTGCTTGGAAGAGAAAAGCTTGAAAGATTCAGAATGATGCTTGGACTCACCAACATCCCTTCATATTAAGGGGGGAATGTTGACACCTAATCATAGGGATTGGGTGAACAACTATAATTAATGTAAATAAATAATAGAAGAGATGGAGAGTCACCGAGAGATGAACTGAACAATCACTCCCTCTTGTATATAATAATGAACAACCTGAATGAATAACATGAATTGATTTGAGGAGTTACCTCCTATTCTACCAAGGACCTATCCCACAAAGGGGGATCTATAGACTCAAGTTCATAAATTTTCCTCACTAGGTGTTTCATTTGCATTAATACAATTTACTTATTTATATGATCCATTGGGTTGGAACACTTTAATTTTTGTTGTTATATGTTTTGGGTTGCATATGATCTTTTGTTGCAGGGTTTTTCTTCTTTTTTCATTGCAGATCTGAAGCATAAACAACCATATTTTGTTGTTAGGGTCACTTGTCACCAATGACTTAAGTGAAACATTTTTGGTACACTTGCTAAGAATTTTCATAGTAATAAATGACGACTCCATTGATGTAGTAATTCACAACCTTGGTGACTATTGTTTCAACTATCTTCAATGTTTTTCATCTATTTTTATCCCTCTCAATTTCTATTTTTAGATCTACTCTATTTTTGGGAAAACTTTCCTCTTTTGTTAGGGTTTCACATCTTTTCGCAAGTCACAGGTACTAGCCGAGTAGGAGACAACACAATCTGGGTCCGATCTGTTGAGCGAGAGAAGTGGGAACAAAGCACACTTTTTGGCCTATTAACTGCACCCAACACACTTTTATGCCCAAAATATTGTGCCCAATGCACTTTTTAGGTCAGTTTTCGCACTTTGTAATTTTTCAGAAATTTTTTCAATTATTTATAGTTTTGCCGAGACTGTTGTGTATGTGATAGCAAGGGTTCCTTTTATTTCCCGAGCCACCTCTAGTCCTAGATCCACTTAGAAGTTTCTCATTGAGGAATGAAAAATCCCCTTAGGGTTTAGAGTATACTTTCACCGTTTAGGAAGAGAATAGTTCAACTAAGGAGTCTAGTGTGCAACATTTTCAACCATTGTTTTTTGGGGACTTTCCCACTATTTTGTAGCCCTTTTGGATAGGTTTATACAATAATTTATTCCCTTCAAATACTTGTGCTGTTTTCCCCCTCAATATCTCTTTGTGTATCCTTGTTTTTAGAGCTTCTTGCCTATCCTTTTCCAACATTTTCACCTCTATTTTTTTTTTTTTTCTACACCATTTTCAACAGATTTTAACCTTTAGATCCTAGTCCCTTAGACATTAGATATTTTGGCTATTTTGTGTGTCTTTGTGTTGCTTGTTTGCCCTCATTTATTTCTACTTGATTGCCTTCTTGGGTGGCAGTTTGTGTGCTTCAATTTATTGTTTATTTACTATTCATTTTTAGTATTATTTATAGTTTATGCACTTTATTTTCTGTAACATTATCATCATAAAAACAGGCTCAATTAACTCATCGAATTGACACAATTTTCACACATAGACACCCTGAACAAATGTGAGCTTGGTTAACACAGCCAAGATAAGACTTGAAACACTACACCTTAATAATTCAATTCACATAGATTAATCCCACTTGGGCACTAGGGTTAAAACAATATTTTTAGTTAGGTGTAGGATGACTGGGATAGAATTCCAATAACACCCATTTATTTTTTACATTGAGACATATAAAGTTGACATATTATGGAGCTTAAAATCCTTCACCATCCCATGGTCCAAAGCCAGAGTGTGTCAGAAACCCGATTAAGGGGGTTTAGGATAGATCACGGTGTTGTGGTTGATCGAGGCTACCCAACTTGTGGTAAGGAATTTTGTGTCGTGGTTGATCACCAAGAAGCTTAAGACTCAACCACCCTTGTGGACAAAGGTAACCTTAGTGGAAAATATTAGGAAAACACCCTATAGGACTAGCTGTGGGCAAGAAGTTGGTCCTCTACCCCACCTTTCTCTAGACAACTCTACTTGCAAGGATCAAATTCTGTCAAGTAAGAAGTCCCTTGGAAGGCCATCTAAAATAGTATAACTAGGACTTATTTGAGGATTTAGATCACCTTTAGGCTAGAGGTCATTTTTTCTTTGATAGGACGTGTTTGCTTGAATTAGAGTAGCATATCATTATAGTTAGTTTACACTTGGAACCACTACACTAGGTGTTTTCTTGTTTTTTGTTACTCTTTTCTCCTATCATCACCTTTTAGTCTATTGAGTCATCTTTGTCTTGACACCATCGCACCCCCTAGGCATTTGTCACGGAGAATTTGTGGCCTTCACCCCCAATTTCCTTTGGGACATATTACTCCCTCTCATCGAGTTCAAACCCATCATCCTAGTCCTCCATTGAGTCTCCATAATGAATCTAGTTCTTCTAATTCTTCTAGTTCTTCCTCTGATTCCGCATCTTCCCATCCCCGCACCACCACCATGTCAGACATCAATGTGGGTGGAGGAACCAAAGGTGGTAACCAAGGTCCTAATAAAGGTAACCCCACTGGAAGAACCTCTACCGGTATGGCCACTAACCCTCCCTTGCTTCTTTATATGGCTAGAATGAGCCTCCCTGATTTCAATCAGCTCATCAATGACCCTCTTCTCCATAACAAAAATTGGCCTCCTATTCCTACCAAGCTTCCTTTTGACATTCCCAAGTTTGAAGGTAATCCTAGAGAAGACCCCATAAATCATGTTCTCTCTTTTCACATGTGGTGTTCATCAAATTCCATTACCGAAGACTCCATTCGTCTTCGTCTTTTCCAATGCACCCTAACTAGATTTGCTTCCAAATGGTATGTGGACCAACCGTATGCCTCCCATTCCACCTTTGCGACTCTCACCAAAACTTTTCTTTCCTATTTCCAGTTACCTCTCCGATATAACATAAGTACTAAACTCTTGACCTATTTTCGTTAAAATTATTCCAACTGCCTTTTTGGCCATATACAAGATTGGTGCAGAAGGGGGATCATGTGTAGAGCCCCTGATTTTGAAGATCATGTATACATGTATTGGTTTCTAATAATTCTTTCGGCTCCCATAGGTAAATATGTCGACTCTCACTTCCCTCAGAATAAGGAAGAACTTCTCTAGATAACATTTAAATACGATATGATATATGCCCAGTCTGGTTATGCTTATATTGTCCTCCCTAATCTACCTCATCCTGGTGCTACTAATGCGCCAAGGGCATCTCATGCCACTGATAGTATCATTGGATCTCTTTCCCACCCTCAACCATCACCATATCCTCAACCTTATATGAGTTATGGTCAACCCTAGGGGGGGACCAGTTCTGCTTACACCTATCCCCCTCCTGATCCTTCACGTGTCAACTCTTACCAAGGTACAAGCACGTCATATGCATATCCCAATCTGCATTAGTTGATGCCAGGGCCAGTTGTTTCTCAACCTGGTTATCCAAATGTTGCCACGAATCCTTACTATCCTTATGCACCGCCCATCGTTCCAACCCCACAAGCACTAGTGCCTCAACCTCCCACGCCTCTGCCTCCTCTACCACAACAAAAACCACCTCCATAAAATCAAGTATATGCTTAGCAGAGTACTGCCAAAACCCCTAAACACAAGAGAAGGGATAAGGGGAAGGGTAACCCAAACCAACAACCTCAAGGTAACCAAGGTAATCAAGGTCAAAAATCTAATGCCCCTAAGGGTGACCAGCCTAATCTCGCAACCCAGCAACAGGGCAGACAACCCAAGTAGAACAAGGCTCTTAGAACCAATAAAATTTGTGCCTTTTGGAACGTTTTTGAACATTATAATCATGAATGTCCCCTTCTACCTCAGATGTGCCAGGCATGGTAAGCTCAAATATTTTCCTCTCGAGGACCTTAGCCCATGGCTCCACCTCCTCCCCCTCCTGCCTCATCCCAACCAACTATTCTTATGAATCCTTTTCTTCATTAAGGATATGTGGTTTCCCAACCCACACAAAGTACTACAACCCATCAACTATCACAATCTAGCTAGAACAATTACCAGATCCGCATGATGAATTTCAAAGAAGTCAACAAAAAGCAAGTCACATTAGAGAAATTTTGAGGTCTAAAATGGGCCTCTTAAGAAATATTGTAAAATAATTGTGGAAATAATAAAATAATATTAGATTACATCATCAAGTTTTAGAGGGAAAAAAGAAAAAATTACTTTTCAATTCATATTTTCAACTTATCTCCTTACGTTTTTACTCAAATTTTGAGAGGAGTAGTCATTGGATGCATAATTTAATTCCTCATCCAAGGAGTACCCATGTTGCATACTTTCAAATGGCCCTACTACACAAAAAATGAGAAATACATGAAAAACGTGATTACAATCATGTTTTTCATGTATTTCTCATTTTTCATGTAGCATGGTCCATCAAAAGTATGAAACATGGGTAATCCTTAGATGAGGAATTAACTTATGCATCCAACAAGTGCTACTACTCAAAATTTGAGTAAACTATAGGGAGATAAGTTATATCTATATATATATATATATATATATATATATATATATATATCTTTTTACTTTTTTACTCCAAAAATGATGAATCATCCCCCATGGTTGACATCATCATATTGAATCCTATTGGTTCTTATAAATTTTATTTTGGTTGTACATTTTTTTTTGGAGGCCCATTTTAGACCTCAAAATTTCTCTAATGATCTTTAGACTCGGTCGTGCCAATATGACAACTTCCTACGAAGTCAATGGCTGATTCCCAGACCAAAGTTTCAATTGAGCCTCCATTGTCACCAAATGGTGCCTTACATATTCCTCCACCTAAGGTAGAGGTGCCCCCCCAAGATCCCCAAAGGTTCATTACATCGAAACATTGTTTCTTATAAAGTCACCCATACCTATAGCATAGTAGATGACTTGGTACAATCCCCTGCTGCCATGTCAACGCTGGAAGTAATTCAAACGTGCCCATCCCAATGGAAAGCTATACTATTTTCTTTGAGCACTATGGATCCCTATGATGATCATATGATTGTATTTTATGTTGATGAAGTGGAACATCCCCCCCTTGCTTCATTCATTTCCTTTTAAATTCCAACCTCCATAAAGAATGCCACCGTACAACAATGTATAATAGACGAAAGAGCCTCCACCTTTGTGACGACCACTATTTTTTGGAAGAAAATTTGTTCCCATGACCTATCACCATCCAATATCACTCTTTGTGCTTGGGATGATCACCCCTCGTAGCCTCTCAGTTTATATCGCAACTGTCCCATCACTGTTGTTGGCAAGACAATCTTGATTGATATCGAAGTCATTGATGCCCCATTAGATTATAACATCTTGTTGGGTCATACTTACACCTATGCCACGCTCGTCGTTGCGTCTAATTTCTTTTGCAATATGTGTTTTCCTCACAATGAAAATATTGTCATGATCAGTTGACTTACTATGACCCTCAATCTCAGACCTCTCCTCAAACCACTATCTCATCAATGACTGGAAATAAGACTATCCCTTCCTTAACCGATGTTTCTCCTGGAGTCTACAAAGATTCCACGTTTCTTGGGGCATACTATGACTCGCTACCTACTCCTTTTGAGCCTACCTCTTCCATTTTTTGCATGCTTCAAGCATCACAGGCCATAGAAAAGCAGTCTGGTATGCTTTCTAAGCAACCAACTCCTGCACAACCTCCTACTCAAGGCTCAACTCATCCTTCCATACAATTCCTCCAAGCCATTTTCCTCTTGCTGGTATCTCTCCTGGTCATTTCCAACTAGGAACCATACCCCTACGTCTTTCTCATACAAGAGTAGTTCTCTAGGGCATTACCCCTTTGGTCAGATACCTTTCTTGTTCCTGCCACCAAGAATTTTTTCTACCCCTATAATGGCTACATTGAGTCTTCCTAACATCACCTTAGTGATCCTAGTCTGGTACATTGATCCTCCCACAAACACTACCCTTGACCAAATCAAACCTTATACAACTTTGACTCTGGTTCAACCCATTGTACCTGTTATTCAAGGTTATGATTGATGTCAATATGGCATTGGTTGTAATAGAAAATTCTTTTGACCTGTGATGTTGCCCAAAGATGCCCATTGATCATAATGCTCATAGTGATGAAAGTTCTTATGAAGATGCCATATAAAGAAGACAACATATGATGATATGGTCAAAGACCATATGGAGTGAATATACCATAATAATTGAATATATATACAGACAGAATAGAAGAAATGGACCAAGGGAGAAAGAGGAGGAAAATCCATCAGAAGCAATTGGAATCCATCAGAAGCCAAAGGAAATCCATTAGAAGTCAAGAGCAGGAGCGATAAGCCAAGATTCAAGAGAAGAAATACATCAGAAGCCATCAAAGCCATCAAAGAAAAGCCATTGAAACTCACAAGAGTGAGAAGCCAAAGGAGCGACAAGCCAAGGAGGAGAAGGTCGATGAGAAGACCGTATATGCCCAAGAGAAAGAGCTGAAGGGAAGAAACAATGACATTAGAGGATCAAAGAGAAACATATCAGCAAACCACATGAGAGAAATCATATCAACGCTTTTTATGTGTCACCACTCAGAAACCCTGACCTCCGATCTCCAGTCTCCAACTCCGACTCCAATCTCCGATTTACGATGTATGGACCTCCAACTTTCGATATGCAGACCCGGTTGTTTTATCTTATTATTCTTAAATGTAAAATCGCATCCGCTGTTTATTAGAGATTTTGGAGTGAGACGTCCGATTAGATTTGCTGACCTCCAATTGAGATATGCCATTCAGATCCGATTAAATTTATTATAACGATTTTAATGTAATATCGCATCCGCCTCGTCACAAATTTCATATCGCAAGTCTTGAAGCCATGTCTTGTTGAAACCTATAATTGCGATATGCGTTGCAGACCCGATTTCTCTATCATAACACATTTAATATTATATCATATCTGTCGTATCGCAAGTCTTGAAGGCTTGACATTTTAAAACCTCTGACTGCAATATGGTTGTGGACCCGATTGATTTATCAAAATCTGATTGGAGTATCAAAACGAGTTTATTGATATATCGCATCCACTACGTCGGAAGTAGGGGAGATATGTGTTATAGGAATATCGACGATGTTGATATTGGAAGTTAGAGCATGTGCACAACTTAAAAACCTTCGATATTCATGAAGTTGTGATATGCCAGATTAAAGTGATGATGTGGCATGTGGGCCTTCCGACATCTATTATAATGTGGTTTTCGATCAATGAAACTATGCCATATTTGGTCTACTATTATCAAAAGACCCCTTCCGATATATTTTTAATGTGCCACCTCATGCACAAGTCGACCTCTCCTCCAATGAACATGTATTTTCGTTATTGACAAAACTTGTATATATACAAGTCAAATACTTCACTTCAAGTATCGATCTCGGTCATCTATTACAAAGAAGAATATATAGTTCACAACTCGTGAACTTGAAAGAACAGAGGAAAGGAAGCCAAAGGCCAAGTAGGAAAATAAATTTTTGATTAGGTTAATATTTGGAAGGCTCAGACCTGTGATGAATTAATCTGTAGAAGAAGTGAAGATCGTGACCGGAAGGATAGTCCTGTGGAGGTTTGTTTATTAGCTCATATCAGCTCTATATCTCTGCCTTGAAATTGTGAAAAGATTAGTTCTTGATATGTATAACCTCGAACCAGTGAAGTAAGATTATGCCTGTCCTTATTTGAAGGGAGTTGAAGATGGTACCAACATTGAAGTATTTGTGTAGTAAGTATATCAAAAACTCTTGAAGAAGTCACTCCTAAAGCAGTTCCCTCATCATTGTGAATAGAGGATCCAAATAGAGAATTGGTTGGGGCAGATATTGAGGCTTAGCGCAGTTTATTGAAAATATCTTGTTGAAAAGCCTTAACATATCTTGGAGGCATCATTGAAGACCATGATGCATTGTTGAAATCATCATGAGGTAACTTTGAAGATTCTGTTTGGGTAACATGAAAAGTTGTGGAGATTCCTTCAAGTGAAAGTAAGGTTTTCATTGATGAAGTTACGCAGAGATTAAGTGGAGCCATTGCTGAAGATTGAAAGGGACCGTCGAAGAAGACATTGGGATTTGTGAAATATTACTAAATCTATCTTGAAAAATTGAAGCAGGAGGTTGGAGACTCATAGAGACATGGTTGGTGCCTTGGAAGATAGAGGATAGGAGTCTTGAATATATCAGGTTGGAGCTTGTATCAGTGAGAGGGTTGGAGCCCTAGAGGATAAGAGTCCTCAATATATCATGTTGGAGCCTACATCGAAGAGAGGGTTGGAGCCCTAGAGGATATAAGTCCTCAATATATCAGGTTAGATCCTACACCGAAGAGAGGGTTGGATCCCTAGTGGATTGAAGTCCTCAAAAGACCAGGTTGGAGCCTGTACTAGAGACAGGGTTGGAGCCTCAAAATCAACAAGGTTGGAGCCTTGGAAGTTCCAAGTCAACGCTTGGCAAAATACAGGTTGCAACCTGGGAGATTGAAGATTGGTGTCTTCATCTAGGGTTAAAGCCCTACACATTATTGTATTGAATTTATTGTAAATAGTATTGGAGTGTCATTATTGATTAATAAAATTATTATTTTATCATTGTTCATTTTGTGTTCTAATTATAAGTGATCTAA
This sequence comes from Pinus tabuliformis, assembly GCA_031772625.1. Taxonomy (NCBI): domain Eukaryota; kingdom Viridiplantae; phylum Streptophyta; class Pinopsida; order Pinales; family Pinaceae; genus Pinus; species Pinus tabuliformis. The sequence goes on along the minus strand of CM062813.1, from coordinate 845,255,730 downwards.
CTAGTAAAATATAGCAATTGAAAAGAAATATTGATTCACCCCCCTCTTAGTGTTTCCAACAATTAGAATCAGAGCCAGTACCTTCTCTCAAAGCTTAACAGCTTGAAGGTTGATCCTTAGAACACAACTGGAACAACCAAGGAAGAAAGCCTCCAATCCTTATACAAATGTCTCTTGCTCAACTATGAAAACTGAAGATAATCATATTGGGAAAGTTCCATTGTTCAATGAAAACTTTGATGTATGGAATGTAATAATGAGAAACTTCTTAATGGATCAAGGTGTTGAAGTATGGGAATCAATGATTACTGATAGCATGATGGAAAAAGAATCCAAGGAATATAATACAAAAGCAATGACAACAATCTTGAATGGGATACCTGATCATATAAAGGCTAAAGTGGAAAACTGTTCTTCAACAAAAGGTATGTGGGACAAACTTCATGATCTTCACTCAAAATGAGCATTGATCATGAATGCTAGTCAAGAATATGATGGAAAGCAAGAACGAAATCCATAATCCATTAAGGAAGCTGAAAACATGAGTGAAGACTTAAAGGCCAAGAAAGACCTAGAAGATGAAGAGATTAAAGATAATTTTGAAGAAGATCTCAGGGCGAAGCTTGTAGTTTCCCTAGAAGAGATAAGCAGGTTGAAAAAGGAAAATGAGGAGCTCAAAAATAAATCCCAAGATGGTGACCATGACCTTGTCAAGACAAGGAAGGAAGCTAACCTATTCAAGATTCAAGTTCAAGAAATAAATAAGGACCTCACAAGCTTAAGGAGTAATTTCATCAAAACAAGAGGAAGCATCATGAAGAAGTCATATCCATGAAAAATCAATTGGATAAGGCAAATAAAATGGAATAAAATTTGTCAAGCCACCTTGAACAAAGACACAAGATCTTGAGAAAACTTGAAGCAGAAATTGGTCAATAAAAGGAAGAGGCCTCCCCCTTTAAATCTCGACTAGAAGAAACAAGAACAAGGAGGTGAGAAGGTGATGGAAGATTTGGAACTCATAAAAGGACAAGTTGATGATGCACAAAAAAAAAAGAAACACCATGATATGCCAACTAGAAGAAAAGTATGAAGAGATATTCAAACTGAAATCAGATATTAACTTGCTCAAGGCCGAAACATGTGAAGCAATAAGGATGAAAGATGAAATGGAGAAAATTGTAGTAAAGGAGAATGAAGAAATATTAAAGATGAAATCAGATATCATCTCTCTTAAAGTAGAAGCTAATAAATCAACATGAGTAAAGAAATAAATTGAGAAACAATTGGCTAAGAAACATGATGACTATGGAAAATTGGAAGAAGAGATTGTTTCACTAAGGAAAGAAGTTGAATTGTTGAAAAAAATCTTGAAAATTTCTCAAGCCTTGGATGAATTTCTCAACCATCAGAGATATCCATTTGATAAAATAGGTCTTGCTTATACAGGTGAATCCTCAAATAGAAAGGAAGCAACTCTTATTGCTTCAAACAACAGAGATATGGAAATTTTTTGAAGAAACATTGATGTCCTCAGTTCCAGCAAAGGAAAAGAGAAGAATAAAGATGACACTGGAAGAAACTCTGATCCAATAATATGTGAAGATGATATCAAGACTGCAAGAGGCAATAAATCTAATCAAAGGATTCCAGGACAAAATAAATGTAGAAGTACATCAAGACAAAACTGTGCAGAAAGTGTCAAGGATATAAGAGGAAATGGATATCGTCAAAGAATTCCGAGGCATAATACTTTTACAAGTGCATCAAGGCAATCATTATTTACTAGGTACCAAAATTTATTTCATGGTTATTGTTATTCCTGCTCAAATTTTGGACACATGGTTAAGGACTACAAAGCATATGAAGATTCCTATCAACTCTCCAAAGAAGGATTTTCAAGAAGGAACTATGCTCCATATTTCATGTTTAAGACTGAGTGTTTCAAATGTCATAACATTGGATATGTGGCTCACAATTGTAACTTATATTGGGTCGCTAAACAATCTCAAAGCGTAACTAACCATCCTAAAAAGAAAGTCACACAAGTTTGGAGAAAGAAGTAGATTGGATCAGAAATCCTCTCGAACACTCAAGCCAACAACACATGTTGTTGATATGATGAATTCATCTTTGAAAATTTTTGATGATGAGATTATATCAATAAGAGACCATCCATACCGTTAGGAGGAGCATATATTTCTGAACTTACAAAAACTAGTTGTGAAGAGCCCTATGAGACACTTGATGTGCTACATATGGGCAATTGTGTTATGAGGCATATATTCCAGAAGTAACTCCATGAAGACTATCATCCATTGATTGAAGATATCTTTCACTTGCAACATTCTTTCTTTTCATAAGAAAAAAAAAGAGAGTAAAGGAACTTATGCAGGCAGGGGGTGCTGATTGATCATCTACAATTGAATTGCAGACAATCACTAGCATTGAAAATTAGAGGATGAGATCAGATTGATATTAGAAGGCAGTAAATACAGAAAAATGAAGATGATCTCAAAAGATTATGAAAAAATCTAAAATATGGAAATGACATTTGTGGAAGCAGACAATAATTGAATCAGAAGGATATACAAGTAGTTATAAATTATTCGAACTAGTATTTGAGTCTCTACAAAGAAGACCCAGATAAATATAGCACCATTGGAGAATTATAGATCAGAATGACAGAAGTGACTGAGCATCATAATGATGACAGAAAAGGGAGCATAGGTTCAAGGGGAGTTGTCTAGTGAAATAAGAAACATGACAAGAAGTAGTGTGATAGGGGCAGTACTTGGGCACCCCATTTGCCATTGATGTCAAAGGGGGAGAGAATATTGGAAGGGAAAGAATATTTCCATAAATGAAAAAGGGGGAGACTGTTAGTCAAGGTTGTCATTGATGTTAATATGGCATTGATTTTGATGGAAAATTATTGTGACATGTGATGTTTCCCGAAGATGCCCATTGATCACAATGATCATAGTGATGAAAGTACCTATGAAGATGCCATATCAAGAAGACATCATATGATGACATGGTTGAAGATCATATGATGAGATGAAGGACCATATGTATTGAATATACCATAAAATTGAATATATATAAAAACAAAATAGAAACAGTGGACCCAAGGAGTAGACCCAAGGAGTAAGAGGAGGAAAATCCATTGGAAGTAATCAGAAGCAATCAGAAAGCCATTGGAAGTGAAAGGAAATACATCAAAAGTCAAGAGCAAGAGCGATAAGCCAAGATGCAAGAGAAAAAGTCCATCGAAATCTATTGGAAGTCAATAATAGGAGCGACAAGCCAAGAACCAAGAGAAGCAGCCCATCGGAAGCTATCGGAAGCCATTAGAACTCACAGAAGCGAGAAGCCAAAGGAGCGAGAAGCCAAGAAGGAGAAGATCCAAGACAGGACTGCATATTCCTAAGAGAAAGAGGCGAAGGGAAGAAACAATGACATTGGAGGAGAAAAGAGAAACATATTAGTGAACCACATTTCAGAAATCATTATGTATCACCACTCAGAAACCCCTACCTCTGATCTACAATCTCCAACTCTGACATCGATCTCTGATTTACGATGTATGGACCTCCAACTACCGATATGCGGACCCGATTGTTTTATCATATTAGTATTAAATGTAAAATCGTGTCCACCCTTTATCAAAGATTTTAGAATGATACCTTCGATTAGATCCGCCGATCCCCGATTGCGATATGCCATGCGAACCTGATTGACTTTATTATAACAAATTTAATGTAATATCGCATCCACCTTGTCGCAAATTTCATATCGCAAGTCTTGAAGCCACGTCTTGTTGAAACCTTCGATTGTGATATGCGTTGCAGACTCGATTGCTCTATCATAACATGTTTAATTTTATATCACATCAGTTGTATCCCAAGTCTTGAAGGCATGACATGTTAAAACCTCTGATTTCGATATGGTTGTGGACTCAATTGTTTTATCAAAATAGGTTTAATATAATATCGCATCCATCAATGGTCAAAACATGATGTGAACTCGATTGGAGTATCAAAATGAGTCTATTGAAATATCACATCCGCTACGTCAGAAGTAGGGGCGATATGTTTTATAGGAATATTGTTGATGTTGATATCGGAAGTTAGAGCATGTGCACAACTTAAAAATCTTCGATATTCATGAAGTTGCGATATGTGGGATTAAAGTGATGATGTGGCATGTGGGCCTCATGACATCTATTATAATGTAGTTTCTAGTTAATGAAACTATCGCATGTTTGGTCTAATATTATCAAAATACCCCTTCCGATATATTTTTAATGTGCCACCTCATGCACAAGTCAGCCTCTCCTCCAATGAACATGTCTTTTCGTTATTGGCGAAACTTGTATATATACAAGTAAAATACTTCACTTCAAGTATCGATCTCAATCATCTATTACAAAGAAGAAGATACAATGTACAACTCTTGAACTTGAAAGAATTGAGAAAAGGAAGCCGAAGGCTGAGCAGGAAAATATTTTTTTGATTGGGTTAATATTTGGAAGGCTCAGACCTATGATGAATTAATTTGTAGAAGAAGTGTAGACCATGACCTAAAGGACAATATTGTCGAGGTTTGTTTAGAATCTCAGATCAACTCTTTATCTCTGTCTCAGAATTGTGAAAAGATTAATTCTCGATCTGTATGACCTCGTACCAACGAAGTAGATTAATTTTTTCCTCATTTTAAGGGAGTTGAAGATGACACCAACATTGAAGTATTTGTGTAGTAAGTATATCAAAAACTCATGAAGTAGTTACCTCAAAAATGTGAACAGAGGATTGAAATAGAGAATTGGTTGGGGTAGATATTGAGGCTTAGCACAACTTATTAAATATATCTTGTTGAAAAGATTTAGTAGATCTTGGATACATCATTGAAGACCATGATGCATTGTTGAAATCATCATGAGGTAACTTTGCAGACTCTATTTTTGGTAACATGAAGAGTTGTGGAGACTCATTCAAGTGAAAGCAAGGTTGTCATTGATGAAGTGGCATGGAGATTAAGCGGAGGCATTGCTGAAGATGACACGGATTGTTGAAGAAGACATTGGTAGTTGTGAACTACTACTAAACCTATCTTGACAAATTGAAGTAGGACATTGGAGCCTCATAGAGATAGGGTTGGTGCCTTGGAATATAGAGGATAGGAGTCCTCAATATATCAGGTTGGAGCCTATATCAGTGAGAGGGTTGGAGCCCTAGAGGATAGAAGTCATAAATATATTAGGTTGGAGCCTACACCGAAGAGAGGGTTTGAGCCCTAGAGGATAGGAGTCCCCAATATATCAGGTTGGAGAATACACTGAAGAGAGTGTTGAAGCCATAGAGGATCGAATTCCTCGAAAGACCATGTTGGAGCTTGTACCAAAGATAGGGTTGGAGCCTTGGAAAGTCCAAGTCGGAGCTTTGAAAAATACAGGTTGGAGCCTGGGATATTGAAGATTGGTGTCTTCATCTAGGGTTGGATCCCTACACATTATTGTACTTAATTTATTGTAAAGAGGATTGAAGTCCTCATTATTGATTAATAAAATTATTATTCTATCATTGTTCATTTTGTGTTCTAATTATAAGTGATCTAACTGGTAAAATATAACAATTGAAAAGAAATACTGATTCACCCCCCTCTCAATATTTCCAACAATACCCACCCCTTCCTTTGCTTCAGTTACATAGCAACCTAAATAGGAAGCCACTCTTGCTATGAAAGAATTTGGTGATGGGGGAAAGCCTAGAAAAAGGGAACCAAAGACAAGGCACCCCAAGCAACTCCCACTCCTCCTAAACCACGAAAGCCTTCTCCTCCATGCACTTTGTGTAATGTTGTTGGGAAGGCCACCAATAATTTTCGTGAGCTCCCTCATATTAATAATGTGGTCTCTGATACTTTTCATGGCCCTAACATTCTTGAGCTCCTTTTTACCTTACCTGAGTTTGCCAAGAAGAACAAATCCCTACGCATGAATCACCATTGTGCTTTGTGTGATAAGTATAGACATTATTCTCATCACTGTCCCCATCTCAAATATTTTTGTGATAAATTATAATTGCTTCACGAGTTAGGTGTCACTCATAGTGATTGTACTTCCCCTCTACCTGCAGGTCCTGGCCCCAATGCATTGCTAGGACAAGAGGTCTCTCAGCCCACCATCGTGATCCCTCCTCCTGACGTCGAGATGACGAATATTTATGCCCCTATTCTCTACCTATTTTCATCCATGGGATCAATTTATTCAAACTCTTTAGGAGTTTCATATTGTGCTTCTTTCGAACCTTCTTCGAAGGACACTTCAGTCTCAACATCGGTGGACCTTGTATCCACTTGTCAACTATCTCCCTTTATAGATGATGCATATGTGAATTTTCTCTCCCATCATGATGATTTGTTCCATTACCCCTTAATTTGAACTCGTGAATTTGAACCACATCCACCTTGTGGCCATTACATTAACACCCAATGTTTGGGTAAAGGGGCATCCACTTTAGAGCGTCTAGAAGAAGAAATTCTTCCCAACCCTCCTAATGTATATGGTAGTGTCATCTCTATCACCATTATTCTTCCCCACCTTGAAGAACCTCTAAAGTCCCATATCACTCCAAATCACCCTGGGGATGATCCAATTAATCATCCCTTCATCTTATATCAACAACCTAGTCCCTTAAACATTGTTTTTGTTCAACCCTCGTGTCGTCTAGGTGAGAGCATCAATTCATTATATTTGAATCCACTCTTTGATATGTGACACCATGTATGTGAAGCCATAAGTTCAGTCCATTTGATTCATATATGAAATGGCAAGTGAGATTAGTAATCCTCCATTTCCTTTCTCATACTGCACCCATCATACATTCTTCTCGTAGGAAGATAACCATAAACAACAAATGGTGAACCACACCATCAGAATGTGTTTAATGTCCACTATTATAAACACATTCGTTATGTCCATAGCATATTATAACCACACATACAAAAATGGGGGCACCTATGCCCCTAAATCTATTCATCATCCTTTAGAGACTCTGTGCCAGTAGGGCCGAATGATTAAATCCCTAATTTGAGCACTTAGAACACAATGATGCTCCACAAACTTATCTGGATAGGGGCATCATTTCTACCTTTGCAAACCTAATAAGTCCCCTCCATATTCATATACTGGGGGGAAATATCTCATGGTTGGGGGCATTATGTCACCCTTGGCTAACTTCTCATTTGATTAACATCAATCTTGGCCTAGACCCCAATGATCTAGGTATGGTATATTATCCTCTCATCCCTTGGATAGTTTGTCCTACCAGTCTCTTCAGCGATCCATATAGAATCACATATCATATATGTTTGATACCATATATTCAAACATTCTACTCTATGGCATGCCCCACTTACCATATGGTCCCCATGTTTGAATTGGTGGACAAAATGATTCTAGACCTCCTCTAGTAGTTCATTCCGATATTTTTTCTTACCTTCATTATTCACCAAGAACCATACTTCCAAGAAGCGTTAAGGCCATTTTTAGACAAGTAAGGTCACCTACCTGAAAGTATGATATCTGGATTCCGATGGTGAGTTTTTCTACTACTAATTTACCAAGATTTCAGACCTCCTTCTCCTCTCTGACTTCTCTAATTGCTCACTATGAAAATGCATTGGATTTGGGGGCAAGAAGCCCTTTTATAGGAAAAACTCTAGTTTTTTCTGTTCACCATTACGAGAAAACCATAGCACGGTTTGACGAACCGTCATCATCATTGGAAATCTCTCACCGAGATCTATAATCGGTCTCTCTTTATTTTTGGTAATTTGAAACTTCATAATGAAGCCTTTTTCTCCATGAGTTCTCACTTTACCACCCATCAAAAATGAATCTCTTCATATGAGTCACTTTTACTCTGGTACCACTTTTCCTTGGCACTTATTGACTTATGTGTCGATTTTCTTCGTGAGTAACCATTACTTACTCATGTTTTTATGGTCCCCTTAGGGCCTTTCCCATGTGGCAACATCATAAAGTCACCCTTGTTCAGAACATCAAAGATGAGTCACCCTTGCATCATGGAGTCTGTTTAGAGTCCCATTGAGTCTTGTTATAGTGTATCATCCACCTATGCATCACATTCATCCCATTTTTCTCATATTTGGTCTCCAACTATACTGATATGTCTTCTAAAATCCTTCATTTGAGTAATTGACCATACCCTCTGGAATCGAGTTAGTCGTTTCCAGGTAAACCATGCATATTATGCTCTGAGAAGGGAAGTCATAAGTCCACCACTCATCTTGTAGCCTTCCATTAAGTCATAAGTCACATTACTATGATACTCATGCCTTTGTTGATGAATCCTCATTGCCTCAACTATGATGGGCCCTCTTCTATCAACTCCAACACATTTATTTTAGGAGAGTTGTTTAGAGAGCAGTGTACCTTGGTTCCAACCTTCATTATTGTTCTGAACCTTGGATTAATAAAATGAAATCATAATATCCCTTTGACTTGATTGTTTCTCGCATGCTCAACTCCAACTCATTATTGCATGATTGAGAATCATACACTTGATGTTCTAGGGATTCAACAGATTATACAATCATTTCCTGGGTGTGCGTGAGATGTTCCGAACCTCATGGGGGGGTGTCCCTTTAGGTAGACCCTCACATGTTTGGATGACAATGGATTATGATTCCGCCTCTGATGCAGTTATGTAGATTTGACTTTCTCAGTTCCCACCACTTGTAGCACCCCTAGGATGCATGTCTTCTTCAAATTATTCATTGAGATCTTTAGAGCCCTTTCTTGTCTTGCAAGGATTCATTGGTTATGATCTCCCTTCACCATGTCAGCTTGAGGGGCATCCTGTCTCATGTACTCAGATCAACAAATGTTATTATATTCAGTCATGACCTCTATTTTCCAGGAGCATTATGTATATGGGACTCATTGTATCACGATATCACTTTCTGTCCCATTGACGCCAGCATATCATGTATCATGTATCATGTAATTTGTAGCTTAGTCCCACATTGTTGGGCACATCATTATTATTTGTACTTAGTTATCTCAGTGGGTATGGGTATGCCTCCCCTACCTCATTTGATATTATTTACTCCAGAATAAAATGAGACTTATATAAGTTTAGTAGGTCTCGCCCACCTCCATTTCCAGTTCTTCCTTTCATTGATTCAACTTTCTCTCTCTGTGTGACTCCCCCTCGGTGTCTTGTGAAAGTGCAACCTACAATGTATTTCAGTCATACGATTTTCTCCTAACACTCTTACGTCAGGGGCAATCTGTTATCACCCAAAAAATTATCACCTAGCCATTTCTTATGAGGTGGATCAAAATACATCATGTAGGATTAATTTTACCATGGAAATCCGGTTTCACCATGGAAATAATTTGCTAAACCATTTTTCCTAAATCATCTCTCATTAAAATTCAAAAACTCCATGAGAATAATTGAATAAATCACTTTTCTCATTTATTTATTAATTGATAATTATTTTTTAATTAATTTTGGCTTAATCACCTTGGAATAATTAAATAAATCACTATTTATATATTATTCCTTATTTATTCCATATTTTCCTTATGAGATCAATATTAAACCGCTATTTAATAATTATTTATTTCTTAGTTCTCACAAAGTGATTAATAAATCATTTTCATTTGTTAATTACTTCAACCACTTTTTAAATAAAGATATTTTACCATTTTTCATATGTTTTCCCTCTCAAAAATATAATAAAGTATTCTCAATGGCTAGATTTTGATTTGGTCAATAATATTTTATTATTTTCCAATTCCTAATTTATCTCAATACTTTGTTATAAATAATAGGGTTTTCCATTCATTCTTCACCTTTATCATTCTCATCACGTTTGAGCTCCCACTTGAGTTCAAGCTATTTTGTTTTTTCTTTCCCATTGCAAGTTGAGAGAGAGAGAAATAGATCGTAAAAGCACAAGGACATAAAAATGACACATCCCATAGAGGGGGATTTATAGACCCAAGTTCATAAATTCTCTTCACCAGGTGTTTCATTTGCATTAATAAAATTTTCTTATTTATATGATCCATTAGGTGCTGTATCTACTGAGGGTGGGGGCCCCGTTGGTTGGTTTCCGTGTCGGTGAAGTGGATGAAGTGATACAAATGGGCTATGCAATATGGATTAATGATAGGAAAAATGTAGGATGTTGAGGTGCATCCATTTAGTATTGTGAGAGGGCTCGGGAAATGGGGTGTATGTGTAGTGAATGTAGCATAATGAGGCTAAAATTCAAGGTATGCATGTGAGATGGTTCTCGAGCTGGAGTGAGTGGTCATGGCTCCTTTTAGTGACGAGGGGTCTACAAAGATGAAGGGAGCCATGAAGGGGGTTTCTATCAACCAACATGAATGTTTATCATATGCAAGGGTGAGATGGTGATAAACATGGTCGAGATGATGGACCTTATGGTGCATTTTGGAGAAATGATGTCAGGATATGCAAATATTTTAGGAGGAAGCCTATCATGTTGAGTGGAGAATGATACCTGCTCTATTATTTGCTTGTCGGGTTGTTGACCATGTGTGATGTTCCTGCAATGGATACAAGAAAAACCCGAAGTGAAAGCGTTGCTCAAGACACACATATATAATTAATGTTATGGATTTAGAGAGCTAGAGAAGTGCCTGATAGTAGTTTTTGAGTTGTGTGACAGGCCAAAAAATTATTTTTTGCATTTACTGGAACAAAGGGTTCCATGATGAAGATGTCATGGGACTGATCTTCGCGTCTCTTCCGGTTTTGTCAACGGAGATCCCAAGCTTCTGTAATGTATCCCAATAGATGGAAAAAAGGGCAATAGATAAGGCAAAGGGGCCCAAATATCACTCATTTGCATTGCTGAGCTGTTGCGGTCAGCCTGAGTACCCAAGATTCGCATGGAGAGAGACAGATAAGAGCTTGAGCCTTAGCCTTTGTAAATTTGGGTTTTCTAGGTTAGGTAAGTCATACAGGGGTCCCCTATATGACCCTTTTAAGGGTAACTTAGCTTGACCACACGGGTGACTCATCCTGAGTCGCATGATCTTCACGCGAAACTTGATGTTTCACACGAAGACTTCACGCAAAAGTGATAATCAGACATGCATTGCACACATCACAGTTTGGGATTTGTGCGACGAACCCTTTCAGGATTCATCACACATTTCTCACCATTTAGCGCAGTGCACACACGCGTGTACAAGATACAAGCATGCGCACCGTGCAATTTTTTGGAAGAAAGACGTGAACACCATGCGCTTTTTTAGGAAACAGGCGCGCGGTGGGGAAAATGATTGATTTTTTTCCCATTTTTTCCTTTTTTGAGGACCTGAGGGGTCCACTTTTTTTATATGTGGTATCCTGGGTGGTAGGATGATTTGGAGGTAGGGATTCTAGGTGTCTCTTTGGGCTGCTATGGCATAGGATCCTGCAGCAAGCCAACAATTGGTTCAGTGGGGGTTGCTGAAGTTTTTCCAGAACCCTTTGATGAGGTTGCAAGATAGGTTCCTGTGATTTTTGGTGCAATGCTGGGACGCAGACCGTTAAATGATGGTCATACAACTCACTAACCTCCAGATATTGGTGCAGACCAATATCTATTTTGTGACTGTATTTGTGTCACACGGGGAGGTGCTTCCCTATCCATTGCCAACTGGGCATGTGGATATTCGTATTTGGGCTGAGGTTGAGGGTCACTGTGGCTCTAACCCTTAAGAGGAGGGCTGCGTTAGGATCACAACTATTCTAGACTTAGCTGAGTGAGCAACGTTGGCTATGATTGTCAGAGTGGTGGGGTCGGCATCCTCAAACTGATGTTAAAGGCGACACATAATAGTGCTGCAACATCTGTAGGTGGGGCAGTTTTTTGAAAGGCAGACTTCTTCGTTAATGGATTCTCTCCCAACTTACACAAGTTCAACATGGTGCATTGAAGAGTTTTTGTTTCAGGAGTGTGATATGTAGCATACTCTACTAGTGGGTTGTCATGCTTCACCCAGTCCTTGCAGTTCCAGTGGGCCCTGCTTGGGACCCTTGCATGTGCCGTTGGGGAGGGGTGACACTGAGAGACGGCGGTGGAGCGACATGGTGTTACTGGAATGCCATGGTAGAGGGTTGGTTTAACTCCAACCCTCAACTAATCTTTGATTTTCCATACCATGGAGCCAACTTATAGGGAGATCCAGATATGGGGCTTCCTCCAAGTGTTGCCTGGGGACCAACAAGTATCTCTTTTTATTTCTGCATTTTTATGCATATGTGTGTTTTTCATGTATTTATGATTTACGATGATATTGACACTATGTATTGTTTACTTGTAGATGCGGGGTCTAAGGGACATCCAATGGCCTATCTGGTAGGCCATGACCCGAGGCATATGGGTGTAGTATGGGATGCTCCTATTTCTTAGAGAACCAGGATGGCGAGGCCCTCGCCTGCTCCTCGGGGTGCTATAGAGTGACGAGCACAACGACGCAGGTTCAAAACTAGTGGGACCTCATGAGAGGGGGTGATGGATGTAGAGAGACTGGTTGTGCTTGTTGAGGATGCAGAGGCATGACTAGCGGCAACAGAGGCAGAGTTACGGAGTTACCTTGACTCCTGGAGCCGTGTTGAGTCCCTGACTAGAGGTTTGCCTACTGATGGATGGGACAGCCTGGCGAATGTTGTAGTGGAGAATACGATGTCCCTACAGAGAGTACATTGACCTGTTTTGTGCCATATTGCCATGGCTATGGCTACAGCTGGTCCTATTTTGGCTCTGGACGCGGAGATTGAGCCCCATGATACTTAGACGGACGTGATGTTTTGTTTTTTGATGAGATGATGTATGTACCAGGGCAAGCACCCATTTATGAGGATGCTCCCCTATCTTTTGTTGACTTATTCCTCCTGGTTGTGGACTAGTGATTTGTACTCGTATAATTTTTTTGATGTATATATATACGAGATCATTTTTTGGCGGCTCACATGATGTGATACATGCGTCTATACTTTTGATGTATTTATGAATTTATATTCTTTTAGATGTATCTTATGCTGATGTTTTATGTATCTTGATGGTTATATATATGCGATGCATGCCAGTCTAGGATTTGATTAGCAATGTGATCAACTATATGATTTTGATCTCTTGGTATATGTGTAAATGTGATATGATCAAAATATCTAGCTAACCTTTGTGCATGCATGCATTTCCAAAAAAGACATGAATCATGGATTTGAAACGTCCTGTTTAATTGTGATACTACGAGATGGGAATCAAGGAATACATGCACGTGACAGATACCTAGGTGGGCAAGAGGCTTATGACGACATCGTATTCTGATTGATTGTTGGTGGCTGATCCAATACAAATTTTATTAAAGAGACGAGTTGTCTGGTTAGGAGAGTATATGGCCCATGCTGCAGCAGTGATATTTTGTGACCATCGAGATGCACCATCAGTGAACTCGTGGTGATAAGCTAGCGGAAGATCCATCTATTGACATGCGATGAGAGAATGGGTTGTTTAGAATAAATCCATGATGAGGTGATCATCATAAAAAATAAGTCATTGTACATACATGTTTTACTGTAACATTTTATGGATGAAATGTTTTGAGGTAGAGACCATTGGCGAGATTTATTGGGCAAGTCCCATCGAGATTTGATAGTATGTATGCCCCCCTGTGGAGGAAATTCTTGATGATGTCTGGGCCCTTGCAAAGAGTTTCAAACTTTCTAGGTCCTATTTTTTCTTGGGAAACATCGTAGCAAAGGACTAATTCTCCCTCGGTGAATGTCTGAGGGTTAACGTTGTGGTCGAATGAGGCCTTGACCCTCTTTTTGTGGGCTTCATTATTTTGAAGGGATTCTCGCCAACATTCATTGACAAGGTCTAGCTGCACCAACCTTTGTTTCCAAATATTTGGTGTCTTTGAAAAGCTCGATGGCTAAGTGTAAAGTGGGGATCTCAAACCCAATAGGAAGTACTGCTTCTATACCATATACGAGTTGGAAGGGTTTGAACCCTATGGATTCTTATACTGCGGTGCGGTAAATCTGTTTGGTCAATTTAATGTTCTTAAATTGCAAGCATAAATTATTGACCAGAGTTGGTAAAATTATGAAGTGCAGGTGCACTATATATGCTAGAAGCCTATTCTTTCATTTAGTAAGATGATGGTTATGTTTGTTGCTATCTAGATTTTCATTAGAGTTAGATTTCTACAAATTAATACTTGAAAGTTAATCTACTATTAGAATAAATGAGAGTTAAGCTATTGTTAGATTAATCTATCAAATCGTATCTAATTGAGTATCATTCTAAAATGTCTTATGTTATTCATCCTAAAATTATGAATCTATATAAACACTTTGTTGCTATGAAACAGAGTATTGGAATTCAAACAAAATCTTGTCTACGAAATATATATACAAATTCTGATCTTAAAGAGCATGAAAGAAATATCTAATTACAAACTACAGAGTGATATAAATTTTGATTCTAGAAAGAATGGAAATACTACCTGTAATGAAGTGAAAAACGTTAAAGGAATAAACTATTAAATGACTGCAAGCATAACGAAATATGAAATGGTAAACAAGATAATCTGAGTTCTATGAAATAATGAAAACAACGAAGTAATTAAACTAGAATGCAGTGATAACAGAAAGCAATTGAATGAAAACAATTATAAAGAAATGAAATGAAAATGAACTAAAAACATTCACTGTTTGCAGGGGCCCTCCGCATCCAGTAGGTATAATTCACAGTCACATATGCATTGAATCACAGAAAGGTAACTTCAAATTAATACAAGAACGAAGGTCTGGTTCACAATTTCTTCAGCAATTAACTAATACTTCCACCCTCATATCGTTTATAGAGGATACATATTTATATAAAATGTGTGCTCAATCAGTTGAGACTTCTATGCCTACAGGTTTGTTGTTCAATCCTAATTCAAATATGAAACTAGACAAGAAAAGTGTTATTTCATCGATTTTCTATTTGGAAAGCAAATCGAGAAAACATGAGGTGCCCTAACTTTTGCTGCTATGTGTTGACCTGTGTCTTTGACCGTGCCAATGTGTGATTCCTTTGGTGAATTGGCTTGAGTGAATAGGAGGAGATCCATGAGGGGATCGATCCTCAACTACCCATATGCTTAGTTTCTTCATTGGTGCACCAGAACCCTGCGAACCATGGAGGTAGCTGCAGATTTATAAAATGGCTGCAGAATCATGTTAATTCCTTAGCTAATGCACACTTTAATATAACAATACGGAAAATTAACACATATGAAAAATAAGACATGCAAGATTTGTTACCTTATCAAAATATATGATTTACTACCTTTATTGAGGTGATAGTGATGATGAAAAAGAGGAAAATGGTGGGAAAAAGGGGGTCAAAACAAAATAGTTATGGAACTCTACATTCCCCCACACTGAAGAGTTTGTATGTCCTCATACAAATTGCAAAATTGATATCTTGAACTACTACATTTTTTTGGACACTTCTGCCAGTACATCCAACTTCAACTTTTTCACTTTCTTTCTAGTAATTTCCATCCTTGGTTTCCTCATGAGAATCTTGTATTTCAAGTTTATAACTTGTTTCTATAAAGCCTTGTTTTTCTTCTTCAGTTTCTTGTTCTTATTAAACCACAGACTTAGATGTAAGAGGAAATTGTCACTCTTAGCTATTTGAATTTCATTCTGTGCTTTCAAGGCTTGATTTTAATTTTTAATTTACCTATTTAATGTCTCCAGTTCAAAGATTTTTGTTTCAATACATTGACTACTGGAGGTTCTTGTGGCTCATTAAACTGATTTTCTCCTTATCCTTGAATTGGAATTTATTTTCTTGTTGCGTCCCTTTTCTCTAGGGACTCAATATAATCATAGATCTCTTGCTGCACTAGATCAATCTCTGGCGTTCTTCGTCTTGGACTCTAAGGAGGCGATGTGACAGTTGGTGATGAAACCCTCGGTGGTGAAACCCTTGGTGACAAAACCCTTGGTGATGAAACCCTTGGAGATGAAACCCTTGGAGGAGTTCCTGAATCTTCTTCTTCTGCTTCTGAGTTTTCTTCTATTTCTATACTGACATGCTTTGTGCTCTTTGAGGGTAGTCCTTTTGCTGAGTTGAGTCTGGTACTCCTTCTTAAACCTATGACAGGGGTCTTTTGAGTTTTCTTCCTTTCTGTTTTAGGCTTCTCTACTTGTGATGAAATCTCTGTTTCTTTACTGGCTTTCTTTCTTCTAACATTTCTTTTGTTTATTTTCTCTAAAACTTTTGCAAGAGGATGTCATCTTCTGACAGTTTCTGTGGCTGTTGTGGTTCTTGTTCCTATGTCTTATCAATTTTTATTTTCCTTCCCCTCTTAGGTCTGCTGCTATTTGGTTTCCCATGAGTTTCTTCCTGAAAGTGATTTCTTACTAAAAATCTTTCCCAATTATCACCTATGTTTTGGAGATGAAATTCAACAAGTATTTTTACTAGACCATGGTGATACATTGTATTATCTATAAACTGAATTCTCCTTTGAACATTTCCTGACATATTTCTAAGACTATTCAGCAAGAAATACGAAAGTTTTATCTCATTTTCTTCAAGAAAATTCATTAGTAGCCAAATATGATAGAAAAACATACATCCAAACCTTCCTTTGCAGGTAACAATTTTTTGGATTATTAGAAGTAGGTTCCTCCACTTACTTTTCAATGTCGTGCTTGGGATGCCCTTCTTGAAAATGGTGGTGTCCATGCTTGGTTTCTTCAGGAAAACCTTCCAGTCCTCTGTTTCAATACCTCTGTTCTTGAACCATTTCTCTCCAATCCGCGACAGTCCAGTGGCTTCGGCTATAAATGACTCTGTCACTGTGAATTTGATGTCCCCTATCTCCACTTCAACTCCATCAAAGGCCCTGGCGAAGGATTTGGTCACTTCTCTATGGAAGCCATCAAATTTCTCTACAAATTCTAGCCACTGCGCTTTCTGCAATAATTCTTTTGTCTGTGGATACCCCTCCAAAAATTTCTTCCCTGTTGGCTCTGTTCTGACTATCACACCCATGGCCGAGAAGCTTTGTTTCAAAACTGTTTTGTTTGACAGGGTAGGATGGCTTGGTAGGGTTTTTAGAGCAGAGAGGCCAAGAGTGTGAGTGATGGAATAATGAGAGCGTAGGTAGTGAGGGTATAAGGAAATGAGGCAGAATCTAACTGTTAAGATCATTCATGCTTATGTTTTGGACGACCGATTCAATGGATCAGGATATGAGCTATGATGACTGGAAGTGAATGGTGGATTTATGCAAGATTTGATATGACACGACCAACTCTTTGCAATAATGATTTTGATTTTTTGGTAGTACTATGTCTTACAATTCATATATGTAATGTTTTGATCCCTATTATTAAATTAAAGAAATGCATACCTTTAATTTATTTTCTTGCTAACCTTTGGTTTCCTTTTATGTTGTCTTCAGGTACTTTGCAGTGGAGGGAGTCAATCATTCCTTCAATTGCATGATCAGAGGTGTCTGTCAAATTGGCTACAGAAAGTCATCAGAGCTGCAGAAAATCAATAATTTTGTAGCTATTTATTCTTTTTGAAAAGAAAGGGATAAAAGAAGATGGATTTCTAGAAAATGGGATACAAAGAAAATTTAAGATGCCAAGAATTCTTGGTTTTCATCTTGAATTTTTTGCATAAACATGCCAACAATTGTTGGTTTTCATGTTTATACATATTTATTTTTTATTATTTTATTATATATATATATATATATATATATATATATATATATATATATATATATATATATATATATATATATATATATATATATATATATAGATATATATATATATATATATATATATATATGAAAAAGAAAATTTTAAGGTGGAGAAGAAGAAGAATTCTTCTTAACCAACTTCAAATCAGAGTTGTCCTGGAAAAGCTTTACAAATTCCTTTGTCATTGGTTGTGATAGATCCTGAGTCAATGTCCATTCACTAGGAGAGGAAATTTTTCTTCATCAATAGTTCTAATTCTGACTGCTCCATTATCAAAAACATTTTCAATCTCATAAGGCCCAAGCTAGTGAGTTTGAAATTTTCCTTGGAATTTTTTTAACTTTGAATCAAAGTGTAATGCCCAGTCTCCTGGCTGAATTTTTCTTTCTTTGATGTACTTATCATGCCATCTAGATCTCTGTTGCTGGACTAACTAGTCCTCTGGATAAAATCTTGCCTTATTTCATCAAGCTCATTGAGTTGTCCCATTCTTTTCTTTTATGCTTCTAATAAGTCAAGTCCCAACTTGACTATTGTCTTCTAGGTCTGAATCTGGAACTCAATTGGAAATAGGACCTACTTCCCATAAACAAGTTCATAGGGAGTATGCCCTATAGTGTTTCTCCATGTGGTATGGTAGGCCCATAAAGCTTCTAGAATATTTTCTGCCCAGTCCCTTCTGTGCAAGTCAACTATCTCGGTGAGGATTTCTTCAATCACTTTGTTGGTAGACTCTACTTGTCCATTTTCTTGTGGATGGTATGGAGTAGACTTCCGATGCTTGATTTTATATTCTTCCACTATCTTTTTCACTACTTTGGATGTAAATTTCTTTCCTTGATCTATTACAATTTCTCTTGGGACACCAAAATGAGTAAAAATATCCTAAAAAAGAAATGAAACTACAACATTTTCAATAGAAAAAGAAAGTGCTTTAGCTTCTACCCATTTAGTAACATAATCAGTGCATACAAGAATATATTTTTGTTTTGTTTTGAAGATGGATTAATTGGTCCAACAAAATCCAAAGCCCATTTTTCAAAAGGTTCGATGAGTACCTGAGGCTGTAGTGGAATTTCGTCTAAAGGAATAGGTTTCCCCATTCTTTGACAACTATCACACCTCTTAACATATTCCTTGGCATCCTTAAAAAGAGAAGGCCAATAATATCCTAAGAGAAGGACTTTATAAGCAGTTCTTTTTTCAGCAAAATGAGATCCACATGGTTCAACATGGCATGCTTTAAGTATTTCAGGTATTTTATCTTCTCTTACACACCTTCGGATGATGAGATCTAGTCTTGTCTTGTATAATTCTTCATTTACCCATGAATAAGATGCACTTGTTTGGATTATTATTCTCTTTTCTCTAGCAAACAAATAGGAGGATAACTTTCTTGAAACTAAATAATTGGCAATATCTGCAAACCAAGGTGATTTAGTAAACACTGCAAAAACATATTCATCAGGAAACTTATCCTCTACAGGTATATCATTGTTATCATTTTGAATTCTAGATAAAAATTCAGCAATTGTGTTTTGTTTTCCAGGTTGGTCTAGAATGGTGATATTGAATTCTTGTAACAGTAATAGCCATCTTGTTACTCTACCATTAGTAACTGGTTTATTCATTAAATATCTAATGGCAGAATGGTCTATATGAACGAAAGTTTCATAGCTAGTAATGTAATGTCTAAATTTATTAATGGCATGAATGACAACTAAAAACTCCTTCTTAGTTACAATATAATTTAGCTCTGCAGGAGTTAAATTTTTACTGGTATAATAAATGGCATAAGGAGTGAGGTATTTTTGTCCTAACATAGCTCCTAGAGCTGTATCTGAAGCATCAGTTGATATATGAAAAGGCAATTTCCAATTAGGTCCTTTTAAGATGGGTGCTTTAGAGATCTTCTTTTTCAAAGTTTCAAAAGCCTTTTGACAATCAGAGTTCCAACTAAATTCATAGTCTTTGGTAAGTAATTTGAAGAGTGGAGATGCAATATTTGTGAAGTTTTCTATGAATCTTCTATAATATTCAGTAAAACCAAGAAAAATCCTAACATCTCATTGACAGCTTGGGATTGATCATTTGGAAATAAATTCTACCTTAGATGAGTATACCTTAATTCCATTTCCTGAAATATGGTGACCTAAAACAATTCCTTCATTAAACATCATAAAACATTTTTCATGACTTAAAGAAAGATTTTCTTCTTTTTATCTTTTGAGAAATTTTTCTAAATTTTCAAGTGCTTCTTCAAAAGAATTTCCATAAACTGTAAAATCATCCATATACACTTCCACACAATCATGAATAAGATCAGAGAAAATTCCTAGTACTTCTCTTTGGAATGTTGCTGGAGCATTTCATAATCCAAAAGGAAGTACTTGGTAAGCATAAGTCCCCCATGGACAGGTGAATGTGGTTTTGTCTTGATCTTTAGGTGCTACTTGAATCTGATTATACCCACTAAAACCATCCAAAAATGAGAAATATTTTTTCCCTGCTAATGTATCTAAAACTTGATCTATGAAAGGAAGTGGAAAGTGATCTTTCAAAGTTGCTTTATTCAATTCCCTGTAATCAATGCATACTCTCCATTTTCCATTTTTCTTAGGAACGATTACTAGGGGTGAAACCCATTGACTGTCTGATATTGGATAGATGAAATTTACATTTAACAGTTTCTACAATTCCTCTTTAACAATTTCTTTTAAGTTTGGATTCATTCTTCTTTGTGGTTATCGATCTAGTCTAGAATTATCTTCAATATAGATGTGATGCATGGAGATTTTAGGATCAATTCCTTTCATATCAGTGTATTCCCATGCATATGCAGAAGAGTGTTTTTGCAATATTTCTACCAGTTTCTTTTTCTGTAATTCTTCCAGGTTTTCATTGATGTTCAAGATTTTTCCTGGAAAAATTTCTATTGAAGAATTTCCAAAATTTTCCATAGAATGTAAAGACATTTGTCTAGATGATAGTCAATATTACATTGTTCTTGAAAAAATTTACTATCGTCACAATATAAAGAGGGTTCATTATTTTCAATTGAATTTAAAATTTGATCCTCCTCATTTATTTGTGCAATAGTGAAAACTAGTTGTATATCATTATCTTCACCTATCCATTCTTCATTTTCTACTTCAATTATTGTTTTTGCAGGTGGGTACAATGTAAATTTCCATGTCGAGCTTCCATCTGAGATAAACATGTCTCCTAATCTACAATTGATAAAGGCATCGATTGTAGCAAACCATGGCCTTCCTAAAATTAATGGATGCCCTCCTAAAATATTCTTGGGTGTTAGAATCATGAAATCAACAGGATATTCCCAAGAATCTAAGGATACATATATATCTTGTAACACACCATTGGGTTTAATTACATACATGTTTGCTAATTGTCACAATGTTGGTGTGTATTGAAGATTAGGAAGCTTCAATTTATCCATACTTTGTTTGCTCATTATGTTTACGGCTGCTCCTAGATCAATCAAAGTGTTTGGTATTTCAGTTCCATTGATGTGTGTTTTCACAATGGGTCTCCCTGGATCTAAATATTTTTGAATTACTATTTTCCCCATCATGATATCTGCAATTTTCCCGACTAATTGAATTATTTTTATTTCTTTTCTTTTTCTGCCTGATCCTTTAATACCCAATTCTTTAATTATTTTTGCAAAAATTGGTATTTCTTTTATTGCTTGTAATAAATGAATTTTTATACATACATTTTTCAATTCATCTAACATATCATAATCAGGCAATATGATTTGCTTTCCTACTCCTTTATCGGTTTTCAACCTTTTAGGAAAAGGTGGCCTTGAGATAGATACTGAAGGTTGTTATATAATAGGAGTATTATTAGAATGTGTGGGACTTTTTTCTGTTTCAATATTTTCTTTTTGAGGAAGGGAAATTTCTTCTTCAGAGTTATTATTATCTTTTTTAGAATTCTTTTCTATTTCCTGAATAACAATAGATGGTTTCTTCCTTTCTAATACTCTACTAAACCTTAATTGAACATTATTCAGATCTAATGGAGTTATCATATAAGTTTGAGGATTTTGTCCTTCTAAGTTGTAAACAGGTTGTGAAGTTTTATTGTTTGGATTTGGGAGTGGTTGAATGGGTAATTGATTTGGTCTTTGTGAAAATGGCAAAGAAAGTTGTGGATTTTCATTTTGAGCTTGAGCTTGAGGTAATTGGTTGGTTTGAGGGAAGTATTGTGGTGGAAAATTTGGATAAGGTGGCGGATATTGTTGATATTGAGAATATCTTCCATAAGGATTTTTCCATCCTTGATTCCAAGATTGTGGTGGTTGAGCCCAAGGTTTCCATGGCATAGGTGGATTCCAATTATTTTGTGAAGATTGTGCAAATTGTTGAGGATTAAAACCTTGAGTTTGATTTGTTTGAGGATTTTGCCATGGTATTTTGGCAATAAAGTAAAGGGGGTCTACCTGATTTGGCATTCCTTCTTCACTAAACACAACCTTAAGACTTGGTATAGAGGGACATTCTTTTGTATCGTGATTTTCCACACATATAACACAAGTTTCTATGCTTTTTAAATCTAAAGGACATTCTCTTAGAGCATGTTTCTTTCTACACCTAGGACAAAAGATGGATAATGCAACATTTTCGACTTTCTGCTTGTTTTGTATTTTAAGGGTGTCAATTTGCTCACTGAGACTCCCTAAAATATCTGTTTTAAAGTTATCAAGAAAACTACCTATTTCTACCCTACTTACTGTCCCGGCTGTAGATTTATTTACTCTTGATAAAAGAGGATCCCTTGAAATTTTTCCTGTTCTTGCTTTACCTCTTGAAATATGTACACATAGATCAAAAATATATGCAAATGGTAACTGAGAAATATCTCCTTTTCCCATTAGATTGAGAATATCAATCCACTCATCTTTAATGGATTTGAGTAAGAGAGCTTTCAAAGTTTCCTCATCTAGATTATTCATTTTTTCCCTTTTGATATTATAAACAAATATTTCGACAAAGTCTTCAAGATTCTCATCTTATTTTTGTACCATTTTTAAGACTACATCTTTGATGCTATGAGGCATACAATAATCCTTATATTTCTCTAAGAATGCATCTTTCATTTGTGCCCATGTCCTTATAGAATTTGTTTCTAAACTCATAAACCACTTTAATGTTGCATCCTTTAAGGTGGCAGGGAACAATTTTAGTTTTTGAGAATCATGCAGATAATCATATGATCTACATAATACTTCAAATTCAAAGAGAAATGTCTCTGGGTCTTCACTTCTTATTCCATGAAAATTGGGGAGAATAGAGGGCGAGATGTTTTTCATTGTTAATGTTGTATCTTCATCAAGGATAGGGAACCCAAAAGGTTCTGGATCTCCTCTTCCTCTTCCTCTACCACCCCCTCTGTTTCCTCCTTCTCCTCCTCCAATCCTATGCTTTTCACCATTGACATTGTGTACTTCTCCTTCTCCTTCTCCAACCATGATGGATTCCTTAGAAGAGATATCTGGTTCTACAATAGTATTATCTAGTTTTTCTTCTATTTCTTCTGGTTCCTCTATCAATGGTTTGAAGTAAGTTTCTTCTTCTTCTTCTTCTTCAGAAGGAACTTCCAACTCTTGAGCTAAAAGTTGTTCCCCAGTTGAAGATAGGAAAACTATTCCAGTTGTTGGAGATGTAGGATCTACTTCTATCACAACCTCTGTTGATGAAGTTGGTGAACCTTTAGATTGGATTTCAGATCTTAAGACTTCAGGAAGTCTATATTGGCCTACTATGGATGGAATTTGAGTTTGTGTGGGTGGTGTGGCACTACGAGGTCGTGGTGGAGTGAGTGATGATGTAGGAATTGAACTTCTTCCTCGACCTACAAACCTACCTCTAGAGTCTCTTTCCCTATGCATGTCATGTTTTTATTTGATTTTTTTTTAAGGCTTCTATTTACACTTCCCCGACAATGGCACCAAAATGTTTGGTCAATTTAATGTTCTTAAATTGAAAGAATAAATTATCGACCAGAGTTGGTAAACTTATGAAGTGCAAGTGCACTATATATGCTAAAAGAATATTATTTCGTTTAGTAAGATGATAGTTATGATTGTTGTTATCTAGATTTTCATTAGAGTTAGATTTCTATAAATTAATACTTGAAAGTTAAGCTACTGTTAGAATAAATGAGAGTTAAGCTATTGTTAGATTAATCTATCAAATCGTATCTAATTGAGTATCATTATAAAATGTCTTATGTTATTCATCCTAAAATTATGAATCTATATAAACACTTTGCTGCTATGAAACAAAGTATTGGAATTCAAACAAAAGCTTGTCTATGAAATATATATACAAATTATAATCTTAAATAGAATGAAATAAATATCTAATTACAAACTATAGGGTGATATAAATTATGATTCTAGAAAGCATGGAAAGACTATTTGTAATGAAGCAAAAAAATGTTGAAGGACTAAACTATTAAATGACTGCAAGTGTAACGAAATACAAAATGGTAAACGAGATAATCTGAGTTATACGAAATAATGAAAACATCGAAGTAATTAAACTAGAATGCAGTGATAAGAGAAAGCATTTGAATGAAAACAACGATAACGCAACAAAATGAAACTAAACTAAAAACCTTGACTGTCTGCAGGGGCCCTCTACATTCAGTAGGTATAATTCACACTCACATGCACATCGAATCACAGAAAGGTAACTTCAAATTAATACAAGAATGAAGGTCTGGTTCACAATTTCTTCAACAATTAACTAATACTTCCTCCCTAATATCGTTTACAAAGGATACATATTTATATAAAATGCATGCTCAATCAGTTGAGACTTCTATGCCTACAGGTTGTTGTTCAATCCTAATTCAAATATGAAACTAGATAGGAAAAGCATTATTTCATCGATTTTCTATTTGGAAAGCAAATCGAGAAAACGTGATGCGCCTAAAATTTTGTTGCTATGTGTTGACCTGTGTCTTTGACCACGCCACTATTTGATTCCTTCGGTGTATTGGCTCGAGTGAATAGGAGGAGATCCATGAGGAGATTGATCCTCAACTACCCATATGCTTAGTTGCTTCATTAGCACACTAGAACCCTGTGAACCATGGAGGTAGCTACAGATTTATAAAATGGCTGTAGAATCATGTTAATTCCGTAACTGATGCACTCTTTAATATAACAATAAGGAACATTAACACATATGAAAAATAAGGCATGAAAGAGTTGTTACCTTATCAAAATCTATGATTTAATACCTTTATTGAGTTGATAGTGATGATGAAAAAGAGGAAAATGCTGGAAAAAAGGGTGTCAAAACAAAACAGTTATGGAACTCTACAATTCCCACAGGGCGAAGAACACCATGTGGTGCCAATTATTTTTGTGAGTGTTCACCATACACTGTAACATAGTTTTGAAGACCTTGTTGACGACTTATACTTTCCCATTGGACTAGGGGTAGTATGGTGATGCAAACTCGTGAGAGAAACCAAGGTTCTCGGACAACTCTTGAAAGATTTAGTTTTCGAAATGTTTACCATGGTGTGACACCAATTCTTTGGTAACACCGAACCACGTTATGACGTGGTTGAAGAAAAAATGTGAATCGGTTTTAGCGATGTTATTATATGTGGGCATTGCTTCTGCCCATTTGGTAAAATAGTCCAAAATGACTACAATGTATTTGTGGATGCCGGACGATGGGGGGTTATAGGTCATAAATTCGACACCTAATTCACAGAAGGGGTCAACCACTATAAATGGATGTAAGGGGGTAGGTGGTGCACTTACCTTATGAGAGTATATTTGGCATCGCTCACATCTTTTGACTGCTTGTATACGATTGTGGAAGAGGGTGGGCCAAAAATAACCAGCACAAAGGATATTTTGGGCTGTGGCCATTCCTGATAGATGGTCACCACATGCCTCGCTATGATAGTCATTTAAGGCTTGCTCAGTTTGTTAGTGATCGAGACATCGACATAGGATGATTTCTATGCCTCACCGATAGAGGACATCCCCTAATAGGAGGTAATGAGGGG
This sequence comes from Pinus tabuliformis, assembly GCA_031772625.1. Taxonomy (NCBI): domain Eukaryota; kingdom Viridiplantae; phylum Streptophyta; class Pinopsida; order Pinales; family Pinaceae; genus Pinus; species Pinus tabuliformis. Next base: position 845,229,811 of record CM062813.1, on the reverse strand, counting down.
CTTTTTGGCATATGCGTCTACGATCGTCATTTGTAAGTTGAGGTTTGAACATTTGAGTTCGTAAAAATGGAAGGATATCACCGTACCAAGGGTCATCTGTGGACACCAAAAATCGATGTTCATCGGGGAGAGCCTCATAACTAAATACCTGTGATGAATTCGACCAGGATGAGTGATTTTTTTCTTTTGGGGGTGGTAAACTATAGATCAAACTCTTGTAGAATAACCACCCATCGGGTGTATTTATGGTTCATCATACGGTGAGTGAGCCGGTATCGCATGGGGTTGATGGTTGCTACTACCATAGCGGTTTGAAGGATGATGTAATGTCGAAGTTTTTATACAGAATGTATGAGGGATAAGGTTTTTTTTCTTCAGGCTCATACTTAAATGCAGGTCCGAATAAAATCTTTCTCACGTAATAAATTACGTGCTCCTTTTTTTCTGGTCCATCTTGGACTAATAGCCCATGGATGGCTATTTCTGACATAGATAGGTATAGGGTATAATATTTGTTGTGGTCAGGGGGGCTAATCAAAGGCGCTTGAGATAATGTATCTTTCAAAGCGTCGAATGATTTTTGGGCTTGATCATCCCATTGGAAGGGGATGTCTTGACAAAGGAGGTGTAGGAAACCTTGCACACAAGTGGTGTAATCAGGTACAAAGCGACATAAGAAGTTGGCCTTACCCTGCAAGATTTGTAATTGCTTTAAATTTTTTGGTGGAGGTACCTCTTTGATGGCTTGGAATTTAAGGGGGTCTACTCTAATCCCTTGCTAGGAAACGATGAACCCCAGAAGTATTATAACATTGATGAAAAATACACACTTGAGGGGGTTCAAGCGTAGGTTATATTTCCGACATATTTGCAACACCAGGCGGAGGTCCTCTAAATGGTTGGCGCGTTTCTTTAAACGTAATGTGAGATCATCGAGATATGCAAGGATGAGGTGAGCTAGATCATGGAAGATGTTATTCATGGATCACTGGAAAGTAGCGCTAGTGTTTTTAAGACCAAAGTGTGTGACTTAGTATGCGAATGTCCCCCAAGGGGTGGTGAATGATATTTTGTACTGATCTGTGTGACGGATATGAATTTGGTTGTACCCATAGAACCCATCCATAAATGATAAGGCATCATGATTGGCGCAAGCATCAATGACTTGATCGATGAATGGTGTTGGTTAATTATATTTAGGGCACGCGTTTTTAGATCCCTAAAATAGTACAAACGCAAATGGTGCCCTGTTTCTTCATGACGGGTACAATGTTGGAAACCTAAGACATGTAAGCAATTGGGTAGATAAATCCAACTTTGTGAAGTTTGTCAATTTCTTGTTTAATTGTAGTTGACTTAGAGGGATGTAATTGACATTATTTTTGTCGTACAAGATGAGCGTCCGACGATGTGTCAATATGATGTTCCACTACAGTGGGACTAAGGCCTGGCATCTCTGAGTAGTCCTTGTTAGGACCCTATAATATTAGTGTATTCCCTTATTATTATTGTCATTGTAGCCCCTTATTATTATTTTTGTGTCCATGTTATCCCCATATTGTTATTATTGTGCCCCATAGAAGTCCACTATTGTTATTTTTGTGCCCTTACATTATTATTGTTATGTCGGCTTTGACTATATTGTGACCCCTTAGACTCGTATATATAGAAAGGAGGCCTTGTCATTTGTATCAGCCAAGAATTGTTCATTTTTTTAATGAAAATGAGGTTTCCCCCTCGAAGAGGCTAATTTGAAGTCGTTTCTCTATATTTCTTCTATTTTGTGAGCTGGTTGCACAAAAATTTGTATCAGAGCTTTGGATTCTAGGGTTTCGTTGCTTCAAATAGGCCATTGTGTAATTTTCGCTATAACGGTTTTTATACAACATTTAAGAAGCTAAAATTAAAACCCATTTGAGACAAAATCGTGATGAAACTCGGGTATGAATTTCAGATCTTGTCTCACTACATTTTCGGAGATATGATCCACAGACGCTAGGGTTTTTGCAGGCTCCTGAATTATATCTAAAATAGGCTACCTCAGAAAAATCGTCATAACTTTCTCTCTGAGCATCCGATTGAAATTTAGTAAAAAGGTACAGAAAGAGGATGGAATGAAGTTTTTCTTTATATCCATTTCAGGCCCTAAGGTCAAAATAATAACACGTGGACCTTCGTACAAGTTCGCTCTACCGAACTAGTCTATACTAAGGTCATCGTCGGAGATTTGGAATAACGCTTTCTTGGAGAATCTAATCTTGATCAGACTTTCAGGGTTAGAACGAGGACTCAAAGGGCTACCATAGGATGAAATTTCAGACCTTGGAGATCTTAAATTACATAGATAAAACTGATTCAATATCGAGCCCCTACAAAGCCAAAAAAAGGTGTGTACTCTTTTTAAAATTTTACATAATTTTGGTTTGAAAAATCAGTTTGAAGGAATTCACAAGACATAGTGAAGCACAATTATCATTAATTGATGCCCCGAAGAAAGAAAATGGAAACACCTAGTAAGCAACCTGAAATCTCTAGCATGACTCATGAAGAAGAGGAAGAAATGCAACATGATATATCAAAATTACGAGACCAAGTGCAACAAATTTCACTCTCACAAAAATTAACAAAAGCTAAGATGGATGGTTTAAAGAAAGGGATGGAAACAAAGATGAATGGTGTGGAATATAAGATGGATGGCGTTGTGAGCGATGTGGGGAAATGGATATAATTGGTTGAATGCCCATAACTCAGGGCACTAGTTGATCAAGTTTTCTGGTGCGTCACACAGAGCACAAGTGGGTGACAGAATGTCATGTGTTTACTGAGGTTGTCTTTGGTTGTGGCGGGGTGTTGATGGACTAGTTGACGAGGAGGAGCAAGAAGCTTCTTCCCTTATGTTAGGTCCCTATAATACTAGTGATGCCCCCATTACTATTGTAGTTGTATCCCTTATTGATATTGTTGTGCCCCTATTGTCCCCATATTGTTATTACTGTGCCCCATAGAATCCCTCTATTGTTATTTTTGTTCCTTTATATTATTGTTGTTAGGTTGGCTTGGTTATATTATGACCCCTTAGACTCCTATATATAGAAAGGAGGTTTTGTCATTTGAATCATCCAAGAATTGTTCATTTGTGTAATGTAAAGGAGGTTTCCCCCTCGAAGAGGCTGAATTCTAAGGTGTTCAACTATCTTTTCTATCTTTTTGTGAGATGGTTTCATAACATTTGGTATCAGAGCTTTGAATTCTAGGGTTTTTCTGCTCCAAACAGGTCATCATGGCATTTGTGCTATAACCTTTTTTCTGCGAGGTTTTAGGCACTAAAAAAAAAATCATTTGGGTTGAAATTGTTATGAACCTCGGTTCTGAATTTCAGAGCTTTTCGCGCTATTTCAGAGATATGATTTGAGGAAGTTGGCCTTTTTGCAGACCCCTGAATTTCATTCCAAATAGGTGACCTGGGGAAAATCGTCATAACTTTTTTTTTGAGCATTAGATTGAAATTTCGTACGAAGTTACAGAAAGAGGATGGACTATAGTTTCCTGTGTATATTTTTTAGATACTAAGATCAAAACAGTGACACATGGCACTTCATACAAGTTCTCTCTTATGGAAAGGTCTATAAGTAGGTCATCTTGGGAGATTGTGCATAACTCTGCCTTGGAGAATCTAAATTCAATCAGACTGGTGGCATTGGAAAGAGGACACAGAGGGCTACTGCAGGTCGCAATTTCAGAACTGGATGATCCGAAATTACAGAGATACATCAGATTCAATATCGAGCTCCTACAAAGTGAAAAAAGGTGTGTAGTTTTTTTTTTAATTTTGCATAAGCTTGGTTTGAAAAATTAGTTTGAAGGAATTCAAAGGGCATAGTAAAGCATTATTATCGGTAATTGATGCCCCAAGGAAAGAAAATGCAAACACCTACTAAGAAACCTGAAAGCTCTAGCATGAATCATGAAGAAGAGGAAGAAATTCAACATGATATATTAAAATTACGAGACCAAGTGCAACAAATGTCACTCACACAAAAAGTAACAGAATCTAAGATGGATGGTTTAAAGAAAGATGTAGAAGCTAAGATGTATGGTGTGGAAGCTAAGATGGATGGTTTAAAGAAAGGCGTAGAAGCTAAGATGAATGATGTGGAAGCTAAGATGGATGGCATGGAAGCTAAGATGAATGGCATGGATGCTAAGATGGATGGCATGGATGATAAGATGGAAGAATTGAAGATAAATTTGAATAAGTTGCTACAAGAAATGGTCACTAATGGTCAAAGGGTAGTAAAGGAAACTCATGATGAGAAAAAAATAAATGTTAATCATGATTTCATAGACTCTAATGTTGGATTGAAGACCCGCCATATTCCAAAAATTGATATGAGGAAGTTTGATGACAAGAATCCCGCAACATGGATACTACGGATGGAGAAATTTTTCGATCTCCATAATGTGCAAAACACATAAAAGGTACGTATTGCAACTTTATATTTGGAACCAAATCAATTTATATGGTATTGATGGCTTTTCTCTCGTAAACAAATTGTCACTTGGGAAATTTTTATGGAAGAAATGACACCACATTATGAGGATACAAAAAGCAACACCTTTTTTATCCAATTGATAAGTCTCAAACAAAAGGGTTCAATGATGGAGTACATTGAGGAGTTCCAAAAATTGAACATAAGGGTAAAAGATATTCCAGAGGAGCATAGGATTGATGTGTTCATAGGGACTTTAAAGGATAATATCCAACATTAGGTTCACCTTTGGGAACCTGATTCATTGGAGAAGGCGTTCAGGTTAGCAAGAAAAATGGAAAGCAAAATTATGGCAACCAGGAAGCCTACCACTCACAACTATAAAGATGGAAGTGTTGTTGCCCCTAGCCTTCCACAACCTACAAGGTTGACACCACAACAATTGGAAGAAAAAAGAGCAAAAGGGCTTTGTTACAGTTGTGATAACAAATACACCAAAGGTCATAAGTGTGCTGAGAAGAAATTATTCTACATAGATTGTGAAGAGGAAGAAGAAAAGAAACAAGAAAGGTCAAAAGAAGAGGATATACTCCAGGAACAAAGCCTAGATAAAGAAGAAATGAATCCAACCATATCTTGTAATGCATTGGTTGGAATTACCACTCCTCAAACCATCAAGATAAAAGGACATATCAAGAAGAAAAAGGTAATAGTGTTGATTGAGTTAGGAAGTACCCACAATTTTATTCATTGTAAGATAGCAAAAGAATTGAATTGCTTCCTATATCCAGCACCAGAGTGTCAAGTGATGGTTGCAAGTGGAGGAACGATAAATTGCTCTAGAAAGTGCCATAATATCAAGCTATCCATGTGAGAATATGTATTAAATAGCCCAATGCTTTCCATTCCAATGGGAGGTGCTGATGTTGTACTAGGAGTCTAATGGCTACAATCCTTGGGTACAATAGCTTCTAACTTTCAAGAACTTTTCATGAAATTTTCCGCGGAAGGAAAGGAAGTTGAATTAAGGGGTATTTTAGGGAAACCAAGAAAGATAATCAGCTCTAACAGTATGTCAAAGCTTCTAAAAAAGGAAAAACGAGGTGTAATTGCACAATTATGTTCGCTAGATGTTTCTACATCGAAATTATCTATTTCTCCAGATCTCCAAAAAGTCTTGGACAATCATTCCAAGGTATTTGAGACTCCCAAAGGTCTCCCCCCTATTCGTGATCATGATCATGCTATTCATTTGATTCCAGGAAGTGTTCCTCCAAACATCAGGCCGTACAGATATCCCTATGCCCAAAAGAGTGAAATTGAACGTATGGTTGCAGAAATGCTAGATGCTAGTATAATTCAACCTAGCCAAAGTTCTTTCTCTGCTCCAGTAGTATTGGTTCACAAGAAGGATGGATCATGGTGCATGTGTCCGGATTATAGGGAGCTCAACAAGCTCACTATTAAATATAAGTTTCCCATTCTTGTCATTTGTTATCACAAAATCGTGTACTAAGGGCTGCTACTTAGCAAGATCTCATGTAACTGTTTCAGACCAGGCTTTAGACTAAGGTTTAGCCTCCTTAGTCAGAGAGGGCTCTCTCACAGATTTTTGATATGCATTAAGGGCAAGAAAAGATGGCTAACTCTTTAAACAGTAGATGAAATTTAAGCTGGTTGGAACAACAAAATTAGGCTTCTCCCATTGGGCTCATGGAGTCATACACTTCTGCAGTAAACAAGTGGCTACTCAATCATGGAAACCAAGGCATATAATGTCTAAATGCTCAAAACATTTACCAAGAAGAACCTCAACTCAAAAAACATACACAGGAAGTCTGAGCACTAGGTGAATTCAGAGTGATTGCATGTTTAGTGAACTGTAAAACAAGATGAATAAAACCAAACCACATATACTCTGAGCATTTGAGACACAAGATGAATCTTGGGAAGAAAAAGTATTCTTTCTATTACTGTCAAAGTCTTTTACATAGGCCAATATGAAAACTCTGTTTTTATAAAAATCTCCAACCTTTTTTACATCAGAGTTTTTCCTATATATAGGAAAACAAAACTACAACTACTTGAGACTCCTCTTCCAGCATGAGGGGAGCTCGAAATCCTATCATTAATTGCCTTATCTATATCTAAACAAACTTATTAAATACAAAGGTATTGCGTTGTAAATACATAGAGTCCCATTCCTATTGAAACTCTAATTCTATCTCGTGTGCATTGATGCTTTCTTGAACTTTAACACCTGTACCATTTCTGTAGTGGCCAAGACATGCTGGAGAAACATTCACTGAACGAGCAACTTCGGATACTTGCTGTGTGGATGACTCATTAGTTGATGAGGATATGTGCCCTGTTTTCACGGTCCCTGCCTTCCATTAGTCTTCATGTACTAAAAGACTATGCTCCAAGCCCTTTAATACCTTTAATAACCACGCATAATCCAATATGCCTCATGATCTGGATGCTTTGTGAGCTGAACAGGTGTACCACCCAAAATTTCGGTAACCCTACCAGAACCCTAACAATTCGGTCATAAAGTAACTTTAGGAAGACTTTTAGCAAAAAACAAAAAGTTTCACCTTTTTCTTCAACACTCACACCTGTCACCCTTTGAATATCTGGATAGCTTTGTATAGTCTCCTTACTGGCCTCGAGTCATCCTTTTCAAGATTTGCTGACCTCAGCATCAATTTCATTTTTTCTCATAAAACAGTCATCTACAGCAGTTTCGTAGCGCGCTACGAAACTGCTGTAGATAATCAAAACAGAACATATGAATCTTAAAGCACTGTTGACTTAACTTCATGATTTCTTCAGCTACTTTATACAGGTGTAAGGGATCCAAAAAGTTTCAAAATGATGGAAACCAAAATTTATCAAAACTTGAAAAGCAAATTTCCCCTTGGATTAATCAGCTAGTTTACCTAGCTTCTTCTTCAAACTGCTAACTTCTTTCTTCAAAGCCTTGTTTTCTGCTCTTAGGCTTGTGTTCAGCTGTTTCATGTTTTTTGCCTGCTTCAGAGCTGGCACTGTCCACAAATATGCATCAGACACTGAGTCAGTTTGGCCCATTAGACTTGTACTGCCTTTTAGTACAACCTTTTTATAATTTGCATATCTCACTGCCCTTTCCTTAGAAACATTTTTAATCTGAGGCACTTCTTCTTGTGTTGTTCCTGCCTGTTGCTTGATAGCAATGACATTTCCACCTTGGCTAATGATGACCCTATTACTCTTGTCTTTACTCCTGGTTGCAGGAACTGTTCTGGTCAAAACCTCAAGTACATCTGTACTAGGCACTTCTAAAGGTGCCTCCTCTTTCTGCGCTTTCTCCACCTCTTTCATTTGTCTTCTTGTAACTGGCCTACGTGGCTTGAAAGCATATTCTTTACTAGGCTCCTCGAATCTCAACCTTTTTGAAGCTCTTGGTTTCTTAGTACTTTCGGGTGAAGATTGAGTGAGGTCAATATGCATTGGCTGCACTGGGTGATCTTGCTCAAACTCTATTGGTTCAATCTGTATTGGCTGATCTTGTTCAAGTTCAATAGCTACAAGTAAGTCACTTAAACTGCCTTTTGACATAGGGATTTCTTCCACAGTAATTGACTTACCTTTCTCCTTGTTTAGTTGACCTCTGGTTTTTACCCTTGATATCTTTTCAACTTCACTTGGTCCAGCTGCATCCTGCTTCTGCTTGATCTTCTACTTTGATGATTGAGGTGTCTCCTTTGATGATGATTTAGGTGTCTCCTTTGCAACCACAGACTTCTCTGATTTCCTCAACTTGGCTTTGGGCTTCTTTTGGTCTTTCACCTCCTTTCTGAGCTCAGCCAGAGTAGGTTCTTCAATTCTTTCTTCTCTTTCCCTAACAGGCAATGGAGTGAGGCCTGTTTTGCTTTGAAAGCCGGCCATAAAAATAAAAGAATCCCAATCTCTACCGATCTTTTGCAAACCATCTAACACCAGCAACTTTACTAAACCATGGTGAAACAGGGATGTTTCACAATCATCTTTCTTTAACTAGATTTTATCACACATTTTACTGAGGCTTCTGAACAAGTAGAAAGGGATATCTATTGATACTTTACCTGTGAAATGCAACAAAAGTTTGAAGTGATAGGAATAAACTTTGTGGTACCTCCCCTCACATGTTAGGTATTTCTGGATGCATGTAAGGAGCTGAGCAAAATGTTCTTTTATGTAACTCCTTGGCACAGCTTTGGTGAGGTCCTAATTTACATACGGTTCCTTCAAAAATTCTTTACAGGGACTCATGTCAAATTTAAAATTTTTGAACCATTCTTGTCCTCCCCTCGGAATTTCAGTGACAATAGAAATGGCTTCAGGAGACACAGGAAATTCTAACATTGACACCTTTGAATTCAATCCAGTAAAATTCAATGCAAAAGTCTTCGTTACCTCTGCATGTCCTCCCTTCAACTTCTCGCAGAACCTCCAGCAACCAGCATTTCGAAAGGCTCTTGCTACACCTTCATCTCTGAGTGTAACATCAAGCCCCTCTGGCTCTGTTCTCAGGCACCTACCGGATCGATGTTCCCTCTTTTCCATCTTGCTTCGAATATCTTCACACAGGAAACTAATAGCAGCTACAGCTCGAAAACAATCTCAACTTTGGAGTGCAGGCTCGCTTGCGATGATCCCTTTAAATGAGAACTCGGGCTTCTTTGCGTTTTTTTTTTTTTTTTTTTAAAACACTCGTCATACAGCAGACATGTTTACACATCATGAAAACACATTATGACACAACCATACCTCATAAAATCCCTTAAGATGATATTCATATGCGTGATCCTGGACCTTATGGCGGAATGATGATCTATCATGACCTGGAGAGGACATCAACTGACAAACGTGGACGGACCTATGACTCACCCCTCCCAGACTTGACATTTCAAGAAAAGACGCTACAAAAACCCCGAAACCCCGATTTCGTAGCGCAGACAGTTAAGATTTGACAAAACGCACTACGAAATGGCTGGTAAACAGTACGCTGCGAAAAGGCGGAAACATCATTGCGCAGCTAAATTGACCAAACAGACTGCGCTGCGAAACTGCGCAAAGTACTAATGACGCAATCAAGACAAGACATGCCTTAACTGATAATGATGGAGGGTATCTAACGATTTTTTACACGGACTTACATCAATACCTTTTGAAATTCTAATTTCAAAGTGACACACACACATATAAACCTATTCACTAAACCAAAGATTTTTATATGAAACTTGTGGACAACATTACATACATGAACTATGGTTCTAAGTGATAACATCATTGATGAATTATTGGATGAATTGCATGGATAAATTTACTTCACCAAGTTGGATCTTCATTCAGGATATCATCAAATTAGAATGAAGACTGAAGACATTTTGAAAACAACATTTAGAACTCATGAGGGTCACTATGAATTTTTGGTCATGCCTTTTGGCCTTACCAATGCACCTTCTACATTTCAAGGTTTGATGAATTCCATTTTCAAACCCTTAGAAAATTTGTGTTAGTATTTTTTGATGATATACTAATCTACAACAAGTCTTGGAAGGATCATGTTGAACATGTTGACGGGGTGCTACAACTAGTGGAGGAGAAACAATTATATGCAAAAATATCCAAATGTTTCTTTGGAGTACAAGAGGTGGAATATTTGGGTCATATTGTATCTCATGAAGGAGTTAAGGTAGGACCTAGCAAAATTAAAGCCATTAAGGAATGGAAAATCCCCACATCCATAAAGCATCTGTGAGGATTTCTCAGGTTGACAGGGTATTATCGCAATTTTGTTAAGAATTATGGGAAAATAGCAGCACCTCTAACAAAATTATTGAAGAAAGATGCATTTTCATGGACTCCAGGAGCAACAAAGGCCTTCGAACATCTTAAATAGGCAATGTGCCAAGAACCGGTCTTAGCTACACCGGACTTCACAAAAACCTTTATTGTGGAATGTGATGCTTCAGGAAATGGAATTGGTGCTATTTTAATGCAAGATAAAAGACCCATTGCTTTCAAAAGTCATCCAATCAAGGGAAAGTATTTACACAAAACTATTTATGAGAAGGAAATGTTGGAAATACTACATGCACTTAAGAAATGACGACCCTACCTAATGGGAAGACACTTTAAGGTAAAAACGGATCATGATAGCCTTAAATACTTTTTAGAACAAAGATTATCCTCTTAATAACAACAAAAATGGGTCACAAAGATGTTGGGTTATGACTTTGAAATCATCTACAAAAAAGGGAAGCAAAATTTTGTGGCAGATGCACTCTCAAGAAAGGATGAGGATGTGGAAGCATTGTTGTGCACCATTTCTATTATCCAACCAGATTGGATAAACGAAGCAAGGGAGTAATGGAATAATGACGAAGAAGTGTGGGCACTTATTCGAAAGTTACAACAAGTATCCAGTACATCTGATACATTTCGCTAGAAAAACGATTCGTTATGGTACAAAGATCGCTTATACCTATGTAAGAATTTCCAACTCAAACAAAAGATTCTTCTGGAATAGCATGCTTCTCCCTTAGGAGGGCACTCAGGATTTTTAAAAACTTACCACAGGGTTAAAAAGGAATTTTTTTGGGATGGCCTTAAATCGGATATTCAAAAGTTTGTGGCGGAATGTTTGGTTTGCCAACAAAATAAAGTTGAAACAATTAAGACACCAGGTCTATTACAAACTTTATCCATTCCAAGCCAATGTTGGGAGGAGGTTCCAATGGATTTTATTACAGGTTTACCCAGGTCTGAAGGAAAGAGTGTCAACATGGTGGTAGTTGACATACTTGCCAAGTATGCACACTTTTGTGCATTATCACATCCATTTAAAGCCAGCACAGTTTCTACTACATTTATGGAAACAATTCAAAGGCTACATGGAAACCCAAAGATTATTATAAGCGACAGAGATCCCATTTTTACTGGAAATTTTTGGAGATAATTATTTTCTTGTCTTGGTACTCAATTAGCTCATAGCTCATCTTATCATCCTCAATCTGATGGAAAAACTGAGATAGTAAACAAATGTTTGGAAGGATATCTTCGTTGCTTTGTATCTAATAAACAGACACAATGGGTCAAATGGTTGCCTCTGGCTGAATGGTGGTATAACACTTCCTTCCATATTGCAACAAAAATGACCCCATTTATGGCACTTTATGGATATCAGCCACCATCGATCACATCATATTTAAGAGAAAATTCTAAAGTTCAAGCAGTGGAACATCATATTGAGCATCAACAACAAGTTCTCCAACTCTTAAAGGATAACCTCATGTTGGCGCAGAATAAAATGAAACAACAGGCAGATCAACATCGCAGCGAAAGAAGTTTTGATGTAGGTGACTGGGCATTCCTACGGCTGCAACCATATAAACAAATGTCCCTCAAGCAAGCTAAGAAGGATAATAAATTATCACCAAAGTATTATGGTCCGTACAAGGTGTTGCAAAAGATTGGTACTATGGCATACAAATTGGAGCTTCCTGTAGCTTCTCGAGTGCACCTAGTTTTCCATGTTTCATGTTTAAAGAAGGTTATAGCCGACAAGCTCCCAGTTCAAACAATATTGCCAGAACTTGACGAGGAAGGATAAATTATATTGGAATCGGAAGCAGTCACAGAAACAAGAACTCGATAGCTACGAAATCGATCCATTCGGAGTATCTCATCAAGTGGAAGAACTTATCCGCTGAAGATTCTACATGGGAGGATGAGAATTTTATACAGAAGCATCCAGAACTACTCAAGCATTAAGGACAACACTTTTTTGAAGGAGGGGGTATGTTAGGTCCCTATAATACTAGTGATGCCCCCATTACTATTGTAGTTGTATCCCTTATTAATGTTGTTGTGCCCCTATTGTCCCCATATTGTTATTACTATGCCCCATAGAATCCCTCTATTGTTATTTTTGTGCCCTTATATTATTATTGTTAGGTCGGCTTGGTTATATTGTGACCTCTTAGACTCTTATATATAGAAATGAGGTTTTGTCATTTGAATCATCCAAGAATTGTTCATTTGTGTAATGTAAAGGAGGTTGCCCCCTCGAAGAGGCTGAATTCTAAGGCGTTCAACTATCTTTTCTATCTTTTTGTGAGCTGGTTTCATAACACCTTATGACATAAAAAATGTCTTTGGAACCAACCTATGTGGAGAGTAATGGGGATTTTGATTGGGTAAGCGTCATTAACACATCCTGATATCACGAAATTTTGGGGAAATGATGGGTATAAAGCCCGTACTCGGCACAGATGGAACATGCATGATTAGTGCATAATGTTTTAAGATGCGTGGGTGTGTTCTTGTTCCCGATAGGGGGAGAAGGTTTACTTGCTCTTATGGGTCATGTAGTAAGGTTTTGAGTTCTTTCAACTCAGGGCATTGATTAGTGGGGTGTCCTATGGTTGTGCACAAGGCGCATGGTTGAGTGACTCTAGAGGAGGGAGCATTTGCAGCTTTCGACTTTTTACCTTTTTTTCTATCCTTCAGTTTCGTCTCAGTTGGTGTTGGTGCAGGCACTTCTTATAATGTATGGGGTGTCGTATCATCCTAAGGAGGAATAGGGACTACGCCTGTTGCCGTGAAACATGTACTTGCTGGTGTGGCCTTGGGGGCCAAATACCATACTGGTATTGTGAGGGCTATGTCAAGCAATGAGAGTGTTGCGATGACTTGGTTTGAGACAAAACTCAGTGGTGGATATAAGAAGGGTGTGTTGGTAATAGAGTTAGAAAATAAATTTAGATTTGTAGCAGCATCGTTGTTTTCACCCAAAGCTAGTTCTTGCTTTTGGGTGGTGTTTGATGAAGTCATCATGCACACTGGTTCTCCGGTATTTGGGACAAGTTCTTGTCCTACCAGAGGGTCTCCTAGGAATGTTCCTAGGAGATTTGATGGCTTAAACTAACCTGGGCTAATCTTAGTTTAAGTAGTGATCACCTCATGGGAGGATGAGACAAAGGGAAAAACGCCAACTGGAGTGGGTAAGGTTGACTTTTCATAGTATGTGAGTTGATCAATAGTAATGATCTTTCTCTTGTGGGGGAACATCATTATTCTGAACACCGATGAGGCGACTGTGAGAATTTCATACATACAACTTCGGCCTAGGAGGATGTTGTAATCCAACTGGGCATCTAGTACTTCAATGTCTATTAGCACAGATTTTCCAGCCAACATAGAAATTCTCACTGTAGATCACCTGATAATGTAATGTACTAAAGCAAAATACTTTATATACTTCTACTATCAAACTTTGCAGAAGCTTAATCAATTTGAGCAAGATCAATCATAACACATATAACAGAGAAGAAGAAATCATACACATGAAACATAGAAGAATACTCTGTGGAAAGCCTCAGCTAAAAACCCCGCTATCTGTATTATCATACAAGTGAAAATATCTCAGGATTACACAAAGCTTTAGCTCACAAGCTATCCAGCTATCAATACAATCCCTCACTACTGCTCATAAACAGAATAGACAACACCTGTGCCTTCCTTCAGTCCTCCAAGCCTCCTATTTCCTTGCGCAGTTTCTCCTGGGTCCTCAAGCTTCCACCTGTGTGTAATTTCCTCACACACTGCTCACTAACCTTTGAAATAACTGCACAATCCTAAAGGAGATAATTCCTTCTGCATGGATGAGTTTCTTATATAGGAAAATTCCTCCAACTGATAGTACATTGTCCCTTCCTTTGATCTCAACTGGGTCTCTATCTGAACTGACATGCATGAGTTATTTATGAGAGAATATTTAGTTATCTAAAGTACACTAGTTGCATGCATGCATGCATTGACTAACTGAACTCACAATCAGTTCCACAAACTGTTGGAACTAATCTAACTGGACTTAACTCAGTTAACTGAAATAACTAATTACAACTCATCCTTATCTCCTTAATTAAGGGATAACTTCCTCAATCAAAGGGATAACTGTTGCATGTCTTCATATAGACTTCATGTTTGATTTTCTCTAACTAATTAACTCAAGATGAATTAATTAATTATTTTACAAATAGCTGCTAAGCTCAAATTCGAATTTTAATTCACAATTTTAATTTAGGGACTAATTAAAATTGGAATGTATCCCGAAATACTATTTATAACAATGCTGTTTTTAGCATTTCCATTTTTCATTCCTTGTTGCTATGTCCAACACTGGTACTTGAAATGTTATTTATAGCAATGCTATTTTTAGCATTTCTTACATATAAGGTTAGCCAAACGCCGACAATCAAAGACATTTTCGCAGAACGCAACAGTTGCCAGTAACGCTGGGTATTACAAAGACTGCAAGGGCTTTAGTATTATGCAGTTAATTTTTTAAACTTCAGTATGGCGGTTTCTATATATCGTTGAGCAGTTTGTTAAATTCATGATATACGCAGTTTATATGATTCAAAGCGTTCAAAATATTGCGGTGTTTCCAGCATTACATATATATTTGATATATTGATATATATTGAAGTGATCCTTGAGAGTTTTTTTTCTTCTCAAAACATAGTAATATTGCAGTGATATAAGAAATGCTGATATAAGAAATGCTGATGCAAACGTTAGAAGAAAATAAAGTGCATAAGGCTGTGGCATAAGGATTTTTTCAGCAGAAGTTTTTTTTTATCAACAGAAGTTTTTTTTAGCAGAGATATTCTTTTACAGAATGCATTCAATCATTTCTATGGTAGGAATAGTTCTCACTGGCAAGGAGAACTATTCTGAATGGTCTCGGATGGTAAAACACACCCTCATCTACAATGAGTTGTGGAAAGGAGTGTGTGTCGGAGAAGAAGACAAAGACCCTGTGCAGCCTACATCAGATAAAGAACTTGTCATTTGGGAAAACAAGAACAGCAAAGCCTATGCATTGATCGCAACATTTGTAAATGAAGAAGTAAGTCGTCATATTTCATCCTATTCCACTGCCTTTGAAGCTTTACAAAAGATGAAAGAACTCTATGATACACATTCTGCACTTGAAGTTGTTCAGCGCATGATTAAACTCTTCACTCTTGAACTGAAAAATAATGATCCTCTTGCTCTTGCATCTGAAATAAAGTCTATAATGCATGATATTAAATCCACTAAGGTTGAGCTGGATATCTCTCTTATTGCCTTTCTCAAAGCACTCTATCCTACCTACTCCAATTATCTTGAGTCATTACAAGCAAATGGAAATCTTAAAGATATAACCTTTGACTCTCTTGTGAAAAAGTTTGCTGAAAGAGAGAAAGCCTTTGGAAAGAAGACAGTCCCTAAATCTTCTGAAGAGACTGCTTGCCTTGCTCATAAAGAAAAGCATCCTGCTCAAGATTTTACAAGAGGAAGAGGTGGACGAAGAGGAAGAGGAAGATACTTCAGAGGCAGGGGGGGCAGACATTCTCAAGCAGAAAAGGCAGATCTGCATTGCATTCGCTGCAAACGAAATGGATCACATGATGCTTCTACATGAAAGCTACCATGGGACAAAATTGAGCAGAGAAGAAATCAGCAGAAAGGTAAAACTGATGACACAGACAAAGGTAAAGCACCTGAATCCGCTCACTATATTGAGGCACAATGTAACATTGGAGTAAATGAAGATTTGTTTAATGCTTCACTTGCTTCTTCGAAAAATGACTGGTTGCTTGATTCAGGAGCAACCTGTCATATGACTCATAGGAAAGATTTTTTTGAAGATTTCACTGACAATGTTGATGGAGCAGTATACTTTGTAGATCAGTCAAAAATCAAGCCATCAGGGCTTGGCACAATCAGGCTTAAACTGCCTGGTCTTCCAGACTTTCTTCTAGATCATGTTCTATATCTCCCACAGCTCAAGAGAAACTTGTTGTCCCTGGTTCACATCCGCCAGCAAGGTCACTCCATTCATATGTTTGATGGAAATCTTGAGGTAAGAAAGGCATCTGACCACTCACTTGTCATGAGGGGTATAGAAGAAGAAAAACTTCTTAAACTGCAAGGAACCTCTGCTCATGCACAACATTTCTCATATATTTCTCATCATGAAGAAGGTACACTTCTGTCAAGTTTATTATGGCATGCTATATTTGGACATTTAAACTATGATAGTCTCCGCTTGTTGAAGAAAAATGGTGTTGCTGGTTTGCCTACAATTCCTAGAAAACATAAGCAATGTGATGCTTGCATTCTAGGAAAGCATAGCAAACAGTCTTTTCATGATTCACATTCAAGAGCACATAGGAAGCTTGAACTCATTCATTCAGATTTATGTGGTCCAATGCCTGTTCCTTCTGCAAATGGAAATAAATATATCATGACATTTATTGATGATTACACCAGAATGTGTTGGGTTTATTTATTGAAGAACAAATCTGATGCTTTTCAAACATTCAAGAATTTTCATAAGTGGATTGAAAATGATGCACAATCTCATATTGGGTCTATTCACACTGATAATGGAAAAGAATATACATCAAATGAATTTGAACACTATCTTCGCCAACATGGGATTAAACATCAAACAACTGTACCTTATAATCCCCAACAAAATGGTGTAGCAGAAAGAATGAATAGAACAATCTTGAATATGGTACGATCCATGCTTTTCTTCAAAAATGTAAAGACAATGTTTTGGGCTGATGTTGTTCTATGTGCTGCATATATAAAGAATAGATTTCCATCTAGTGCTATAAGAAACAAGACTCCTTATGAATTGTGGTATGGACATGTTCCTTCTGTAAAACATCTCAGGATCTTTGGTTCCACCTGTTATGCTTTAATACCAAAGGTACATAGAAAAAAACTTGGTGCTAGAAGTCGTAAGTGTATCTTCCTGGGGTATTCAAACACATCTAAAGCATACCGCCTCTATGATGAAGTAAATAAAAAGTTTGTTTTATCTAGAGATGTCATTTTTCTTGAATCATCCAAATCTGACAGTGTTGTTGAGCGGCAACTTGATCGCTTGGATAGATTCACAAAACCGAAATCATTTCAAGAGTTTGATAATCAGATTCCACATCTTGAAGGGGGGATTCCTATACTAGATCAACATGTGGAATCTTCTTTTGAAGAACAATCTCCCCTGCATGACACTCCAACAACGGATGATGCTTTAAGTGATGTAATTGATAGAATTGGGAGACTCAATCTTGATTCAGACCCAACTCAATCAACAGAGCAGCCTGGACCATCTCAGAAAGGTCCCCCAAAGTGGCTGACAAAGACACTTGAAAGTGTTCATCCTGATGAAATTGGAAAAACAGGAACCAGAAATACAAACCAACAAGATGGAGGTGATGTAGATAACTCTAATTCACCTGTTGATATGGATGTTACTTATGATTGTGAATCGAACTTGTCTACAGATTTTGAACCAACTTCCTTCAAAGAAGCTGCTTCTCATGATGAATGGAAAGAAGCGATGCAGAAGGAGTATGATGCCCTCATAAAGAATGGCACTTGGAAGCTGGTTGATCCTCCATTTGGAACCAAACCAATTGGCTGCAAGTGGGTCTACAAGAACAAGTACAAAGCTGATGGCTCACTTGACAAGCACAAAGCTAGGCTTGTGGCAAAAGGTTTTGCACAGAAGGAAGGGGTCGATTATGAGGAAATTTTTGCCCCCACAGCAAAATGGGCAACCATCCGGACACTCTTTGCACTAGCTGCTCAGAACGGTTGGAAAGTCCATCAAATGGATGTAAAAACTGCATTCTTGAATGGAGATTTAAAAGAGAATGTTTTTATGTCCCAGCCTGAAGGATTTGTTGTGAAAGGACATGAACACAAAGTATGAAAACTTGTGAATTCCTTGTATGGCCTCAAACAAGCACCACGAGCCTGGTATGAAAAACTAACTGAGCATCTTCTGAAACTCAACTTCAAACATTTTGATCTTGATGATGCAACTTTATTTGTCAAGAAAGTTGGCAAAACAGTTGTATATCTTGTGGTATATGTAGATGATCTTTTAATGACAGGGAACAATGAAAGCTATATTGCATCCATAAAGAAAGAATTAGGAAAAACTTTTGAAATGACTGATTTGGGCTATGTTCATTACTATCTTGGCATTGAAGTAACCCAACATCCAAAATCCATATTTCTTTCTCAAAAGAAATACATTGGAGATTTGTTAAACAGATTTGGCATGACAGAGTGCAATCCTCTTTCTACTCCAATGGAACAAAACTTGAAGCTCACATCTATTGAAGGAAAGGAATTTGAGGATGCAACAAAGTATAGATAGCTTGTAGGAAGTCTTATCTACCTCACTACTACCAGAACAGACATTTCATTTGTTGTTGGAATCCTCTCCAGGTTTATGCAAAAGCCTTGTGAGGGACATTGGTCTGCTGCAAAAAGAGTTCTAAGGTACTTGAAGGGAACTCAAGACCTTGGAATCAAGTATACACAGGTGGACGACTTCAACTTGATTGGATACTCTGATTCAGACTTCGATGGAGACAAAGAAACTGGGGTATCTACTTCAGGATATGCTATGAGTCTTGGATCAGGAGCTGTCTCCTGGAGATCACACAAACAATCAGTACCAGTCGATTCCACAACAGAAGCAGAATATGTGGCAGCAGCTGAAGCAACGAAAGAAATTGCGTGGCTCAGGAAAATTCTTGAAGATTTGCAGGTAAAACAAGTACAATCAACTCCACTCATGATTGATAACACCTCTGCAATAAAGTTGGCAAAGAACCCAAAGTTCCATGATCGTACTAAGCACATCAATACTAAATATCATCTGATCCGACATCATGTTGAGGCCAAAGCAATCCATCTCCTTCATTGTTCCACAAACGAGCAAATTGCAGACATCTTCACCAAAGCGCTTGAAAGAGAAAAGCTTGAAAGATTCAGAACGATGCTTGGACTCACCAACATCCCTTCAGATTAAGGGGGGGAATGTTGACACCTAATCCTCAACGGATGGGTGAACTGGAACGTGAACAGTCATCAAGAAGATGAACTGTTCTGTCTCCTTCTTGTATATAAACAATAGTTCTCTTAATGAAATATCATCTCAGTTTTCTTCTGTTCATTGTGGAGTTACCCTGGCCTGACAACTCCCTCTCAACAAGAAAGGTATTCAACTCAAACCCGATCCTGAACCTTTGGAATGTTCTGCATCCAACACTTCTCCCAAGTGTTGTTGCTCAAGCAACTCTAGAAACAAAAAAATCTCCCAATTGACCTCCATGTTGGGCTAGAAACACCCTTTGATGTTAAAGCTCTCTCTGCCGCTGACAAGTGCTCCCTCTGTGACCTCTCAGATGCTGCAACACTCCATGCATCTCGCACCATTTCACACCTCTTTGTGCCATCCTGCACTAGGGCAACACTCCTGTGCCTCTCGCATTGTTGCAGCCTGCTAGCTTTGCACTGTCTTGGGATTTGTGCACTGTTTCTCTCTCTACCGATCCATCTACATCTATCTCTACCCACTTAGCCAGTCCTGCTACTCCTCATCGGGGCTTTCGTAGCGAGGTCTAATCAAAGAGGTTGGGTACCTCAATGATCCTGCCCCTATTCCAGTCTTCTTGGGACTGTCACTCCACATCACCCCACCTCAGACCTGGAGGTATGGATGCATGTGATCCCTCTACCCACTTGGCTCGAAATTTCCCCCTACTGGAGGTCTCTGCATGAGTGGATGCCTCCACTTGATCTCCTCTCGGCTTCTTCTGGCGTTGCATGTTGAGAGGTAATGTACTCTCCCTCTCAACCAGCAAGCCTCCATGAGTTTCCTTTCTCCTCAAGGCTTTGCATGCATCTTGAACCTCAAGAGCATACAGGTTCTTAACTCATGAACCGATCTGCTTCACCTGTCTCGTGGTGACGTGTCTAAGGAAAACATTTCCCTTACTAAAGACTACATCATAGCCTTTGTCTTCCAGCATTGTGATCGATACCAAGTTTTTCCTCAGTCCTGGCACATACTTCACATCTATCAAGGTAATGCGAGCTCCATGCTCCCTCTGAAAAACAACTGTGCCTACTCCTGAGACACTATACTTTTCATCATTACCCATCTCTATGAGTATCTAGAGATCTTTCTCCTCCAAGGTACTGAACAAACTCTTATCACCGGTCATGTGGAATGAAGCTCCACTGTCAAGAAACCAACCACATCCCACCATGGATGAAACCATGCATGCGATGAGGGTGAAATCCAACTTGAACTGTGAGGCCAGTGCCTCACCTTCAGATCCTTCTTTGGATCCCATCTTGGATTTCTTCAATGGACAATTTGTTGCAAAATGGCCCACCTCATGACAATGAAAGCTTCACACTTTCTATTTGTCAAACTTCTTCCCACCATGGGAAGAACTCGATTTGGGATGATAATCCTTCTCCTTCACTTTCTTTGGCTTACTCGCTAAGGCGTAGTTTTCTTCATCCTCCTTGGATGAAGAACCATCTCTGGTGCTTCTTCTTATCTCCTCCTGCATCAGATCCGACCAAAGTCGTTCCCAATCTGGCAGTTTTTCTCTTCCATTTACCGAGTCTTGGTAGCTATGCCAGCTCTTAGGAAGACCGAGGAGAGCAAGACTCACCATGTCATCATCAGCTGTCGTGATCCCTACACTTCCAAGCTCATCCCTGCAGGTGGTGAGCTTGTTCAGATATGTAGAGATCATGTCACCCTTTTCACACTTGATTTTCCAAAGCTTGTCTTTCAGCGCCAGCTTCCTCTGATCGTTTCTGTTCTGATATAGATCTTTCAATGTTTTCCACATTGAAAATGATGTCTCCTTCCCATGGAGGCTCGAGACAATGTGGTCTCGAACTCCCTCCAGGAGGATTCTCCTCGCTCTAGCCACACATTTCTTCCATTCCGCCAATTCTGTAGCATTATCCGCTGCTAGATTGGGGACTTCTTAATCAATGAAGTCCTTTAGACTGTTGTCCTCTAATACTGCTTCCATGTGATCCTTCTAGGCTATATAATTCGAGCTGCCATCAAGGGTATACTCAAGTCTTAAACCGTTGAATGCCATTGGTGAAATTTTAGATGTGATAAGAATTCGAATTCTATAATCAGGAACTTGAAACTTTGAACTTATCCCTTCTTTGTATACTATTCTTCGCTTTGATCACCTTTGCTCTGATACCATGTAGAAATTCCCACTGTAGATCACCTGATAATGCAATGTACTAAAGAGAAATACTTAATCTACTTCTACTATCAAACTTTGCGTAAGCTTAACCAATTTGAGCAAGATCAATCGGAACACATATAATAGAGAAGAAGAAATCATACACATGAAACACAGAAGAATACTCTGGGGAAAGCCTCAGCTAAAAACCCAGCTATCTGTATTATAATACAAGTGGAAATATCTCAGGATTACACAAAGCTTTAGCTCACAATCTATCTAGCTCTCAGTACAATCCCTCACTGCTGCTCATAGACAGAATAGATAACCCCTGTGCCTTCCTTCAGTCCTCCAAGCCTCCTATTTCCTTGCGTTGTTTCTCCTAGGTCCTCAAGCTGCCACCTGTGTGTAATTACCTCACACACTGCTCCTTAACCTCTGAAATAACTGTACAATCCTAAAGGAGATAATTCCTTCTGCATGGATGAGTTTCCTATATAGGAAAATTCCTCCAACTGATAGTACACATCCCTTCCTTTGATCTCAACTGGGTCTCTGTCTGAACTGACATGCATGAGTTATTTATGAGAGAATATTCAGCTATCTGAAGTACACTAGTTGCATGCATGCATGGATTGACTAACTGAACTCACAATCAGTTCCACAAACTGTTGGAACTAATCTAACTAGACTTAACTCAGTTAACTGAGCTAACTAATTACAACTCAAATACAACTCATCCTTATCTCCTTTATTAAGAGATAGTTTCCTCAATCAAAGGGATAACTATTGCATGTCTTCACATAGACTTCATGTTTGATTTTATCTAACTAATTAACTCAAGATCAATTAATTAATTATTTTACAAACAGCGGCTGAGCTCAAATTCGAGTTTTAATTCACAATTTTAATTTAGGGACTAAATAAAATTGGAATGTATCCCGAAATACTATTTATAGAAATGCTACTTTTAACATTTCCATTTTCATTCCTTGTTGCTATGTCCAACACTGGTACCTGAAATGCTATTTATAGCAATGCTATTTTTATCATTTCTATTTTTAGTATTTCTTGTTTCTATTTCCAACAATCATCATGCACACTAGTTCTCCGGTATTTGGGACAAGTTCTTGTCCTACTGGAGGGTCTCCTGGGAATGTTCCTAGGAGAGTTGATGGCTTAAACTAACCTGGGCTGAGCTTAGTTTAAGTAGTGATCACCTCATGGGAGGATGAGACAAAGGGAAAAACGCCATCTGGAGTGGGTAAGGTCGACTTTTCATAGTATGTGAGTTGATCAATAGTAATGATCTTTCCCTCGTGCGGGAACATCATTATTCTGAACATTGATGAGGCGACTGCGAGAATTTCATACATATAACTTCGGCCTAGGAGGATGTTGTAATCCAACTGGGCATCTAGTACTTCAATGTCTATTAGCACAAATTTTCCAACCAACTTAAATGGCACGCTAGGGTATAAACTGACAGGAGGAGAAGGGCTTCCATCATACGCAATAGGTGTTATGTCAGAAGGCTTGAGTTTAGGGGATCCTAATTTCTCCCAAACATATTTGGACATGACACAAGTGGAAGCCCCTTTGTCGACAATGCAATGATGGATGTTGATATTCTGGATTAAGACAGGAATTTGGAAAGTGACGACTGAGGGTAGCTGTGGAGTAGCTTTGTCCAAGTCAAAAACCACGAGGCGAGAATCAGATAGGTCAATTACGCATAGAGAATAAAGTAGGGTTTTCTACGGGGTTGGGCACGTTTGTAGGACTTCAAGTGCTGACATAGCGGATGGAGATTGAGCTAATTCGTTGACTATGCTGTAACTATGGGGAGCCTTTGAGTTGTGTCATGTGCTTCATAAGGTTCCTTTCACCATTTTAGGCATGGCTTCTACAGAAGGACGAGTGATGGTCAATGACCCTATAGGTATTTTCATAGCTAAGGTGGACAAATTAGGCTCTGGGGAGCCTCATAACTTCAACTCCGCATTTGTACGAGGATATCTTCTCCTGTCATGAAAATATCATGGTTAGGAGAACTAGTAAGGTTCCCTCCATATGGATGAGTTTGGAAAGTTTGTTTCTGTGTGTTAACAACTCCTGATGGGGGAAGGGGCCCTGCATTACTAGTGTTTGTTAACTGCCTTGCCCCCTACTATGTTGTATCCTTTTCAAATCAGGAAGTTGAGGATAGTGGTGGGTATAATGGTCATATTCTCCATAGATAGCGCATGCATGATCAGTTCACATATTAGTGTTCTTTCCCTGTTTCCGTGAGTTATTGTTGGTCATTCCCTGGTTTTGGGTCTGATTGGGGTTATGCCTTCCCGGTGCCCTTGGGGGTTGCTGCTGATTGCTACCTCCCTGCTCGATTTCTCCCTTTGGCTTATTTTTAGGTTTTTTCCTAGCAGTGTTGGAAGGATTACCTAAATTCATTTGTTCCTCCAATTGTTGTTGTGAAGCAGGAGAAGGTTGCACTAGATTCACCCATGCATTATTTTTCATTGGCGGGATGTTCCATTGTTGTGTTGGGAAAGGGGAATATTGGTTTCCATTTCCATGGTTAACGTACTGACTCGGGGGAAGATACGTCTTGTCCATACTTCAAGAGGATTATTGGTTTCCCTTAAGGGGAGGATACGAAGCTCCTTGCGGGGGCTGGTGTTGGTTAACCCTGTTGACTATATTTTGCATAGGTACGAGTTGACCATTATAATACCCTATATGTTGCAATGGTGGTGCATTTTTTGTAGCACCATATGCTTCACCATTGAACGAATACCCTGGGTATTAGACACTATTGTTGTGGTGATTTTGGGATAGGTACCCAATTAATCTGTCAGCAACATTGAATGTGCCTGGGATCTCTTTATAAGTTTGTAGGTGCAGGGGGTATGGGAGAACATGATAAATTTACCCAGATTGGGTATAGATAAGCTCCATCTATTGGGTTTTCTAATGAATTCTTCCTCGAATTTCGGGGATGAATTTTCCACATCCTTCAAGATTTCAGGTGTGAGGGATCTCAAGAATATGTCCAAGTAGATTTTATCTTTAAACTTGATTTTTCATAGGCTACGACGTTTTCGCCATTCATGGAGATGATATGAAATGTGAGTAGATTATGTTTGCTTGAAGTTGGTGAGGAGTTCCAGACCCAACTCATGACGGAAAGGGAGCTGGAAGAAGGTGAGGAAAGCAATAGCTATTGAGCGAAAGGTTCCGTGTGACGCAGAGGGCTGGTCCACATACCATTTCACGGAGGGCCCAATTAGGGTTCTTTGAAACAATCGTAATATAATAGTATCTTCCATGATACTATTAGACGAACACCACAAGTGAAACATCATGACATGGTTTCCTGGGTCTTTGCCCAGATTTCCCTCGAAATTTGGAATGTTCGAAGGGATCCTTATGGGCATAGCTAGCCAATTTTGGCCATGTCTGATTGGGTCATTGATTAGCTTGCTTAAATCTAGGAGGTTTAGTGAAGCCAGGAATGTGATCTGCACATTACATTCCATCGTAAAGTGAAATTTGATAACTATATGGAATGGAGTCCTCTGTGGGGATGTCTTGGGAGAATTACCTCAATGGGTATCTCGGAGACTATCGAGAGGAGAGGTTCATGTGCTCCCGAAGGGGGTAGCACATGGGGAACTTTTTGGAATGGTGAAAGGTGTACCTTTCCGAGGACGAGTTCCAAGAAAATATGCACCAATAAAGGAAGATCCAGTAATGATTGTAGAGTGTCTTCCTCTATGCATAAATGGCGGGAGTCCTAACACACCTCCCGATAATGTGGGGAGGTCTAAAAAATGTCTACATCGACGGTGAGCCTTGTGGTCCCCTATTGTGTCTATTTAGAGTCTATGCTAATTTGTGTATGGTGAGGGAAGGATATAAATATCAATGCAACAGGATCACATTAATAAAACAAATCGAAAATATAAATGGTTTATATTCCTTTAGTAACTAGATTATGTGATCAATCAAACGAGAAAATGGTTTTTTGTTTGTTGCGTATGATAAAAAATGCTATGTAGGCCTAATCGTCCTGTCCACTCTCAAAGTAATTTGGCCTTGCGAAGATATCCTCTTATGGGTCCTAGGGAAACATACTGAAAGAACTTGTGACGCCTTCCAGTAGCCAAGGAATCAACCAAGGTAATGGTAATGAGGCTCAAGTGCTGCCTACACCGTCACCTATAAGGAAAGGATGCTCTAGTTTTGGTCACTAAGTACCTTCATCCCACATGAGCATTCAATTCTTTAGCTTCTTGGTAGTCAGTTACTAGTACCGAGCACTAGATGGGTGAGGTAGCCGAACCCCCTCTGAATCGAGTCTTTGCCATGCTCGGGTATTCTTTTCCGTTGGATGATTGAAGGATTTTAAGCTCCCTAAAAAGTCAGCAACTATGTTTCAATGGTGTAACATGACCATGGCGACTTATGGGATGCAACCCCCCAATGATCTTAACCTGAACTAAAAAAAAGATTGGTGGCCCCTATGGGGAAATTTAATTGGTTCAAGTTATGGTTGTTTTTAAGGAGTCTTAATTCACTTATGGAGTGACTTGGTAAGCCGAAATAGACTAAGTACCTCAAGGCTCCAAAACTGGATGCTCCTTGAGTACAAAGTGTGTGGAGGCTTAGTGTTTGATGCAAATGAGCATACAAAGTGTGATAAGATGTGGATATACAGTGATCTTTACAATATCCTTTTAATTACACTAAGTGTTGGTTGCTCCTTGCACGACAAAAAGAAATATATTTGTGGATTATGGGCCACTTACTTTTTTCCTATTAAACTATGTGGATTTTAATAAGGGATATGTAAATTCAAATGTTTTCTGGAATTTTTTCATATGCAATCCCAGTTTCGTCTAAGAGACGCAAGGGGAGCAAAGATTACTTACTTTCTCTAGTAACATTTTCTCCTAGTCCCAAAAAATGCTTTGGTTAGTAGTAAGATTTGTGGATAATGGGCCACATACTCCTTCACTAATTAAGCTATGTAATTTGCAAAAAAATTAAGAAAAATAGTTTAAAATCATATGTGGATTTTGGCCACTTACTTTCCTCCCTAATTAAGCTATGTGGGTATTTTTCAAATACATAAAAAACTCTAATTGCTTCACGAATTATGGTTCATCAAGCAACCAAGAGTACTAAACAAAAAAAACTAAATGCAGGGGTGAAGGAAATTCACTAAAGGCGTCCAATCACCTGAGAAATACAAGGCTTTTCTTTGCTTTCTATCTACCATGGGGTTTTTGAAGACACAGACGCGCGCGTGTGAGGAATATTAGAAATGTTTCACTTCCATAGGTTCAGAATATATCTGGGGGTCTATAAAAATCCATGGAGGTGAAGAGCGCCTTATAGGATGGTTTTGTAGAGAGGAGGTCCTGCAAAAACAATCTCTAGATTAATGAAAAGAGATCAGTATGGTCACCATTCCTATTGTAGTGTTTTTGGAGCACAAGTGCACCAAAAGACACCCCCTTAGTAGTGGATTGTTGCCTGCAAAGGATCAAAGTCAAAATTGGTGTTGTTAGTGGACAAACTTAAACAAACACAACATTGTAAATAGTGGAAACAATGCATACATAAATATAAACTTAAACAAAGAGGTACATAAACAAAGCAATTCTCAAATGGAGAAAACAAACCAATAACATATGGAAAAATCTCCCTTTATTGATTGTTGGTGGTAGATTTTGAATACAATAGATGAATCTTAAACACTTGAAGGGAACTCTTTGAGCTATGGGGCTAAAAAATCCTTAGCAAGGGGGTTTCTTTCCTCAATCTATTTGCAAGTTTCTCCTCTCTCTCAAAGAAGTGTGAAGACTCTCCAAGAGTGGATTCCTCTTCACTCACTAAGATGATGGTTTTCTTAGAAGCAATATGAACAACATGTTAGTTCTCTTCACTTCTTTGGCTTCAACAATGGAATGGTGGTTTTCTCAAACAACAATTTGGCCAGCATAATAATGTCTCGTGTTTTGGTTCTCCCATGGTCTGTTTATATAGAATTTTTTGAATCCTTCTTCCCCCTCTTGGTACATGTATGATAAAGACACATGAATAGGACAAGAGGATTCCATTGAGGGCTGCACTTCTCCAAGGAAACTCAAATTCAGAAGTACAGATTGATCTCATGTCAGAGAATCGGCCCCAAGTGTGTAAAGTGGTCCCAGATCATTGAGTCATCATTTTCTGCAACCGAACGAATTTTGGAGGTTTTATCGCACGAGCACGCTTATCGAAGAAATATATGCACAATGTTAATTGTTTTTTCCTTCATAAACTTTGGACCTTGGGAGAAATTTGATTCTTTAAACTTCATAATGTATTCAGCTGGAAAAATGTTCACCTGTGCATTCTGCTAGACACTTTTGATGTCTTCTGGATTGTACTAACATGTGTATGATTTTTTTGTGTTAACAATCACCATCATACTAATCTCCATGACAACATAAATCCAGAAACACATTTTTATTCGGGCTAATACAAGCCAACTACATAACAATTCATGTAATACTACTAGGCTACACATAATCCATGCACAACCAAAACACATAATCATGGAATGGATCAATGTCAGAAAATAAAATAGCATGGAATACATAACCAACTCCTCCAAGGAATTATGATGCCATTAATACCACTGCAATATTGGAAGCATTTGAGATTATCCCCGCGAACATGTGCCATCACACTTTGTCAACCTTCTTCCTGGAGAGATGTGTACTCATGCTCACATAACAAATCCTCTATCATAACCTAATCACAATAGCCTTTACAAATACAACATTAGTAGAAAAAATCTAGCATCATAAGATCATCACCAAAAAGAATAAGCTTCATTGAACCCTAGCTGCATACATCAAAACAACTCCTCAACAAGAAAATGTATTCTCAATCACTTCTCTTGTTATGGATACGCCTTCAATGATGATACATGAAAAAAACATATGTGTCATATGCTTCCCTTGAGGCCTTGTGATCCTAAGTTTCTCCTTGCATACTCTTGCTGCTCTTTCTTCCTCAAAAATTTAAGTGACTAGTCTCTTGCATGTGAATGATTTCTTGTCCTCTTGTCTAGCCTACTTTGCATGCTCTTCATTCTTTGATTGGATGGCCTTAAGAACCTTGGCATATTATAATCTTTGGCCATATGACCAAGGAATAGAGGAAAGGACTTGAATAGCTTTATCTTCCTTTCATTACTCTTTGCATGCAACTTGCATTCAATAGCCTTGTGGCCAAAATCATTGCATGTGTTATCACTCAAAATTTCACCAGGTTGTGATGGTAAAAAAATCTGATGTATCCTTTAAATCCTTAAGGATTGAAATCTAACCCTTGAATCTAGAGACGGATCTCTCATCAACTCTGCTACCCTAGGTCACAACAACAATAAGTCTTTAATATGATCAATGACCATATCTTTAACTAGGATGGAGTTTTGAAAAGGGTTTGGTTGAGAAAGAGATGAAATCCATTGGGAAATGGAGTTAAACAAGTTGAGAGTTAATGAAAACTAACAAGAAATTGGCTAGGAAGTAAGAAAATCTTAGAGGCAAGGTAGACACATTTTCCTTAGACAACTCGTTTCTCATTGTACTTGAAGGTTGAAAGGAGAAAATAGTCCACTGCAATTGGGCATGTAAGATGATTCCAAAAACAACTTTAGAGGGAAGAGGTGACAAGCATTTGAATATATGAAGAAAAGCATCTACAATGAATTCTAATTCATTTACTTTTACTCAAATACTGAAGATAAACATCAAATGAATTATAGAGAAGGAAACATAATCACATGTAGGAGAAAAACAGACTAAGAAAGCATGGCACATGAATCTCTAATATGACAAAACTTCTTGCTCTATCTTGAACAACTCTTATTAATCTCAAACAAATTATGATACACAAAGGCCAAGGAGTCCTTTTCTCAGGTCTAATCCTTTATTTACATATGAAATAATAAAATATATAGACAATACCATCTCAATCTATTTCTAAGTTTCTGGAATAAAATCAAATAAAAATCATAAAATAAGCTAAATCTTAATATAGTTTGAATAGGCTTCAAATGTTGAGACTACTGATATTTATCCTCTACCTGAAAAGTGGAATGGAATCTTGGGTCAATATTTATCTGTGACTGTCACTTGCTCCAAAATCCCACCTATCTTTAACTTTTGATCTCTTTCCATGGAATCTAGGATTAGGGAAATTGTTTGTTGATTTAATTCTATGAAAAGATTTATCTCTCTTTTTAAGATACCTGAAAATATGTAAGAAATCCTCCAACTTTTAGCTGACCATCTAAGTGTTGAGTTTCTGTCTTACAATGTTGGAGGAAATCCCCAAGTCAAATTGATGAGGTGGTTTCATCAATTGATGACTAGGCATTTTTTAGGAAAAATAAATCTGGCGAATTCCTAAAAAATAGGGTCTAATTATCCATTTGTATCTCCAAAAATGTGATATTTGTTTAAAAATTGAGAGAGGATTTTTTTAAATCATCTTGTTACCAACACAAGCCTTTTTTGTTTTCAAAAAATCATTTTTAGTTGTTTAGAAACTGCACCCAAAGTTACTATATTTTACAAGAAAAAATAGTCTTAAAAGCAAAATTTTGTCAAGAATTTCATTATAAGTCTATAATACTTGCAAGTAAACTTAGCACTAGGATATTTGACCTAATGCACTGCCAATATTTGAAAAAAAACTCTTATGAAAAAATGGATAAAAAAAGTGTTGTGTCGAACATATGAAAATGAGAGCGCTAACAAATCATTTGACAATGTTGTTTTGGAGTCTTCATTTCAGCATGTCTATTGCTTTAAGAAAAATTTCTATATCAGTTGTTGGGGCTTGTTTTTCCCTTGTGTTCTTTTTGGCCTTGGGGCCCTGTTCTTGCACAATCTTCTACTATTTTTCATAACGACAAACTGATTTGCAACCAAAAAAGTGGAGGAAAATCAGGGATTTACCAATGCTAATACTAGAAACTAACAAATACACTTACCCAAAGAAACAACGAAACCTTTATGGATAAATGATGCATAAAATATATTCACGTAAAAATATCAGCTATAAACTACCTGGTAGAAACATGACCAATGCTTTCACAATCATTTCTCGCCATGCTTCAATCATTTCTCCTCATAACCATTAACTTTGACTATGATTACCATACATGGAAGATCAAATTTAACTCAATAAACTTAAATCTAATTATTTGTGACAATTGATCTATCAACGACACTTATCGAATGATGAGAGGTTATCTTTCCAATTGATTTGGAAAAGGCCTATCTTTTCATTAAATAAACCATTCACTGCCATTTAATTTGGTAGTGCTTTCCTTTTTAGTCGTTGGAACCAACGTTGGTAAATTAAATAGCAACACCTACGATCCTTATAAATATTCAACTCTTTGTCCCAATCAAGTGACCCTTGGAACTTGAATTGTGATAACAACATGAGTAGTAATAACCGTAAAACTGACCATTATACCTGATTTGGATGAACATTGTGAAGGGGGTTTTCCTCTTTGGTCGTTTGCTTGATAAGGCCTTCTATACAATTGCTTCTTATGTTGCATGCTTCTATAATTTGCAACGATATGTCCATACTTATGACAGTTGAAGCATCTCACATCTCCCAATGGTGAGAATGATATTCTAGGTGCTTTTCTTGGCATCGCCTTTGGGTTTTCTATCTTGAGTTCCTTCTTTGACTAGTGGTTTTGTTGATGGGTTTCTTTCTTGCATCTTTTGTTATTTTCATCACCTGTTATGCATGTAGCTGCAACTAAGCTGGTTTCTCCTTTGTTGAGAAATGGAAACAAGAAATTCCAGTTTAATTTGTCCTTGAATTAAACTGTGAATTAAAATATAATTCTTTTCTCATAGCAATTTGAAAATAATTAATTAAGTTTAATTAACTTAATTAATTTAGGAAATTCGAATTGGAAGTCTTTTATAAGACATGTATATGTTCTCCCTAACTTATAGGAGTTAAGGATGAGTTATGAATGAGTTATTATTAGTTAACTCAGTTTATTGAGTTAAGTCCAGTTAAATTAGTTCCAATCAGTTTTAGGAACTAATAGTGAGTAAACAGTCAATTGGGACACTAGTGACCTAATTAGTGATACTCTAGTTAACTGAAGATTCCACCATCAGAAACACATGCATGTCGATTCTGATAAAGACCCAGTTGCGAATAGAGTGCAGGGACAGTGTACTATTTCTTTTATATTTTTTCTGAGTTGCACTGATAGTGCATGCAATCACGAACTAATCCTTGAGGGATTGCGCTATTTTTAGAGGCTTTATTTCCCTTTAAATAGAAGCTATACTTCATAGGAATTACACATTGGAATAGAGACTTGGAGATCTTGTGAAGAGGATAAGCTTTGGCCTTGAGCTTGCTTATGAGTTGGATATTGAATTTTTTCAGTGCTGCGATTGTTCTAGAGAGAACAAGCATTGTAATTTCATCTTGATTTTCCGGATTAATACAAAACAAATAGTGGGGTTTTGAGCTGTGGATTTCCCCGGATATTTATTGTGTTATGTGCCTTTGATTCTCTTCCTCTATTGATTATTGTTTTCTCGATCTTTATGTGTTTCCGCTGTAAAGAGTAGAAGTAGATTCTTGTCTCTTGTTTTAGTAGATTACATGAGCTTGTGAATCTACAGATTTTTCTACATGGTATCAGAGCAAGATTTTTTTTTGGGCCGAGATTTTGTAGAGAAGATATGAGAATTTTAGTAAAAAAAAATCAGAAACAAATTGCAGATTTGGATTCCTTGGGAAAAGATACCCAAATTCAAAAAAAAATCGGCCGAATCAGAGTTCGGATGAGGGAGATATTGCTGATTTAAAATCAGCTCTCTAGAGGAGATTTCAAAGTTTTGAGTTTCTGGGTTACAGGTGAAATTTGGATTTGCAATACATACTTCAGGATTGACAGATGGTGTTCTACAGTTTCCTGCTCGAGTATGCCTTGGATGTAAGCTCGAATTATATAGCCTTGAAGGACATGTTGGAGGTCGTGTTGGAGGATAATGGTTTGAATAATTTATTGATCAGGACATTCCTAAGCCACCAACATTAGATGCTCAGAATCTGGCCCAATGGAAGAAGTGTGTGGCAAAGACAAGGTGGATAATCCTTGAGGGAGTTCAAGACCACATTGCCTCGAGTCTCCATGGCAAGAAAACTCTGCATGCTATGTGGAAAACATTGATGGACTTGTATCAGAATAGCAATGATCAAAGGAAGTTGGCACTGAAGGATAAAATTTGTAAAATCAAGATGGAGAAAGGCAAGACAATTCCAAAGTACTTGACCAAGTTCACTCAATGTCAGGATGAAATTGGAATTGTTGGAATCACAGTTTCTAAGGAGGATATGGTGAGCCTTTCTCTTCTTGGACTCCCAAAGAGTTGGCATAGTTATTAGGACTTTGTCAATGGTTGAGAGAAGCTGCCAGATTGGGAACGACTATGGTCGAATTTGATGCAGGATGAGATCAGGAGGAACACCAAGGATGGATCTTCATCAAATACTGATGATGAAGAGAACTATGCCTTAGCGATTAAGGAAAGGAAGGGGAAAGGTAAAATTTCTCGTTCCAAATCAGATTCTTATCATGGAGGTAAGAAGAAGGACATGACGAAAGTTAAATGCTTTCATTGTCACAAGATGGGTCACTTTGCTACAAATTGTCCATTGAAGAAGTCCAAGGAGAAGTCCTCAGGAGGAGCGGTGGGTGAGGCTTTGGCCTCCCAATTCGAATTGGACTTTTCCCTCATTGCATGCATGGTGTCTTCAATGATGGGAAGTGTCTGGTACTTAGACAATGGAGCTTCTTTCCACATGACCAAAGACAAAGATTTATTCAATGAACTGGAGGAGAAATATCTAAAGATGCATATCGAGATGGGTGATGACGGTAAGTATAGTGTTATTGGTGTGGGCACTATTACTTTTCAGAGGGAGCATGCAGCTCCACTCACCTTGAAGAATGTTATGCATGTACCCAGACTAATGAAGAACTTGGTATCCATTGCCATGCTTGGGGATAGAGGCTATGATGTGATATTTTTCACGAGTCAAGCAAAGAAGATAAGGGTTCGATTTCAGAATCTCTATAAGATAGAGGTAGAGGTTCGTGTTGCTTTGAGTTCAAAAGCAAAAAATATGTTGAGTTGAGATGTCGGCGAGTTGTGGCATAGGAAATTAGGCCACTTGCATCATGGGGCTTTGAAGATATTGCAACAAATCTCTATCAGTATCTCCAAAGGTACAATTGAGCAAGTTGATACATGCAAGGGTTGTACTTTGGGAAAATACACCAAGTCTTCCTTTGGAGACAGAGATAGTTGAGTAGAGTCTATTCTAGAGAGAGTCCATTCATATGTGTGTGGACCATTCTCGACAGTATCCACCACCAAACACAGGTATTATGTTATATTTGTAGATGACTATTCTCGTAAATGTTGGATATTTTTCATGCAGAGAAAGGATCAGACATTCACAAAGTTTTGTGAATTCAAAGCATTGGTCGAGAAAGAGTCAGGCAAGAAGGTTAAAGATCTACGGAGTGATAATGGTGGAGAATATGTCTCCAATGAGTTTAAGAACTTCTGTGCAGTGAAAGGGATTGAATGAGAGTTGATGACACCTTATAAATCTCCACAGAATGGGGTTGCTGAGAGGAAGAACAAGAGCATAGTAGGGGAAACAAGGGTGATGTTGCATGATCAGGGCCTACCACTACACTTGTGGGCTGAGGCATGCAACACAATGGTTTATGTTCAAAACCGTAGCCCACATCAGATACTTGAGAGTAAAACACTAGAGGAAGCTTATTCCGGTAAGAGGCCAGATGTTGGTCACTTCAGGATTTTTGGGTCATTGGTTTATTGCCATGTGACAAAATATGCACAGAAGAAGATTGAGCCAACCACAGAGTTTGGGATATTTTTGGGGTACAATGATATTCCCCACAACTATCGGGTGTACATGAAAACTAGTCGGATGACAGTGGTTCATAGGGATGTCAAGTTTGATGAGGAGAAGGCCATGCGAGTATCCCTTGAGAGGGAGATTGAGCTACATGTGGAGGAGGAAATTTTAGTTCCTAAGGTTGAGGAGCCTCAGATTGATGTGGAGAAGCCACATGCAGAGGTTCTGGGAGTGGAGACATCCACTTAGGAAGAGTCTTCCAGAGAGGGAAGAAAGCGCACTAGAGAGGCTGACAGATTGTTGGATGATGCATGGGAGAATGTGGGAGCACCCTCTTCTCAACGGAAATAGAGGAGGTCACTAGAGAGGTACACTAGATACATGGCACTTATGGGTGCATTTGTTATGACAGAGCCATCTTCCTTTCAGGAAGCAGTGTAGTAGTCAGTTTGGGTTGATGCGATGGTGGAGGAGTATGACTCCATAGTTCAAAACAGTGTTTGGGATGTGGTCTCGAGACCAGAGGACAAGTTAGTTGTGAGCTCTCATTGGATTTACAAGGTAAAGCAAGATGCAGATGGTAGTCTGGAGAAGCATAAGGCCATATTTGTGGCATGTGGCTTTTCACATGTAGAGGGGATTGACTATAATGAGACCTTTGCTCCTGTTCCAAGGTACTCATCAATCAGATCTATTTTGGCACTATCAACACAGATGGGTTGGAAGATCCATCAGATGGATGTGAAGATTGCCTTCCTCAATGGCATGATTGAGGAAGAGGTGTACATAGAGCAGCCTGAAGGTTTTGAAACCTTAGACTGTGAGTCACATGTGTGCCGACTCAAGAGAGCGTTGTATGGGCTGAAGCAAGCACCCTGTGCTTGGTACACCAAGATAGATAGCTACTTCACTAGGTTGGGCTTCATGAAGAGTGAAGCAGATGCAAACCTATATCACATAGTGGTGGAAGGTAAGATTTTGATCATTGTACTTTATGTAGATGATCTCATACTGATAGGTGATGAGAAGCTCATCAAATCTTGCAAGGAGGACCTTGCAAGAGAGTTTGAGATGAAGGACATGGGTCTCATGCATTACCTTCTTGGCATGGAGGTATGTCAGGAAGATGGGGAGTTGTTTGTTTCTCAAGGCAAGTATGCCAATGAGATACTCAGGAGATTCCGCATGGAGAGCAATAAACCCATGGAAACTCCTCTAGCTGGCAACTCGAGGAAGGAGGATGCTAATTTAGGGGAAGTAGTGGAAGCTACTATTTACAGGAAGCTTGTGGGTTCACTCATGTATTTGGTGAACACGTGACCGGATATGTGCTATGTAGTTAACCAGCTTATTCAAGTGATGTTAGGCCTACCAAGATGTATTGAAAGGTGGAAAAGCATGTATTGAGATACCTCATAGGCACTACTCAGTTTGGGTTATGATACAAATGGACAGAGGGAGTGAAGCTTCAAGGCTTCACCGATGCAGATTGAGAAGGGAGTCCCTCTGATAGGAAGAGCACATCAGGAGGTATCTTTAGTATTGGGTCAGCGACAATATCTTGGTACAGTAGGAAACAAATATTGGTTGCACTCAGTTCGATAGAGGCAAAGTACATCGCTGCAAGTCTGGAAACATGTGAGGCTATCTGGATGAGAAAGATTCTGGTTGGTTTGTTTGGTTAGAAGATGGATCCGACAATGATTTATTGTGATAATCATAGTTGTATCAAACTCTCTGAAAATCTAGTTTTTCATGATTGGTCCAAGCATATAGATATTAGTATCATCATCTCATAGATTGTGTATTGAGGCGGATCATTTTGTTAGATTACATTCCCACGGAGGAGCAAGATGCTGACATCTTGACAAAGGCATTGCCAAGATGTAAATTCGAGCTTCACAGAGACAGGATCGGTGGATAATCCCTTTCTTGTTGAGAGGGAGTGTTGAGAAATGGCACCAAGAAATTCCAGTTTAATTTGTCCATGAATTAAATTGTGAATTAAAATATAATTATTTTCTCATAGCAAATTGAAAATAATTAATTAAGTTTAATTAAATTAATTAATTTAGGAAATTCGAATTGGAAGTCCTTTAGAAGACATGTATATGTTCTCCCTAACTTATAGGAGTTAAGGATGAGTTATGAATGAGTTGTAATTAGTTAACTCAGTTTATTGAGTTAAGTCCAGTTAAATTAGTTCCAATTAGTTTCAGGAACTAATAGTGAGTAAACAGTCAGTTGGGACACTAGTGAACTAATTAGTGTTACTCTAGTTAACTGAAGATTCCACCATCAAAAACTCATGCATGTCAATTCTGAGAAAGACCTAGTTGAGACTAGAGTGCAGGGACAATGTACTATTTGTTTTAGATTTTTCTGAGTTGCATTGATAGTGCATGCAATCAGGAACTGATCCTTGAGGGATTGTGCTATTTTTAGAGGCTTTATTTCCCTTTAAATACAAGCTATCCTTCATAGGAATTACACATTGGAATAGAGACTTCGAGAGCTTGTGAAGAGGCTAAGATTTGGCCTTGATCTTGCTTATGAGTTGGAGATTGAACTTTCTCAATGTTGGGATTGTTCTAGAGAGAACAAGCATTGTAATTTCATCTTGATTTTCTAGATTAATATAAAACAAATAGTGGGGTTTTGAGTTGTGGCTTTCCCCGGATATTCATTGTGTTATGTGCCTTTGATTCTCTTCCTCTATTGATTATTGTTTGTTCGATATTTATGTGCTTCCGTTGTAAAGAGTAGAACTAGATTCTTGTCTCTTGTTTTAGTAGATTACATGAGCTTGTGAATCTACAAGTTTTTCTACATTGTGCATGTTACCATTTGATTTGTTAGATGACATATTTTGGCTACTCTTCAATTGAGTGGTTTTCTTTTTTAAATCACTCCTTAATGAAACCACCTTCGTTTCTAATCTTTCAATTTGATCCTCTTTCTCTTCATATCTCTTTTTCATTCCTTCTTTAATTTTCTTTGCCTCCACTAGCTATGTTTTTAATCCAATGATCTCTTCTCTTAGTCTATTCTCCTTCTCTTAGGAAATTTGTAAAACCATTTTGTGATCCTTACATGCAGTCGTTAAGCACAAGACATGCAACACATAGCCATGAGACCGGTGAAGCAGATCGGGGTTCATGTAAAGAACTTGTATAAGGTAGATGTGGAGGATTGTGTTGCATTAAGAACAAATGTGTATAAGGTGTAGAGTCGTGATGTCAGTGGAATTTGGCATAAAATACTTGGCCATTTTCATCATGATGCCCTGAATATTATGCAACAGATAACCACAAGCCTCCCCAATGGAGCACTTGAACAACAGGATGTATGCAAATGATGTAGTTTGGGGAATTACACAAAGTACACATTCTATTAGTAGGGCAACAAAGCATAGGAGGTCCTAGAAAGGATACACTCTGATGTTTGTGGACCTTTCTTGATAACCTCCACTACTAGACACAAATATTTTGTCATTTTTATTGATGACTTCTCACGGAAGTGTTAGATCTTCGTTATGCGGAAGAAGGAGGATACATTCTCCAAGTTTTTAGATTTCAAGGCACTAGTTGAGAAATAAGCTGACAAGAAGATGAAGGCTCTCAGGAGTGACAATGGAAGTGAGTACATGTCAAATGAATTTAAAAATTTCTGTGCAAAATAATGCATTCGACGTGAGTTGATAGCACCCCACAACCCACAACAGAACAAGTTAGCTAAGAGAAAGAAACGTAGCATTATGAGAGTAGTGAGGGTGATGTTGCATGACCAAGGGCTACCTCTGCACTTGTGGGTCGAAGCATGTAACACAATAGTCTATTTGTAGAACCGAATCCCTTATCAGATTTTGGGCATGATTACACTGGAGGAGGCTTTCTCGAGAGGAAGCTGGATGAGTCACCCTTCAGGATTTTTGGAGCCTCTATCTACTGCCATGTCTCCAAAGAATCAAGGAAGAATCTCAAGTAGACAACATAAATGGGGGTGTTTGTGGGTTACACATAAAGTCCCCACAACTATCGTGTGTACTATCCATCCCTCATAATGACAGTTGTGCTAAGGGATGTAAAATTTGATGAGGAGAAAGCGATGCAGTGCTCTCTTAAGAGGGAGATTAAGATACCACCAGAGGAAAAGATTTTAACTCCAAAGGAGAATCCTCAGGAAGTTGTGAAGTAGCCAAAAATTTAGGAGTAGGGAGTGGAGACAACCACTCAAGCAAAACAATCTAGAGATGGCAGGAAAAGAATGAAAGAAGATGAGAGACTTGTTCAGGATGTGAGGGAGAATGTGGGTGCTCCTTCAAATTTGCGTAGGTAGAGAAGGTCACCAGATTGGTAGACTGACTAATAGAGAAACATGTGTCAGTTGATGCAATAGGGGAGGAATACAAATCCATTGTAAAGAACAATGTTTTGGAAGTGGGCCCTAGACCAACAGATAAATAAGTTGTGGGTTCAAGATGGATATTCAAGGTAAAGCAAGTAGGAAACAAAAGCATAGAGAAGTATAGGGCCAAATTTGTGGCTAAGAGGTACTCTCAAGTTGAAGGGATTGAATATGATAAGACCTTTGCAAATGTAGCAAGGTACTCATCCATTAGATCAATTCTTTCTCTAGTTGTGTAGATGGGGTGGAAGAACCACTAGATGGATGTAAAAACAATATTCCTCAATGGATTTATTGAGGAGGAGGTGTACACCGAGCAACCAAAATGCTTTGACACTTTTGATTGAGAGTATCATGTGTGCAGACTCAAGCAAGTGTTGTACGGTCTCACGCAAGCACCCCGTGCTTGGTACACTAGGATCAATAGCTATATCAACAGTTTGGGCTTCATTACAAGTGAAGCCAATGAAAACCTCTATCATATCTTGGTAGAAGGTAAATGGTTGATTATTGTCTTATATGTGGATGAATTTATTTTAACTGGTGATGAACAACTGATCAGATCTTGCAAGGAGGACCTTGCAAGAGAATTTGAAATGAAGAACATGGGTCTCATGCATTACTTCCTTGGCTTGGAAGTATGGAAAGGCAATGGGGAATTTATTGTCTCTCAAGGAAAGTATGAAAATGAGATACTACAGATATTTTTCGTGGAGAGTTGCAAACCCATGGAGACACCTCTAGCAACCAACTGGAGGAAAGAGGATTCCACTTCAGGTGAGGAAGTGGATTCTACCATTTATTGGTGGCTAGTGGGTTCACTCATGTACCTTGTGAACACGCAACCAGATATGTGCTATGCAGTCAACCAACTGAGCCAAGCTATGGTTAGGCAAACCAAATTATTCTGGAAAGAATCTAAGAATGTTTTACGATACTTAAGAGGCACTACCCAGTTTGGACTATGGTATAAACGGACAAAGGGAGTGAAGTTGTGTGGATTCCTAGATGCATATTGGGTGGGGAGTCCATCAAACTGAAAGAGTACATCAACTGGACCTTTCAGTGTTGGGTCTATAACGTTTTTCTGGTAGAAGAGGAAGCAAATATTTGTGGCACTCAACTCGATAGAAATAGAATACATGGTTTTAAGTCAAGCAGGAAGTGAGGTGATCTGGATGAGAAATATACTTGGATTGTTTGGTCAGATGATGGATCCAACTATGATCTACTGTGATAATCAGAGTTGCATCAAGCTCTCTGAGAATCTTGTTTTTCACGATTGATCTGAGCGTATAGATATTTGGTATCACCATTTACGGGACTGTGTGCAGAGGTAGATAATGTTCTTGCAATACATTCGGACAAAGGAACAAGATGCTGACATTTTTACAAAGGTCTTGTCAAGAGGGAAGTTTGATTTCCAAAGGTGCAGGATAGGGGTGGTTGATAATCCCTTTCTTGCTGAGAGGGAGTGTTAAAAAATGCAGCAAGAAATTATCAATTTGATTTTGCTTTGATTAAATTGAGAAAATTTGAATTTCCACATCAACAAACAACATGGATGATTTTAACTTATGTCACATGGCTTATGTCACCAAGTTTACTCAGTAAATTCGAGTTGGAGGAGTTAGAGTTCAGTTAAGTATGTGTGATTGTTTATTTGTAGCAATCAATGTCGGTTATCTAAGGTTGTTTTCAATTAAATGAGTTCTAACTATTGGAGGAACTAGTGGAGAGTCAATTATGCAGAGGGACTTCAGTCAAACTTAGTGATGATCCAGTTAACTGATCAATCATCCCAAAATATCTAGTGCATGCAGATAATTCAAGTTCCAAAGTTTCAGTGGATATTCTAAGGCAATGTAACATCAATTATAGACTAGTCTTAAGTGTACAAGTTCTGCATGCAGTCAGTTGATCAACCTAATGAATTGCGCAATCCATTTTGGAGGAATTCCTAAACAATAGGGGCCTAATTCCTCAAGGAATAATGAAAGGAAATAGGAGCTCAAGAAGAGGAAAAAAATGACTAAAGTCTGGGTCACAACGTCTTAGTGAATAGACAAATAGGTTATGCACTTGCAGAATGTGCTTAATTGAGCAAAGCAATTGTTATAGACCTACATTCATTTGATTAATGTAAGCAGACATTGTGGTTTTTAGTAGATTACTTTCCCTAGAGAAAAATACTTGTTGCATGTCTGTGATCTCTTATTGCATGTCTAAATTTTTTACTTAATGTTTGCAGAGAAATAAAGTAGGTTTATGTCTTGTTATTTTTATTAAAAATTCATGAGAAGTTGCAAATATACGCCATAATTTCTACATGGTATCAGAGCAGGATTCACATTAGAGAAGAAATTTCGAAGTTATTTCTCAGGAGGCTCGAATTTGGAGATCAGTACGGTATGATTTCTTCAAATCTGAGAAGATGGCCTTCAATGGACTAAGGCTAGAGTATGCCTTGGAAGGAACATCTAATTTTTTCGCATGGAAGGATCGCATGGAGGCGGTATTGGATGAAAATGGATTTCTAGAATACATCAGGACAAATGTTGCAAAACCACAAGCATATTATGCCCAAAACCTCGTTCAGTTGAAGAAAGATGTAGCCAAGGCGAGGAGAATAATATTGGAGGGAGTACGGTATCACTTTGTCTTAAATATCCATGGAAAACAAAATTCGTTCGTAATGTGGAAAGAACTAACATAATTGTTCAAGAATAATAGTGACCACAGGAAGCTGGCGCTCAAGGATAAACTTTGAATTATCAATATTTAGAAGTATGACACAATTCCACGGTATCTAAGTAGGTTCATATAATGTCATAAAGAACTTGGCGGGGTCAGTGTAAATATCCCTGAAGAAGACTTGGTAAGCTAGCCCTTATGGGCCTTCCCAAGAGATGGAATAACTATCAAGATTTGGTGAATGGGAGGGAGAAAATATTGAATTGGGAGCGCTTATGGTCTGATTTGGTATATGAAAAAATAAGGCAAAATACGAGAGATGAGACTTCATCCAAGGTTGAGGATGAAGAAAAAATTGTATTGGATGTAAAGGAAAATAAAGGAAAAGGGAATAAATCTCAATCCAAACCAGAATCCAGTCAAGGGGGAAAGAAGAAATACTTGTCCAAAATTAAATGCTTCCATTGTCATGAATTGAAACACTATACCACGAAGTGTCCACACAAAAAGGCAAGCAATAAGACCTCAGGAGCAAAAATAGGTGAAGCTTTGGCGTGATAATTCGAGCTTGAATTTATCCCCATTGTATGCATGGCGAACATAGTGATGGGAAGCGTGTGGTACTTGGACTTAGGTGCATCGTTCCACATGACAGGGTGTAGATACTTTTTGAGTGACCTGGAAGAAAAATATTTGCAGATGAAAATCGATATGGGGGATGACAAAAGGTATAACGTGATTGGGGTTGGTACAGCCACATTTCAGAGAGAGTCAGGCTCCCCCCTCAGGCTCAAGGATGTCATGCTCATTCTGGACTTAAAGAAAAATCTCGTCTTTGTTTCATTTTTGGAAGAACATGGTTATTATGTGATCTTCAGCAAAGGAAAAGCATTCCTGAGACACATAGCCATAGGACAAGTGAATCAGATTGGGGTTCATGTAAACAACATGTATAAGCTAGATCTGGAGGCTTGTGCTACATTGAGCACAAAGGCAAAGAAGTTACAGAGCCACAATGTCGATGAACTTTGGTATAGAAGACTTGGTCATTTGCATCATGGCGTTGTTGGCTTATTGGGCCCTAACCTAGGTTCGAAAAAGTTATTAGCCAAACAAATCCCGCAGCTACCGGCCCTTTTGGCAACAGTCCGTGGAGCACGAACTGAGGTCTCACCCGAGGTAGCAGGGGAGGGTGCTGGAACTAGGTTTCCGCACCCTTGGGATGTCTTGATGTGGTCTGGAGGGGTTGCGAACCGTTCTGTGGCCTTGCGCCACTCTAGATTATTATCGGGCTTTCGCGAAGATCCACGCGGGTGTACTTTCTTATTAATGAAATTATTATAGATCTGATCTTCTGATTACAACCTTTAAGCAAACATTTAACAATAAAACCCAGTGCGCGCAATTATAAAAAGATATAGACTCATATAACAAATGCATAAATAAAAACACAATAGATCCGCAATACTTCAGAAACCACTTATCTTTATTAAAATCTTTCGCCAATACAACCAGATCTACCCTGCGCACTCAGCTGTAGGGGTCCACGCACATAGCTACAGACTCTACCAGGCCTCTACACACACAGCTGTAGAGCCTCTATCTATCTACCAACACCCTTGACTCGAACTTACAGACGCAGATAATACTATCTTCACAAACCCATAACACCAAGATCGATCAAAACCAAGAACTGCCTTTTACCCTTAGAGCCTCGC
This sequence comes from Pinus tabuliformis, assembly GCA_031772625.1. Lineage (NCBI taxonomy): Eukaryota > Viridiplantae > Streptophyta > Pinopsida > Pinales > Pinaceae > Pinus > Pinus tabuliformis. The sequence goes on along the minus strand of CM062813.1, from coordinate 845,186,359 downwards.
TCTATTTATACATTCCAATGGTCGGTGGACCATAGGCAGGCCGACTTACTTCCTATTATTCTATATTATTTCTGGGTAGACAACCCTTTGACTCGACCTATTACATTTCGCACTCCGTGCATTTCAGAGATTTACAATATTATTACCCTAACTTACAAGCTTTAAGCCCAAAAATCGTTACGCAGGGCCTCCACTACCCAATAGGCCCCCAACACAATCATCGTGACTCGTCTCGAGTCACTCATTGGTGTGGAAATACGCGCTACCTAGGCTCCGCAGTTCACCTCCTTGTGAGTGATGCACTTCGTTCTGTTGCTCCCTCTTTGTCTCCTGCAACGCTTCTTCCAGCTCCTACTCCATTGCCTCTACCAATTCACGCAACCAATGATGCTCATTCTGCTCTGCTCGGTTAACACAGAACACCCCCTCATAGGATTTTAGCTCTAGCTGGGGTGCCGCATACGGGAACTCCTCGCGCCATAGTAGAAAATTTCCAACATCTGGTCTACTATACGCACTATCTATTGTAGCTTGTGTTGCAATTTTGCAAGACCATTTCTTCTGTCTGTGAGATCCCAATCTTCAAGGTGCACCAGAGATGAACTGTTAACGGAAATTTCATCATTTGTCTCCGTATGTACAGTCTTTCCCTTATCGTTTATAGTTCACTGGCCAACCCATGGGTTAAGCAGTGTCATCCGGACCAGTTCTGCTTTGTGTCTAGGAATTTTCGGCATGTCCCCTACCATCGGTGCTAAAATCTACAGCTCCATTGGCCATATCACAACCCTCGGGCTTACTCCTTGAGCGTAAATAATGAACAGTTCCATATCGGCTGGAAGGCACAATAGCTTACTTTTCTCAAAATCACAGCTCATTTGGCGGATGCCTCCCTGTAATTTATAAGTGTTTTGAAATTCAAATTCAGTTGTTCCCTCCAGTTCTGGTGCCATAACGTTAAGCCTGCGGTAGATCGGTTCAGATCTGGTTTGTACCTTGTCTCTCAATTGCCCGCCACCCACTTCTTTTCGCCATGAGTCAGACATCTTATCATGAATAGTGACAGCAATGGTCACCTCTCTGCTTGTCAACACAACAGCGCATCCCCTTCCGCGCAACCGCGACCCTTGTGACAGACCAAATCTACGCACACCCCAGTTGTTGCGCAGCTTCCCCCCAGACTGCTTTATCGTCCCGCGCTCTCTTTCAACTGGCTGGAGCGGTGAGACTGTCCTTCAGGCGGTTAGTCAGGCAGTCGGCCCACCTGTGTAGAGCTTCAGGTGATTGCCATTTACTCTTCCCAGGAAGGGGTCTCCATTGAGCTTGGCAAGCTGGACCGCGCCTCCATCTGTAACTTCTTTGACTACATAGGGTCCCAACCAATGCATTTAGAGCTTGCCAGGGAATTTCTCGAACTTGCTGTCATATAGTAAGACTAGATCATTCTCCTTGAAAGTGTGCACCTTGATATGGCGATCATGCCAAGCTTTCTCTCACTGCTTCTATACCTGCTAATGGAATCCGGCCAAAAACTGTTCCTCCTCAAGTTCCTCCAGTTGTGCAAGCCGTTCTTCCAAAGCCCCGCGGTCTGCCATGCTTGTCATTGCCGCAATTCGCAAACTAGGTACAATGTATTCCATTGGTATTATGGCGTCCATGTCGTAGACTAACTGGAAAGGTGTCTAGCCCATCAAATTATTGCACATGGTTCAGTATGCCCATAGCACAGCGGGGATGCGCAAGTCCCAATCGTTTAACTGCGCATTGCATACCTTGGTCAACGCAATCTCCAAAATCTTGTTGAATGCTTCGACGGTCCCATTCGCTTGTGAATGGTATGGCGTACTCTGTTGATGATATATCTAGAATTCCTCAGTGAGTGCGCTGATAGTCTCATTCAGGAAGTGCGTTCCACAGTCGCTCATTAGAATTTTGGGACATCCAAACCGTGTCAACACATTCTCGAATAAAAATTTCACAGCTGTAGCAGCCCTGCATTCCTTAACTGGTTGTGCTTTGGCCCACGGGGTCAAGTATTCTGTCGCAGTGATGATATAGCGTGCACCCGTCTTCCCTTGAGGTGCGATAGGCCCCACAAATTTGATTTCCCATTTTTCAAATTGTTGCAGCATCATCTGTGGTATGAGTGGCATTTCGTCCCTCCACGATGGTTTCTCAGTCTGTTCACATACATCGTAGGCCCGACAGTATGTTTTTGAATCTTGATGTAGAGTTGGCCACCATAGTCCGGCGCGGAGAATCTTCTATGCTATGGCGCGTCCTGCATAATGTCCTCCTACAGCCCCCCCATGTACTTTGGAAAGGATCTGTCCTCACTCGAATTCAGGTACATATCTGCGTAATATTTCATCGTTACCCATTTTGTAGAGGTGCCCTGCAATAACAGTAAAGTCTGCTGCGCGTATTACCAGTTCCTTCTTCTGCTGCACAGAATACCCCGGCGGCACAGTTCCTATGGTTAAGAAATGGATTATATCCTCAAAGTGGCCATCTGCGATGCGCATGGCATAGAGTTTGCGTCAGGTAGTCCCTCCTCTAAGTTTGTGGGCTCTTCACCGTTCTCAATTTGGGACAGGTGATCTGGGCCGGCATTTAGACATCCTGGCTTTACGATGACTTCAAAATCATATTCCTGAAACAATAACAACCATCGACAAATGCGCCCCCCAACACAGGCTTATTGACTAAGTATTTTAACGCTGAATGATCAGTATACATCTTAAAGTGTCCCCCGAGCAAATAGTGGCAGTATTTCTGGAGCGCGTACACCATTTCCAACCCCTCACGCTCAGTGGTGGAGTAGTTCTTTTCAGCTTTGGACAATCGTCGGCTTGCGAATGCGATTGGGTGATCAATTCCTTCCGCTCCTTCCTGTGTGAGTACCGTGCCCAGCGCGATACATGACGCATCAACATGTACGTGAAATTCGATGTCCCATTTTGGAAAGACCAAAATGGGCGCTGATGCCATCTTTTCCTTGAGAGTTTCCAAACTTTTGTTACATTCCTCACTCCAACAATAAGTGGCATCCTTTTTCAACAATTGTTCCATCGGTGTCGTGATCTGTGCATAGCTCTTGATGAACTTTCGATAGTACCCAGTGTGTCCCAGCGTGGCGCACAATTGTTTGACACTTCGCGGCGCTTGCAAATTGAGTATGACAACGATCTTCGCTAGGTCTACCATCAGGCCTTACCTGCAGACCACATGGCCGAGCAAGTTCCCGAAGGGGACGAGGAAAGTACACTTCTTTAGATTTAGCGCAATCTGGTGCCGTCAGCAAGTATCCAACATTAACCGTAAGCTCATGACATGTTTCTTGACTAACCCAAATATGGTCCAATCATCAAGATATACTTCCAAGAAATTATGTATAAATTCCTTGAATGCAGCTACCACAACGCGCGAGAATATTGTCGGTGCGTTCTTCAGTCCAAAGGGCATCACAGTGTACTGAAAACAGCCCCATTCGGTGGCGAAAGTTGTTTTACTCCTGTCCTCTGGCGTGATCTTGATCTGGTGATACCCCGAGAAACCGTCCGTGAAGGAGTAGGCTTCCTGTCCACCCACATTTTCCAGTACCTCGTCTGTAAATGGCGTCGGAAAGGGATCATTAACACATGCATCGTTGAGCTTCCTGAGATCCACGCAGATGCGAATTTCACCTTTCTGTTTTTTCTCCTGTACAACCATAGGACTTACCCAGTTGGATTCCTCCACTGGTTCAATTATTCCTGCTGCAAGCATTTTTTCCAACTCTTCGTGGACCTTTGCTTTGTATTTTGGATTCAACCGATAAGGTCGCTGCTTGACTGGCTTCGCGTCCGGTTTCAGAGTTATCTTCATCATCCCTAGGTCGTCGAGGATTCCTTTTAACTTTGTGATTTTAGTTGGGAATAAGTCTTGATATTCTCGAAGTAACTCGACGACCTTTTCCACCATGGCATCATCCCAATAGTCCCCAAGCATCGCATACTTTGGCTCCTCCTCCATACCAATGTTCACCTGTTTTGTTTTCAGCGGCGCAGTGATGTTGGGGTCCTTGAACCTTGTGGCTCCCCTCTGTTTCTGGAATAGTGATGTTTCTGGGGTCATCATCATCATCCTCTATCTGTATGTTGTAACATTCCAGGGCCTGGCTCAACTAACGCGACCAATCTGGCTACACTATTTCTTCTGGTTCCAATGGTACCTTGAAAATGGCGGCCTTCACAACTTGCAATGCATCATCAACAATATCCATCCATTGGTCCTCAAATAAGAATGTCAATAAGAACCCATCACGTAAGATATCTCATTCGTCCGTACCATGTTGGAGTTTTTTTTCAGTATACCAGTTCTGTGGGATGACATCCAAGGTATGATAAAATAAGTGTACCCACTCTAGCTGGGGCTATTCTCCATATGCCTGGGTCCATCTGGTGAGGTGCATGCGCAGGTCATCACGTCCATTGTATTTCTTAGTTATTCGTAGTTTTGGCTTCCCAAACCTTATCTGCATCATCCGCCTTCAATCGCGCCAGTCTTCAAGGGTTCCTTCATGCGTCCCCCACCAACGCGCTGGCGTCGCACGCAATGCCCATTTTAATGCATTGAACTGATGGTGCTCTGGTACCGTGCATTCAAACTTGTTTAGGAATTCATCTACCGTCGTCAGCCCATCATACATCGGCAGTTCTCAATCCTGATATTTTACGTAATACAGAGACCTAGTCATCATGTTGCAGTTTAACGTTGTTACCCCGTTTAACCGATTATGCCACCACTTGTCTTTTTCATCTGAATCTGCAGTGCGGGACTCTATATTCAGATTGACCCAATCTTGATTTCATGCTGATATTTTACGTAATACAGAGACCTAGTCATCATGTTGCAGTTTAACGTTGTTACCCCGTTTAACCGATTATGCCACCACTTGTCTTCTTCATCTGAATCTGCAGTGCAGGACTCTATATTCAGATTTACCCAATCTTGATTTCATGCAGTGATCTTATAGATGCAATCCAGTTCATCATCACTTCCTTGGACGGGTTCCATGTAGCGCGCTCCTTCAGCCGGGTCTAGCGGAATAACTATGCGGAGTGACTTCTTCTCGAATATCATTTTCCGCTTCTTTAAATTAATGACCCCATTCATATCTGTGGCCCAGTCTATCCCTAACAATGCAGGGTAAGGGCTATTGTCATCCATGATTTCTATTACCTCAAAGTCTGTTTGTGTGCTCGTGCCTTCTATATCTACTGTGATTCCTTGCAGTCTCCCCATGGGCAAGATCTTTTGTTGGTTTTCCATCCGCAATTGAATAGGAGACCATTGCAGTGTGGGCTTGCCCATGTGCTCCCAAGTCTGTTTAGGTAGCACATTTGCATCCAAGCCTAAGTCCAAGATAACCTGATCCATCTCATAGGCGCTGATTTGCGCCGTTAACCGCATCTCCCATCTAGTATGCGAAGCATGTTTCCCTAATTTTCAGACCATGCGGGGTTCACTTGACCCTGCGCATCTAGTTATCAGCTCTTGTAATCCTTTAACCACCCTACTATCGTGAAGCAATTTCATGCATGTCTCTAAAAAGGTAGTTAGCATTGAGGGATCCCTTTCCGACTCGGGTTGATCCTTACTACCTGGGGTAGAGACCTCCGCGAAGCTCTTCCTAGCTTCCAAATCTGTCTCCTTACAAACCCCGGCATCGTCCTTGGTTAATTTCCTCTTATCCTCCCCTGTGGCTGCGCCACTTCTGAGCACCATGTTCACGTTGGGGTCTTCCTCGCACGGTTCGGCCCTCATCATTTGGACATTCTGCATCGCCGTAGGTTGCGCTGCCCTCTTCTCATGTATCTGTGCTATCAATGTGGGGCAATCTATCATTTCATGATCGAACTGCTCGCAGTAAGGGCATGATATTCTGGTCAATTTGGTACAGTCCCGCGTGTAGTGTCCTGGTCCACCACAGTTATAGAAGATTAGCTACCTGCGGCCCCTTCCTGGCCCCATTCCCCATCCTCGTCCTTGCCCTTGGAACCCACCGCATGCCATCACTGTGGCTGGATCCTGACCTCGCACCTTAGTCTGAATCCTGTAGGCAAGTGTTCGATCCATCAATAGTTCATAACTCTGGTAGTCCCATTCATCATGGCCCACCGATTTGCAAAAATTGCAAAATAGCTGTTGGGGGTCTGGGTAAAATTTTGCAGTAGGTGACAATTGTCTATGGTGTGCTTTCCTCCCTCCTGACAGATTGCGCACTAGAGTGAGGGCATCGCGCTTGGCCCTACCTATGCTTCTGGTCAAAATGGCATTGTCCCCCCCCCTGCCAAATAATTTGCGAATATCGGACAATGATCCTTATCGTGACCATGGCCTTTGCATTTCACACACCACACTTCTTCTCGTGCTTCTGGGCAGGGTGCCTTTTCTTGTTTTAAATTCTGCATTTCTAAACACAGGTTTTGTATTTGCGCGTGGATTTGTTGAACTCCCAACCCCGGATCTTGTATTGGAGTTTCATGCAACCTCATCGCTGTCTCTAATGCTTCAGCCTGGGTTGAGATCTTTTGCTGTGACAGTGTCGTCCTCAGATGTGGTGTCAATGACGCCACAAACCACGTACAGTGTTGTGCATCCATCAGCGTCATGTTCGCCTCGCAGATTGTACTTTTCAATCTTTGATCTAGATCCCATGGGGTTTCACCAAGCATCATCGTGATCTCCTTGAACCCGATGATCGACTGCGTTTCTGATTTCAGCCGGCTAAACTCTTTTTTCAATGCCTCCCAAATCTCCGTTATTCCTGCATTTGGGTGATCACTCGAGTGCTTTATATACCATGTCAACGCACGGTCCTGCAACGCGCTAACCAGAGTAGCCTTTTTGATGTTATCATCCATAACTCTGTGCGCTTCCCACACTACCCTTACTACGAACCAAAACTGTTATGGATCTTCGCTTCCTGCTCCTTTGAATACTGGTAGCTTGATCGCGCTTGTCATTTTTAACTCCTCTACACGCGGGTATGCTAGAGCCTATTACGACCTCGTACCACTTCTGATCCAAACAATCTTCAATCTCTTTCTTTGTAAGGCTTCAAAATTCCACCATCAGACATCCCTTAGGCCAATCCCAGTCCCGGCAACGGAACCATTTGTTGGCTTATTGGGCCCTGACCCAGGTTCGGAAGAGTTATTAGCCAAACAAATCCCGCAGCTACCGGCCCTTTCGGCAATAGTCCGCGGAGCACGGACTGAGGTCTCACCCGAGGTAGCAAGGGAGGGTTCTGGAACCAGGTTTTCATACCCTTGGGATGCCTTGATGTGGTCTGGAGGGGTCACGAACCGTTCTGTGGCCTCGCACCACTCTGGATTATTATCGGGCTTTCGCGAAGATCCGCACAAGTGTACTTTCTTATTAATGAAATTATTATAGATTTGATCTTCTGATTACATCCTTTAAGCAAAAATTTAACAATAAAACCCAATGCGTGCAATTATAAAAAGATATAGACTCATATAATAGATGCATAAATCAGAACACAATAGATCCGCGATACTTCAGAAACCACTTATCTTTATTAAAATCTTTCGCCAATACAACCAGATCTGCCCTGCGCACTCAGCTGCAGGGGTCCGCGCACACAGCTGCGGACTCTACCAGGCCTCTGTGCACACAGCTACAGAGCCTCTATCTATCTACCAACACCCTTGACTTGGACTTACAGATACAGATAATACTGTCTTCACAAACCCATAACACCAAGATCGACCAAAAACAAGAACTGCCTTCTACCCTTAGAGCCTCGCTCTATTTATACATTCCCATGGTTTGCGGACCATGGGCAGGCCGACTTACTTCCTATTATTCTATATTATTTATGGGTGGACAACCCTTTGACTCGACCTATTACATTTTGCGCTCTATGCATTTTGGAGATTTACAATATTATTACCCTAAATTACAGGCTTTAAGCCCCAAAATTGTTACGCGGGGCCTTCGCTACCCAACAGGCACCTTGAAGATTATGTAGCTAATAACCACTTGCCTCCCCAAAGGAGCACTTGAGCAACATGATGCTTGCAAAGTATGTACTTTAGGGAAGTACACAAAGTCCACATTCCATGAGGAGGACTACAAAGCACATGCATTCCTAGAAAGGATCCACTTTGATATTTGTGGACCTTTATTGACATCCTCCACTTCCATGCACAAATATTTTGTAATTTTTATTAATGAATTCTCATGGAAGTGTTAGATATTCTTCATGCAGAAGAAGGAGGAGACATTGTCCAAGTTTGTAGAGTTCAAGGCACTGGTTGATAAATAAATGGGTAAGAAGGTGAAGGCTCTCAGAAGCAATAATGGAGGTGAGTATGTGTCGAATGAATTTAAAAATTTATGTGCAAAAGAAGGCATTTGACGAGAGTTGACAACACCGCACAACCCACTACAGAACAAGGTGGCTGAGAGAAAGAACCATAGAATTGTGGGAGAAACGACGGCGATGTTACATGACCAAGTCATACCTCTTCACTTGTGGGTTGAACCATGCAACACAATAGTCTATTTGTGGAACCAGAGTCCTCATCATATTCTGGGCATGATTACACCAAAGGAGGTTGTCTCGGGGAGGAATTCGGATGTGTCACACTTCATGATTTTTGGAGCCTCTGTGTACTTCCATGTCTCCAAAGAATCAAGGAAGAAGCTCGAGCCAACAATAAAATTGGGGTTATTTTTGGGTTACACAGAAACTCCCCACAACTACTTTATGTACTTTCCATCCCTCAAAATGACAGTTGTGTGAAGGGATGTAAAATTTAATGAGGAGCAAGCAATGTGGTGCTCTCTTCAGAGGGAGATTCGGATCCCACTATAAGAGGAGCTTTTAGCTTCGAAGGAGGAGCCTCGGGAAGTTGTGGAGTAGAAACAAATTGAGGAGCAGAGAGTGTAGACATCCACTCAAGAAGAACCATCCAGAGAAGGAAAGAAAAGAACCAAGGAGGTTGAGAGACTTGTACAGGATGTGAGAGAGAATGTGGGTTCTCCTTCAATTTTTCACAAGCAGAGAAGGTCACTAGATCAATACACTCACAACATGGCTCTAATGAATGAGACTGTAGAGACTAGGCCATCCTCTTTCAAGGGATCAATAGAGAAACCTGTGTGGGTTGATGCAATGGTGGAGGAATATGAATTCATTGTAAATAATAGTGTTTGGAACTGGTCCCAAGACCAGCAGATAAATCATTTTTGGGTTCAAGATCGATCCTCAAGGTAAAGAAGGAAGCAAACGAAAGAATAGAGAAGTACAAGGCTAGATTTGTGGCCAAGGGGTACTCTCAAGTTGAAGGGATTGACTATGAGAAGACCTTTGCTCTTGTAGCAAGGTACCCATCCATTAGATCAATTCTTGCTCTAGATGCATAGATGGGGTGGAAGATCTACTAGATGGATGTAAAAACATCATTCCTTAATCGATTTATTGAGGAGGAGGTGTACATCGAGCAACCAAAATGATTTGAGACTTTTGATTGAGAGTCTCATGTGTGCAGGCTCAAGCGAGCATTATACGGTCTCAAGCAAGCACCTTGTGCTTGGTACACCAGGATCAATAGCATGCACAACAAGGCCGGTTCTCAATTGCATCCACACACACAAGCCTTCCTCCTAGAAATCAAGGGCCTCTAACCACACGCGCAAGCCTTCCTCCCAGCAACTAGGGCAGAGTATAGGGAAAACCAATGGACCTTCATCTCTGAACATATTCCAATTTTTTGCACACCTTATTTAGCACCTGTAAGACTTTTCCAAGCCATAGAAAGTATCATAAACAACTCTACAACCTCTTATTTATCTCATACAAGACATAAACTTCATGAGTGTAGGAATTGCATCAAGTAACATCAATCATCTAGCCCAGCGTTAGAAATGAGCTTGATACATCATAATAGCCTCTACAATACTGCTGCAACATCATGACACTAATGATCATGACAAGACCTCCAAGAATGTGCAATCTCTTTATGCAAGTATTGGGTCTCCTCCATCTAGTAGGTAATCTTTAGGAGTGAACATGAGCTAACATGAGAGTTATCTTCAAACTCTCTAACACCATGATAAACTATTGCAACCCTATGACAACATGACATACATCAAGAATGCATCTATACAATCATATGAATCATTATATCCATCAGGTGACATTAATGACAACATCAACTTGCAAACACTTGGACATGTAGCAACATAATGCAAGAGAAAAAAAATCAAGACTAATTAGTAGAAGATGCATAAAACAATAATATTCCCTTAAGCAAGAAAAAAAAGAAGACATGCATTCATCAGGTATACAAATCGTTTCTATGGTTACTATTATTTGTGCAATGAATTTGGACATAAAACAATTGAATGCAAAATGTATGCAAAGAACAGTAAAAATGACTCAAGAAGATACAAACCATTTCCGCCATTTCTTGGTCATAGAAAGTGTTACCTATGTAGAAACCCTGGCCACAAATCCAAATATTGCAAGCTTCCAAATACCCTAAAGTGCTCTAAACATAAGGTGGAATCCACTCCAAGCATACCAAACAATGAGCCAAAAGGAAATGCACACAATAGCAGGCAATCTACTAAAGTGTGGAAGAGGAAGAAAAAGGGGTAGTCAATGATTTCAATGACAAAGTGAAGTTAGCATGACCTTAGTGGGGATCTTCTCATGAAAGCAATGAATAATTTTATCAATGAGAGTGTTAGAGAAGGAACATCTCATGGGAGATAAATCTCAATAGTTTCTTGACAATATACTGCATATTTTGATGTCTCTGTAATAAAACTTTAGTGAAAAGGAATAAGAAAGCAACATATGGTTGTTGAGCTTAGAGTATTGCATTTGGAACGATATGTGTGAGCATTTGGGCTTGAAGTAGCATCAAATGGGAATCTAGGATAATGATGATACTCTACTATACCTACAACAGACAAGAACTGTGCAAGAAGATTGGAACATGCATATTTTGAGAACACTTTTGACAACCCTAGAATTCTTGACAATATACACTCTTTGAAGCATATTCATTAGATATATATGGTTGATTGTATGCCAAATAGATTGAAGCCAATTTGAACAAAGGCCACCTCAATTATGGCTAAAATTCATTATTATATTTTCAGTGAAGGAGTGGGTTACTTGGTTCATGATTTGAAGGGTTTACAAAATGATGTGACATAATGAATTCTAACAATACTAGCATATAAAGCTTAGTGCATATTTGGAAGAAAGTCTAAACTATTCTTGGGATTGATATATATATATATATATATATATATATATATATATATATGTGTGTGGAAAGGATATGCTTGTACTTTGGCTTATTTGGAATTTGGTTAGTATGTGTGATGGCCCAAGCACTTTATGCATTGGAAAGTGTTTGAAAGATGGTTAAATGATAAATCTAGCACAATTCCCACAATATCAAAATGCTACTCTGCAAGCTGAAAAAAAAGGACTAGAATGTGGTAATTTCTCTATCCTCACTTTTTGAAGGCCAAATAGGTCTTTGGACAACTGAGATAGTGGATGAGGTGCTTCGTGACACAAAGGAAGCTAAAAATAAGAAGGCTAAGCAAGGTCCTTTGATATCAGAAAGAAAATAAAAGCGGAAGCTTACAAAAAGGAAGAAACAGACACTAAAGGACAAATAAGTTGGTGTTAAAAGGTCGAAGTTGACACCAATCACCAAATCCAAGCCTGTGATTTTGTGTAAGTTCTACATTAAAGGGTGGTGTGCACAAGGTACATAATTTTCTTTCTCACATAAGAAATTACATCATACTTATGAAAGTATCATATCAATCACTATTGTTTGAAAGGGGATGAATGCCCATTTTCACATGATCTCTCAACTTTTCCATGCAAATTTTACCATATAAGGGGCTATTTTTTGGAAAAAGATATGTGTTTCTTCTACCATAAGTCGATTACAAATATTTTTTTACAGGATCGTTTAAAGCAATCTAAGTGTTGATAGTGTTGGAATTCACTGAAAATCAAAGGGTATCCCTGGTATGAAGTGCCAATTAGACCCCACACCATTTGGAGTAGGAACCCGATCCCAAAATTTAGGTCAGCTACCATAATCTTAAATATTTTCCTTGGTTGTGTTAGGTTCCTATAGCAATAGGTTTCATTTTTCATGATTGACTATGGAAGTGCCAAATATGTTCATCCTTGCATGCTGCAAAGGTTCCATATTTTGTAGAACAAAAGAAGAAGATTAAAAAATGAGAAGAGGGTATGCCTTAAAAGAAAAATCAAAGGGCAAAAAGAGTAAATTGGTCAACAAAAGCAAAGAAAATGAACCCCAAACCAAAAGACCAGGAAAGTGGCTAGTCAAAATGCCACTGCTATCTTATTTGCAAGCTCACAATGTGCAAATACTGTTGTTTATCACACTTGATGGATGGCCCAACAGTTCAATCTGGACCATGCCATGTTTGAATTTCCTGCTGTAGAATAGAGAATGAATATCTGTCCAAATAGTTTAAGCTTGGCAGATGAGTAGATAGATAGAGAAAATAAGGAGCTCAACTGCTTAATCTGGGCCCTTGGAAGAGATAAGGGTAGACTTAGATAGGAGGGCAGTCAAAAGAAGAGAGGACAATCAGGGTTTGCTAGTCCAAATGCACCCAATCAAAAGGAGGAAAAAATGTTAGGTGTATTAGGCTGGGTAGGCAGTTTGAGGTTGCAGAAGCAGGTGGGTGCTCACTTTTGTCTTGTCAAGAAAGACTCATATCATCAGTGACATAAGTACTAAGGCAGTTGTTGGACTGTAGAACAATGGAAGCATGACTAATTTCCCTTTCATTCCCCACAAATCATTTACTAACATCCCCTCAAGGAGCTTGGGATCTGCCCAAGGGTCCTGTTTCACTTCATTTCATGATAAATGCTGAGTTGAATCTTGACTCCACTTAGTGGAAAGAAGCCACATTTCTTGTGTAAAAATCATTCCAAACTCCTTTCATTTCCCTATGCCTAAGTTTCATTCCACATACTTAGCATTCACCCATACAATTTCAATTCACAAGGTCATATTAACCTCTAATTCTATTATATAGCTCCCTTAATCATTTCCCTATCCCTATAGTACAAAAAACTATATAAAAACCCCAAAAAAGTATAAATATCCCCACCCCTTGGCACTATAGCCATATAACCTAAGTTTGGGAAATACTAAAGTCCATTTGGGACTTATATTAGCCCTTCCGCGTATGTACCTTGGGATTAATTTAACATCTGGTTAAATTAATAACCATGCGCGCCCCCCCTCACACATAAGCCATACTTTATTTACCTTCCGCGCTCATATATTTCGGGGTTTGTTTGATATTTTGATTAAACAAATAAACTATATCCCCGACGCCGAACACATAACCCATATAAATCTAAAGTTTTATACCCCGCATATATTGTTAAAACGTTTAAATATGCGTGGGCCCCCGTCATTTCAAACCCCGCAACTTTAATGTCCCGACCGCCGTCTGATCTAGGGCCTTAAATCTAACGGTGGGCGGCAATATCACATGCCCTGATCCGCCGAAGATTAGTGTGCGGGGGATGGGCAGTATTGTTGCCGTACCCCCGCCATGCGTCAATCTCCCGGCGTGATCGGAGGCCCCCTCTGCAATACCGCCCGAGGCCAAGAGCGGTGCGGGGAAAACCGGAAACCGCCTGCCACCTACCCCCTGACGTCAGCTCCCCGTCACCTATGACATCATGTCCACATCGGCCCGCCGCTGCCCTCTACCGTTGCCACATCACCCGCTCACGTCACCACCCCGCCAACGTGTCATCTGCCACGTCACTATCCTCGTCAGCTTCCACGTCACCGTCCCGTACCCGCTGCGCGCCAAAATACGTCATGCTGACGTCATCAATCAAACACGCCAAAAAGCGCCGAAATGTCCAAAATTCGATAAAAAGTCGTGAAAACGACTATTTTGTTTGTTTTCTATTGTGCGCCCGTGGAGCCTTTTGCATGAAATTTTACGTCCAAATCGCCCAACAACCTGCACAGTGCATCACCCGGTGAATTCGGCTCCATAGTCCGACCCTGCAGCTCGAAGTTGTACCTGCTAACCGTTCTTCGCGCCATATAAATAGGTATTTACCATCTGTTCACCTGCAAACCCTGTTTTCCACAGTTTATCCATTAAAGTTGTTTGAACACCTGCGAATTCAAACCAAAAAGGCACTTGAGCTCCTAAAATTCCACCTGTTAACTCACTTATTGACCCTTTGTTCAAGTGCAACCCGGCAAATTTGCCCTCCTCTGCAAATTCCACCATTTAAATACATTTTAAGCTTGTCTCCACCGGCGGAGTCTATAAATTGCCCATGTATTCACTCCCTTTGTCAAAATTCTCTGCAAGATTTCACTCATTTGGCCAAAATCAATCCCATTCCCTCTGCAGTTTACCCACAGAGCCTATCAATCCAGTGAAATCATTTAAAAGCCTCTCTAAATTCTGCAAATTTGCCTTTTTATCATAAACTACACACAGTGAAGGCCAGTTCTATATCTAAGCTTATTCTACAGCTTCCTCACAAAGTTTCTGAGGCAATTCTCACTGTTCAGCTGTTTCACCAATCCAAATTTCAAATTACAGACATAGAGCATACAACATGGCCACTCCAGCAGCATTGAACATTGCTCCTCTAAATGCACCTCACAAGGAACTTGAAGCATTACCCCTAGCTGATAGAGACCACCTTATTCAAGATTTGGTTGGGGACAGAAACCACTTGCAGACCTTCTGTCAGCTGAGAAATAGTTTTTTGAACAACTGTGATATGTATGGGATATGGGAATCTAACCTGCCCATTTACTTCCTCCCTTCTGTCAACATTTTCCCTGAGATAATTCATCTCTGTGCTGAAAACTATGAGCCAAATCAAAGAGCAATCAAGTCTCCATCTGGGAGCATTCTTTTCCAAATAACTCCTGATTCAATCAACCAAATGCTTAACTTCAAGCAAACTCAGCTTCTGATGCCTCTTTCTATGAAATACCTGCTTGATGAAGGTCCCAAACTCTCCACCTCAGAGATAGCCAGAGTTGCCAAAATATTCATGAGAGCGGATCGCCAGCCTATAGAGCCACCTCCTTTTCTCTATGTCAATTTCAATGAAGTAGGGAAACTACTGGTAGACATGATATCCTATGTTCTAGGTTTCAAAACAAGTGAGCACATTGATGAAACCATTCTGGTCCTATTGTCTGCATATAGCCTAGGACAGCCTCCTGCTGTCAAGTACAACTATGCTAAATTTATCTCCAACAAGATACATGACCAACTACTGAAACTGGATAGGGAGGGAGTCTTCAAATACTCATCATACATTTATCATTTGTTCATGTATTATCAGCCAGACTGCTTCCAGTGCCCCATCAAAAGATTGGACTCTAAAGGGGAAAAGAGGTCTGTAATTTTCTGGACCTCAGTCTTTCATGAAGTCCAGAACTCCCCCTACTCTTACTGTGAGTTTATTGACATGTTTGTCTATCCAGTCTCTTGTCTTCTAAAGAGAACTCCTCCTGCTAGACTATCCTGTGACATGCAGAAAATATTGCAGCTTTCAAAGAACTACAAAATAGGTGACTGGTACTTTTACCAGAATCACACTATCATTAGGATCTATGGCTGTGAGCTCTGTCCCTACAGGCTCCCAAGGTATGTGCCAATGAGACTCTTTGCCTTGGAGTATTACAGGAAACTCATCAATTCAGACTTAACTCATTTTCATAGTGCCAAGAAGAAGGCTCGCCTGAAATTCAGAGACCAACTAGGCCCCTTTGTCATGAACAAGAAAGAAGGTTGGCAAGATGCTGATCAAATATTGGGGCAGAAACTCAAGTTGAAAAGGAGTTTCTAGTGGGTTCCTTATGACCCAAATGGCTTTATCAGTGCTAGAAAAGTAAAATATAGGCTGACAACCTATGAACATTGTAAAATCCCATAGATTGAACAATTTTCCAACCAAGATGAGTGGGTGCAAGGTACACTAGTTGAGGAATTCACTCAAGAAGAAATAATGGAGCAAAATGTCAAAGATTTAGAAAAAACTCTTGACTTGGATTCTTTTGACCAGGTAACATTCAAACTGCCACAACAAGTCGGAGAAGGCCCATCTACTGCTGCAGCTTCACAAGCTGCCCAAGAAAGATCTACATCAGCAACAGGTACAGCAAAAGGCAAGGAGGTAATGGATGCAGGGCAGGAAACAGTGACAGAACAACCTACTACCTCAAAGGAGCAGGGTCAAGGACAAGCCCCTCCACAGCAAACTGAGGCACTACAAGTGCCAGCTTTACAGACTCCCGTTAATGAGGAAAGAGGTAAGAAGCGGGACCGAGAGGAGACTACACCTGCTAGTGGATCAACACAGCAACCGGAAGCCAAAAGACAAAGAGTTGATCCTCAAGTTGAGGAGGAAATTAGTGAAGAAGTGATAGAGAGTCCGAGGAGAGAGAGGGAAACAAGCCAGCAGACACCTACTAGCTCATTCCAGCAAGAGCAAGAGAGGCAGCATGGTATGGAGGTGTCTTCCTCAAGACAGCAAAGCAAGCAACCGCCTGGCATCAAAGCAACTTTCATGGAAATCAAAGCTCAGAATGAACTGTTAAGAGTACAGCTATATGATCAGTTTCTCAAGGCAACACCCTCCAAACAACAAAGATTAATGGCAGCCTATGACTTTAAAGAGGAGAAAATGATACTAAGTCATTTCAAGCCAAAGATCCCACAGCCCCAGACAGCTGCAGACTATATAAAGACAAGCTTAGAGGTCCTCTCCAAGGACATACACCCGATGGACCTGTTAGCTTTGCTATGCCAGAGGATCCATGGTGGCTGTTGAAATCCACAAATTATGGCCAAAAACCTCCCTCCGATCAAAAAACTGCAAGAGGAAAGTCCTTGAAGGGGCGGAAATACATTATCGGGAGGCACAATTGCTCTAAAATCATTAACAAATTCAAAAAACAAGCTTAAGGATCCGCTGTAATCTCGGTCGTTGGATCTGGCCGATCAACGATCCAGATCGCGTCGGCATTTCGCAATCGGAGGAGGCAGGCAGCGGCAGCGAGGTGGTATCGCCGATGGGCGATCGCCGATATCGCATCGGCACTTTCAAGAGGGCGGGGCTTTAACATAAGTTATGGTGCGGGCCGACGGGCCAGACCCGATATATGCACAACACTCCATTTCATATTTTTTCAAGTCCGCGCCCTTAGCGTTTTCAATGTATTTTGTGTATTTTCTTTATATAAAGAAAATACAAAAGGAAGCGTTGGTGGGTGCCTTGCGATGCGAGAAGTCCGGACCTGATATCATTCAGTGCTCCATTTTATAAACTTTCAAGTCCGTGCTGAGGCCATTTTCATTGATTTTGGGCGCGTTTTCTGTGTATTTTTCAAATTTCAAGGAACAGAGGACCGGCCGGCTACTATACGCGACTGTGACCCGAGAGGCGACCCGATAGAGGAGTTATGCATGAATGAGCCTTTGGTGCTCAAATGAGGCAAAGGGGGCACAATTTCTCAGCGGCGCGGAATGTGTTAAAGCAAGCATGGGGCAGTACAGCACAGCAGCGGCTGCAATTAATTCACAACATGGCCGCATGGAAAGAGGACATGCCTTGGGCAGATAGCAGTAATTATCAGTCATGGACTTCGTCCATATCACACGCTTCCTACTCAGAGAAGAACCGACGAACTGCAGAAAGGGTCAATTTATTCAATAAAGCATGCAGATCGTAGCAGAGGCCCTTTTTTAACTGTAAATGTGGTTGGTGGCCATTTATGGGCTCCTCCACGCATCACCAGCAGAGCAATTTTGTAAACAAACTCCATATATACCCAAAAGAGGGATGTAAGAGGTTGATGAGTGTTAGATGAAGAGAACCCTGTTGTAAGGTTCAACTTCTGGAGACTGTAACTACTTTGTAACCTGCAACGTCTGGTCTTCATGTCCAACTAATACAAGCTTCTTTTGTTGTTTATTGCTCACTTTCCACTTCTCTTTCTTGTTCCAGGCTGTGCCTGTTTGCATTTGTTCTATTGCTGTGAATGTTTAGCATCAGAGAGGCTGTCATCCCACCTCTGTGTTAGGATTTAGCATGTATCATAGAACATGTGTGCAGGTTTATGTTGTTTAATGCATAAGAGAGTTGTCATCCTGTCTCTGCATTAGAAACTAGATTTACAAACCTCTTAACTAGTTGCAGCCGGCCATCACAGGGTCCTGTGCATCTGCTGGTGTGGTCAGTATTCTCCATTATCACCTTATCCTCAAACTGTGAGTAATAGGTGGTTACAAGCCTTGTAGTCCGGGGGTGTTCACCCATGTCTGGGGTCAATCATAGTAGAAGTGGTTATCTGGCTTGAATATGCGACATTTGTTCCATTCATCCACCATTTATCCAACTATATTTGGTTGAATTTGTAATGTTCCCGAGCATCACCGATATGCAACCTAGGTGAGTTTCTTGGGGTGATAACATTAAATGGCGCCGTTGCCAAGGAGAGGAGAATCGAAGCTCAGCTTCCCTGGGAGATGACACAGCTTCAAGCTTTGATGACAAACAAGGCTTGAACACAGATTTTGGTTGTAATCATCTGTCTCGCGACTCCACTGGAGGAAGGCCATCCTTTGGCGACTCCACATTGAAGTTCTGGTGCAGTTCGTGAAGCTTACTCGGAGAAATATTCAGAAATCACTAGCTGGCCAGTGCCTGATCCTGAGAAGATCGTTAGTCGAAGAAAATATTGCAGAAGGAGCATCAGGGTCAGGTAAGCCTTAAAGAAGTTTATGTATCTCTGTTGTTGAAGTATTTCCTTCAGAGATTCATTCAGCTCCTTCCCCCATTCATTTCCCTTTCGGACCTCAGTTGAAAGAAGCATCCATGTTGTCTATCATTTTCCTCGGTCTCTCCTATCCTCTTTATTGATTCATATCACTCAGTTTACCAGTATCTTTTTACCTTACCTTAGTCATGGCAGGCCAACAAGCCCTTTCAAAGATAGAACGAATAGTTGCTGCTAGGTATGCACCTTTGGTCTTGCCTACCCCTTTGAATGCCATGCCTGTAGGAGATTACATGGAATATATGCCTAAGTTTACTGGTGCAGAAGGAGTATCAGCTGAAGAGCACCTTGAATCTTTTTATTGTTACGCTGATAATCTTCATATCAATGAAGAGGATGTTTGGATGAGGGTTTTTGTTTAAAGCCTAGATGGGGAGGCTAGAAAATGGTTTAGAGATCTACCCCTAGGTCCATTGCAGACATTGATGCTTTAGATGATGTATTTTTAAAGCACTGGGGAAATAATAAAGATCTTCTCTTCTATCATGAAGAATTTGGGAACTTGCAGAGAGAAGATGGTGAGCTGTTGTCTGATTTCAATATCAGATTTAATCATTTGTACAGCAGAATGCCAACAGAAATAAAACCTACCCCTTCTTCTGCCATGCTCACATATGCTAATGCCTTCGATTCTCAGTTCTGCCTGTTGTTAAGAGAAAGGAGATGTGATTCTTTGGCTGATATGCAAGCTGCAACCTTTGAAGTAGAAGCCAATATTATGGCTGCAGGAAGACTTGAAGGTGACGATGAATGCAGAAGTTAGAGAGGTGAATCCTCATCATCCTTAGAGCCTGAGATTGATAAATTAGCTAGGATGATTGAGCTTTTGACCTCTGAAGTTTCCAAGTTGAGAGCTGAGCAACATTTTGAAGAAGCAGGAGCTCATTGTTCTATTTCTTTTCCAACTCTAGATCCATGTAGACGGACACATGAGCATGCGCAGATTTTGCAGAGAAGCAGAGAGGTAAACGAAGATCAAAGGGTGAAAACCCTTTGTCAAAATATAGTCATGGAAGAGGAGCATCCCGAAGAGGAGGAGGTCCATGTTTTGGAAGGTGCTCCTTTCTTTACAAGGGCTGCTTATGAGGAAGCAATATCCAAAGTCACTGTTCAACAATTTGTCGTAACTGCAGAAGAACAAGTTGACCAGCAGTGGCAGCCAGCAGCAGATCCCTTCCCCCTCGAAGAATTTGTGCCTGAAGCCAGCTCATTTTTACATGGCTATGCAGATCTGCCAATTTGCTAGTCCGCTTTTGTCCCCAATCCAGCGATTAAAAAGGGAGAGGAAAGCTCTCCATCATCATATTTTGTTTCTTTGTATGCTCAGATGACAAGCCCTCATGTTTGCCCACTAAGCCCTGAAGCAGGCTATAACTCAATGCCCAAGGCTGAGATTGATCACCTCAGTCTTAATATTCTGATGCCTGCTCAGGAGGTCTCCACACAAATCGAAAGGGTAGCCATCTAGATAATAGAGGGAGAGAATGCGCAGTCATGGGAGTCCTCCTTGGATGAGGATTGTTCAAACAAAGTTTCAGGAGCAGAGGCTGTTTCTATATCCCCTACACAAAAATTCAATGGTTCCTTTTTTATATCAGTGGAGCAGGCCGCAAAAGACACAAACTCGTACACTGCAGCCATGATTATCCAGCAGGTGTACTAAGGCTCCTCTAAAAAACGTCCAAGGAGGAAAACACACAGAAAGGGAATGAAGAATCGATCATCTCTACCTATTAAGCTCAAGTGTCCTAAACTGTTTGAGGTGGATGATCAAATCAATCCTGTCCTGCTGATATATGATGAACCGGGCTGAGAGCAGGAGAAACAATTTTGGTGGCCCAGCAAATGGGCAAATTTTGAAGTTTGCATTTTCAGGCTTTTATGTTTGTAATTAAGTTCTTTTACAGTTTTATGTTGTATGCTTAGTTGACTCCATGCCCAATGGACACTAGGCAAATGTTTTTAAAGCTTGTTTTGTAGGAAGGCATTGGTCTGCAGTTCTTGAGACCTCACAGGGAGGATCTCATCCCCAGAAGGAGCCAGTGTTAGCTTTGCTATGCCAGAGGATCCATGGTGGTTGTTGAAATCCTCAAATTATGGCCAAAAACCTCCCTCCGATCAAAAAACTACAAGAGGAAAGTCCTTGAAGGGGCGGAAATACATTATCGGGAGGCACAATTGCTCTAAAATCATTAACAAATTCAAAAAACAGGCTTAAGGATCCGCTGTAATCTCGGCCGTTGGATCTGGCCGATCAATGGTCGAGATCGCTTCGGCATTTCGCAATCGGAGGAGGCAGGCAGCGGCAGCGAGGTGGTATCGCCGATGGGCGATCGCCGATATTGCATCGGCACTTTCAAGAGGGCGGGGCTTTAACATAAGTTATGGTGCGGGCCGACGGGCCGGACCCGATATATGCACAACACTCCATTTCATATTTTTTCAAGTCCGCGCCCTTAGCGTTTTCAATGTATTTTGTGTATTTTCTTTATATAAAGAAAATACAAAAGGAAGCCTTGGCGGGTGCCTTGCGATGCGAGAAGTCCGGACCCGATATCATTCCGCACTCGATTTTATAAACTTTCAAGTCCGCGCTGAGGCCATTTTCATTGATTTTGGGCGTGTTTTCTGTGTATTTTTCAAATTTCAAGGAACAGAGGACCGGCCGGCTACTATACGCGACTGTGACCCGAGAAGCGACCCGATAGAGGAGTTATGCATGAATGAGCCTTTGATGCTCAAATGAGGCAAAGGGGGCACAATTTCTCAGCGGTGTGTTAAAGCAAGCATGGGGCAGTACAGCGCAGCAGTGGCTGCAATTAATTGACAACATGACCGCATGGAAAGAGGACATGCCTTGGGAAGATAGCAGCAATTATCAGTCATGGACTTCGTCCATATCACATGCCACCTGCTCAGAGAAGAACCACCGAACTGCAGAAAGGGTCAATTTATTCATTAAAGCATGCAGATCGTAGTAGAGGCCCTTTTTTAACTGTAAATGTGGTTGGTGGCCATTTATGGGCTCCTCCACGCATCACCAGTAGAGAAATTTTGTAAACAAACTCCATATATACCCAAAAGAGGGATGTAAGAGGTTGATGAGTGTTAGATGAAGAGAACCTTGTTGTAAGGTTCAGCTTCTGGAGACTGTAACTACTTTGTAACCTGCAGCATCTGGTCTTCATGTCCAGCTAATACAAGCTTCTTTTGTTGTTTATTGCTCACTTTCCACTTCTCTTTCTTGTTCCAGGCTGTGCATGTTTGCATTTGTTCTATTGATGTGAATGTTTAGCATCAGAGGGGTTGTCATCCCACCTCTGTGTTAGGATTTAGCATGTATCATAGAACATGTGTGCAGGTTTCTGTTGTTTAATGCATAAGAGAGCTGTCATCCTATCTGTGCATTAGAAACTAGATTTACAAACCTCTTAACTGGTTGCAGCTGGCCATCACAGGGTCCTGTGCATCTGCTGGTGTGGTCAGTATTCTCCATTATCACCTTATCCTCAAACTGTGAGTAATAGGTGGTTAAAAGCCTTGTAGTCTGGGGGTGTTCACCCATGTCTGGGGTCGATCATAGTAGAAGTGGTTATCTGGCTTGAATATGCAGCATTTTTTCCACTCATCCACCATTTATCCAACTATATTTGGTTGAATTTGTAATGTTCCTGAGCATCACCGATATGAAACCTAGGTGAGTTTCTTGGGGTGATAACAGGACCAAATAGAGCTGCACAAGCAAACGGGTGAGATGGTCTATGCCACTCTAGCAGACAAGGCCATGCTGGCCCATCAACTGAAGGAATCACTGAAAAACACAAACACTCAATTAGATTTGGAAAGAATGTCTTCCTCTGCCAAAGATAACAGAATAAAGACATTGGAGGAAATTATTGTGGATCTAGGGCATGATCCTAAGAAGGATGCCAAAGCCATTCAAGCCCTCATAAGGAAAAAAGAGGATGATATTGCTGCACTTAAAAAACAATTGAGGCTGCCTTCAACTATGCACCCTCAAACTGCAGAACTTGTGCAAGAGAAAGAAGGTGAAGATACAATGGATCTGCTGATGAGGATGAACCAAAGAATAATTCAGATGGAACAAGAGTTGGAGAGAGCACTGCAAGGCAAGCAGGGAGAGTCGACCTCCCAGCCACCTCAAACAGCTCCAACTGTGGTCACTGTTCCTCCCACACAAGCAGCAACAATCCCTCCTATTATCCCAGCAACTACAACAACTACAGATGCTACAGCAGCAACAACGACAGCACCTGAATCTAGCATGAGCATGGAAGAAATGATGAAAGCAGTCAAGGAGCTAGAAGTTCAGGTGACAGAGGTGAAAGAGGCCAAAGAAAAGCTGGCCAAGCTGGAGGCAAACTATGACAAGTCCAAGATGACAGTGGCTGAGAAACAAAGAGAAATAAAAGCCTTGGACAACAAAATAAAGGCCTTAGAGAAGGAGCTTACTTTAGACAAGACTCTAGCTGAAATAAAGAAGATTTTGTGGGCCAAAATTGGCCAGTCAATCACTGACCAATGGCGATCGATTCAGGCCATACATGAACAGATAGAATTAATAGGCCTAGCACAGTTTGAGACTCAAAGGGCTAGAGTAGCATTGGGAAATATGCCTGAGCAGGCCAATAAAATGATTCACTTCCTCAACACTCATACCAAAGAGGAATTGGCAGCATTAGACATCAGCAGCAGGACAGATACTATTCTGACAGCAAAGAAGGTGCTGACCCTAAGAAATTTTGTGCAAACTCTAGAAAGAAAGTGCCAGGAAATGCAGGCAGAAATAGATGATTTCAAGTTAAAGCTTGCAGCATTGCAGAGCAGAGGATTGCCCAGCCTATTAACCAGCGCCAGAAGACTGCTGACCCGTGAGCAGTATGCTACCAGGGTGAATAATTATGTTTCAAATCAGATTACAGCATCCTCAAGTACCTCAGAGGAAACAGGGCCTCCCTCTGGACAGACTCTGTATGACAAATTAGAGAACCTGTTTTATATTGAACATGAAATAAATCACCTCTTTGAAGTACAGCCCAATTTTTACAGATATACTGAAGCAGATGAGACATTAGTAAAGATACAAAGGCATCAATTGCCTACAGAAGATTGGTGGCAGTCAATGCTGGAAATTCTGCCAAGGTGATATAATTTTATTTCTTTTTTAATCAGCTACAGGTCAGCAACTCCACATATACGGGTCAGCTGCCAAAGTGTCAAGGTGGTAGAAAAAGAAAGTCAAATATGATGGCAGCTCATTAAAGCAAAGCAATCACAAGTGGCAAGAGACAGCACATCAGGAACGCAAGCCAAAGCTACAGCCACCAGCCGAAAAAGCAGCCTAAAAGTCAACAAAGCAGGACACCTAAAGCGGCCAAGTACCACATATTTACTCACTCAGGTTGCGCTGGCTTCCACATCAGTTATTGCTATTCAGCAAAGTAGATGGATAAATTTATGACTAGATATTTTCCTACGGGATATTTTTGTAACAAACTCTCTTATATATAGACCGAACTCATATGTTTTGTGGGTTGGTGATTTTCTCTCTAAGCTACGCTGTAATTTCTGAGACTCTCTAATACAAATGGCTATTGAAGTTCATGGTTTCTGCACTGTCTGAATGTGCAAATGATGTTCTGGGACCTACTACAGAATTCTCGTGTTATTCAATGGAACAATAAGTTATTATAAACTGTGTTTTATGTTTTCTGTGTTTACAAATGTCATATCTGTTCAATAATCTTAGTAGTAGAGAAGAAGAATAGCCCAGGATTTGTTTGAATGCACCCTGTGCTCAATCTCTGCTGCTAACTGTGTTTTCTTCAGGATTAGTCATAAATATGAATTCTTAACTACTCATATTTGCACTAATTCTTTCATTTGAATACTGTTTAGGAATTCTTAATTGCTCCTATATAATATTCATCAATTTCCCCCTGCCAGTATAATGAAAGATTCTTAATTTCCTTTCATTCCCTGACTTCATTCCATCATTTCCAGATTTGAAAATTGTTCCAAAACTGCCTATCTTGCTCTGTAGCATTACCATTTATCCAAGAGACACTTTCAGCTGTACACCATCATCGACTCCATAGCCCAATGGAACAGACTGTCTTGGACTTGCATCCCAGCTCTGCCTGAAAATCACCATCCAACAAACTTAAAACAAAAACCTGTGCATCATAACTAGCCTAAAATATTACAAAACAAAGCTAAATTACAAAGAGAGAGCCCTCTCTAGTTGCAGGTAGGCTAGGACCTGCAACTAAAAGATTGGTTAGTGGTTACCTCGGCCATATTCCCTACAGGAGGTAGGGAACAACCTGAGTGATAACAGGTTGCAATAAAAGACACAAGATAAATGCATATAATTTCAAGATAAACACGTAACTTATCCTTGTGATGTATTTAATTGCAAAGTGTATAATGGTTCTTTCATGAAAAGGAAGAGAAAGTGAGTCTTTAAGAGAAAAGTAATAGTACTATCCTAATAAAGACACACACATACATCTAAAAGAATCATTAATAATATTGTGAAATAGTTCACAAAGAAATAACGATCATGAAAGCAAAAGACACACAATTCAAAGATGCATACTAAAGCCAACGAAATAGTTCATTTTCATTAGTATGTAGAAACATAAACATATACTGCAAACAATGAATAGTATTAAAATCATTCACGACATGTACATGAAAGTGTGTTGGATCCAAGAGATTCAAATTATAAAGTTGAAATTCCAAGATACACCATTACAATGATACAACACTAGTTACAATAGTGGAACATTAAGCAACTACTTTCTTCTCAAAAGACTAATCTTCTCTCCTATGCCTAACTTGAGAATCCAAGGTGAAAATTCATTTGCTTGAGCTATGAGGGTGTATATATAACAATTGAGGTGACTTTTCACCTCTCTTATGACTCTTGAGATTCCCTCATGACTCTTGAGCATCTCCCATGTGACTTTTCAAATTCCTATGAGACTCTTGAGCTTCTATATGACTCTTCATATTCTATGTGTGACCCTTGGGCTTCCACACATTTTACGTTTTCTAATTTTTTGAAATTACACAATTACCTCCACAAATGATGTGGAAAAATATAATGACACATAAGATTCTAATGGTGTCACTTGGAAAAGCCATGACTTGGCAATGATGACATGGAAATTCATTGTAGAGTGTCAATCCCAAATTCTCTGCTTCATGCCTTCTTTGTATCTTCATGATCAGTCTTGCATGTACTTCATTTTCATCCTCCAAGAGGCTAGGGTGATATGGAGTCTTCCAGGTAGTTTTGATCTTCCTTCTTCTTTCATTATCTAATGTTCCTTCATGTCCTTGCTTGATGATCTCTTCATGGTTTTAGCTTCACAAGTGTCTTCTTATATGATCTCCTTAGCATCATCCTATCATGTCAAGATACTAGCACCTGCAAATGGAATTCTCTCATGACAAGACGTTACACGTACCAAAATATCCCAGTCTAACTTAGTCTTCATGCCACATGTTGATTGAGTCGGGAAATGAACAATATTAAGGAAGAGTCCTAGGGATTGTGTAGTGCACAAGAACAAGAGGTAGTGATGATGGTCTAGTCACTATAATTTCACAATGCACAGTAGCTAAGGGTTAGGAAGGCATGATTGCGCAATTGAGGGAGTTAACGATGTAGTGAGGCAGGCTTGCTCACTATGATTGCACAATGCATAGTTATGGAAGGAATGAGATAGAGAATTGCACAGTTAGGAAATTCAAGGACTAAGATAGAGCCTGACTACTGCCCGGGAATGCACAGTGCATAGTGGAGGCCTAACTCGACAAATATTGTGCAATTTGCAAAAGAAGGTAGCAAGGACTGAACATTGGGATTGTGCAATGCACAGTTCTTGGAGGTAGAAACTATGCAGTGCGTAGTTCCTAGAGGGAAGGATGGTTGGTTGGGGCTTAATATTGTGCAATGTGCAATTCAGGAAGGCAAGATGAGAAGTGGTTGGTCAGGCAAGTTGCAAATTCAAGAACACTTCATAAATTGTCTAAGTGTAGGATTAGTGAGGAAAAAGATGAAACCAGAACATGTAACGGGACTTGAACATGATCATAGACTCATAAATTATCAACCACATGACAATAAAATTCTTAACACCTAAAATCAACATGCATCCATTGAAATGACATTAAAATGACACTTGCCTCCAAGTGCGACACTTAAGATACACCTTGCAACACTAGTGTCAATTGCAATAAGAAACTTCACAAAAATTTAGGATTAAGTCCAATGCCTATCTCTATGACATATAGAACTCACTACTACAACAGAAATAACTTAATCTACCTCTTCAAAGGTGTTCCATGATTCCCTTTCACAAAGAGTGATACTTCCGTTAACAAAAGATGACACTTGGAATTTCTTCACAGAGAGACTTGGAAACTTAGAAAACAAGTATAAAATGAATTTAACAACTAGAAATGACAATTCACATGGTTAAACGGAGGCTCCAAAGTTTTAATATAGTAAAAAATTTGGAGGGTGTTGTAGCAGTGACACCACTTGGTGATTCACTAGAAGAACCCACAACTTCTCTATTCTGGTCTATATTTATGCACAAGATCTAGTCTTTCAGGAAGTATTAATTCATTGTGTGGATCACTTCAACTTCCTCATTTAGCCCAGTTATAGATGTATTCTCTTCCATTCCTTTTATCATCCAAAAAGATTTACAAATATTTCTATACCAAAATTGTTTCAATCTGCGAGAAGGATAGTATGTATTCGTGATTTTTAAATGATCAAAGTTTTTGTTTCATCTCCAGCATTGCTCCACTGCTAGCAGGCCTCTTCAGTACCCCAACAAAGTCACTACTGAAACACAAGCATTCTTCACTACCAGTGATCCTATTCAGTACCCCATCGAAGTTACTTGCTTCACCTCCCTATGAAGGAAGCCTTTCTCTTCTTTCACCCCTTATTTGATTTCAATGTGCTCATTGACATTTTATCGACGTTTTATTTCCAATGTGGAAGAGGGATCCTAAATTATTGAGAGAAAGAAAAATTGTTTCCTTCAAATACTATTATATATCTTTGAAATTAATATGCTCGCAATTAGTTTTACCCTTACCCTTATCTACTTGATTAGATCGGCATGCAAAACACCACTTAAATACAACACCGATTCAAGGAATGTAGGTTCTAAAATAGGTACCGGTATCATGGTGTTGCTTAAAGCTTCCCATTTGACTGAGTCATATTTTCCATTGAGATATCATTGACCTTAAATATATCATACCAAGACAAATAAGAGGGCTCAAAATTTAATCAAGTGTTGTTGTATGCCACAAAACCATTTTAAACTTTTTCCACATTCACTAGAACTAGAAAAAACATTTTCACACAAGGTTTTATTAACAGAACTAACAAAAAAAAAGACAACAAAAAGGATATAACATGACATCAAAGAAAAAAATATGTACATAGGTAGGGACAAAACCCTAGGCTGTTATCAGAAATAATGTTTAATATCTTGTCCATTGACAGCAAGAGAGTCAATCTTCCCATCTAAGGATTGAAGTAGATAAATATCATGGAAAATCCTATCACGCACAACAAAGGGTCTTGTTATCACTGAGCTAATAGAGTTGGGTTGTGTCAACCTTTAACCCATCATAACTATTCAAACCACTTTGACTGGAAGTAAGTCCTTCTAATCTGAGAGGGCTCTCTCAAATACTTATCAAGTTCACTCCAAATAACTCAAACTATAGATGAATAACTTTGATTTATTTTTATGTGGTTTTGCAGTGAAGGAAAATGTGATGGCTGCCACCACTGGGCATGGAGTCAAATTAAAGAAAATTATGGCCAACAACAATATTCAATGGAAGATGAGGCATCTTTGGCTTTAAAACTAATATCAAATGAACATTTACAGTCATACATAGTAAGTGAAGGAAATTTATGAAGTTTGACAAGAGTTCCAAGTAATCAAAATACTATGAATATTAATATTAAAACAAAAGCAACATGGTAAGAACACGTGAAAGCCATGACATGAGCCTCAGGTACAAAAACAAAGTTGCTGCAAATTTTTATATTAATGGGATCAAAAGATTACATAAGGCCAGTTCTTCACATTATCAATAAACCCCTTTAGAGTCAAGGATCTACAAATATATAGAGTAAGACCACCATCATATCATTAATTACAAAAATCTGCCACTTGGGCTAGATTCGATCAAACAGTTTTGAAACCTTATCCTTGAAACCTTATCCTACTTGACACCTATTGAGAAATCTTAGGAATTTCTGTTTTACATAATTTGAATACAAGTAGGACTCTTCCACCATAAATGAACTCAACTAAATTTTGTTTGATGAAGCTTATCGAACCAAACTGATTTTCTGAATATGTTGGAGTTGATGATGTGTCTCATTGCCACGTGGATGCTGACCTGGTTGGCTTGCTGACCTGTCTCCCTGAAAAATAGGAGTTGATGTGGACACCCTTCATGACCTGTAATCCATTTGGTGCTTGGATGTTTGATGTTCAAAAACTTCAAAAAACGTAGAAAAACAAAGTTTTTGACAGTTTCGTAGCAAAAAATAGAGTCTTCAGCAGTTTCGTAGCAAACTTTAGTAGCAAATTCAAAAAACACCCTTCTGCTACCCCTTTGCTCTTTTTGCAAGTTTTGAGGTTTTCCTTAATGTTTTTAAACTAAATACATACCTTCAGAACTTCCTTTTCTATATTTTAAGTTTGCCTTCTCTTCCATGAAAAGCTACAACAGTTTTGTAGAAAACGTTTGGCTTCATTATGGGGAGTTGCTATTAAATTTTAAAATTATGAGTTTTCTGAATTTTCATGGTTCCTAATGCATCCTTATTACTCCTAATACCATGTTCACTATACATAAGGCTGAGTTTACTGGTTTAAGTATAGTAAAGACAAAATTGAAAGTTTTACCATTTTCAAGGAGTAGCATCTACTTCAGCAATAATCTTGAGATTTCTCTTTTTGAGTTCAACCTTGATCATTTCAATTTGTGTTTCTAGTGCTATGAATTGTCCCTATAAGATATTCATTCCTGCTTGTAGCCAGATATTCCTTCTATACATCTGCTTCAACATCTTGTGCAAAGGCAAAGTCCTCTTTATCATCCTTTTGGATTTATCTACAGTTTCATCATAAAAATCTATCTACTTTGATACTTATTTTTGCCACTCCTAAAACTCAAGTTTGGATATAATAACTTCTTGTCTAGCTTCTCTTAATTGTTCCTACAGAACCTCTATTTCACTTTTTTCTTGTACAACCTCCTTGCCTCTCTTTTTCTTTGATGGCTCCTTTGATGGTTCTTTTGATGGTTCTATTTTATCCAAAGGTACTTCTGACATATTTTCAGGTTACTAGATTGACCTTGTGACAGGTTTCCTTGGCCTAAAGATGAAACCATGTTCTTCTTGTGTAAATTCCAACTTCTTAGCCCTCTTGCTTTTCTTCTTGGTTTCAGTTTTGGTCACTTCTATAGGCTGCTCAATTGGGCTTTCTTCAATCTCAATAGCATCTAGGATATCAGTTAGCTTGTCCTTTTTTGTTCTGTGTTCTCTACTTTGTCTTTTGGTCATCCTCCTTTTGGTGCTTGTGGAAGCCTCTACTATAGGATGCTCTACCTCTGTTTGTTGCTCTGCCATTGGTTACTGCTCTTTTCTAGGGGTTGAAGATTTATATTTTGGAGTTATCCTAGAGGGGGTTGAAAAATCTAACTCATAGACACTTAAGAATAGGAAGTTAATCCAATCACTTTTTAACATATTTAGCTATTCTACAACCAACAGTTTAATAACGTCGTGATGAAAAAAAGAGGTGTCACTTGCATAAGGTTTGGCTTGAACCTTGTTTGCCATTTTTCCCAAACTTCTAAATAAATAAAATGGAATGTCTAGAGGTGCATAGTAGTGAAATGAAGTAACAATCTGAAATGATATTGATACACCATGTTGAATCTGCCTTCACATGTGAAGTACTTCTGAATGACCATCAAGAGCTTGGAGAAATGTTCTTTAAGGCAAGTTCTGGGAATGCCTGCAGTCATATCAATACCTTTGTGTTCTTCTTTGAGAAATTCATCACAGTTTTGTAGCTTGATCTTTTGGACTTTAAACCATACTTCTCTTGACCTAGGGATTTCCGTAGCATGGGAAATTATATCAAGAGACACTGCAAAGTTTAGAAGAGCGACTTTGTTTTCCATTGAAATTCATAGAAAAATATTTAGCAATTTGTGCATGAAAACCCTATATATTTGGCATCCCACATTGGCAAACGCTGGAAAAAAGGTGAGGTCTTCCTCTAACACTTTCATGTCCACGGGCTCATAATGTACCACTGATCCTCCTTTATACTGTTTCCTGTGTGCCATGGCTGCAACACGTAAGGTTCCTCCTTGTCACCTGCAAATCAACCTAGAGATAGCTAGACAACAGTGGACCCTAACCTAGAGACAACAAGACCTGTATGAAAGCTAGGTTGGTGTGAGAGACAATAAGGCAATTTTTTGACAGGGTGAAGCTTATGGTAGCAAAGTAAAATACGAAAGAGCGAGTTAGTAGAAAGGAGCTATGTGGTGTTAATATATAGGGAAGATGGACAAAGAGTGATAAAGTTGTTGGGTTGTCTTATATTCTTTCCATGACTAGCCCACGTAGTTAACCGAGGGGTTGCCCCCACCCTTCGTTGCGCCGATTGTGTAGCGGGGGGGTCACATGGGGTTTGAGGGGTGCGTGTAGCCCCCCTCTATGGGGTCCAGGGCAGTGCCCTAGAAAATTTTTGTTTTGGACCCTATATTAGGTTGGGCAGACCTACCTATGGTTTTGTGAATGATTTTCACACATCGTTTTGGACACGATGGTTTTCAGTCCATGGTATTGGATGCTTCGGCATGTATAAATATGTATTTTAACATTGAAAGGAACATAATGAAAAAATCAAGCTGGTAGTCCCGGTTTTGGGATCCAGGGGAAAATCTCTGTGTATATATGTTTTATGTGTTATGCTCTCGCATTTTTTATTTTCTGTGTTTAAGAATTCGTATGTAGGTAATTTATGTACGGGGTTAAAACCTACATTTGGTATCAGAGTTGCTCTGGCTTCAAGGGGACGCCTTTGTTGCTGAGGGGTTTCGCTTAGGCCTATGGTAGACCCTGTTCAGTGGGAGATCTACAAGATCGATTCTGGTGGTGAAAGAAGATGGTGACCAGTGGAAAGATAGAGATCGAGAAATTTAATGGTCAGATTTTTGAGTTGTGGAAACTCAATATGGAGGATCTGTTGGTGGACAAAGATCAGTGGATCACAGTAGATCTGGGTACTAAACCAACAGATGTGTCCAATGAAGAATGGAAGAAGTTGGATTGGAAGGCAAAGAGCACAATACGATTGTGTGTCTCAGATTCAATATTGTTGAATGTATCAGGGGAAGCTACGGCTAAGGCTTTGTGGGACAAGTTTGTACCAATCTAAGTCTCTGGTGAACAAACTGTTCCTACGGAAAAAGCTATATAAACTGAGAATGAAAGATGGAGACTCAGTGACAGAGAATCTGAACGCATTTAATACTGTGGTAAGTCAGTTATTATCTATTGATATTAAAATTTCAGATGAAGATAAGTGCATCAGTTTGTTGTGTTCTCTACCAGATTCATGGGATAGTCTGGTTATTGCAATAGGTAGCAATGCAACTGCCTTGCAGTTTGATGAAATAGTCTCATCCTTGCTGACGGAGGAGATGAGATGGAAAAATATGGAGAGCCAGAATGATGATGTCTTGTATCTACGAGGACGGTCCCAGAACATAAAAAAAAATTAAGTCATCGAGTGGGAGATCTAAATCTCCAGGAAAGCCTGTAAAGGTGGTGTGCTAGAAATGCAGAAAGGAAGGGCACTGCAAAAGGGACTGTAAATCTAAAGCTCCTGACAAAGGAAAGGTATCTGATGATGCTCTTTATGCAGAGGCGAAAACCACCTCATATGAAGGTGGAGATGTGTACTTGGCTTCTTCAAGTACACATGTACATCATGAGGTAGGGTTGATTGACTCAAGTGCATCCTTTCACTTCACTCCCCATAGAGAGTGATTCTGCGAGTATGAGAAATATGATGGTGGTGATGTCTTCTTAGGGGCTGATAGGAAGGCTAGAATCATTGGTCGTGGAAAAGTAAAGTTGAAGTTGCAAGGTGGAAGGGTTAGAACACTTTCATGTGTTCTGCACATTCCTGCATTGGCCAGAAATCTAATTTCTGTAAGCAAGCTAGATGATGCAGGTGTAAAAATAGTGTTCGAGAAGGATACCTTCAAAATGGTTTGGGGAGCACTAGTATTGATGCGGGGAGTTCGGATTTGAACTCTGTACAAGATTCAAGGTAGCATTGTTATTCATGGGTGCAATAGTTCTATGGTTCCTGAAAGTGGAGCATAAAATCTAGTGGTCTCTGGAGAGAAGACCATGTTGTAGCATCAAAGGCTTGGACATATTGGAGAGAAGGGCCTTTGAATACTTAATGGTAAAGGTATGGTAGAAGGTATGAGTAATAACTCTCTAGATTTTGATTTCTATGAAAATTGTGTATATGGGAAGCAGAATCAGCTGAGTTTCCCCTCTGGTGGTAAGAAGGTGAAACATATATTAGAACTTGTGCACAGTGATGTGTTTGGACCTGTGAAGGTTCCATCACTGGGTAAGTCTGTGTACTATGTCTCATTTATAGATGACTTCTCAAGGAATACATGGATATATTTCCTTAAGAAGAAATCTAAAGTCTTTGACAGGTTTAAAGAATTTAAGGCTCTGGTCGAAATCCAGACAGAGAAGAAGATAAAGGTGTTGAGGACAGATAATGGTGGAGAGTTTTGCAGCAAGGAATTTGAAGAATTTTGTAAGAAGTGTGGTATAGCATGACAGAAGACTACTCCATACACACCTGATAAAAATGGATTTGCAGAAAGAATGAACAAGACGTTGATGGAAAGGGCAACAAGCATGCTCAGTTGTGTCAGGTTAGGACAAGAATTTTGGGCAGAGGCGGTGGAGATAGCATGTTACCTGGTCAACAGATCACCTTCATCAGCGTTGGAGGATAAGACTCCACAAGAGGTATGGACTGGTAAGAAACCCTCTCTTTCACATCTGAGGGTATTTGGATGTGATTCATATGTACATGTTCCAAAGGAGAAAAGAACCAAGTTGGATAGTAAATCTGAAAAGTGCATCTTTATTGGGTATAAGGATGGTTTAAAGGGTTATAAGCTTTGGAACCCAGTAACAAGGAAGGTTGTGTACAACCGAGATGTGGTGTTTAGAGAGGTGAAAGATGTTATTAAACATGAAGTCCAACCAAAGGAACCTGAGAAGATAGAGTTTGAGCTTAAGGAGGAAGAATCAGACTCTATAGCAGAGGAGGAATCAGAAGATGAAGAGCCACAAAATCCGGGTGTGAGAAGATCAGTTCGAGAAAGAAGGCAGCCGAAAAGGTATAGTCCATCTGCTTTCACTTCAAATTTTTCTTTATATGTTACTGATGATGATCCCAGAATTGTGAAGGAAGCAGTAGATTCAGATGATGGAAAACTCTGGAAAGAGGCCATGGTTGATGAAATGGCATCTTTTCACAAAAATGAGGCTTGGGATCTAGTGGAGTTCCCAGCTAGAAGGAAACCCATTGGCAGAAAATGGTTGTTCAAAAATAAGACAAATGCAGAAGGAAAGGTGGAGAAATACAAAGGTCGGTTCGTAGCAAAAGGTTATTCCCAGGTGTCGGGAATTGATTTTGGTGATGTTGTTTCTCCTGTTTCCAAGGTAGCTTCTATTAGATTACTTTTATCTGTTGCTGCTACTTTTGATTTTGAGGTAGAACAGATGGATGTGAAGACAATATTTCTTCATGGGGATCTAGAAGAGGAGATCTACATGAAGCAACCTAAAGGTTTTGCAGTTAAGGGTAAGAAAGAAATGGTATGTAAGTTAAAGAAGTCTTTGTATGGGTTAAAACAGTCACCAAGGATGTGGTATCAGAAATTTGATACATTTATACGATGACTTGGCTTCACCAGAAGCAAAGCAGATCACTGTGTGTATTTTAAATTAATTGGTGACCGTGTTATTTATCTGGTCTTGTATGTGGATGATATGTTGCTGATTGGAAATGACAAAGAAATTATCAAGGATTTGAAGACCCAATTGTCCTCCAAATTCGGAATGAAAGATCTTGGTGCTGCAAACTATATTTTGGGCATGGAAATTAAAAGAGACCGGGCAAAGAGGAATCTTTGGTTAAACCAGAGGAAGTATGTCGAGACAATACTGCAGAGGTTTAATATGCAAGATAGTAAACCGGTGAAGGTTCCTATTCCTATAGGTGTGATGTTATCCGCTGAACAGTGTCCAAAGACAAAAGAAGAGGAAGAGGACATGTCCCATGTTCCATATGCAAGTGCAGTCGGTAACCTGATGTATGCAATGGTTTGTACTAGACCAGACATTGCACATGCAGTGGGAGTATTGAGCAGGTTTATGTCAAAACCAGGGAAGGAGCACCGGACAACAGTGAAGCGGGTTTTCAGGTATTTGCATGGCACTAGTGATTATGGTTTGTGCTACCAAGTGTTATCACTTAGAACTATAAACATTTGTATATAACCCTTTGTCCAAGTTCAATGTCTAAAGTTGGTGTTAAATTGTTTTTAGTCTATGTTTCTTACTTAGGGTTGAAGCTCTAAAGGTGTTTGATGTAAAGTGTACTCTAATCCTATCGGTCATCCTCCACCATCATGCTTTCATAAGACATGTCTTGTCTAATCCATGTCACTGATCCTTTCCGTAATTTCGTAGTGCAGTCTCTTATTGGTCAGTTTCGTTGCATGATTATTGTTTAGCCATTTCGCAGCGTCACCATCAAGCCGTTTCGCAGCGCATTATGACAATTCAAAACTAATCGCGTTTCGAAATCGCAGATTCGTGCGTTTTGCAGCGAATATTTCGAAAAGGGTCAAGTCCGTTAATGAGTCACCACTTCCATCCTCTCATGTCAGTTTTTTCGTACCTCCCAAACGCTCATTAACCATCACTCCACCAATAGATTTGCAGACATGCGCATCAGTATTAATTCAAATGAGTTTTACTATGCATGGATTTTTATGATGATCGTGAATGATACATAAGTGACCAGCCCGTGTGATGATTATATGTGAGTTTGCAAGTGAAGCTGCTTTCAAGTGAGCCTGTTTACAAGCGAGGCCGAGCCAAAAAAGGATTGAATTACCATTTCAGTTGAAGCTGTTGCTCATTGTCAGTGCGAAGATTTCAAAGGCAAGATGGAGAGGAGAGAACACCGGTCTGGAAAATGTCAGAGAACAGAGCCTGAAGGTTTAGACTTAGCATTAAGAGATGAGGGTGTGAAGAAAGCCTTCAAGGATGCCGGCTGTTGGAATTTCTGTAAGAAGCTACAGGGTGGCCATGCTCAGGTAACAAAGGATTTTGCTTTAAACTTCACCGGTTTGAATTCTAAAATAGCTATGTTAGAAGTTAAAGTGTCTCCGGAGGAAATAGCTGCAGTAACTGAGATCCCAAGAGGGGGGCAAGAATGGTTTAAGAACTTCAAGTTCGATATGAATCCATGCAAAGAATTCTTGAAAGGAAGCAAAAACCTAGTAGGCCAGGTGGATTCAGTGGCTGATGTTTACACATGGACAGTTCCAGCTCTCAAACAGGCCAAAGTCATCAAAAAGACAAACATGCATTTAAGAGCTGAAAACAAAGCCATGAGAAAGGAGGTTGCAGAATTGAAGGCACAGCTAAGTAAATTAGCTGCTAAATGAAGTTGCTGATTCCAAGAAAGGTGTTGCTCTAAGTTTTGTCAAATTTTGTTTAGTTTCAGTATTTTGAAGGCATGTAGACCCTGTTATACATATCCGTGGTCAAAAGGAGTTTTGCAATCAAGTGGCAGAGCAGTAAAATCTCAGGGAAAAGAGAAACTGTTTAAAACAGTTTCGCAGCGCGCTACGAAACTGCTGTAGGTGTTGTTTTAAAAACGCAGGCAAATAGTTTGATGGAATAATCAGAAATTGGCAAAGAGAACACCTAGGTGACATGAAAGAGATCAAAGGAGGCTGCTACAGCCATTCAAAATATTCCAGGTGTACTTTTAACAAAAGATGAAATATTTTAACCTAAGCTTAAATTTTTGGTTATAAAGCCACTTTATTCTCGGTGATTAGGGTTTTAAGGGAGCTGCATACGAGAAGTTTTGGTTGGCACACCTGTCCATCAGAGAAGCCTCCAGCATATCAGGAACATGGTGATGCCCTTTATTCTTGGGCTATTAAAGACTTAAAGTTCATGCTGCTGCATATTCGAAGTGATGGGGGACCAGAGCCGAAAATTTAGGGATATTCTCAACCAACACGGAGCAGATCAAAGCCTTCAGTATCCAAAGCCAACATGGGACATTAATTGCTCATCTCATGCCATCTCAGCCAAATGAAGAGGAAGCCAAGTGTCAAAGCTGCAAGGAGGAATCAATTTATGAAGAAGATAGAGTTAGAGTTATAACCAAATTAGAACTCTTTAGAACTTCTGTTAGTGGTTATTGTATTAAATAGTTTGTTAAAAGCAGATAGGTGTCATTAGTGGCAGTCATCGAGCTCCCCTCATGCTGGAGGAGGAAGCTCCAAGTAGTTAGAGTCATGTTTCTATATATAGTTGAATCATCTATGTAACAGGGGTTGGATATCTTGAGAAACAGAGTATTGCTTTGGCTTGTGTAAAAACCCAGTTTAGTAATATAATTTGCTGCTTATCTTCTCAGGATTCTTACAGTGTTTCAAATGCTCAAGATATGTGGTTTTGCTTTATGTTTAATGTTTTTACAGTTGTATGAATACACAATCACTCAGAATTCACTTATGCTGCTCTGATTTCCTGTGTGTATTTGTAAGCTGAGGTTTCTATGAGATGTTGTTTTGAGTATTTAAACATTACATGCCCTGACTTCTATGCATGAGCAGTGTTATAGCTACTGAATATGATCAACTCCATAAGCCCAATGGAAGTCTTTGAAATGTCTGTCCAGCCAACATGTTTATTAAATTTACTTTACAAGAGTTAGCCCTCTTATCAACAATCAAAATCAATAATTTTTTTTTAGAGAGCCCTCTCAGGCTAGGGAGGCTAATCCTTAGTTAAAAGATTGGTCTGAAACAGTTACACGGAGTCTACCTGATCAGCAGCCCTTCAGTGCTTGATTTTGTGATAACATTTTGGTGCGTCTGCCGGGAGCCTGAAGATTACTCATTCCCGAAAATATGAGACTGAACTTCTGAAGGTAGCAGAAGCTCAGGAAGGTGTTCGAGGCTGCATTCTACCTTGGTGACTCCATTCAATCTTAAAGTTAAAAAGGTGGCTTCGAGAGGAAGATACACAAGGAGTAATCCTGACCCAAACCCACCTAGTCCAGTGGATAATCCTAACATTATCTCAAGAAGTAGACAAAGATTTTCTGATATACCAGGTACTTCAAACATTTCAAAATCTTTGTTTCCTGAATTTTCAAGAAGTCCTGAAGATAAAATTGTTGATGATAAAATTCAAGAGGTGTTGTTGAGGTCTGAAAACGAAGAAGAATTGATTGGAATTATTTTAGATTTACAAAAGAGAGGCATTGATACTTCATCTTTAGTGTCTCAAAAAGATAAGGAAGAGTTTTGGGAGGTTGTTACTTCAGAATTGCTATTAGAAGAAGAGGACTTAAATCAGCTCAAACAGCTTGATCCTTTTGAAGTGTTGCTCAAATCTAAAACTGGTTTACCTCTCCCTAATTGGAGTTCTTTTGTCAGTGGTTTGCAAAGTCCAAACAGTCCTTTCCGTACCAGTACTTTATCTTCTGCCTCTGCTAGTCCAAACAGTTCTCAGACATCATCTCACACTAAATCTTCTCCCTCTGGTCATACAATACCTGCTGTCACTGCTCCTCCATTCATTATGGCCGTACCTGCTAGGTATGCTCCTCTAGCTCTCCCTGCTGTTTTACATGATCTTCCTAATAAATATGCTGCTAGGATTCCAACATGGGGAGGGGATGAAGATATTACAGCAGAGGAACATGTGGATAGATTCAATGATTTTATTGATAGGTATGAAGTGGATGATGAAGATGTAAAACTGAGATTGTTTGCTCAGACTTTCATTGGGGAAGTCAGAAAATGGTTTAAAGCCCTAACAGCTGGTAGCATTCATAGTTGGGCTGAGTTTGAAGATAGTTTTCTGAGGAAATGGGGAAATAGAACCAATCCTGTTCAAGCCCTCACTGAATACAATAGCCTAAGAAGAGCTCCAGATGAAACTGTCCAAAACTTTTCTAAGAGGTTTAATAAGGTATATAATTCTATTCCAGCACACTTGAAACCTCCTGGAGCTTTGGCACAGTTAAGATACGCTGAGTCATTTGATTCAGATTTCTCCCTTTTACTCAGAGAAAGAGAGTCTGCTACTCTGGATGACATGCAAAATGATGCAGTTAAGGTAGATGTGAATATGCTTGCTGCCAAGAAGTCGAAGATGGCAAAGACTAAGATAAAGGAAGAGGAGAAGCCTTCTACCTCTGCTCAAGAAGACAAGTTTGAAACCATGATGAGAACCATGGAAAAGTTGATGGATCAATTAGCACTTGGGAATACTGCTGCTCCCCAAGCACAGCAAGAGCCTCGATTTAGAAACCCTCAATTTAGAAGGCCTCAAAATCAGCAAAGGCCAAGAGACAATAGAAATCAGCAGGCAGATTCTCCAGTGAGACCTCCTTTTCAACAAAACTTGGTGGATGAAGAAGAAGAACCTGAAGTACCTGAGGAATCTATTCATTGCTTTGATGAAGAAGGGTCAAGAATTTTCTTGACCAAAGAGGAACATGATGAGTCCAGCATGACAAAGTCAGAGGAAGAACCTTCAGATTTCTTAAAGGGCTATCAGCATGCTATTTTTGAGATACAAAAGCAGTATAATCTCAGGAATAGAGATGTTCCTATTACAGCAGACAAAGCACAGTTCAAGAAGAATACCTCAAGGACAGCTGATGATAAAAAGGAGAAAGCAAAGGTAGGTGAAAGTAAAGTTGATCCTCCTCTTGACAAAAGGGACATTCAAATTTCTTCTCCTCCTAAGGAAAGTGACAAGTCTACCTCTGTTTTTAATATTGAGAATGAGATTGCAAAAATTAAAATATCAGTCCCTTTTAATGAAATTCTCAAGGTAGATAAGTATAGAAGCAAAATTGTTGAAATGCTTAATTCACAACCAGGGGTGGCTGATATCCTAAATGTACAAGAAGATAATCCTATTATCTGCTTGGGTCCAAGGCTTGAGGATGAACAAAATGAAGAGTTCCCTCCTTTCTACATAAGCATTACTATCCATGACATGACTTTACATAATGCTATGTTAGATTCAGGAGCATCACATAATCTTATGCCTAAAGTAATTATGGAAAGACTGGGGTTAGAAATTACTAGGCCATATAAGGATTTATTCTCCTTTGATTCTAAGAGAGTTCATTGCATAGGTTTGATAAAAGATGTGGTTGTGGGTCTACAACAAATTCCAGCAAAAACCACTGTTATGGATATTGTTGTTGCAGACATCCCACCTAAGTTTGGAATGCTGCTTTCAAGGTCTTGGGCAGCCAAAATCAAGGGCACAATGCAGATGGATCTCACATATGCTACTATTCCAGTGTTTGGTGAGCAAAGGAGGTTGTACCGTGAAACAAGGATGGCCTACATGGTGAGTAGCAAAGAAAAACCTCAAAATTTTCCTATTTACTCATGTGATACTGGTCTTGGTTCAGCTATCCTTTTTAATGAGTCAGTTGGGAGAGAATTGGAAGATAAATCAGCAGAAAATCAGAGTCATGAAGGACAGCAAGGAGATGAAGAAGATATCATGGGCTGTTGGTCATTATACTTTGACGGAGCAGCAGGAAAAGAAGGGGCAGGAGCTGGAATTTGGATCACTAGTCCAACTGAAGAAAGTAAGTTTCTGTCATACAAACTAAACTTTGATTGTACCAATAACATGGCTGAGTACGAATCTCTGGTGTTAGGCCTGGAAACCTTGATAAAATTGAAGGCAAATAACATTACTGTTTGTGGAGATTCTGAATTGATTATTAAGCAGGTACAAGGTACATATCAAACAAAGGATGCAAGGATGAGAGCCTACAGAAATTTAGTCTTGGAATTATTGGAAAAATTTCAATCCTATACCTTCAGTATAAAAACCAGAGATCAAAATTCTGTTGCAGATTCTCTTGCTGTGGCAGCCAGTCTGTTTATTATTCCCAAACATGCTTCTGATAGCTATGAAGTGAAGGTTCGCCATAGACCAGTTATCCCAGATAATATCCTAAACTGGCAGGTCTTTGAAGATGATCAGCAGGTAAGAAATTTCCTAGAGTTGAAGGAAGAGTTTGAGCATAATCAAATTGATCAGCAGAATATGTTAGCAGAGACAAAGGAAAAGTCTGAAGTGTTGCAGCTACAAAACAACCTAATTCCTAAAGGCCTTATTCCACTTGAAAAATTATTTGATCAAAATGATGTGTTTAAAGCACCAAGATTGCAAGCCAATGAAGAGGAAATAGAAAGCTGTAATTTAGGTGACTCAGTTGTGCCCAAATTAGTCAAAATTTCAAAGTTTTTATCAGCTGATATGAAGGTCAAATATGTTGAAATGATGAAGAAATTTATTGATGTTTTTGCATGGAGCTATGCTGATTTGAAACAGTATGATTCTTCAATCATACAACATACCATCCCAATTAAGCAAAATGAGAAGCCTTTTAAGCAAAAATTAAGAAGGATTAATCCTCTTTTGATGCCACTAATTGAAAAAGAAGTGAAAAAGCTTTTTGATGCCAAGATTATTGTTCCAATCAGATTCTCAAATTGGCTTGCTAACTTGGTACCAGTCAGAAAAAAGAATGGGGAGATTAGAATTTGTATAGACTTCAGGAACTTAAACAAAGCTTCACTGAAAGATAATTACCCTCTTCCCAAAATGGATTTCATTTTGTAAAATATTGTTGGTTCACAAAGAATGTCTATGCTTGATGGCTTCTCAGGGTATAATCAGATCCTTGTTCATCCAGATGATCAGGAGAAGACAACTTTCACTACACCATGGGGCACATTTATGTATGCAAAAATGCCCTTTGGCCTCATGAATGCAGGAGCCACTTTCCAGAGGGCTATGGACATTGCTTTCGCTGAAGAAAAAGATAAATCAGTGGTGGTATATCTTGATGATATCACAGTCTTTTCAAAGAAGGAAGAAGATCACTTAAAGCACCTAGAAAGGATCTTGCTAAAGTGTAGGAGGTTTGGTATTTCTTTAAACCCAACCAAAAGTATCTTTGCTTTGACTTCTGGCAAATTGCTTGGACATATTATCTCTGAAGAGGGAATTAGGATTGATCCTAATAGAGTTAGTGCTATTCAAAGCCTATATTTGCCAAGGAGTAAGAAAGAGGTTCAATCCTTTCTTGGAAAGGTTAATTTTGTTAGGAGATTCATTCCTAACTTTGCTGAGGTGGTCAAACATATAACAAAAATGTTAAGGAAAGGAGCAGATTTCAAGTGTACAGTTGAAGCAAAGAAATCATTTGAAGAGATCAAAAAGGCACTCTCTCAAGCACCAGTTCTTATCAGCCCTGATTTTACCAAAGAGTTTCTGATC
This sequence comes from Pinus tabuliformis, assembly GCA_031772625.1. Lineage (NCBI taxonomy): Eukaryota > Viridiplantae > Streptophyta > Pinopsida > Pinales > Pinaceae > Pinus > Pinus tabuliformis. Next base: position 845,143,606 of record CM062813.1, on the reverse strand, counting down.
TTCACGTTTGCTTCTGAAGATACAATTGCTGGAGTCTTGTTGCAAAAGGGAAGTCAAGGTATTGAACAACCCATTTCTTTCTTTAGCAAGACATTGGCTAATGCTGAATTGAAATATAATATCTTAGAAAAGCAAGCATATGCATTGGTGAAAGCAATTAAGGATTTCATAATTTATGTGTTGCATTCTCATATTGTTGCATACGTGCCAAGTGTTGTTATAAAAGATATTCTTACACAAGCTGACCCAGATGGAAAAAGAGGGAAATGGATAGCGAAGCTGTTGGAGTATGACATTGAGATTAAGCCCACCAAGTTGGTAAAGGGCCAAGGCTTAGCAAAATTGTTGACTCAGTCAAATCTGGACTGCATTGGTATCAATTTTAGCACAGAAATCTCAGAAATTTCTGAGAATGAAGAAGAATTGGTCCAAATCAATAGAAATTTTTTTATCTCAGAGTGGTATAAGGATGTAGCGTTTGTCTTGCAGTACAATAGAGCCCCTGATAACCTTTCAAAATCTAAAGCTCAGTTCACCAAGTTGAAATCTCTCAGATATTTTGTATATGATCAAAATTTATTTTGGAAGGATGCAGGAGGAATATTATTAAATTGTCTCATTGAAGAAGAAGCTGATAAAGTAATTGATGAGTTTCATAAAGGGGATTGTGGAGGTCATCATTATTGGAAAGCCACTGCAAACAAAATTTTGAGAGCTGGATATTTTTGGCCAACTATGTTCAGAGATATTTATAAAAAGATAGCAACATGCCATGAATGTCAAGTATTTGAAGGAAAGAGAAAGCTCATGCCAATGCCACTGGTTCCTATTTATGTTGAGGCACCTTTCCAGCAGTGGGGATTAGATTTTATAGGGGAAATTCATCCTCCTTCATCAGGACAGCATCACTGGATTCTCACAACCACCGATTATTTTACAAAGTGGATAGAGGCAATACCCACCAGGCAAGCAAATGACTCAGTAATAATTTCCTTTTTAGAGAATAACATCTTATCAAGGTTTGGTTGCCCAATCAAGATTATCACAGACAATGCCCAGGCTTTTAAGTCTAAAAGAATGATAAACTTTTGTCATCAATACCACATTTCCCTTGGTCATTCCACTGCTTATTATCCACAGGGAAATGGCTTAGCTGAAAGTTCAAACAAGAGTCTTGTGAGAATTATTAAGAAGCTGCTGCAAGAAAATAAAAAGGCTTGGCATTTGAAATTAAAGTATGCCTTGTGGGCTGATCGAATTTGCACAAAGAGGTCCATTGGAACATCACCATATGAACTTGTGTATGGAGCAGAGGCTATATTCCCAACATCTCTCGGGGTACCCGTAATGAAGCTGATTCAAGGATTAGAGGAGGAACCAAATGCCATACAGCGAAGGATCAATCAGCTAATAGCTCTGCAGGAGAAAAGAAGTGAGGTGTTTGAAAGTCATCAGCAAAATCAGAATAGGGTCAAGAGAGCATTTGACAAGAAGATCAAAGAGGATACTTTTCAGATTCATGATAAAGTCCTGAAATGGGAAGCCAGAATTGAAGAGAAAGGTAAACATGGTAAGTTTGAAAATTTGTGGAAAGGGCCATATCAGATTTTCGCTTTCCATGGAAATAACACCTACATTCTGCAGGAGGTGGATGGATCACCATATGCTGGAGGACCTGTTAATGGCAGGTTCTTAAAGCATTACAATCAATGAAATTCTGCCAAGTATCACATGAACATTGTATATAACCGTTTTATGAATCTTTCCTGTTGAAAATAAATGACAAGCGGAACAGAAAGGCTTAAGCCCGAGGAGAAGGCCCACAAAGCTAGAAAGGAATGCTTGTCAACTTCGTGTGTGTTTTTAGGAAATGGATAAAGCACTGGATCTACAAGTTCTTAGTGTACTACAGGAGCACACTATCCCAAGTGGAGCCACTGTTATCACTTAGAACTATAAACATTTGTATATAACCCTTTGTCCAAGTTCAATGTCTAAAGTTGGTGTTAAATTGTTTTTAGTCTATGTTTCTTACTTAGGGTTGAAGCTTTAAAGGTGTTTGATGTAAAGTATACTCTAATCCTATCGGTCATCCTCCACCATCATGCTTTCATAAGACATGTCTTGTCTAATCCATGTCACCGATCCTTTCCGTAATTTCGTAGCGCAGTCTCTTATTGGTCAGTTTCGCTGCATGATTATCGTTTAGCCATTTCGCAGCGTCACCATCAAGCCGTTTCGCAGCGCATTATGACAATTTAAAACTAATCGCGCTGCGAAATCGCAGATTCGTGCATTTTGCAGCGAATATTTCTAAAAGGGTCAAGTCCGTTAATGAGTCACCACTTCTGTCCTCTCATGTCAATTTTTTCGTACCTCCCAAACGCTCATTAACCATCACTCCACCAATAGATTTGCAGACATGCGCATCAGTATTAATTCAAATGAGTTTTACTATGCATGGATTTTTATGATGATCGTGAATGATACATAAGTGACCAGCCCGTGTGATGATTATATGTGAGTTTGGAAGTGAAGTTTCTTTCAAGTGAGCCTGTTTACAAGTGAGGCCGAGCCAAAAAAGGATTGAATTACCATTTCAATTGAAGTTGTTGCTCATTGTCAGTGCGAAGATTTCAAAGGCAAGATGGAGAGGAGAGAACACCGGTCTGGAAAATGTCAGAGAACAGAGCCTGAAGGTTTAGACTTAGCATTAAGAGATGAGGGTGTGAAGAAAGCCTTCAAGGATGCCGGCTGTTGGAATTTCTGTAAGAAGCTACAGGGTGGCCATGCTCAGGTAACAAAGGATTTTGCTTTAAACTTCACCGGTTTGAATTCTAAAATAGCTATGTTAGAAGTTAAAGTGTCTCCGGAGGAAATAGCTGCAGTAACTGAGATCCCAAGAGGGGGGCAAGAATGGTTTAAGAACTTCAAGTTCGATATGAATCCATGCAAAGAATTCTTGAAAGGAAGCAAAAACCTAGTAGGCCAGGTGGATTCAGTGGCTGATGTTTACACATGGACAGTTCCAGCTCTCAAACAGGCCAAAGTCATCAAAAAGACAAACATGCATTTAAGAGCTGAAAACAAAGCCATGAGAAAGGAGGTTGCAGAATTGAAGGCACAGCTAAGTAAATTAGCTACTAAATGAAGTTGTTGATTCCAAGAAAGGTGTTGCTCTAAGTTTTGTCAAATTTTGTTTAGTTTCAGTATTTTGAAGGCATGTAGACCCTGTTATACATATCTGTGGTCAAAAGGAGTTTTGCAATCAAGTGGCAGAGCAGTAAAATCTCAGGGAAAAGAGAAACTGTTTAAAACAGTTTCGCAGCGCGCTACGAAACTGCGAAACTGCTGTAGGTGTCGTTTTAAAAACGCAGGCAAACAGTTTGATGGAATAATCAGAAATTGGCAAAGAGAACACCTAGGTGACATGAAAGAGATCAAAGGAGGCTGCTACAGCCATTCAAAATATGCCAGGTGTACTTTTAACAAAAGGTGAAATATTTTAACCTAAGTTTAAATTTTTGGTTATAAAGCCACTTTATTCTCGGTGATTAGGGTTTTAAGGGAGCTGCATACGAGAAGTTTTGGTTGGCACACCTGTCCATCAGAGAAGCCTCCAGCATATCAGGAACATGGTGATGCCCTTTATTCTTGGGCTATTAAAGACTTAAAGTTCATGCTGCTGCATATTCGAAGTGATGGGGGACCAGAACCGAAAATTTAGGGATATTCTCAGCCAACACGGAGCAGATCAAAGCCTTCAGTATCCAAAGCCAACATGGGACATTAATTGCTCATCTCATGCCATCTCAGCCAAACGAAGAGGAAGCCAAGTGTCAAAGCTGCAAGGAGGAATCAATTTATGAAGAAGATAGAGTTAGAGTTATAACCAAATTAGAACTCTTTAGAACTTATGTTAATGGTTATTGTATTAAATAGTTTGTTAAAAGCAGATAGGTGTCATTAGTGGCAGTCATCGAGCTCCCCTCATGCTGGAGGAGGAAGCTCCAAGTAGTTAGAGTCATGTTTCTATATATAGCTGAATCATCTATGTAACAGGGGTTGGATATTTTGAGAAACAAAGTATTGCTTTGGCTTGTGTAAAAACCCATTTTAGTAATATAATTTGCTACTTATCTTCTCAGGATTCTTACAGTGTTTCAAATGCTCAAGATATGTGGTTTTTCTTTATGTTTAATGTTTTTACAGTTGTATGAATACACAATCACTCAGAATTCACTTATGCTGCTCTGATTTCCTGTGTGTATTTGTAAGCTGAGGTTTCTATGAGATGTTGTTTCGAGTATTTAAACATTACATGCCCTGACTTCTATGCATGAGCAGTGTTATAGTTTACTGAATATGATCAACTCCATAAGCCCAATGGAAGTCTTTGAAATGTCTGTCCAGCCAACATGTTTATTAAATTTACTTTACAAGAGTTAGCCCTCTTATCAACAATCAAAATCAATAATTTTTTTTGAGAGAGCCCTCTCAGGCTAGGGAGGCTAATCCTTAGTTAAAAGATTGGTCTGAAATAGTTACACAGAGTCTACCTGATCAGCAGCCCTTCAGCGCTTGATTTTGTGATAACACCAAGGAAGACCAGGATTGGACAGGGTGTTGGATATCCGTGGCTTTGTTGATGCAGACTGGGCTGGAGATCTGGATCAGAGGAGATCTACAAGTGGGTATGTGTTTAACCTATTTGGAGGTGCAGTCAGTTGGATGAGTAAGAAACAATCTGTAGTGGCACTATTAACTACAGAGGAAAAATACATGGCAGCCACTCATCCAAGAAAGGAAGCAGTTTGGTTGAAGAGATTGTGTTCAAGTATGGGGTTAGTATAGGGAGCGATAAGGATAGATTGTGATAGCCAAAGTGAAATTTTCTTGGCAAATAACCCTGCATATCATTCAAATACAAAGCACATTGATGTTCAGTATCATTTTGTGAGGGATATGATAGAAGACAAAAAGGTGTTGCTCGTAAAGGTGGGGAATTTTAAGAATATTGTAGATGCATTGACAAAATATGTGAGCTCTGAGAAGTTCTCTTGGTGTAGAGAAACAATGGGCGTTGTAGGGTTGGATAAATGAGTAAGCTCTCTTGTGGGCCCCTGTGGAAAGAGAAAAACAAGTGGGAGAATGTTGGGTTGTGTTATATTCTTTCCACGACTAGCCCACGTAGTTAACCGGGGGGTTAGAGGGGGGGGGCGGATCCGCCCCTCCCCCCCCACCCCCTTCATTGTGTCAATTGCATAGTGGGGGTGTCACAGGGGGTTTGAGGGGTCTGGGGAAATGCCCCAGAAAATTTTGGTTTTGGACCCTATATTAGGTTGGGCGGACCTACCTATGGTTTTGTGCATGATTTTCGCACATGGTTTTGGACGCGATGGTTTTCGGTCCATGGTATTGGATGCTTCGGCATGTATAAATATGTATTGTAACATTGAAAGGAACATAATGAAAAATCAAGCTAGTAGTCCTGGTTTTGGGATCCAGGGGAAAATATCTGTGTATATGTGTTTTATGTGTTATGCTCTCGCATTGTTTATTTTTTGTGTTTAAGAATTCGTATGCAAGTAATTTTTATATGGGTTTAAAACCTACAAAAGTGTAATCATGACCCATCACAAATTTTAAACCTAAAGAACTGTTACTTAACCGTTAAGAAAGTATGTGCAGTTCATCGCAATTTCGTAATGGGACAGGTATTCGAAAATATGGATTCACTATGGAAGTGTCAGGAACTTTCATAGAAAATACCCGTTATACATAATTGGAGTTGCTACGGATTTCTGTAAAACTAACAAATTTCAATTATGAACAAATAAACCTGACACATATGAAATATTGGAATTTTAACTTTTATGATTGACCCTATCTGAACTTAGATGGACCCCACATCATGTCATGATGACCAAAAACCCTATGATCATGAACTTTATTTTGAGAAAATTTGAAAACCCTAATTAACTTGACCAACAGACTTGACAAACTATTCCTAGGTGTTATCATGGATAACAAGTCCAATATAGAGGGATTGGAAATTGGTGTTTTTACCTTTATCTTCATGGGCTTTGTCCCACTTGAATACTAGGTCTCCAACACTAAATTCCTTGTTCCCTGCAGATTTCTTGTCAAACCAACACTTGATATGATTATGATGGATAGCAAACTTTTCTTTTGTTTTCCGTCTTTCTTATTCTAACTTCAAAGGGGTGTTTATCTTCCTATGAACAACTAGACATGGTTTACCTCGGGATTCTTGAGAAATTTGAAGGGTTGGGAGGTATATGTTTGGAGGAAGGATACCCTCTTTTTCATATACGATTAAGTAAGGCGAATTCTTTAGAGAAGGTTTCAATGTGACACGATCAACCCACAAAGAATTCACCAATGCATTATGCCAGTTCCTCTACTCAGAGTAAACAGTTTATTGGATGATGTGAATTAAATTCTTGTTAGTAGACTCAACTAAATTGCTTCTCTGAGGGTAGTAATTTGATGAGTGCTTTAAAACAATACCACTTTATAATGAAAAATCATAAATTTTTAACAATGAGAAATAATTTATATTATAAAAAATAAGTGATGTAGGAATGTCAAATCTAGTGATGATATTCTACTTAAGGAAGTTGATGATTTCCTTCTCATTCACTCACTTCAATGGAACTGCTTCAGTCCACCAAGTAAAATAGTTTGAGCAGTTAGGATATATCAGTGCTACTTTGATGAATGTGGAAAAATCTCACCAATAACATCCAATCCCCATTGTTGAAAAGGTTCTTCAATGGTAATGGGATGCAATGGGGTGGTTGACTTTCTATCATGACTAATACATATTTGACAAACAAAAAACTTATGGGAATAGGCATCAACATCCTTAAATAATGTGGTCCAATCATAGTTAGACTGCATAACCTTATGTGAATTACTATTTCCTATTTAGTGCCCACTAGTTTTCCCATCGTGAAGTTCTTTCAATACCCTTTCTGAGTCTTGTGCTTCTAGGAATCTAAGCAAGACACCATTATGGTACTTTTGAAAAATCACACCATGTACAAGTTGATAGGATAAAGATTTAAGTCAAATAACTCTTTTCATTTTTGTTGATAAGTGCGAGGTCAAGGTGTTTTTCTCTAGAGATTTCTTCACATCAGAGTACCAAGATGTGGCTGCATTTGTAGGGGTAGCGTGCTTGATATTATACATTTTTATCTCTTATTCACATCCAAGAGATTCCTCTTGTGGTGAATTAACCGCTTCTTCTAGAATTGAACAGAGACGATGTCCTTTTATCATATGAACTAGATTGAATTCTATATCATTTTATTGAAGGCTTGTCATCCAGTTCACTCTCCTCTCACCCAACTCTTGTTGCACAAAAATAGATCTAACCGTTGGGTGAGGCACAAAGATAATAACGTGAATTTTCACGAGGTAAGGCCTAAAATGTTTCACCGACATATATACTACATAATCTTGTTTATCATTAGCAAGATATTTTAATTCATATCCTTGTAGTCCAACACTCATGAATCATAGAGGCCGCTCATTTCCTTGATCATATTTGTAAGTAAGAATGGCTACAAGAGATGTGTCAGAAGAAAAAGTATATAACAAGAAATCTTTGCCAAAATATGGACTATACAATGTTGGGGTTTTGGAAATTTCTTGTTTAATCCAGGCAAAGGAATATTTCTCCCTTTGATCCCACTTGTAAATTGCATCCTTCTTGATCATCTCTTGTAATGGCTTTACAATCTATGCATAATATGAGATGAAATTTTGAAGAAAGTTAATCTTCCCCAAGAAGGATTGCGTGTATTTCTTATTTACAGAAAAGGGAATCCAAGCAAAGGTCTTGACCCTCTCCAAGTCCACTTTAATTCCACTCTTAGCTATAATGTGTCCTAATATATTTCCCTCATACACTTTGAAGATTCTCTTCTTTGGATTTAAAGATATATCGTATCCTTGACGTTGATCAAACATTTTCCTTAGATGATGAAAATGATTAGATAATTTCTTTCAAAATACTGTAACATCATCCAAGTACACTACTACACTTTATCCCACCAAACCACATAATGTGATGTCCATAGCTCAATGAAAGGTAGCAACCGCATTGATGAGTCAAAAAGGCATCTGCCAAAATGAAAATGTACCTTGTTTAGTCTTGAGTGTGGTTTTGAATCTTTTAGTTTCTACTACTAGAACTTGGTTGTACCCAAAAAATTCATTTAATAGAGACAAAATTTCTGACCCAGATATCATCTGAAGTATCTTCTCCATAGATGGCACGATATATATGTCCTTATCTGAAGCCTAGTTTAGGTTTCAGAAATCAACACATAAGTGTATCTCTTCGGAATTTTTCTCACAGGAACCAAATTGGAGACCCAAGTAGAATGAAAAACTTTGAATATGATCCGAGCATCCAACAATTTTCTCAGTTCTTTCTGAATGAGGGGTTCAAGCATAGGATGAAATTTTCTTAACTTTTGTTGAAATGGATTTACCCCTTCCTTGATGGGTATCACATGTTGGATAATTCATGTATCATAAGTCTTCAAATCATCATATTTACACACGAACACATCTCGGTACTTATTTAAAATATTAACAAAGGATTGTCACTCTTTAGGGAGAATAACAAGTAGCAATATTTACATAATTCATCTCTTCTTTCATGCCCAAATTTACTTGTTCGTGCAGCAGTGTAGAACTGTGGGTCTTAGCATTGCTTGGCCCCTTAAAATGGGTTTGTAGGTCATAAAGTTTTTCCAAAGATACCACACCTTTGGGCATGGGGTTCCCTTTACTTTCCTGAGATGATTCCTACAAAACCTTTTCATGCTCATCTTCATCTATTACCTCATCCTTAAACATGTTATCATTCGCCAAAAAATCCAATATTTGCTAGTCTTCATTAAAAACGCGAAAAATTAGTAACATTATCGGGGATGAATGGCTTCTCAATTGAAAACCCATCTCTTAATGGTGATAACCTAGAAACAACATTAGCTAATGTGTATGTTGTTGCATTATGAACTCTGGGAACATAATTAATATTAAAAGCATGAAAAAATGAAATGAGGCACCATACCTCTTACTAGCAGTTTCTAATATTAGGTGACCCACAATGAATAGTTTTTCGTACCTGACGCGTGACAATTATGAGTCACCTGTTACCTTGAGTGCTTCCATTTTGAGGTATATGGTTGTATTTAAATCTATATGAGTGCTTCATATTTGGAAATTTTGTTCGTGCACACAAATTCCAATCCACATGAGATTAGATATTTTTTCTTTCACGGGTCTATAAAAAAAAACCAGCTTCAGAGCCCTCCTGTGTTTTCGAACCATCAAAATACAGAGTCCAAATGTCAATAGCAACAGGTTTAGTTCCTACACTAGTACTATTTACATATATATTACAAAAATCATAAGCACCAATTGGATTGCAAGGATTTCCAACTGTGTATCTAGTGGTACAAGGGATGGATGCACAAGATAACATCCATGATCAACTTCTAAGAAACAATTTCTAAAAATTACTTGCATATAGTTGATAGGCTCATTAGTATCTTCAAGTGCCATGATGGTATGCTTCATGAAAGTGTCACTCTCAACTTAGATATGATTATTATTGTTCTTATACAGAAGCCACAAATGTGACCAGTCTGTAGCAAAGTATCCTTGCAACTTGCTAGACCAATCTCTACTCAAACTAAAGCCATAAGCTTCTGTAATTTCCAGTATGATAATATCAATAAATTGTTGAACTTTGAGGTTTGATGATAAATGGAGTATAACATTATTAATCTCACCAATTTCATGTACTAAAGATCTATCTAATTGAATGATTATGGTGTCAGTATTTTCCCATTTAGCATTGATTTTATTTGCAACAAATAAAGGCATGACATTCACAGATGCACCAAAACCAATTAGGAAATTATGGACATTATAATTAAAAATTTCAAAATCGAAAAGAAAATGGGGGAAAGTGGATCTATAATTTACGTTAGTTGCATTAAAGACTGATTCAAGAATCGTAGGAGACATACTAGACAAGGCTTGAGAGTAGAAATTGTTCTACCTGACGGAGGTTGAGATGAAAATGCTTGAATGATCAACTCACATTTCCATGCCAATTTAGCTAGATAAAATATGGAAATATTTGCATGAGACTTATTCATGTCCTCAAGAACATTGTAATTGATATCTTCATCTTGTGCAGTGTGTGTTGAGGTGGTAGGTGGTGTGACCTTGTTCGATGCCTCAAGGGTGACATATTTGTTCTTATTATTTCTAGAAGATTTGTTTTCAGGTTGTGTACTTCTAGATTTGTTTTAAGTGCCTCGAGAAAGATTACTAGGAGGTAATAAATTTCTTAACAATTTCTTTCTCACATCTTGCTCAGGCACCGGTACTTTTCTCCCCAAATTATATTTCTTAGCAAGTTGTTGAGGAGGAGCATCACCCTCTAGGGGCTCACCAACACCTTGTCAATCATTGTTCAATATAAGATCAAAAGTGAAAATTGAATCACCCTCATTTTATTTTTCCTCTGTCAAGGTAGGTTCATCAGTGTCTTGAGTCTGCTCTGAATGCTCTTCTACTGACAAACTTTCTATAACATTAGCAACCACAACATTCATGTTGTGTTTCCATTGAGGGCATGTTTTCTCTGAATGAGCCTCTTGATGAAAGGTATAGTAGTTATCCATGCCCAAGTTCTCAACATTGAATACAACATTGGAGCTTTGTGCAGACTTAGCCAATTGATTGATGTTCTTCTTGAAAAACGACTTAAAATACTTGTTGCTAGTAGAAGCCTCACTTGACTTCCTCTTGAGTTCTGATACTTTGTTGGTTAACAACTTCAATGATTTAGTCAAGCTATCCATGTCAAAAGGATCTTTCTCTTTAACTTTAACTTGGGAATTTTTAGTAAGGCCTTTGGAGTCCTTTGAATATTATTGATCAAGAATGACCCCAATAGACCTTAAGTCCTTCTCAATAGCAATTGCTATTGCAAAGTTAAGAGTTGAAGTATATTTTGCAATGTGCTTGAAAAAGAGGAAATATTAGTGGGCAAGGAAGCAATAGAATCATGTAGTTGTACATCAGTGGGGAATTTTTTCAAAATACATTTAAAATATTTGATTTAAATTGTTAACCTTTTCTTTATCCCCCATCTTAATATTTCCAAATTCTTAATAGCATGGTTGGAGTTTTATGATCAATTTTTTTTTCCTAAGAACAACTTTTTAAACTCCCTCCAATTATGGATTGAATTTGGTGGAAGGCTATGATACCAAACTGATGCTCTACCTTCTAGAGTGTACGAAAATAATCTACAAGCAACATCATCAAAACATACCTCTAACATCCGTAGATGCAAGTAGAAGTCATCAATATGATCTTCAGACTTCACTTTCTTATCAGGATCATACTTGTTAAGAAAAATTTTCAGGTTCTTTGGTAAGCGATAAAGATTTCTTATAAGAGAAAGAGGCCCTTCGGACATCAGATCCAATTGGTCATCAACCATGTATTTGTTCTCCTTTTCCTCCTCACTCTCTGATTCTGAAGACTCTTCTCCTTCACCATTCAAATTCTCGTCATTATCAAGTTTTTCGTATTCCCTCGGTTATTGTTCGTCAGAAAAACGAAAATCCTCCCTATCTCCATCCAAATTCTCCTCAATATGTGGTGGAAGATCCCCTTGATGATGAATTCCTTCAAACGGTTTAGCCAAATATTCAATGGTTGCATTAACCAATTCTTCCACTCAAGAAATCAACACACTATGATGGGTTGTCTCTTTCTTTATTTTCTTACGAGGAAGAAAGGATGTGACAGGAAGAAATCCAAGAGCTCTAACAAATTGACAAGTAATAGGCCAAGGTGTTTGAAGTTGCTTGTAAGTGACTTTGTATGCATGCTCTGGACCTTGGTGAGATGAGTCTACTTTCTCAGATATATGAGTTGGAGATGGACTCTGAAAATTACTATCTTTCACAGAAGGTTCTTTATGTGAATGTGTTGAGTTGTCAACCATAAAAAGGTTTCCCTCCTTCTAGCACCAGAATTGATGACAGTGTTAGAATTTGCCAATAGTCAAAGGGTCTCCCTGGTATGAATCCATAATTAGACCTCAAATGTTTTGGAGTACGAGCCTCAACTGGAAAATTAGGGTAGTTTCCATAATCTTAAAGATTTTCCTTGGCTATAATAAACAACACAAGAGAAACACATATGGTTTCGAGATAAAAAATTAAGTTATCCTTGTGATGTATTCAATGCAAAGTGAATAATGGTTCTTTCATGGAAAGGAAGAGAAATTGAGTCTTTAAGAGAAAAGTAATAGTACTATCCTAATAAAGACACACATACATTTGAAATAAGCATTAATAATCTTTTGAATTAGTTCACAAAGAAATAATGATCATGAAAGCAAAAGACACATGAATCAAAGATGCACACTAGAACCAATGAAAGAGTTCATTTTCATTAGTATGTAGAAACATAAGCATACACCACAAACAATGAAAGAATAGTCTTACAATCATTCATGGCATATGCATGAAAAGTGTGTTGGCTCCAAGAGCTTCAAATTATAAAGTGAAAGTCCCAAGATACACAATTACAATGATACAACACTAGTTCCAATAATAGAACATTAAGCAACTACTTGCTTCTCAAAAGACTAATCTTCTCTCATATGCCTAACTTGAGAAGCTAAGGTGAAATTTCTTTTTCTTGAGCTACGAGGGTATATATAACAAATGAGGTGACTCTTCACCTCTCTTGTGACTCTTGAGCTTCCCTCATGACTCTTGATCTCCCATGTGACTTTTCAAATTCCTATGAGACCCTTGAGCTTCTATATGACTCTTCAAATTTGATGTGTGACCCTTGGGCTTTCACAAATTTTACATTTTCTCATTTTTGGAAATTATGTAACTACATCCACACATGATGTGGCAAAATATATTGACACATAAGACTCTAAAGGTGACACTTGGACAAGCCATGCCTTGGCAATGATGACATGGATCTTCATTGTAGAGTGTTAATGGGAAGCTTCTCTCCTTGTTTCCTTCTTTGTATCTTAATGATAAGTCTTGCATGTAATTCATTTTCATCCTCCAAGAGGTTGGGATGATATGGAGTCTTCCATGTGGTTTTGATCTTCCTTCTTGTATTGTGATCTAGTGCTCCTTCATCTCTTTTCTTGATGATTTCTTCACGGTTTCAGCTTCATAAGTTTCTTCTTACATGATCTCCTTAGCATCATCCTTTCATGTCAAGATATTATCACCTACTAATGGAATTCATGCATGACAAGCAGATGCTAGGCCAAAAATCCCCTAGTCTAACTTGTTCTTCATACCACATTATAATTGAGTTAGGACAGAGAACAATCTTGAGGAAGATGTTTAAGGATTGCACAGTGCATAGGAACAAGAGGCGATGATGATGGTCTAGTCACTATAACTGCACAATTCAGAGTAACTAAGGGTCAAGAAGGCAGGATTATGCATTTGAGGGATTTAAGGATGTAGTGAGGAAAGATTTCTCACTGTGATTGCGCAGTGCATAGTTCTAGAAGGACCGAGACAGAGGCCAAAAATATCTTAGTCTAACTTGTTCCTCAAGCCACATGCTAATTGACTTGGGACAAAGAAAAATATTGAGGAAGATGTCCAAGGATTGCACAGTGCGCAGGAACAAGAGGTAGTGATGATGGTCTAGTCGCTATAACTGCACAATAGATAAGGGTAAAGAAGGAAGGATTACGCAGTTGAGGGAGTTAAGGATGTAGTGAGGAAATCTTGATCACTATGATTACACAGTGCATAGTTATGGAAGGACTGAGAAAAATAATTGCATAGTTGTGAAAGTCAAGGATTGAGACAAAGCCTGACTACTGACTAGGAATGTGCAATGTGCAGTGGAGCCCTGACTAGGAAAATATTATGCAGTTTGCAAGTGCAGGAGACAAGGACTGTGCACTAGGATTGTGGAATGCACAGTTCTTGGAGGAAGAGACTATGTAGTGTGTAGTTATAGGAGGAAAGGATGGATGATTGAGGCTTAAGACTATGCATTGTGCAGTTCAAGAAGGAAAGATGAGGAGTAGCTGGTTGGGAAAGTTTCAAAGACAAGAACAAATCAGAAATTGACTAAGTTTGGGATCAGTGAGGAAAAATATGAAACTAAAACATGTAACAAGACTTGAACATGATCACACACTCATAAAATATACCCACATGAAAATGAAACACTTAACACCCAAAATTAACATACATACATTGAAACGAAAATAAAACGACACTTGCCTCCAAGTGCAACACTTAAGATACATCGTGTGACACTGGTGTTGATTACAACAAGAAAGTGCACAATAATTTAGGAATAAGTCCAATGCCTATCTCTATGACAAATAAAACCTAGTAATACAAGAGAAAGTTGCCTCTTAAAAGGTGCACCATGACTCCCTTTCACAAAGAGCGACACTTCCCTTACCAAAAGACAACACTTGGAATTTCTTCACAGAGATACTTGAAAACTCTGAAAAAAAGTATAGAATGAGTTTAACAGCTAGAAACTACAGTTCATATGGTCAAAGAGAGGATCCAAAGTTTGAATATAGGCCAAATTTGGAGGGTTTTGTAGCAACGATGACACTAAGCTAGAAAAACATGAATTGCGTGAGCAGGAAAATATTCAAGGTAGTATTCAACATTTTTTTGCAAATAATCCACAGAAGTTGAACAAGAAAAGGAATTTTTTTGTTAGATATCGATTTGAAAAAGTTACTTGCATAGAACCTTCTAAATATGCTTTAAGAAACAAGCATAAAATGTTAGAGGAAAGGAGAGACAACTTAGCATTTCAAAATCCTGGGAAAGGCACTTGTGATGAACCTTATAAGACTATACTTTTAGAATAACAACAAATATTTATGTGTTTCCAATATATCACCAATCTTGAAGCACAACAAACTTAGTTATGAGCTGGGAGCTGAAGAGTACCCTCTACAAGTGCAAATCCTACTTTGAATACAAATATGGATGTTGATTATCTTGGTTCCTTAGGTATTGGCACTGAATATGTAGAGGCACATAAAAGGGTCATGGAGAACATTTGGTGGGAGGAAATCACAAAATTCCTCCTCGTGGTCTCTTGAATGGTTCAAAGAGTGAAATAAAAATGTTAGAAGATTTAATATGTGGCAATAAAGAGTTTGACATACACAGCAAACATGGAAATTCTTTTTGTATTTATCCAAGTACTGACATACTATAAGATCAATCAAGACAATAGGGATGGTGTTAAGAAAGAAAAGAATATTGTGATGGCCCAAGAATGAGAAAGATTGAAGATTGGTAGGGATGATGTTAAGAAAGAAAATAAGATTGTGATCATCATCTATATGGAACAAACAGAGAGGTACACCAAAGGACAGTGGATAGGAATGCAAAAGAACAAAGAATCTAATAGGTAACATTCAGATGTCCAGGTCAATAGAGAAACAGAGAGGACATTAATAAGAAGCATTGGCATGCCAGAAATGCAAAGATTAAATGAGATGGATGTTACATTTGGTTGGTACGTCATTAAAGGATGTTACAATTTGACCACCAGAAGTCACCAAATTAGATCAATAATTGCTTGAACTGCGTTATGTGAATGAAGTGTACTAGGAGTTGCACGAGATGTTATACACATGCCTAAATTCATAGCACATAATTATTATCACTAAGTGTGTAAAACTTCTACATGACCACAAAGAATGGAGTGTTACTAGTTAGTGCTCAGACAAATAATACCCATGCTACCAAGTCAGAAAAAAATATGTTTATGATAACTCTGACACAAGGAAAGGCAACACTGGATTTCTGAAACCTTTTTTGGTAACCAATTTTTGGAATATATGGTAATTTTCCCACAAAGTATTCATCAAGATAATGTTAAAAGGTGACATCCAAAAAGGACCAAGAATTAGCAAAATACATTTTTATAATATTTTGGCTAGCATCTTTCATGAACACCATAAATATAGTGGTATTCATTTCATTGATTTAAACAACAAAGGTGTGGTCTCTTTTATGCATTGACAAAAATAGAACTAAAACAAGTGTAGTGATATTCTCATGAGTACACTCGTCTTCGCATATAACAGAGATTGATTTCTTTCACAGGGAGCTAATCCATGTAAAATTCATAAGCAAAGATAGGTGATGATTCAATATTTCTTGACCCTAAATACAAACACTAGTCACATTTTCCCACAAGACCCCTTGTCATTAATGTCAAAGGGGGAGTGGTTGGTAGGATAAATGTAGTTGAAAGGAGAAGTAATTCTCAGGGGAAATAAGAAGGATGGATCTTAGGGGGAGGATCCCAGTGTTTCCATCAATGCTAAAGGGGGGTATTATTAGCATTGTTGTCATTGATGACAAAGGAACAATAGGAGAAACAAGACATGTCTATTATGCTTGATGACTTTGTATGCTTGATATGTTGATCAAATATGAAGGTGATGGAAAAGGAACAACAAAGGAGGAGCAGGGAGAGAACAAATATATGGCATTGGAGAGTGAATGTTATGCTTGCATATGTGATGTTTATTTGTACGTTGTGTGTACATTGTGTTGTAAGGCTAATTGTACATTTGTAGGTGTTGTTAATGAATAAGTTGAGCTTATTTATGTTTGTGATCTTGAGGTATGCTTATGATGCTTGTTTTTATGCTTATGGAAAAGGAGAAAAAAGGTATACAAGATATGTTGGAGTTAATGGCTTGGTTGTTATGGCTGCAAAGCAGCTTGGTATGCTTAATGTTTTTTGGTGCAAGGTATGTTAGTATCATTGAAATATTGACAACAGAACAAAGGAGAAACATAGTATCATGGCATAGTTGATGTATGCAAAGTTGTGTGAAGAGGTGCATTGAGTTATGCTTGTGTTGATGCACTGGTTATGGAAATGTAGTTGCATATATTGAGTTGGTTTTTTATCAAGGATTTTTATATTGCAAAGATTGTTGTGATGCAAAGAAAATACATGATGCAAGGCAAAGGGAAAGTTATAAGGAAAAGGCATGAAAAATGTTATTATGCTTTTAATGTTGTGATGTTATAGTTGTTGATGTATTGATAATGTGTGTTGTGAAGGTTATGGTTGCTATTCTTTCTAATATAATCATTACAGGCAGCTGAAAATAATATTTGGTGAAGCATTTATTTATTTTAATATGAAAAATCTCAAAAGATGTGAAATGAATGAGTGGAATGCCAAGAGGAAAGTCTTCTCACTTCATATTATTATATGGAATACTAATATCCATCAAATATTATGTATAAAAGTGTGTGAGGTTGGATGGTTGTAATGTTTGAGTTAGAGAATGTGAGAGCATGTGAGAGCTAATTGAGGTGTTTTTCATTAATTAACTCACACATTTATAGAGTTGATGTGAAGAAAATTTGAGGAGAATAAGAAGCATAGACAAATATGGAGATATGCAAAGTTATATACCATGCTATAGGCAATTTTTTCACGTTTGGTCAATAGGCCTACAAACTGGATCAATCAACATCTGTGTACACCTTGTCATCATCCCTACATAAAGCCCTAAGCATGACTATTTCAAATCCCTAAGTTTATGGGTCTGACTAATTCAAATCGGTGCTTTTAAGGCCCATTGCACCTTGCCACTTTAGGTACCTCTGTTCAGTAGCAGGTTGCTTCCTTCTACACCAACGCTGATTAGTATAAGGTTATCCCTTGTTGGGGGTGTGCTGATTCTAGAAATTAGGGAAAATTAAAAATAATCCTGAAGCTTCTAAGGGTTTCTTTAAACATTTATCTTAAATAAGAAGTTTGAATCCTATCTAATCCTACCTGGGATATTTCACCTCTTATCCCTTGAGCTCATCCTCCTAGTCTCAAGCCTAGATTGGTAAGTGGATAAGAATTCTTAAACTACCATCGCTCTCCTATAAATTTATAACCATCTACAACATCAGGGTTAGATTTTGGAGACTAATCATGCCCTTATTCTGCTGTCTTGAATCTAAGAGGTTTATCATCTTCATGCATTAGGGTGACATTGAGGTGTGATTTGTGACAAGGAAGGACAAGTCAACTTGGGGATATCTCTACAAGATTAGCTACTATTATTGGTTGTAAATTCTCTCATATTCATATTAATACAAAGAGTATACCATTTTCCAATATGTTTTATGTTATGTTTACATTCATATATTTCAATGCTTCACTGATCTATTAAATAGAGTGATTGGATAATGCTAGATAGATGTCATAGATCTTTGACTTGTGTTGATTGTATGTACAAGGTCTAATTATAGAAATCAAAGCTACAATTGGAGCTTACAAGCTGAGAGGAGAGAATAACTTGTGATGGATTCCAAGTAAGCCTCTTTCCATTATTTAATTTCTCTAAGGGGAACTTTATATTATTTTCTTTATGTTGTTCTAGACTAGTCCACTAGGTCTAGGGAATATAATTTTGTTCGTAGTTATAAATTCTGCATAACAAATTGGTGACTCCACTGGGGATCATTTCATTCCCTTAGTGGTTTCCTTGTCCTTAGTACTTGTTTCACCTCTTAAACATACCTCCATTGCCTCACTCAGTCTAAATTGACCCTAGGAAGACCTTTCACTGAGCTTCATTTGATTTTTTGTGTCGGAACTTGGCCTTACCTTGATCAACGCTCCCCCTATTCTGGAGACAGAGAATTGCAATGCTTCTCAACCTTCTCTACACATGCACTGTAGAGCATTAGTTCCCTTTCAGCAACTGCGCTGACCCTTGTTTCATGCAAAAAAAATCTTTTTTGTGATTTTCTCTCTCATTATCTTTGTTCCAGTTGGTTCTCCTTGAGTGTGTATTGGTCTTTAAGAAGCCTTCATCTTGTTTTCTTTTAGTTTTGAGTGTCTTTGATAAGAATTTGTTTAGATTTTTATTTGTTCTTGTCAATAAGGTCATTAGAAAACTGATTTCTTGGTTGTAGATTACTTGAAATAATTGGTGTTTCAGTCATCATTCTGAATAGTTTCTTTTATCAGTGATTAGGAAAACATATTAGTTTTCATCTAAAAATTAAGTGGAATTGAAAAGAAAAATCTTATGCATCTTGCATTGTATGTAGGGTTTTGTGTCTAAATTGGAATTTGGAACAATTTCATTTGGGAAATTGACTTAACAATATTGTTTGTTGCATCTTGTATGTTACATACTCTTTGTTCTCTTCCCTCTTGTATGTAGATTTTCATTTAAAAGAAAGTTTCATTTCATCATGCTAGATTTCCTTTTTAGGATATTCAGGTGAAATTCGTGGTGAGAATTGAAAACTGAAACTTAATTTAAGATAAACTTTAAAATTTATTGAATCAATCTTAAGGATCATTTGAAATATTAATGCGAAACATTTATAGGTCTAGGCTAGAGACGTGTTCCAGTGTATTTAAACGTAGGAGTTGTCATTTTTTCGAGCGTTGCATTCTGTGGGTTATATCTTGTTCCATGTACGTAAGTGTATCAAAACATTCTCCATTATGGGTATATCAGATGGTGCTCCACGTTTGATGAGAACACTCTCATCAAACAGTCACACATTAGACAACACTACTACGTATTGCGCTTCCACATACCTTCAGGTATATTTTGGAAGTCCCTTATAGGTTGTTATCCTACCATAGGTAATAGAGTTGGTCACCTTATATGCTATGATACACCAAACACAATATTCAGGGAGATTGTTTGCCTATACATAAATCCTTGGTCCACCAAGGTGGTATATTGCAGTTCACAGTGACTTGGTAATCCTTATCTGTCTAGTTACCCCTTTGCTTTATTTTGTATTTTTAATTTCTAAAATCAATTAATTTACTGCAGAACAACATTCTCATCATGGAAAAACTCCTTAGTGGATCTTAGGTTGAGACTAATGGCAACAATTCCTAAGTCCACGAGTCAAGGAAACTCCTATGGTAGGAATCCTGGTCCCTTTCCTTCTTTTGGAAATATTGGTCCTCTTGATATGGAAACGTTGGCCCTACCCAGATTTACCATTTGTTTACTAGTTTGGTTTTTTTCAACCTCCTTGGTTCCAAATGTCCAAATTTCTTCTCAACCAAGTAGTCCCCCACCTGAGAAAGTTGACCCTAACATTGACCATTTTCCCTCTTCTCCTGCTCCATCTTCTTCCTCTTCTTCCCCTTCATTTGGTGAAAGCCTCAACGTTAGTAACCAAGTGGATAAGAAGAAGAAGAAAATGAATATTAAGGAGAAGAAAAATAAGGAGGGGGGCAAAGAAGTAACCATTTCTACCAATGCAACTAGTATGGAGAAACCTTCCAATCAACCCCACTAAGTTAAATTTCCTTGTAAGTTGTGTAAGGGTGACCACCTTTTTAGAGATTGTCCTATTATTCCCAAGGTATTAGAAGTGTCGTCCACAAGCTCACATCAACCTTTGTCGTAAGATTTTGGAGATCATGCTGGTGACAAACCATCGTCCAGTGATCGTAAGGTTAATGGGAAAAAGGGTAAAGTTAAGTTTCCCTATAGGTTATGTGAATGGAATCATCTTATTCACCTTTTTACTTATATGGATGAAGCCTCAAAAGTGGTCGAAAACCTTACCGCTTCTCAGCCACAACTCCCCCCTGGATACCAGAAGATTTCCCCTAATTCTCCACTAGTTGATGAAGTGATTGATCAAAATCTGTCTCGAGTTAATACCACGCTCTCTAAATGTGAATCCCATGAGTTCATTTCCAACCAATCACTGGTTGAGAAGATGGTTGATTCCATTCAAAATTCAGTTGATCGTAACTTTCCCATAGAGATTGAAGTTCATACCACTCAGGTTCTTCTTGTTTATTCAGATTCAAATGAATTGGGGGGAAATCCTCCCATTCCAACGATATAAGGGGACAATCCTTCCATACCCATGACACTGGGGGGAATCCTCCCATACCCACAGTACAGGGGAGCACTTCTTTCGTTCCCATAGCACAAGGGGGAATTTATCCCATTCCCACGACAACCCATCCAAGTAGTTTGGTCACTTCCTTTGATTGGAGTCGACTGGAAGGATATCGTCTTCCTCCTTACGTGACCTTCAATATCATAGTACATGCTTATAATATGCCCATATCTGGCATAGTCATAGACAAAGGAGCATATGTTTGTATTATGTCCTCAACTGCTTGGAAATATTTGGGTTCTCTAGTGTAGCTTGTGCCTGTTACCCAAAATCTATTGAATTTTAACAGATGAACCAGTCAACCGTTAGGGATCCTTCATTAGTTGCCTTTAATTTGGGAGGAAAAATTGTCTATATCGATGTGATGGTAGTCCAAGGTCCTTTGGATTTGAATTTACTCCTTGGGCCTGACTATGTTTATCATGGGAGCTCTTGTGTCTTCACTCGTTCGTGTGATGTGTTTCCCGCATGAAGGAAGAATCGTTACCATTAACCCACTTTCCTTTGATGGTCCTAATTTGACTCCCAATCAACCAAAATCACTAAATGGTCCTTATATGCAAGTGTTATCTTCCCCGCCACAAATTAATTATGTGGAAACTTACTCCATTCCTATGTTTACTGATGATCTAGTTGGTGATGTAATGCATCATGTACTAGGAAAATTGGTGCTTGATCTTTCCCTTGGATCCTTTGATATGTATCCCTTCTAGATAGTTGTGTTTGAAATACAGAGAGGGGGGGTGAATCAGTATTTCTTTTTCCGACTATTGTTTAACCAGTTAAACAATTTATTTTCAAAACACAAGATGAACAACAATAATAAATGCTTTTATTAATATAATCTTTGCAGTAAAATAGATACAATATATAAGTGGTTGCAATCAGTCACCAAGCTCCAACTCAGACTTTGTTAAGGTTCCAACCTTCAGAGCACCAACTCTATTTTGCCAAGACACCAATCTTGGACTTAGGAGCACCAACTCCCAAGGACTTCAATCCTTCCATTTCTTGAGACACTAGCCCCAAGGACTCCAATCCTTCCTACTTCTAAGGCACCAGCCCCAAGGACTCCTATCCTTCCTACTTCTGAGGCATCAACCCCAAGGACTCCTATCCTTCCTACTTCTGAGGCATCAACCCCAAGGACTCCAATCCTTCTTACTTCTGAGGCACCAGCCCCAAGGACTCCTATCCTTCTTTCTTCTGAGACACCAGCCCCAAGGACTCCAATCCTACTTACTTCTGAGGCACCAGCCTCAAGGGTTCTGACCCAATCTTGTCAAGGTTCATTTGATAATAATGTTCTGCTCTCAGAACTCTTCTCTACTGAGTTCTATCTGATTATAGCTTCACTGTAGTCTCCAAGCTACAGCATCAATGACAGCCAATATTCTTATGAAGAAGTCTTTACAACTCTGCACACTGCCCACACATAGTCTCCAATAGCCTTCATGCTCTCTGATAATGTCTTCACACAGCTTTAGTCAGTCTACTGTTAGCTGCACTAAGCTCTGCATAAAGAACAACTTCCTGTTCAAGCTTATGTTCTCTGCTGGCACCTTCTCCCCTTCGACTGTCTGTTGTCCTGTTGGCCCTTCGGCCCTCTTTCTATTCTGCTGGATCCTCACGCTGCCTCTGTCTCCTCCAGCTTATTTTCCACAGCATTTTAACAGCCTTCAATAGCATTCACAACTAACTGTTCTCTGCTTTTCTGTCTATTATTCATTCCTCATGCCTCTGTCTGTCAGTTTCCTCTCTTCGCTGGCCCTTTAGCTTCCTCAATGCTCGTTGTCATTTCCTTTGTGCTCGCTTGCTTCTTCAACTTCCCAGCTTACGGTTTCCTCTGTCTATTTGTGCTCACAGGACATGTTGATTCAATGGTGAGGACCGAATCATCCATAGAGAACACATATTCAAAAACTTGTAACAACACTCTCCTTTTTTAATGATGGCAGACATACACAGAGTCGGCATAGCTTAACGAACAGCCACGTCCCAATCACAATCACTATCACCATGATTCACCCCATTTAACTGACGTTCAGCCTCTTGAACCATTGGAACAGTTATCATAAGCCTTTTGGCCTAAAACACCCTGCGCAAGCCAAATATTTAATTACACAGAGAATATGAGAAAAACCAGTCAAAAGACTAAGGGGCGGACTTCAAGCAATATTAAACCCGCATCTAAACTGTATCGGGTCCGCAGCTTAAATCGCAATCGGCGATTCGTGACTCCCGGGGGTCCTTTATATATCGCACCCATGACTTCGTCGATGGCCGACGGCCGATCCTCCACTACTCCGATGGACCGGATGCGATATGGTATTAAACCATAGTTAATATGCCCATCAGGTCCACAGCCTTATCGCAATCAGCGCTTCCAATGTGGCAAGGCTTTATGGCTTGCGATATGCGACGGATGTGATCATAGATTAACTTATATTGCAATGTTGCGGCGGGTCTGCATATATATGTATCGCTATCGGCGATCACAAAGGGGCTGCTTAACACTGTATGACTTCCGCTCCCGAAGTCCCGATGCGATATTGTATGCCGGACCCGATACGACTCAACACTCCCGTGTATAAGGTTTCAAGTCCGCTTTCCACCTCCGATAGTGTAAAGGCATATATATGTGAGTTTTGGCCTCTGATAGTGTATTTTCTGGGGATTCATAGTTTTGGCCGCCGATAGTGTTAAGCCTATATATATATGGGTTTTTTTTTTGGCCTCCGTTAGCTTTAAACGCATATATATAAGGTTTTCTCCTCGAATAATGCATTTGCCTATTTATATATATATATATATATATATATATATATATATATATATATATATATATATATATATATATAGATATATATATATATATATATATTCTCCACTCCTTTAACCCTGCATGTATATATTGCTCCGTTGTTTCCTTTAACCCTGTATATATATATATATATATATATATATGGCTCCTCCTGTAGCTCCTCTTGCTCCAATGTGGCTCCTCTGGCTTGGCAGTGTCTTTCAAATACCTCCTTGCATATATGAATGCCTCTCTTGCTCTGATGTCTTGTAATATGCTTTGATATGCCTCCTTTGGTAACTCTTCCTGCTTATGGCTTGGCTATCCTGATGGCCTTGCTCCTGTCTCTTCATGGATCTGCTCTGCTTCCCCTTGGCTTCATATCGTCATCTAGTATCTAGAATATTTCCATATTGACATCAATGACAACCTAGGTCAACAATCTCCCCCTTTGTTATTGATGGCAATATTCTTCTTCTCTCCCCCTTTGACATCAATGGCAAAGGAGTGCTCTGGGACTCCCCCTATCATACTGCTTCTGTTCTTCATGAATGGTATATCTTCATGGGTCTGTGACTCCCCCTGTCATAGTGTTCTTCTTCTTTTTACTCGAGATAGAAGGATTGATGCTTTATCATCAATTTGCACATTATTCCTTCTTCATGTCTCAGAACTACTCTATCATGGTTTCAACAATGCTTAAGGATGCTCTACTTTAATGCTTTCATTTAGATTTCAAATATCCATACACCAAATGTCGAAGTCCAGGCTTTGATGCTTCAATCCATATTGTTGTCTTCATACGGAGAATTGAGAGGCCTTCATAGTTCGAATCAAGAGAAACTACCACCGAGATTATCTATCTTGCTGTCTTTCTTCAGATCTGAGTTCCTTTGTGTCACTGTGCTTCTCTTTAAATCACTGCCATCCAGTATTCAACATCATTTCATTTGGGTGAAATGGTGAGAGGTTGTGCCTTACTGTTGCTATATTTTCTCAGTGAGGTTGTGCCTTTTGCCAGGTTATTGCCCTAGCAGATTTAGATATCCAGTCTATGCCCATCTTTTAGATCCAATTACTTATTTGCATCTTCATGCAATGCTTCAGTTTTGTTATATGCTACCATCTTCTCTTATTTCAATCTTCATTCCATATGTATCTGTCTGTTTGAAGATTGCCTCTATTAGTGTTCAGAATTTATCTATTTTCTCATTAAATCCCTGAGTTAAGACATAAACTTCTATGATAACAGCGCCATAGTTGTTTGCCCTATTTTCTCTAGCATTAGATGACTTTCTCAGTTGCTTCAATTACTACTTAATGATTAAGTGGAAAGCATCTTTAACAACAGTCCAAAGAATGGTTACAGGATCATATTCTTCAATGGAGTACCCCTGAGAAATGATCTTTATCAAAGAATGATTGTTAATATAGTTTAGCAAGGATTTCATAAGGACCCTTTCACTAATATTTTCAGCAATAATGATCAAGAATTATAGGCTCCCCCTAACTGTATGCATCATCTCCTTTTGGCAAAGTCTTCTCATAAAATGCTTAGATTGTCAAAATTCAGGCCAATGACATATGTTGTTGGCTAGAGAGCTCAAGGGGCTTTTGGATTGTATTTCCTTCCTTCTCCATACTTGTGTAACTTTCTTCTTTTGCATGGTTCTATCTTGTGCAAGAGCCCAAGTTAAGTTACAATCACGTGCCATATGAACAACGTTGTGACACTTGAAGCATTCTACATTGTTCATGAATAAGAATTCATGATTTCTTCCTGCAAAATTGTTTGCTGGAGATTGTTGGGGACTATAATATCTATCTCTATGAGATGGTTGGGGACCATAACATCCATATTTATGATATGCTTTACAATCTTTTTCCATGTGACCAAAGTTTGTACAAGAATAACAATAACCAAAAAATGAACTTTGGTACCTGGGAGATGGAGATTTTCTTGATGTACTTCTGAAGCCTTTCTGCCTTGAGATCCTTTGATGATAACCATTGCCTCTCGCCTCTTTGACATCATCTATATTTCTTCTTGGAGCTGGATTTCTTCTTGGAGTAGGATTTCTTCTATTGCAGCCTTGATTTTTCTCCTTGCCTTTGTTGGATCTAGGAGCATCACCATTTCTTTCTAGCTTCTTCACATCTATTTTGTTTAAAGCATTTTCATTCTTGTTTGAGGATTCACCTACATATCTGAGACCTGATTTATCAGATGGACATCTGTGATAGCTGAGCATGTCATCCAAGGCTTGAGAGCTCTTCAAGATTTTGTTCATCCCTTCAACCTTTGTTCTGAGGAAGACAATCTCTTCTTCCAATCTTTCACACTCATTATTCTTCTTGGCAAGTTGTTTCTCAGTTTCTTCCTTGCTACGAGTAGCTTCATCTGCTACTATTTTAAGGGAGATGATATCTGACTTCATTTTGAAGATTTCTTCATCCTTTGCTTTCAGTGGACAGATTATTGTTTTTCTTTCCTTTCCTACTTCATCAACCTGTCCTTCTATGACTTCCAATGCTTCCATAGTCTTTTCAGCTCCTTGTGCTTGTTTCCTAGCTTCTTGTAGTTGAGACTTGAGAGAGAATACCTCTACCTTGTACTGACCAATCTCTTATTCAAGTTTGTTCAAGCTCTTGTGCCTTTGTTCAAGTTGACTTGACAAGGTATCTTTTTGCGTGTTTTCTTTATTCATTTGATTTGTCATGGATATGACTTCTTCATGATGCTTTCTTTTACTTTGATGAAATTCCTTCTTAAGCTTGGCAAGCTCTTCATCCCTTTCTTGTACTTGAAGCTTGATGAGGTCAACTTTCTTCCTTGTTTGATCTTGGTCACCATCTAGAGCTATCTTCTTAAGTTTCTCATTTTCCTTTTTCAAATTGTTAATCTCTTCCATGGCAGTCATAAGTTGAGCGAGGAGTTCTTCCACAAAATCTTTTTCATTCTCTTCATCTTCTAGGTATATTTTAGCCTTGATGTTATCATTATCATGTTCAGCTTCTATGATGGGTTCTGGATTTCCTTCTAGATTTCCATCATCTTCTTGACTGATGGTCATGGTCAATGCTCCTTTTGAGTGAAGATCATGAAGTTTGTCCCATATGCCCTTTGCTGATGAATCTTTTCCTAGATTGTTCTTTACAGAATCAGGTAGCCCATTCAAGATTGCCTTTACTGCTTTTGCATTGTACTCGTTGGATTCTCTATCCATCATGCTATCATCACTCACTGATTTCCAGATTTCAATGCCTTGAGTCTGTAAGAAATTCCTCATTCTTGCTTCCCATATATTAAAGTTCTCATTGAACCTTGGAGCCTCCTTAAATTGATTGTCTTCTATTTTAGTAGTAGAGGGAGACACATCCTTAGGAGGATTGGAGAATTTCTTCCTTGACTTCTCCATTTGTGTTCTAATATCAACCTTCAAGCTGTTAGGCTTTGAATAAAGTTACTAGCTCTGATACCAATTTTTGGAAATACTGAGAGGGGGGGGTGAATCAGTATTTCTTTTCCCGACTATTGTTTAACTAGTTAAACAATTTATATTTAGAACACAAGATGAACAACAATAATAAATTCTTTTATTAATATAATCTTTGCAGTAAAATAGATACAATATATAAGTGGTTGCAATCAGTCGCCAAGCTCCAACTCGGACTTTGGTGAGGTTCCAACCTCCAGAGCACCAACTCTATTTTGCCAAGACACCAATCTTGGACTTAGGAGCACCAACTCCCAAGGACTTCAATCCTTCCATTTCCTGAGACACCAACCCCAAGGACTCCAATCCTTCCTACTTCTGAGGCACCAGCCCCAAGGACTCCTATCCTTCCTACTTTTGAGGCATCAACCCCAAGGACTCCTATCCTTCCTACTTCTGAGGCATCAACCCCAAGGACTCCAATCCTTCTTACTTCTGAGGCACCAGCCCCAAGGACTCCTATCCTTCTTTCTTCTGAGACACCAGCCCCAAGGACTCCAATCCTACTGACTTCTGAGGCACCATCCTCACAGGTTCTGACCCAATCTTGTCAAGGTTCATTTGATAATAATGTTCTGCTCTTAGAACTCTTCTCTACTGAGTTCTGTCTGATTATAGCTTCACTGTAGTCTCCAAGCTATAGCATCAATGACAACCAGTATTCTTATGAAGAAGTCTTTACAACTCTGCACACTGCCCACACATAGTCTCCAATAGCCTTCATGCTCTCTGATAATGTCTTCACACAGATTTAGTCAGTCTACTGTTAGCTGCACTAAGCTCTACATAAAGAACAACTTCCTATTCAAGCTTATGTTCTCTATTGGCACCTTCTCCCCTTCGACTATCTGTTGTCCTGTTGGCCCTTCAGCCCTCTTTTTGTTCTGCTGGATCCTCACGCTACCTCTATCTCCTCCAACTTATTTTCCACAGTATTTTAACAGCCTTCAACAGCATTCACAGCTAACTATTCTCTACTTTTCTATCTATTATTCATTCCTCATGCCTCTGTCTGTCGGTTTCCTCTCTTCACTAGCCCTTTAGCTTCCTCAACGCTCACTGTCATTTCCTCTGTGCTCGCTTGCTTCTTCAGCTTCCCAGCTTACGGTTTCCTCTGTCTATTTGTGCTCACAGGACATGTTGATTCAATGGTGAGGACTGAATCATGCATAGAGAACACATATTCAAAAACTTGTAACAACGCTCTCCTTTTTTAATGATGGCAGGCATACACAGAGTCAGCATAGCTTAACGGATAGCCACGTCCCAATCGCAATCACTATCACCATGATTCACCCCATTTAACTGACATTCAACCTCCTGAACCATTGGAACAATTATCATAAGCCTTTCAGCCTAAAACACCCCGCACAAGCCAAATATTTAATTACACAGAGAATATGAGAAAAACCAGTCAAAAGACTAAGGGGTGGACTTCAAGCAATATTAAACCCGCATCTAAACTGTATCGGGTCCGCAGCTTAAATCGCAATCGGCGATTCATGACTCCCAGGGGTCCTTTATATATCGCACCCATGACTCCGCCGATGGCCGACGGCCGATCCTCCACTGCTCCGATGGACCAGATGCGATATGGTATTAAACCATAGTTAATATGCCCGTCGGGTCCACAACCTTATCGCAGTCAGCGCTTCCAATGTGGCAAGGCTTTACGGCTTGCGATATGCGACGAATGCAATCATAGATTAACTTATATTGCAATGTTGCGGCGGGTCCACATATATATGTATCACTATCGGCGATCACAAAGGGGCCGCTTAACACTGTATGACTTCCGCTCCCGAAGTCCCGATGCGATATTGTATGTCAGACCCGATATGACTCAACACTCCTGTGTATAAGGTTTCAAGTCCGCTTTCTGCCTCCGATAGTGTAAAGGCATATATACGTGAGTTTTGGCCTCCGATAGTGTATTTTCCGGGGATTCATAGTTTTGGTCGCCGATAGTGTTAAGCGTATATATATATATATATATGGGTTTTTTTTTTGGCCTCCGTTAGATTTAAACACACATATATAAGGTTACGCATATATATAAGGTTTTCTCCTCGGATAATGCATTTGCATATTTATATATATATTCTCCACTCCTTTAACCCTGCATGTATATATTGCTCCATTGTTTCCTTTAACCCTGTATATATATATATATATATATATATATATATATATATATATATTGCTCCTCTAATGGCTCTGTCTGCTTCCTCTGATGGTTGTTTGCATCCTCTGTTTGCTCCGATGGCTGTCTGCATTCCTCTGTTTGCTCCGATGGCTGTCTGCGTCCTCTGTTTTCTCTGTCTGCTCCTCTTCTTTGGCATTTATATGGCATATATATATGCTCTGTTCTGCTCGCTCTATTTTCTTTTGTAGCTCTGAGAACTCAGTTTTGGCATATATATATATATATATATATATATATATATATATATGGCTCCTCCTGTAGCTCCTCTTGCTCCAATGTGGCTCCTCTGGCTTGGCAGTGTCTTTCAAATACCTCCTTGCATATATGAACGCCTCTCTTGCTCTGATGTCCTGTAATATGCTTTGATATGCCTCCTTTGGTAACTCTTCCTGCTTATGGCTTGGTTATCCTGATGGCCTTTCTCTTGTCTCTTCATGGATCTACTCTGCTTCCCCTTGGCTTCATATCATCATCTAGTATCTAGAATATTGCCATATTGACATCAATGACAACCTAGGTCAACAAATTGTTCTTCCATATGATGAGAACCTCTTGGAAGCCATGGCCTCCTGCAAGTCATGATCAAGGAGGCTAGAGTAGAGTTCCTTTTCTTGTGTCAAACTCATTTAAAAAATGAAACAAGAATCGGAGCATAGTTCCTTTTCTTGTTTCAAGCCCCTTAAAAAAATGAAACAAGGTCCATGAGCAGAGTTCCTTGTCTTTTGTCAAGATCATTAAAAAATGAAACAAGGTCCTTGGAGCATACTTCTTTTCCTGTGCAAGCTTGTTTAAAAAATGAAACTGATCCCCCTCCAATTCAATTCTTTGATTATATCTCGTAAATTCCCAGTCGAGTCTCTCATTTTATGGCATAAATGAACCTTCATTCCATCCACCTGTTAGTAACCAATAGTCTACTTAGGTGAATGAAATGAAGCCTGGGGCACATTTCCTTAGACCCGAGTCATTATGCTGGGGGCATGAAAACTTATATCAAGCATATTTTTCTTTTGTTTCAAGCTTGTGTAAAAATGAAACCAATTTCAAGAATAGTTTTCCATGTTTCAAGATTGTGTAAAAATGAAACAATTCCCACTTTACCTCTCATGATTTCCATTTTTATCAACCTGTTTTTTCCAAATGAGCCTTGGTTTTCTCATTCCATCGTCACCATCCATTTGGCCGATCATACGCTTTCACTTGGTTTTTACCCTTTCCTTGGAAACCACTGTGAGGAGTGGTCTTATTAGCCAGCCTTTTGACCTCTACATATTTTGAGAGGTTCCATCATGACCGAAACCAATTGTTATCCTTTATGTCACATGTTCCTCCAGGAGGAGTCCTCTTTCATCTCTTTTCAGACTCCCAAAATATGAAAATATTATTGAGAACTTGTCTTTCAAAACTCGTTAAATTAAATGAAAATACGTCTACTCAGTATAAGTTTAACGTTTTTCCATACTGAGATAGACTAGTTACAGAAAAGGAATACCTTAGTCGAACATGGCTAAGAGGTTTTCTTAAGTATTGTTTTCTTCCTTTTCAGACTCAAGAGACTATTTACAAAAATGAATCTTTAGAGTTTTATTTTTCGCCTCTTTTTAAAACGTTCTAAACATGAAAAAGGAGCGAAGTTACACCTTCTCTGGACTCGTAAAAACATCAAACAATGATGGACTCATTGAACATGATGAGATTGAACTACTCCTTCTCAGTGTTCATTAAAGATACTGAGAGGGATTCATCTTAAGGATTAAATTATTGATCAAGCATATGTTATCCTCCTCAAGATTGTTATAAAATAAAGAGTTATTGACCATAAATGATTGGGGAAATTGGGAAAATAGGGTACTCCACATATTAATGGCAGTAAATTGCTCTTGAGCATGACACTCTTCCACTTCATCTCTATGGCTATTGGGTTGGGAAATCTCCTTGTCTTTTGGCTCATCATACCATATCAAAGCCTTCACTTTCGGTTTTGGGTCAATGTAGCCAACTCCATTCAGTGTCACCAATATGTTCAAGAGAAGTCATTCAATTGATATATTCTATGATAATCTTAAGCCTTTATCCATGTTTACCATTCCTAAACTAGTTCCACATCAACATCATTTTGTCTGAAATCATGATACTTGTTTCATGACATTGATGGGGGATACATCAAGGCCTTCATGTAATGGGTCACTTCATGTCAACATCAGCTCATTATCCAAGAATTTGACTTAAAAACTCCACCTTCAGTACCTTGGGACTTGTATACATCAATGGAAAGTTTCCTCGCTCTCGGAAATAGGTTTTCATTATTGGCCTTTGACCGAAATATTTTGTGTGGTGTTCGACTTAAACTCGTTTATTCACACCATATGGATTGTACTATATTACCTTTAGAGCCATTAACATCATCGGTGGTTTCTCTCACGTCTATTAATGGCTTCCATCATTGGTTGGTAATTAGATGGTGCCTGTCATGTTCAACTCCATCTCCTTTATTCACATGGTTAGACTCGTACATTTGATAATCGAGTGAATGAGATAGAAGACCCCAAATTTAGTTCCATCCATTCGGGCTGTTATTTCAGGATTAATAGAGGATCAAAAAATATGATGGCTATGATCATATAGAAAATCATTCAATCATGGGTCCACACTTTTTCACCGGTGGACATGACTTCTTGATCATTGTACATGTAATGTTACCTTATGTGTCAAGCATGGGTATGCCTCCCTCATAAAAGATATTATGATGAAATGTATTGTAACAAATGATGGTCTCGACTAGTTGTTCTTGATCTAAACTTGTCACAAGGTAAATCACTTCAGTCATCAACCAATGTTTTTGACTTTGCGCTTTAGGGGGAAATCTGTTATAGTCCATTTTGTCACATATGGTCAATAGGCTTGAAAGATGGATCAATCAACACCTGTGAACACCTTGTCATCCTCCCTACACAAAGCCCTAAGGAGGACTCTTTCAAATCCCAAGTTTCTGGGTCTCGCTTATTCAAATCAATTCTTTTAAGGACCAGTGCACCCTGCCTTTTAGGGACTTGCGTTCAACATTAATTTTCTTCCTTTTGCACCAACACTAAATAGAAATAGGTTTTCCCTTATTTGGGGTGCGTTGATTCTAGAAATTGGGTAAAGTGAAAAAGAATCCTTAAGCTTCCTTTTCCATAAGCTTGGAGGGGTTGTTTTAACCATTTACCTTGGAAAAGAAGTTTGAATCTTCTCTAATCCTACATTGGAGATTTCAACTCTTATCCCTTGAGCTCATCCTCCTATCTTAAGTGGATCTCAAGCCTAGATTAGTAAGTAGATAACAATTCCTAAACTAACATCCCTCTCCTATAAATTTACAGTCATCTACAACATAAGGGTTGGTTTTTGGAGACTGATCATGCCCTCATGATGTTGCTTAGAATCTAGGATAGTTATCATCTTCATGCATTAGGGTGACATTGAGGTGTGCTTTGTGACAAGGAAGGACAAGTCAACTTGGGGAGATCTCTACAAGATCAAATACTATTCGTGGTTGTAAATTCTCTCATATTCATATTAATACAAAGAGTATACAATTTTCCTATATGTGTTATGTTATGTTTACATTCATATATTCCAATGCTTTGTTGAATCATTGAATAAAGTAATTGGATAATGCTACATATATGTCGCATATCTTTAGCTTATGTTCATTGTATGTGCATGTTCTAACTATAGAAATCAAAGATACAATTGGAGCTTACAAGCTTAGAGGAGAGAAGAGATTGCGATGGATTCTGAGTAAGACTCTTTCCATTCTTCAATTTATCTCAAGGGAACTTTATATTGTTTTCTTTTTGTTGTTCTAGACTAGTCCACTAGGTCTAGGGAATATATTTTTGTCTGTAGTCGTAAATTCCGCATAACATACTAGGTAAACCAACATGTTGTTTCATATATGTATCAGGGATTGTAGTTTCCTTTTAAGTTGTAGCTTGATAAAAAGAACAGGTTGGATCCTATTGAGGTATGAGCCTCTTGTGAGTTGTAGTCTGCAGAAAATTGATGGGAGTTAGAGCTTCCTTACAAGTTGTAGCTTGCATAAGAATTGATGTAGAAACCTCCTATAGTTTGGAACCTACATAAAATCGGATGTAATAAGGGAGTTGGTGTAGAAATCATGTTGTATATTTGCAACTTCTCATGAAGTTTTAATCAAAATCACAAGACACAAACCTAATCTACTACTCTACAGACATTAATTCACAATTTAGAAAAAATAAAATTAGACATGCAATAAGAAATCACACACATGCAAAAAGTATTTTTATCTAGGGAAAGTAATCTGCTAAAAACCCCAATGCCTCCTACATTAAGTAGATGAAATAGAGATGGATTACTATTTATTTTCTCAACTGAGCTCACGCTGCAAGTGCACAACCTATCTCACTACTCATTGAAGGCCTCTAACTTGGACTTAATCAATTTCTTCATTAGATTGAGCTCCTATTTCCTTGCGTTGTTCCTTGGGGAATTAGACCCCTATTATTTAGCAAATTCCTCAAATTGATTGTGCAATTCCTTTAGGTTGATCATCTAAATGCATGAAACATTTGTACACTCATAACTAGTCTACAACTGATGTTACATTGCCTTGGAATCTCCATCTCAACTGGGTAAATCAAATTCTCTTCATGCGCTAGCTATTTTGGGTTGATTGGTCAGTTAACTTGATGATCACTGAGCTTGACTAGAGTCCCACTACACAACTTGACCCTCCACTAGTTCTTCCAAAAGTTGGAACTAGTTTAACTGAAAACAACCTTAGATAACTAATCTTTATTGCTACAAATTAGTAATCACACATTCTTAACTGAACTCTAACTCCTCCAATTTGAATTTACTGAGTAAACTGGGTGACACAAGCCATGTCACTGAAGTTAACATCATCCAAGTCGTTTGTTAATGTGGAAAATTGAATTTTCTCAATTTAATGAAGGCAAAATCAAATTGAGAATTTCTTGCTACATTTTTCAACACTCCCTCTCAACAAGAAAGGGATTATCAACTACCCCTATCTTGTACCTATGGAAATTGAACTTCCCTCTTCACAATGCCCAGCATCTTGTTTCTCTGTCGGAATGTATTGCAACAACATTATTCGCCTTTGCACACAGTCCCGTATATGGTGGTATCAGATATCTATATGCTTGGATTTATCATAAAAAAAGGATTCTCAGTGATCTTCATTCAATTTTGATTATCATAGTAGAACACAATTGGATCCATCATCTGACCAAACAAGCTAATAAGTATCTTTCTGATCCAAATCGCCTCACATGTTGCTTGACTGGAAAGCATGTATTCTACTTTTTTTGAGCTGAGTGCTACTGAACTGTACTTCTTGTTGTACCAAGAAACGTTGCAGACCCAACACTAAAAATTTTACTTTATGTAATATTTCGGTTTGATGGATTACCAGCCTAATCTGCATCTATGAAGCCATGCAACTTCACTTCCTCTGTCTGTTTGTACCATATTCCAAACTGGGTAGTGCCTCTGAGGTACCATAGAACATGCTTACGTGCCCTCCAAAATAATTTGGTCAGTCGAACAATATCTCGGCTCAACTGGTTGACTGTATAGCACATGTCTGGTTGTGTGTTCACAAAATACATCATTGAACCCACCAACTATCAGTAAACAATAACATCCACTTCCTCAACTGAAGTGGCATCCTCTTTCCTCTAGTTCATTGCTAGAGGAGTCTCCATGGGTTTGCATCTGTCTATGCGGAACCTTTGAAGTATCTCATTGGCATACTTTCCCTAAGAGAGAAACAGGTCCCCATCTCCTTGCCACACTTCCAAATCGAGGAATTATTGCATGAGACTCGTGTCCTTTATTCCAAACTCTCTTGAAAGGTCCTCATTGCAATATTTGATCATTTGTTCATCGTCAATTAAAATCAAATCATCAACATATATGACAATAATAAGAAATTTACCTTCTACCAAGATATGATAGAGGTTTGCATTCGAGTGAAGCCCAAATCGGTGAGATAGCTATCGATCCTAGTGCACCAAGCATGGGGTGCTGCTTAAGACCATACAATGCTCGCTTGAGTCTACACACATTAGACTCCCAATCAAAAGTCTCGAAACCTTATGGTTTCTCGATGTACACCTCCTCCTCAATATTCCATTGATGAATGATGTTTTCACATCCATCTAGTGGATCTTCCTCCCCATCTATGCAACCAGAGAAAGAATTGATCTGATGGATAAGTACCTTGCTATAGGAGCAAAGGTATCCTCATAGTCAATCCCTTCAACTTGAGCATACCCCTTGGCCACAAATCTAGCCTTGTACTTTTCTATGATTCCGTTTGTTGAATTTTTTACCTTGAAGATCCATCTCAAACAAACAACTGATTTATTTGTTGGTCTTGGGACCACTTCCCAAACATTGTTTCTTATAATGGATTCATATTCCTCCACCATTGCATCAACCCATACAGGTTTCTCTACTACTTCCTCGAAATAGGATGGCTCATTTTCTACAAGCACAATCATTAGATCCATGTATTCAGTGTACCGTTCTGGTGGCCTTCCCTACCTACACTAGTTTGAAGAAGCACCAACATTCTCCCTGACATCCTACACAATTCTCTTGGCTTCCATGTTCCTTTTCCTACCTTCTCTAGATGGTTATGCTTGAGTGGCTATCTCCACTCTCTACTTATCAATTTTTGGTTGCTCTGTAACTTCCCGAGGTTCCTCTTTTGGAGCTAAAATATCCTCTTCTAGTGGGATCTGAAGCTCCCTCTCAAGAGAGCACCGTATCACTTTCTCTTCATCAAATTTTACATCCCTTGGCAAAACTATCATTCTGAAGGATGTAAAGTATACACAGTAGTTTTGGGGAGTTTTTTTATCCCAAAAATACCCCCAAATATGTTGCCAGCTTTAGCTTCTTCCTTGCATCTTTGGAGACATGGCAGTAGACAGAGGCTCCAAAAATCTTGTAGTGTGACACATCTGGCTTCCTCCCCGAGAAATCCTCCTCTAGTGTAATCATTCCCAAAATCAAAAGAGGACTTTGGTTATGCAAATATACTGTTGTGTTGAATGTTTTATCCCACAAGCACAAAGGCAGGCCTTGGTCGTGCAACATTTCCCTTGTTGCTCCCCCAATGCTATAGTTCTTTCACTTAGCCACCCCATTTTGCTGTGGGTTCTGGGGTGTTGTCAACTCTCGTCGAATGCGTTCTTTTGAACATAAATTTTTAAACTCATTCAACATGTACTCACCTCCATTATTTCTCTCTGAGAGCCTTCACCTTCTTACCTATTTCTTTCTCAAAACAATGCCTTGAATTCTACGAACTTGGAGAATGTCTCATATTTATTCCGCATGAAGAAGATCCAACATTTCTGGGAGAAGTCATCAATAAAAATGAAAAAATACTTGTGCCTGGTATTGGAGGCTGTCAAGAAAGGTCCACAAACATCAGAGTGAATCCTTTCTACGACTGCATGTGCCTTGTTGTCTCGATCATGGAAAATGGATTTTGTGTACATCCCCAAAGTACATCCTTTGCATACATCCTGTTTCTCAAGTGCTCCTTTGGGAAGGCTTGTGGTTATCTGTTGCATGATATTCAAAGTGCCATGATGAAAATGGCCAAGTATTCTATGCCAAATTTCACCGACATCGCGGCTCTACACCTTCTCTGCCTTTGTGCTCAATGCAGCACAATCCTCCACATCTAGCTTGTATAGGTTCTTCACACGAACCCCGATATGCTTCACCTGTCCCATGGCTATGTGTCTCAGGAATGCCTTTCCTTTGCCGAAAATCACATCATAACCACGATCTTCCAAAAATGAAACAAAGATGAGATTTTTCTTTAGGCCCAGAATGAACATGACATCATTGAGAGTGGGGGGGAGCCTGACTCCCTCTAAAAGGTGAATTTACCAACCTAGTTCGCATTGTACCTTCTATCATCCCCCATATTAATGTGCATCTACAAAAAAAATTCCTCCAGGTCACAGAAAAAAACTCTATTCATCGTCACGTGGAATGATGCACCTGATTCCAAGTACCACATGCTCCCCATCATTGTCTTGGACATGCATGAAATGAGTGTAAAGTCAAGCTCAAACTCTAAAGCTTGTAAGTTTTAACCCCATACAGAAATTACCTACATATGAATTCTAAAAGCAGAAAATAAACAAAGGCGAGAGCATAACACATAAAACAAATATACATAGAGATTTTCCCCTAGATCCTGAAACCGAGACTACCAGATTGAATTTTCATTATTTTCCTTTCAATGTTACAATACATATATATACATGCCGAAGCATCCATAAACCCCAATCCATTAACCCTGGATTAGAACATAATCGTAGTTCCCTTGCCCGGATCTACAAATTACCATGGACCGAAAACCATCACGCCCAAATCCATGTGCGAAAACCATGCACAAAACCATAGGTAGGTTCGCCCACCTAATATAGGGTCCAAAAAATAATATAACACAACCCAACAAAGCCAAGGCTTCACTTGCTGCTCCTCCTTAAGTGTTCTTGCTTGTCTTCTTGTGTGGACACTTCGTTGCATGGAAGCATTTAATTTTTGACAAATTTGTCTTCTTTCCCCCTTGATTGGATTATGGTTTGGATTGGGATTTCTTCCCTTTTCCCTTATTTGCCTTTCCATCCAATGAAAATTTTTCTTCATCCTCACCCTAGGATTAAGTCCCATCTCTTGTGTTCCACCTCATTTCCTCTTGTACCAAATCAAACCATAAGCACTCCCAATTTGGTAGTTAATCCCTCCCATTCATCAAATATTGATAGTTGTGCCATCTCTTGGCAAGGCCCAGAAGGGATAGGCTTACCAAGTAATATTTAGGTACATTAACACCGACCCCGCCAAGTTCATCACGGCATTGTGTGAACCTGCTCAAATACTGCAGAATTGTGTTATTCTTCTGCATCTCGATACTTCAAAGTTTATCCTTGAACGCTAGTTGTTGGGTCTTGAAATTGTCATTCACTTCCATTACACTTTCACTATCATGTCCATTATATCACCTCCATTTCACCTTCATTTCACTACCATGTCACTACATTCATCTCACTTTCATCATTATTGGGTCACATTTATGTTTTTCCAAACTTTATTAATTCTTAGCATTTTTAAGTGAATTTGTGGTTAAAAATTAGAAAATAATGTGCATATGCTTATACCTAACAAGTGGGATGAGATTGTTGACATGTGTAGGTCAAAAGGAAGCTTCTAAAAGACCTTTATGTGGCATCCTAAGGCCAAATTCGAATTTGAGTGGAGAAGATCATGGGATCATGAGGATATGTGTCACATTTCCTATTTGTATTGAAACTCTAAGAAGACATGTGTCTTATCATTTCCTATTTTGATTATAACTCTAGAGATATAGGGAGAGATTCATGGACTCTCATTAATGAGATAACTTCTCATCTTTTTGTATAAATAGGAGATCTCTCTCCTTTATTTGGAAGCTTTTGTTAACTTTGTTAGCTCAACTTGTCATTACTTTGTACTTTGTAATTTTGAAGAATTTGAATAAAGCTTTGAGGTTCCCAACATGGAAGGAGATGTGAAGTAGGAGATGTCATGGAGCATATTAGAATGTAAGGTAGAGTAGATTTTATTTTGTAATTTTGCTTTGATTTCATTCAAGTATGTCATTTTATTTTTATGATTGTTTTCAAGTTTAATAGTTTAGATTTTCCATTCATGCAAGTGTGTTCAACCAGTTGATTGTAGATTTATCTAACTGTGTAATCTATGCTTAACAAAATAGTCCAAGAAAGTAGTCCTCCTATTTTCCAATTGGTGCTTGGAGCATTAGAGCACACAGTAGATTAGTTTTCCTTTACATGTTTTGTATTTGCTTTCCATTTCAAATTAGCATAACTGACTGTGTTTCCTATGCTCGCTAAATCGTCTCAAGAAGGTGGCTCTACCATTTTCCAAATTGGACTGAATTTGGGTGTTTGTTCACACAGCAGTGATAGATTCATTTCCCATGCTTTCTTAAGATCACATCTATTGTATACTCAATTTCTTAAGTCATTTCAAGAAGATGATTTCGACATCTTCCTATATTGAATGTTCCCAATGGTATTTGAGCCTGCAGTAGATCATAGTTGTTTTTGTATTGTTTTAAACTAGCATTATCATTTTTGCTTTCATTTCATAGACATTTTGCCGGCCTAGATTAATCTAACTATTCAAAGTTTTGATTTGTTTTTATCTAATGTTCATTTCCTTTTCTCCCTTCTTTAGAAATTAGATTTTAACATTAAAAGTCATTAGATTTAGTTGTCCATTAACATTTAGAGATTTCATCTAGAAGCATAACTTTTCTTTCTTAGATTAATTTCCTTAAGCATAAGAAACAAAACCCCCAAAAACAACATAAACTATAAAACAACAAAGTAAGAAAAAGGTTAACTAAGCACATATAGTGCACTACACTTCATCAATTTACGATACCCGAATTGATAATTTATGTAGAGCAATTTAAGACATTAAATTGACTAGACATTTTGGCACCGTTGCCGGGGAAGTGTAATTAGGAGACCTTATTTCTTACATCTAAAAAAAAAATTAATAATTTCTCGAGTATGCTCTCCTCCTGCACTTTGTGTGATCTGGAGGATCAGAAAAATAATTTTTATGTTAAAAAAAAAAATCATCATTTCATTTGATTTAATGAAAAACTTTAATTTCAATAAATTGTTTTGTTTAATAAAATATATATGTATATTTTTAAATCTTTGAATATATATATATATATATATATATATAATTTTAATAACAAATCATTTTAAAAAAAAAATTATATCAAAAATCAAATTTGCCATATTCATTTTCTTCAAGAAAATTAAAATAAAATTTAAAAAATAAAAATAAAATAAAATTATTGTTTTGTTTAATGAAATATATATATATATATATATATATATATATATATAAATTTTCGAAAGTATAACATATCATTTTATTAACAAATCAATTAAAAAAAAATTAACGAAACACATAAACCAAATAAAAACAATAAAAATAATATATACTTTAAACATTCACAAATAAAAATGCAATAACAATATTGAAAGTTGATCAAATGCATCATAGTTTGCAATCCTATAAATTCACTGCCCATCTGTGCACACACCGTGTCTAGCCATTTACAACTTTTTCCAGTTCGAAATGGGCAAACATTATCACAATTTTTCCGGAATAAATTTGCAGAGAGGTAACTATTCGCAGAAATGGAAATAGATACAGACATATCATTTGAAACTTCATGTTTAAGTTCCTCTAAATTTTTCTTCGTTGATTCCCTCAATGACATGGCCATTATTTTCTGTTCTATTTCTTCTAGGCTTGCCATATATGTAATACAATCAAAGAAATTAACTTTGCACTCAACTAACTCCATTGCTCGCTTAATAGTTACATTCTCTCGGCAAGCCCTTCTAACCAGAGTAAACGCAGGACGGCGGGCACACTTTTCAGATACTAGTTGCTAAGTTAGTACTTGCAGGCCCAGTGTAAATGAAACTAAGGCCAGAGAGTTGGTGCTAAGGCTACACCAGGGAGGTGAGGACAGGTCCAGGACGGACTATTCTTGACGGAAACCAACAACAAACCTGCAAATAAATTTTTTTTTCAAGACCAACAATTATCTGAGCATTTGCCAGAAATGCGTAATAGCTGAAAAAGAATCGATTTTTAAACACAAATTCTGGTTAAATGAAAACAAATTTAGGAAAACCGAGACATGGGTTTTTCTCAGGATATGCCGAACTAAATACCCTAGAAATGGTTTCCTCAATTTCGCAACGATGTGAAAGAAATCTGGGATTCTTCGAGACCCTGTTTCGCTGACTGCGAGAGGAAAAACATTTTTTATTTTTTTTTTGCACAATTGCGGCCATATTCCGATTTCTCTGAAAAATATCCACCCAGATCCGATTTCCCTGGCTGCCAAGTCATCCACTGTGTCACTGAATGCGTGAGAAAAAATGGATTTTGAATTTAATGCACAGAGACAATAGTGCGGCCATGCAAATCCGATTTTGAATGCTGTGGTTGTTTGAGGAAACACGATTCTGATTGTCTGTCATTAAAACCCATGAATTTGCTGCCACATAAGGAATACGTGTGAAAAGGAGCGACAAAGGAGGGCATTCCCCGCAACGTTTGATTTTTGCTGGCAAGCAGTTGGAGGATGGGAGAACTCTCGCTGATTACCATATTCAGAAAGAGTCAACTCTACACCTGGTTCTTCGTCTGAGAGGTGGTGCCAAGAAGAGAAAGAAGAAGACTTACATTAAGCCTAAGAAGCTCAAGCACAAAAAGAAGAAGGTAAAGTTGGCTGTTCTGTAGTACTACAAGGTTGATGACTGGTAAAATGAAAAGATTGCGAAAGGAATGCCCGAACCAGGAGTGCAGAGCTGATACATTTATGGCAAACCATTTTGTTTGTTTATTTCAACCACTGATATGGAACATTATAAAAGGTTTTCAAAAAAAATAAAATTGAATCAATGAAATAAGTAGATTATTTGCTCACTTTTCTGGAAGGTATTGATTAATTTTGGACTGATGATGAAAAATGCATAGCTAACTTTCTGTTCAAGATTTTTAGCTACAGAAACTGTGCACGTTCTGCAGCTAGAAAGCCATTCCGTAGCTAAACATCAATTCTGCAGCTGAGAAACCTCACTGTTCAAATCAGTCTAACTTTCTCATACGAAATCGGATTTCGACGATTCAAGTGTCGTTGGAAAGATATCAACGAGATCTACACAATGAGAAATCCATCATCAGAGTTTGAAATAGTCAAGAATGAAGAAATTGCTCAAAAGATATAACAGTTAACTTGAGGCACTAATTCCGAAGCAGGTATAAATTCTTTTGGTTTTCCTTCGTGAACTTGTT
Organism: Pinus tabuliformis; assembly: GCA_031772625.1. NCBI lineage: Eukaryota > Viridiplantae > Streptophyta > Pinopsida > Pinales > Pinaceae > Pinus > Pinus tabuliformis. The sequence goes on along the minus strand of CM062813.1, from coordinate 845,101,060 downwards.
TCATTAGTACGAATTCTTAGTTTTGTGTGTAAATATCATAACTAGAGAGATTGATCACCTCTCTCTTTTGATAGTCTTACATTCCATTGTAGAAGAAGTATTAGTTTTTTTTGCAGGTTCCAGGAGGAAGGACAGATGACTACAAGTGAATAGTGTCTCTCTTAGAGACCAATTTGTTTCATAAGAGGATGATCAGCAACAAAGAAGAAACATCAATGCATGAGCACATGCTAATGCAAAATCAGATCCAAGCACTTGCAAAACTTTCAGATACTATTGTCTCCATTACATCCATACTTCATAATAAACCATTCACCTCATTTCCCTTCATATTTTCCATTTACATTCACATACACTTTCCATTACTTTTTGTCCACTCCTAACCCACAAATAAAAGCAAGAGGCTCAGTTACATGCTTATTTCCCATTGCCATTATTACTTTCCATTGCCATCTTCCATTTTCATTTTCCCTTTCCTATCATTTTCATTTTGCAAATAAACCCTGCTTCAATGCAAATTATTGAGTCCATAGTCCTTTGAGTCTAAATTCCTTGCAAAAACACCTTGAGGCTTGCATGCCTTAATGGCAAGTCCTCATGCCGACGAACAATGGGAATACATTAATGTCCCTTGTTCATCGGATCTTCTAGGTGACTTGACATCGGCAAATTTATTCGTACCTAGCAAGATGTGTTTGGGCATCTTGACTCTCATTGTCATCAATGGTGAGAGTTCTCGTGTTGACTAGTGGCATCCATTAATGGCCACTAAGTCAACAATTTCCTGCTATGTTCGACATCAGAACATCTATTCACATAGCAGGAATTGTGCCAATGAGTTTTGAAGACATGAAGACTATTATTTTCAACATTTTGGAGCAGATATAAAAGATATGTAGCTGCAACAGATCAACACCATTCAGCAACAGATTCAACAAGTTTTAGTAGAAGCAATAAAAAGTCATCTTGACTCTTTTATCCATGACTCTTTTTGTCCAACCACTTGAAGAAGATTATGATCAGAATTTTGTAGCCACCACACATACAACTCATCCATTTCCAAAGGGTAAGTTAAGGTACGTCATTTTCTAACTTTTTACCATAGAATTCCATAAAAAGCTAGAATGATAATTGTTGGAAAAACATTTCTCTTCCTCATTTCATAAAATTGCCAATACCATCAGTTGGGGGGGGAATACATTCATATTCATATCTTGCCATGTTCATATCATATTCAGAAGCCCACATACTTCCAAAATATATTAACTATTACATTATTATTATGAGCATACAATGGTTTTTCAAAAGTGCTTAAAGGATAATTGGATACAAACACAATCATGGTTGTCACACAAGAACCAACCATGATGCAATCCAATAAAGATATACTTTGCAACAATAATCAAATTATCATTATGCAAAGTTCAAAGATCAAAATTGAATGCAACAACAAAATATGGTTGTAACACAAGAACTAACCATGTTGCAATTCAAGTAAAACACTTTGCAAAAGTATGAAGTTATCAAATGATATCATGCAAAGTTAAGCCAAAGCTCAAGGATCAAAAGAATTAATGTAATATATATTGCATGAGGACATGCAATAGCTTCAGTTGGGGGGTATGTTGGGTCTTGAAATTGTCATTCACTTCCATTACACTTTCACTATCATGTCCATTATATCACTTCCATTTCACCTTCACTTCACTGCCATGTCACTACATTCATCTCACTTTCATCATTATTGGGTCACATTTATGTTTTTACAAACTTTATTAATTCTTAGCATTTTTAAGTGAAATTGTGGTTAAAAATTAGAAAATAAGGTGCATATGCTTATACTTAACAAGTGGGATGAGATTGTTGACATGTGTAGGTCAAAAAGAAGCTTCTAAAAGACCTTTATGTGGCATTCTAAGGCCAAATTCGAATTTGAGTGGAGAAGATCATGAGATCATGAGGATATGTGTCACATTTCCTATTTGTATTGAAACTCTAAGAAGACATGTGTCTTATCATTTCCTATTTTGATTATAACTCTAGAGATATAGGGAGATATTCATGGACTCTCATTAATGAGATAACTTCTCATCTTTTTGTATAAATAAGAGATCTATCTCCTTTATTTGGAGGCTTTTGTTAACTTTGTTAGCTCAACTTGTCATTACTTTGTACTTTGTAATTTTGAAGAATTTGAATAAAGCTTTGAGGTTCCCAACATGGAAGGAGATGTGAAGTAGGAGATGTCATGGAGCATATTAGAATGTAAGGTAGAGTAGATTTTATTTTGTAATTTTTCTTTGATTTCATTCAAGTATGTCATTTTATTTTTATGATTGTTTTCAAGTTTAATAGTTTATATTTTCCATTCATGCAAGTTTAATTCATGCAAGTGTGTTCAACCGGTTGATTGTAGATTTATCTAACTGTGTAATCTATGCTTAACAAAATAGTCCAAGAAAGGAGTCCTCCTATTTTCCAATTGGTGCTTGGAGCATTAGAGCACACAGTAGATTAGTTTTCCTTTACATGTTTTGTATTTGCTTTCCATTTCAAATTAGCATAACTGACTGTGTTTCCTATGCTTGCTAAATCGTCTCAAGAAGGTGGCTCTACCATTTTCTAAATTGGACTGAATTTGGGTGTTTGTTCACGCAGCAGTGATAGATTCATTTCCCATGCTTTCTTAAGATCACATCTATTGTATACTCAATTGCTTAAGTCATTTCAAGAAGATGATTTCGACATCTTCCTATATTGAATGTTCCCAATGGTATTTGAGCCTGCAGTAGATCATAGTTGTTTTTGTATTGTTTTAAACTAGCATTATCATTTTTGCTTTCATTTCATAGATATTTTGCCGGCCTAGATTAATCTAACTATTCAAAGTTTTGATTTGTTTTATCTAATGTTCATTTCCTTTTCTCCCTTCTTTAGAAATTAGATTTTAACATTAAAAGTCATTAGATTTAGTTGTCCATTAACATTTAGAGATTTCATCTAGAAGCATAACTTTTCTTTCTTAGATTAATTTCCTTAAGCATAAGAAACAAAACCCCCAAAAACAACATAAACTATAAAACAACGAAGTAAGAAAAAGGTTAACTAAGCACATATAGTGCACTACACTTCATCAGTTTACGATACCCGGATTGATAATTTATGTAGAGCAATTTAAGACGTTAAATTGACTAGACACTAGCTTCCTGTGGTCACTATTATTCTTGAACAATTTTGTCAGTGCTTTCCACATCACGAATGGAGTTTCCTTTCCATGTAGAGTTGAGACAATATGATCCCGTACTCCCTCCAATATGATTCTCCTCACTTTGGCTACATATTTCTTCCACTGAGCAAGGTTTTAGGCATCATACGCTTGTGTTTTTGCAACATTTGATTTGATGTATTTTAGTAATCCATTATCATCCAATACTGTCTCCATGCGATCTGTCCATGCAACAAAATTAGAGGTTCCTTTCAAGGAATACTCTAACCTTAGTCCATTAAATTCCATCTTCTCGATTCTAAAGAAAACATGCACCACTGATTCAAACCTTTGAGAAACAACTTCAATTTTTTTCTCTATTATGAATCCAACTCTTATACCATGTAGAAACTATGTTGTATATTTACAATTGTTCATGAAATTTTAATCAAAATCACAAGACATAAGCCTACTCTAATTCTCTGCGGACATTAATTCACAATTTAGAACAAAAATTTTAGACATGCAATAATAAATCACACAGATGCAACAAGTATTTTTATCTGGGGAAATCAATCCGCTAAAAATCCCAATGTCTCTTGTATTAATAAGATGAAATAGAGTTGGATTACAATTGCTTTGCTCAACTGAGCTCACCCTACAAGTGCACAACCTATCTCACTGCTCATTGAAGGCATCTCACCTAGACTTAGTCAATTTATGCCTTAGCTTGAGCTCCTTATTCCTTGCATTGTTCCTTGAGGAATTAGACCCCTGTTATTTAGGAAATTCCTCACATTGATTGTGCAATTCCTTTAGGATGATCATCTGACTGCGTGCAACACGTGTACAATCAAAACTAGTCTACAATTGATGTTACACTGCCTTGGAATCTCCATCTCAATTGGGTAACTCGAATTCTCTGCATGCACTATCTATTTTGGGTTGATTGATCAGTTAACTAGATAATCACTGAGTTTGACTGAAGTCCTACTGCACAACTTGACCCTCCACTAGTTCTTCCAACAGTTGGAACTATTTTAACTGAAAACAACCTTAGATAATTGACCTTGATTGCTAAAAATTAGAAATCACACATGCTTAACTAAAATCTAACTCCTCCAACTCGAATTTACTGAGTAAACTAGGTGATACAAGCCATGTCACTCAAGTTAGCATCATCCAAGTTGTCTACTGATGTGGAAATTCGAATTTTCTCAATTTAATCAAGTAAAAATCAAATTGATAATTTCTTGTTTCATTTTTCAACATTAGGAGCTTGCCTTGGCATCACAACAATAACTAAGTTGAAATTTTCTCCCTTTATGGGTTTCCACTTATATCTGGTGTTCACATGCGATGATTTTGTGTGTTGATTTTATGTTGTCATAAAATTTGTTATGTTGTGATTTACATATTGAATGTTGGTTATATTTTAAATCTGTTGTTCATAAGATTAATTATGCTCATTTATTAGTTTAATTAACCATTAAAAAACAATAATAATTTAATGTCCATAAATGTAATACATTGATTCATCCCCCCTCTCAGCTTAGTTAATTTTACATCACTACATTGGCATTATAATGGTGGGTGGTCATTAATTAGCAACGATATACTAGGTAGAATTGATAAAGAAATCAAGAGCTATTGGAATACTCGTTTGAAAAAAACTGAGGGTGATGCATGCTTTAGTTGATTGAATTCCTTTAGATTATCAAACCCAAATGTTAAAGGACTAAGTGTTAGTATGATTGCAATATTTGATATCCAGTAGGGTGAAAGAGATGAAGTTATTGTCTATCTTGTAATACAAAAACTAAAGAAGGGATCAACATCTCATTTATATTATATACATAAATAGTGGAAAGACCTTAATGTCTCCAAAACAAAATTTAAGATTTTGTTTAGAAGTAAGTATTATATCGACAAAGATGACATTATGGAATCCATTGCTATTAAATTTTATCATTTCCTCACACTAGGCTAATTTAAATTTCTTGCATATCAATGAATCCAATGGTAATAATCTAAATGGTTATAATGAGGAGAATGCTTGTCTATGATCATGGAAACACCAACACATATGCTCTCAAGAATAGAGTTCACCACCACCTATGCTCTCTCAAGTATAGAGATCCATTTGCTATGGGTCACAAAAAACCTTTTTCATTGACTGAAATATGTGAAAGCATTGTCATCTTAGGAACCCACGAAGAAACCTTTGGACTTCACCTTCTCCAAAAACTCAAATGGAAACACAACACACTAACCATGGGTGACATAAAGATGAATATCCCACACCAAGAACCACCTACTTACCTCTTCAAATAGCTTCTAAATATAAGGATTGTGAGTAATCGATCACATATTTATCTTTTACATCATACCAGCTAGAATTCAAAGTACACCTATCATTTACACCACCTTGTTGATGTTGAATCTCTCAATAATGTCCAACATTTTGCTTCAAAATTTCTAGTAAAACAAAATATGGACTGGGAAGGTTTACAAATTTGAAATTCAAATTTGAACGCCTTTGCATAAGTGGCCTTCTTAAATTCAAAATTCAAAGTAAAATGGAATTAGTGTACACAACAATTATCATCAATGTAGTATTGTAGCAATTAATCAGGTGGCGAAGAATTGATGACGACTTTGTAGAGAAATTTGCTATGACATCCACTTAAGACACATGATGATATGTGTGCCCAAGCAGGCCTAGAATTTCAAATAAAACTTGCCTATCAAGTAAAAAATTGATGATGGTCATTTGTTTTCCATGCCTTCACTTGATGTTTTATCGATATTCGTGAGTGTCAATTTTTTGTGTATTGTTTTATGCAAAAAAAATTATAATAATTGAGAAAAAGTCTTGAAGGTAGGAATCCTTAAAGAAAGCATAATGGCTCACTAGTCTAGTTCTATAACATCAAAAACTTTTTTATAATATGTAAGCCAAGGATGTCCAACTAGAGAATGCCACTACTCCAATCCTTCTTTGTATTCCTTTTTGTGTTTATAAAAATCTCATTTCCATCCAATCAATCAACGAATGGTGACAAGAAATTGGTTTTGAAACTAAGCAAAATGTTTAATTTAACCTCTGTTTAAACCACTCATTATAATTTATGAAAGACAACTTACAAATTCGAAATTAAAAAAAGAATGCTTTACTAAATTCAAAATTCAAGGTAAAATGGTATTATTGTGCACAACAATGATCATCAATGGAGTGTTGTGGAATCAAGCGGTGAAGAATTGACAACAACTTTGTAGAGAAATCTGATGTGATATCCACTTAAGACACATGATGATATGGGTGTCCAAGTAGGCCTGGAATTTCAATTTATTTTTCCTATCAAATGGAATTTTGATGAAAGTCATTTATTTTTCATGCTTGTTTCTTTAGGGTTTATGTATATTAATGAGAATCAACTATTTTTGTATTGTTATATGCAAATATTTTAATAAAAATTGAGAGATGGGATTAAAGGTAGTTATCCTTCAAGAAAGCACAATAGCTCACTAGTCTACCTCTATAGCACTAAAAAATTATTTATAAAATATATGCCAATGATGTCCAACTAGAGAATGCCCTATTCCAATCCTTCTTTGTATTCCTTTTTGTGTTTATAAAAATCTCATTTATAGCCAATCGATCAAGGAATGGTGACAAGAAATTGGTGTTGCAACTAAGGAAATTGTTTAATTTGACCTTTATTTAAACCACTCATTATAATTTATGATAGAACTTAGAAACTTAAATGTCAAATTTACGGTTTCAATTTTTTTTCACCTGCCACTTTTGTCATTTCAAAATTTTCCATAGCCCTCAAATACTTTTGAAAATAGAAAAAATAACTTTGCGTAGAATGTCAAATTCCAAGACTACCCAAGGCACACCAATTTTTGGTCCACGAGAAGAGTGTGATTTCCATGACCATTCTCATGATCAAACATGGTGCCTATACCATGTTGGGGATACAGAGGTATGGTTCATGCTCACCATGTAAAATTCCATTCACCAATGATTGGGCTTCTACATGATGGATATTGTTTTCCATAGAGTGATGGGAAGACAAAGCCACAAATCAATACATGTTACAACACCCATCTAGCTCACTTCCAAAATGGATTTGATTTCATCAAGTAGAGTAGCATGTGATGGGATAGATTGAACAAAGTAATTTCTTATGGAGAGAAGCACACAAAGTGTAGAGATAAGCACATGGATAGAAAATGAATGACCTATTTCACTATTGATTAATTCATTCTGCCTCATAGATTATTCATGTATGTTAGCCTTAACAAAGTTTTGAACAATGTGGTGGGACAACATCGAGCACTGCATGGGGGTGCTAAAATCTCCAAGAAGTCTCCATGTGACCATCCTCCACTATAGAATAGAGTTGTTGGACCCGTAGGTTTATAACAACAACGATTTATAGAATTTGACATGTTTGGTAACCTATCAAATTTTTGATAGCATGGAAATAACACAAGCTAGATATCCCAGTCATTCACCTTACTAAAATATTCAACCAAAATGTATCATCTAAAAAAAAGAATTTGAATACTCACAATGCCTAGAATTGAGTGCATTGCACAATATATTTATGGGTTCATACACCCAATGTGAGGCAGATGTATTAATAGGTACATTGTTATCTTTCTACAATATCTTTGAGCCAAATCAAACAAATTCCACAAAGGAAAATATTATGCACTATATAGTAACCCAATCATTATCTGACGACTTTCTCATTTTGTCCACTAGATAAGAATAAAGTGATATCTAATGGATAATATGGAAAGTTAGTGAGACAATGATTGACTTATTGCATGGTTCTTGATATTTGTCTATCATAAGTGGGGTCTATCATACTAGCAAGAATTAGGATTTCATTTTGGGTGTTGACAATCAATGCCTCCCTCATCATGTCATTGGCAGTTGTTTGAAAGCACATGGTGGCGATGTTGTACTTTTAGCTTGGAGAATTAAATAATTGAAGAAAAACTTTGCAATGGTGTAAGAAGCAAAGAGATTCACATGAGAGAGCTCCTTGATATTCAAGCTAGTGACAAGGCAATTTTAAGCTACAATTCATAGTAATTGGGTATAATGAGGTGCGATACAAAAAATCATGGAAAGGACAATCCTTGTGAAGAGAAAAGAATCAAATTTATGTGAAGGAGGCGAGTTGATTTATTGCCATTGTTTTGGAATGAGTTGAGTCGGATGGGTAAATTCACGGCAGTAGTGTTGAATGTACAATATAGGGGGCATTATTTGTAGTAGAAATCCATAATAGAGGAAGATGAGTAGCTAAAGAGAGAATTAGATGCACTAATAGAAAAAATAACCACGTAAAGCATTGGGTTTGACGGGTCACATATTTGACAAACTCTAGAGTGTCTAAGTCCAATGCAATAGATCCACTAAGATTAATAAGATTACATACCTAAAAAGGTGGTAGAATTGAGTGAAACAAAAAAACTAACATAAAAACTATAATTTGATATCACTATTAAAGTCATTATTAAATTCACAAAAATAAAATACAAATTTATGACAAATGTGAGATACATATCTCATTCATATAATACACACTAATATAATAGATTAGATTAAAACTCTCAATTTCATATTTAAGAAATATCTTGGACACCTGAGGACTCTTCAGGTTCATCAATACCCTTTTGCCTTCCACACTAAGAAAATTATAATGTAAAAAGGATTATATTTCCAACGTTGCAAAAAATAATTTTGTTTTTTAAGTTTACATTGAAAGGGTTGACTTTATGGTTTAGCAAATCGTAATATGAAAAATGCTATCAAACATTGGGGCTCTCCTGGACTTGAAAAGAGAAACCACTTTTAAACTTCGGATTTTTAGATGATTACAATCGGATTTGAAAAAACGTTTTGGGAAATGTAAAAACAAATATTGTGGGGTTTTTCAGAATTATATTTAAATATGTTTATATTATAAGTTATTCTCTTTTTAATGTTGTAAGTCAGTGATTGTATTTAATTATTATTTTATTGTTTTTAATTATTATTTTGTTATATTAAAGGTGTGTTTTATTTTCAATAAGATTTTTAGAGTTTAATTATTAATAATTATTACATGGATGGTAGGGATTTAATTTCCTTTAAGTATTATAGAGAATATCCTTAGTAGTAATTAAATTTAAAGGTTGAGATTTATTTTAAAAGTAGTTATGTGTCTTTTTTATAGTTTTAATTAAAATGATTAATTACAAAAAATGTTAGATGGATATGATTTATGGTTTTTTGGACATGTGGTATTCATAAGTCGTGGTATTGTAACAAAACATATTTACAAATTAATAATATTCATGGTTAAGAATATTGTTACATATTTTTTTAAATGTATATATGTTTAGTTTATATATTAATTTCTTTCAATATTAATAATAATATAAAAATTATAATTTAATTATTATTTATGAATTTCTTTAATATTGGCAACGAGAGATATATGATGAGATGAGTATTTTGACGTCTATAATCATTTACCAACCATTTAATTTTCATGATTATTGTAATTATAACTTTTAATTAAATTGTAACCTTTGAGAAAATAATCATGACCAAATGCTATCAAAAAATAATTAATTCATTATTATTATTTAAAAAATACCATAATGTTAAATAATCCATTGTTAAAGAAACAAACTTTTACTATATATTTAAATACATGAAGAGTCATGACGTGTCCAAAATGAACCACACTGGCTGGTTCTAAACGCCTAGACTAGATTCTCTCTCATATGAATTTTTCCAAAAAATGTTGTTACAATTATTATGGATCACGAAAGTCTAAATTCAAAAATAAATAAATAAATAAATATTATTTCCACATTTTTATAAAATATAAAATAGTTTTATATCATATTATTAAATCTTATTTTTCTTAAAATTATTGTATCCCTCAACAACAGTCATAACCTCAGCACCAGTTTGGGTGAGATTGACAAACCTAGCCTTGCATCTCTGGAATTTCTCTTCACTAAAAGCCATTGGAAATGCAATCGAGAAATTTTACTGCAGGTGCCCAGAAATAGAGGAATATGCTAGAACCACCTATGCACGCATCTATGTGGAAATGGACTTTAGCACCGGATTCCCAGCTGAAATACACCTAACAAGACTATGTGTGGAACCAGAAACTCAATTATGAAAGTGTCCTCTTCAGATGTCGATCCTGCTTTAAGATAGGCCACCTAGCCAAAAATTGCCCAAAAGCCTCCCAGAAAAATTCTGCTAGAAAAAATCACCACAGATCTACATGGTGGGAAGGAGCACAAAAAGAACACTACACTGTCATCAAAGAAGAATACTCTCGAGAAAACTCTAAATCATAAGAAATCGAGCAAGAAAGAAACAACTCTCAAGACAAGCAGGGGGAAAGCCCTGCCCAACAACAAAAGAGTGAACTCGACAACCCCTCAAGCATCAACAGTTATGAGGATTTGAATACCGCACAAAATAAATCTTCATTTAACAGCAAAGCAGATCTCCTAGACCAAACTTCTTCTTCGACTATCTTCAAAAGGGCGAACACAATAGAAGCTAAGACACCAATGTCCCAAGAACCAGAAGAGATGAAGGAGATGTAAGATAAAGAAAGTTGGAACACTGTAGAGAAAAAAAAGAAAGCTACAGCACCAATCTTGCCGAGAAAGACGAGGAGCCAGACAATTAAAAACTAAGAAAATTATAGGTCCGATAGACCAATTTGATCTCAGTGGACGTTAACCACCATCATCATCATAATATATAAAATTATTCTATAACAAGTAAAATCATCGCATTCATAAGTATAATTGTGTTTATATAATTATTTGAAATAATTCATCATTTCATTAATAATATGGAATAAAGCTATTTTAAGATACATTAATCAAATACCCTCAACCCTATTTAATTATTTCCATACAAATTATAAATAATGAAAAGATAATTTTAAAAATTCCAATTCATGTAGATTCCTTATAGCACATATTTTCTTTTCATGGTATTTTTGATAAAAAGGTTAAGTGATGCTAATGTAAGCCGTAGTATGTCTGGCATACGGTATAATATTTTAAACATGAGATATATTAATTACTAAAAAAAGGATAGAGTTAATTGTAAGTTAATTATTTTTAATTTTTAACCCAATGGAAGTATCATCATGCATAACAGATGTATACTAGCTGATAATGCAACGGAAAAAAAAAAAAAAAAAGTTTAGTATTACGAATAGTAAATATATTAACGAGTGTAAAATAATAATAGAGTTATTAAGTTGATTTCTTTTAACTCTCAAATCAATATAAATAGATGTATTATTATGTAAATTTGGAATCTTCGTTTTAATTGGGTATTTGGGTAGAACAATTTTCTATAATGTTGCAATTTGTTGGTATTTAAATTGTTTTAGTAATTGAGGACAATCTAAGGTCATAACATTGAGGATGCTAGATCTTCCTGCTCTATGTAACAAGGGTTGGTCTCTTTTTCACCATAGGTATATTCCCTGGCAATAATATTAATTAAAGAATTATTCAATTTAGGCAAATAAATAAGGTCAATTTATGATATGATGCAAAGAGGTACAAAGGGGGGAGGTCTAGATGGGAGAAACCTATACAACATGTAGTGAATCATATCAGGTTGTAACCTTGATTATATGACAAGAAAAACGATATTCTGCAAATAACTTAAAACCAAAGAAATGATAGAACATAAAATAAAATAAAAGTGATTAAGGTTAGACACGCTTGTATCTTCATATGAATAACTTATCTTAATGAAAAATGTGAAAGGTGTAATATCAAGTATTATACGTTTCTGCTCACTTTACAAAAGGGCAAGTATCGAGATCAAATCATCATCTGATAATATAGATATCAAGAAATAAACAAATCTCTTATTGGTTGCAACATAATAGTGTCGATCAAGTCAACTATTACCCTGCCAACAAATATAATACGCAAGCATATGAAATAAATGAAATGTTAACAAAAATGAAATAAAAAGAACATGTAACTGTTGTAAATAATATTTACATGAGATATTGTAGCAGAATAGAACTCTCAAGCATTTGGAAATTCTATCAACAATAAAACTTGTAAATAATTCTATCTATTTGCCTTTGATAGTATGTATATTTGAGAGGCAATCATATCAGATAATGAAAGAAATTCATATAATTGATCATTTCAACTATTTAAACCTTTTATGCTCTTGACCTGCAAGAAATTCCAGAAAACCAAAAATGTGAAGAAATATAACCCAGAACAGAGAATAAAATGAGAAAAACAACAAGTATTTTATTATTCAGAAATAGATTTAATGTTCACTTGCCTCTTTGAGGGGGTAACCTCCAGCAGAGCAGAGCTTGATTACAATAAGACTCGATGATCTTTCCTTTACTAACTAAGACTTTTTATAGCTAAATGACATCCAAAACCTTAACTACTAGTGGTCCCTTGCATAACATGGGTTAACCAATTTATTTATTAACTGTGGTCCCTTTTCTCTAATGTGGGTGAGCTACTTACAAATATTAATGTGGGCTTTATTTACTTTCTAACTAACTATGACTATGACTCGGCCCATTGGGCTTATTGCATAAATAAATGGGTTAGGGTTGGACCCTAACATGCCCTCGCCCATCAAAAGAAGCCTTGTCCTCAAGGATGAAGCTGTGGAAACTACTGAAGAAGAATGTTTGGTTCCTAGGTCTCATCTTCTGGAGAGGTGTCTTTCCACTTGACGAGGATTTCCTTGATCGTGCGGCCGCGGAGATGTCTTTCACGGGTATCGAGGGCCTGTTTTGGTTGGAGCTAGAGTGAGCCTTCCTCATCCAATTTGGGTACATTGTTTTGGATTCTGCAATTGTTCCCCGCCACTTTCTTGAGGCATGATACATGGAAGATCGGATGGATTTTTGAAGTTGGTGGCAAGGCGAGTTTATAGGCAACTGATCTAATGTGATGAAGTCTCTGATAAGGTCCATAGAATTTTGGTGCTTGTTTATGGCAACCCTTTTCTTTGAGAGATGTTTGCTTATATGGTTGCAGTCGCAGGAATACCTGATCGCCTTCTTGAAATGTGTGCTCGGAACAATGTTGGTATTCCTGTTGCTTCATTCAATTCTAAGCTTGATGTAGATTATCTTTGAGATGAGCTATCATGGAGGAATGGTTATGTAGGAATTGATCAACTGCTTGCACCTTAGAACATCCAAAGATATAAGAAATAGGTGAAGGTGGGAGTTGGTCATACACTGCCTCGTATGGAGTCATCTTGGTGGCTTCATGATAGTTAGTATTATACCACCATTCAGCTAAAGGTAGCCACTGTACCCATTGATGTTGCTTTTCTGAAGTGAAGCACCTTAGATATGTCTCTAAACATTTGTTGATTGCTTCTGTTTGACCATCGGTTTGGGGATGATAGGTGATACTTAGTTGGAGTTGCATGCCTTGTAGCTTGAAAAATTATTGCCAAAATTTGCTGGTGAAAGTGGTGTCGCGATCAAACACAATGGAAGTCGGCATGCTATGCAGTTTGAAGATCCGGTCCATTAAAGCTTGAGCCACCAAAGTGGGGGTGAATGGGTGGGGTAGAGCGCAAAAATGAGCATTTTTAGAAATTCTGTCCAAAAGCACCATGATGACGGATTTGTTGCCTGACTTTGGGAGACCAGTGATGAAATCCATGGAAACATCCATCCAAACAGAGGCAGGGATTGGCAATGGTTGTAAGGTTCCCGGTAACTTGACTGTTTCTCCTTTGTTTCGTTGACACACATCACATTCAGCTACAAAAGTAAGAATGTTGTTTTTCATGCCAGTCCAAAAGAAAGAGGAATGAGCACGAGCATAAGTCTTCTGAAAGCCTGAATTCCTTGTAGTTGGAGATGGGTGCAATTCTTCCAAAATGCAGGTTTTGAGGGTGGATGCTAGCGATATAACTACTCGATCCTTGTAGAGAAGAATATAATCCTTCCAAGAGTAGTCGGCTGAGGAATTAGGATCTTCTCTCAAGTTATTAATAAGTTGGGAGAGAGGGGTGTGAGAACCATTCCTTGCAGGCCTCTTCAATTCAATCTGGTATGGGAAGAGAGATTGATAGTAGGGTGCTTTCATCCTCAAATTGGTGTGATAAAACATTAGCTACTACATTTTCATGCCCTTTCTTGTAAATTATCTCATAATCATATCCCAACATTTTGGCCAGCCATTTATTTTGTTGTGGAGATGATATATGTTGCTCCAGTGTTGCGGGGGAGCCCCCCCCCCCCCGATCCCGCTCCCAATCCATGCTTCATGCGGGAGCGACTCCGGAGTCGGTCGGAAGCGATTTTGAGAGCATGCTCCCTATAAAAATTTTCGCTCCCTGCCTTTTCGGGAGCGTTTTGCCTTTTTTGCAAATTTTTTTGTAGTAATGTTCGAAATGCAATTTTTTTTGAAAGAAACAAATAATTTTTGAGTGGGGCAGCTTAATGATCAAGTCTATGTCCCTAGTATTGATATGCTATTCATGGTAATGTTTAAGAAGTGACATTCTCCTTAATCTTCATTTTCATCCTTTTACTTAAATTTTTAACATTACCATGAAATGACTCAGGATGTTTGAGAGTGGTTCCGGCCTCATTGGATTTCATATGAAGAAATTAGAATTTTAGATTTCATTCAAAATCCAACAGACTTATTAGTTTTTCAGGATTTCAGGATTGGGGGATTGCAATGTTTCCATTGAATTTTGTCATGTATTAGGGTATGGAACTTGTATTTAATCAAGAGCACCAATCCCTCTATGTATCTTGATGTTAGTGACATTGGTTTTCGAACTCCTCTATGATGACCCTCCTAAAAATATATGCCTAACTCAAGCAAAATCTTGACTTGACATGCTATGCTTTTTCTATCTTATGTTAATGCTTAGAGGGTGATATCAATGACGAAGATCCCTATAGAGATACAGAGGTAATGACAAAGATACCTCTGGATATTAATGCTTAGAGGGTGATATTAATGACAAAGATCATGATTTTCCAACAAGACTAAAAAATTAGACATTTCTCGTGGTGGCAAGAGGCCCAAGCATTAGAAATAGATAATAGATTTACTTCTCTTTTCTAGTTTCTAGTAGTTTTTATAACTATTGACTCTTTCATATTTATTATGATATTTTTTTAAACAATATATGACAATTTAAGTTTGAAGTTGGCAATTATAACTCATTAGTAATGAATTATGAATATGATGCTTCATGAAAGTTGAAAGTTGTTTCATTTTATAACATTTCATTTCATGTTAGATATTATTTGTTGTAATGGTTACACTTAGCTTACTATGTTACTATGTTACTAACTTGTAGATGTGGTTGATGAAGATTATAACTTCTAGATGATTGTTGTTATATGGTTCAATCTATGTTTTTGTATGTTTTTTATATCTAATTCATTATTCTACATGTTTTTGTTGACATATATGTATCAAAATATAAATATATATATATATATATATATATATATATATATAAATAAATAAATAAATAAATATATATATATATATATATATTATATAAAAAACGCTCCGGGATTCGCTCCCAAACCGGGAGCTTCTGAAAATGTCGCTCCCGCTCCCGTTTTCGCTCCCGCTCCCAAGTAACACTGCGTTGCTCCAAAAAATATTTTAGGCTTTGATGGTCCATGCGGAATTGGAAACATTGCCCCAACAAGTATGGTTGTCAGGTGTCTACTACATGTAATATGGCCATCATTTCTTTCTCATAGGTAGATTGACTCAAATGTTTTCCACTCAGTTGTTGGCTAGTGAAGGCCAATGGCCGACCTTCCTGCATTAATACAACACCAATACCAGTACCGGAAGCATCACATTCAATCACAAAATATTTGGTGAAGTCTGGTAGGGCCAATACGAAAGTGTATCACATGGTCTTTTTGAGAGCCACGAACACCTATTGAGCTACATCAGTCCAGAGAAATGAATTTTTCTTGAGAATATTAGTGAGGGGTCAAGCAATGCTACCATAATTGCGGACAAATTTGCGATGGCAGCCAGTGAGACCCAAGAATCCCCTCAAACTCTTCAAAGTTTTTGGTTGGGGCCAATCTTGCATTTCCTGTATCTTTTTTGGATCAACCCTCACTCCTTTATGACCCACAATGTGTCCCAAATACTCGACTTATTTCACGCCAAAAGAGCACTTGGAAAATTTGACGAATAATTTGTGATTTTGGATCAGTTGCAAGATCAAGTCTACATGTTGAATATGTTTATCCTAGGTTAGGTTGTAGATGAGAATGTCATCAAAGAAGACGAGGAAACGTTTTTGGAGATATGGTTTCAACTGGTGGTTCATGAGCTTTGAAAAGTGGATGGATCATTACAGAGACAAAATGGCATGAACAAGAATTCATAATGGCCTTCTTGAGTTCAGAAGGTAGTCTTGGGAATATCTACTTCCTTCATGTGTATTTGGTGATAGCCAGACCGAAGATCTAGCTTGGTAAAGAACTAAGCACCATGTAGTTCATCAAAATTATCATCAACAACTGGAATAAGAAATTTGTCTTTCACAATGAGCTTATTGAGGGCTCGAAAGTCCAGACACGTGTGTCATTCTCTATATTAGTTTAGAAACATGACCACTGGTGATGAATAAGGATTGATGTTGGGATAAATAACACTGGCTTCGAGGAGTTCCTTGATGATTTTTTCAATTTCATTCTTTTGGGAGAAAGGATATCGGTATGGACACACATTAGGCGGTTGTGCCCCCGGGTCCAAAGGGATGCTATGATCATGTTCACCCCTAGAGGGTGGAAGCTCTTTAGGTTTGTCAAATACCTACTGATGGTGGTCTAAGACCTGTTGCATCTCAGGATAAATATGAGGAGTAGTGGATTCAATGGCACGGATGGCATTAAATTGGACGATGACACCGTGATTGCCCTTTTTCAAAATCTCTTCCATTCGATGCGAGATGATGATAGTACGAGTACTTGCCTGGATTCCACATAATGTATGCATGTGGTTGTTCTGCTTAAAGCTCATATATAACTCCCATAAATCCATTATGATCGAGCCCAACGTGCGAAGCCATTCAACACCCAAGACAATGTCACAACCACCCATTTCAATTGCAAACATGTGGGTCTTTAGGTGATAGTCTCCCATCTGAAGTTTAATATTTTCACAGCGGCCTTCACATTTCATGGTCCCCCCATGGGCGATAAGGACGTGGAAATTAGAGATTTCCCACACAAAACAATGAACAAATTCGGCGACTCGCTTGTGGATAAATTTATGAGTGTTGCCACTGTTAATCAATACCACTATTGGTCGATGTTTAAGAAAGCCTCGAATTTTGAGAGTTTGAGGTGAAGAAATGCCTGCCAAAGGATGTAGTGAGATAACTAGTTCACCTGGCGTAGCTATGAGATAATCGCCAGACTGGGTTTCCTCAACTTCATCCTCGAGCCTCCTTAGATGAGCTGATATCAGTAGCATCAATTTGAAAAAAATTTGATTCCTTGCATTTATGCCCCAAGGAGTATTTGTCATCACAGTAGTAGCACAATCATTTTTTCTTCTTTCAACCATTTCTGTTGGAGACACCTTTTGAACCTTAAGTGTTTGGGTAGGGCCCTAAGCCTGGGTTGGACACCCCTTGGCTACAAAATTTGGATGAGTGGATTGAGCAGCTAAAGCGAGTTCCACCTTGACGACCTTTTTGTAGGTGTCCATCCACGTAGCTAGGTGGTGCATCTGTACATGGGTTTGGATGGCTTCTTTGAGACCACTGATGAAATACTCTAAGTAGAATTCATCTCGTAGACCGTTAATACTGATGGCCAATTTCTCAAAGGCTGAAATGTAGTCTTTTATTGTGACTGTCTGTCAGAGCTTATTGAGACAGTCCAAAAAATTAGCTTCCCTGTTAAAGCGGTCACATAGGGATTTTGAGAACATGTGCCAAGTTATGTTCCCGAGATAACATTTTTGGTGCCACTTCCACCATTTCCATCTCTCTTGGTCCAAGTAAAGGGATCCCACATCTTCACATATATCATTAAGGGATAAATATTGTTCCATTTTTGCGACCCATACTGCCAGATTAGAGCCATCAAATTTGTACATGTCCAGCTTGGGTGGCCTAGGGTGGAAATGTTGGTGAATTCCATGGAAGTGAATGTGATGGCTAGATTATCCTTCGAGGTGTTCATGAACCCTATGCTCCTCCCGATGATACCTCTGCATCATATTGTTCAATTGTGAAAGCTGTGAGATAATTCAGTCCATAGTGCCCTGGAACTCATCCAACCTTTTTTCAAGGCTCTCGATCTTCTCATGGGCCATGAATTGAGATATGGTACCTACCATACACAAACCCCGGTTAATTACTTAAGAGTAGTCTTCTTGGAAAGAGGGCGAGCTCAAGAATCTATTGGCGGGGGTCACTTGAAGTCACTTCGGAAAAAAATTGGGACCGCCAGAAAATTGAGGCTGACAAGTGAATGGTACCACTACGATCATCTCGTTGTACTGAAGCTTATGGGCTAAGTCTCTCACAAGAGTCCCGGGATGGTCCCCCGCTGATCAATACTGTAGTGGTCGAATTCCAGAAAACTTGATCTTGCCCAATGTCCTGCGAAAACTGGGCTCGGACTGTATTCGTAGTAAGCCTCACTACACAAAGAGTCTGAGCGGCACTATGAAACCCAAACTGCTAAATGTGAGTTGCATGGTGGCGACAGAACCCCAACCGTTGGATCTGATTTGTATGGTGACGACAAAACCCCAACTGCTGGATTTGATTTGCACTGCGTCGGTAGAACCCCAACTCTTGAATCTGATCTAGAAGATATGGTAGTAGGAAATCTTCATATAGTAGAGGGAACTATGGTCACAAAGGAGTGTCAAGTGCTACAGATCTCAATATACACAGGGGTCCAACAATAGTACTTGGCCCAATCTTTCAGGGCGATAACTAAGGATGATCGACCATACCCTTATCTGTACTACCTGACTGCCCTATCGTACGTGCGAGTAATCTCCCCGGGTGCTATTCCCAGTGTACTATAGCAGCAAGATGACCAACAGCTTATCTAAGGCTAGGTTTCAGGTGAACCTAGAGGGCTTCCAATATACCCAACAATACGTGGAAGTGCATTATGTGTGCGGTTTTTTCTAATGTGCTACTCGAAAGGGTACCCACAAGGTTTACAAGGGAATCCAACAAGTGTGACCACCTCTTGTAGTTCCTTCGTCCATGCCTCCCCAAATTCACAAGTTTATGCACTCAACGACAAATCCCGTGGTTTAAAGACATTGGAACATGTCTCTAGCCTAAAAAACAATTCTACAAAAATTGGAGGTATAACTGGCCCTGGAAAGTGCCTCTGATACCAATTGTTATGCTCTTGACCTGCGAGAAATTCCAGAATACCAGAAATGTGAAGAAATATAACCCAGAACGTAAAATAATCTGAGAAAAATAGAAAGTACTTTATTATTCAGAAATAGATTCAATGTTCAGTTGCCTCTTCGAGGGTACAACCTCCAACGGAGCAAATCTCTATTACAGTAAGATTCGATGATCTTTCCTTTACTAACTAAGACTATTTATAGCTAAATGACATCCAAAACCCTAACTATTAGTGGTCCCTTCCATAATATGGGTTGACCACTTTATTTATTAACTATGGCCCGTTTACAACTAAATGTGGTTCCTTTTCTCTAATGTGGGTCAACCACTTACACATATTAATGTAGGGTTTATTTACTCTCTAACTAATTATGACTATGACTCGACACATTGAGCTTATTACATTAATAAATGGGTTAGGGTTGGACCCTAACAAAACCACTATTGCAAACCAACTCATGTTCATGAATTGAAAACATAAAGAAATTGCAAAAATATCAAATTCAGATCATATAATCAAAGGTTACAAAATATTTTGATTTATGGATTATGCATCATGTGTAGTCATGCATCTAATACCTAAGTGTCTTATCTCTTCTAATCATCAAACCTCCAGCCCCCCTCTGAATGATAAATTAGGGGTTTTTGTATAAAATTTTGAATAACTACTTTACATAACCATTTGTTTAACAAATAATTCCTAATAACTTTGAAACTTTAATCTTTTATCTTTGTGGTCTTTGACAATTAGAAAAATATGTAATTCATTGTTGGGCCTTTTGTCTCGTGCTAATCCATTGAAACCCAATTTCTGCATAAAACAAATTAGAATTAATCCTTTGGATAATTAGATAACAACAAGTAAATAAAAACAATAAATGTTCTATCTTTACTTCACCAATATTTTCTGTAATATAATTTTTTCACACACCTTTATTTCTGAAATGACTTTCCAAAACACTATAAGGAAAATAATTGAGTGAAACCTCATACCTTATGTTCTTTCTCAAATAAATGCTTTCTTGACCTAATTCCTATAGTAAATCTCGGTAAACCCTTTATAACAAAATTCTAAAATTTGTTTTATGTAAGTCTGTTTGATGGTTCTCATAGTAAACTACCATAAATCCTCCTCAACATGTAAATAAAGCTCTAGTTTCTAAAATACATTTCACATAGGTGAACATAGCTTGAAATAAATCCTTTAACTAGAACAAAGTCTAAATAAACCTTTTCATGAGGATGAATAAATGAATTTCGGACGTAAAAATCCCTAAATACCCAGCTAAGGTGTAGGAATAACCAACCTAGGGATTAGAGCCATTTTTAACGGAAGGTTGAGATGTTATATCAGGTGAAGAACTAAGGGGAGGTTAATGAGCCATTTGTGATCCAATGAAATATTAATGATGAGCTTTTTTTTAATCGAACGATGGTCATTCCATATCGGGTGGTAAGGTGGTGGTGAATTAACTTCCCTCCTTTGACCTGATGACCTCAACACGAGTGGAGTGGGGCCTCAAAACATTAAATTTGAAATCAAATGATTCGTTAATGTTTTAATATAAGTCTTTGTCCAATACCATTCGCGCATCTATGAATAAACTTATTAAAAATTTGATAAATGGTTTTAAATATTTCTTGGACACCCATTTAAATAAATGGATTAAAATTTACTTATTTAATGATCATAAATGGATTTGAATAATAGAGAGTAAAGTTGTCGAGGTTAATAGTTATGTTTCTTTATTATTTATATATTTATATTCATGCCTTTAAAATAATAAAAATTTAAAAAGATGATTTATAAACTTTGTGTTATATTTCAACCTTATGACATTTAGATATGAAAGTGAAGGATGAGATTCAAAAAGTAAATCACAAGTAATATCATATATGCTAGAAAAAATTTACCCTTCATTAAACCATATTTTATATCATTTATTACTTTTGGACATTGTTCCCCTTTTTGTGGACATTGTTTGCCCATTTTTAGGAGTTCTTTAGTTAGGAATACAAATATTAATAACTTTTAATGATATACCTTAATTAATGAAGTTAATATTTTAATTGTTGTGTTTTAAACTCATATGTGATTTAAAAAATTAAAATCATAATAAGGTATTACATATGCATATTTAATAGGCTTTAGTGCCTCCTTCCTTCTCCTATTGTGTTATATTTGTACATCCTTCAATCCTATCCCAAGTTGTTCTTAAGGGGGGATGTTAGGATATTCCGACACATAGGAAATTGTTAAGTATAACTTGATCTAGTGTAGAGTTAGGTAAAGTGTGCTTCTTTACTATGTATTATTGTAACTTACAATCCGATGGTCACGATATTTTCTAGACATGAAGTGATCCGGTAGTTCATTCTCGACACATAGGAAATTGTTAAGTATAACTTGATCTAGTGTAGAGTTAGGTAAAGTGTGCTTCTTTACTATGTATTATTGTAACTTACAATCCGATGGTCACGATATTTTCTAGACATGAAGTGATCCGGCAGTTCATTCTCTCCTCGGTATTACTGACACTTGATCTGTGGCTTAACACCCGATTGGTCCATGAACTCTATTTAAAGAGCATGGAGGGTCATTTGTAGTGTTATCACAAAATCTAACCTTGATAGGTTGTTGATCAAGTAGACTCTAAGTAACTCTTTCAAACCAATCTTTTGGTTGAGGCTTAGCCTCCTCAACCTGAGAGGGCTCTCTCAATAGGTTTAAGATTTTTGATTAATGATTAGATGGCTAACTCTAGGAACAAAATGGAAAAATGTATAACTAGTTGATTGGTTGAATCAAATATTAGCAAACATCTATTGGGTTATGTGTTGTGGGGAAAAGTGCCTATTCAGGACGACCCTATCCACCTAAGGTGTGATAGTGCCTTAGCAACAAACAGAAACAACTATTCTAGTATTCTTCTTTATGAATTAAGAATGAAGAGAGATGAGATGGACTAACCGGTGTCTTCCACTTGTCCTTTGATCCGGTTTCTCTTCTCTTTGATAGCTCCCAGCTACTTGCCTTCTCGCTTGCCCAGCTTCACCAAGTTCCTGCAAGATCACAAAAGGGGAAAACTACACAAAGACATAGATTCATATTCATAACTAGCTTAGGATTAGAAATAAGCTAAACATACTAATGCAATCATACATCAAAGACACATCAGCATGTAGGAGAAACTCAAATAGTTTTATTGATGAAATAACAAGGTTCAGGAGGAGATACAACCAAGTGAGTTCCAATCCAGCATCAACCTCCCAGCAAAGGAATCCCTTCTTCACCTCCTTTCAAAGCATAAAGCACCCAATGATCTCAATCTCAAACCAACAGCAATTCTTTGCAATGTACAAAATTCCAGCCTCTGGATCTCTTGGATGAGGGATCCATATATAGATGTTTGGAGAGGGGATGAGTCAGCTTGTGATCTGACTAGTGTCCTCTCTCTCTGTCAGTTCTTGCTTCCACTTGGAGGCTGAGAGCCTCTTACTCATCACTTGGTCCAACTCAATGAGGCAAGTGTCATGGAGGAAGATTCTGGAAGCTTCCATAGTCTTTACACCTCGCGGAATGGCACTGCCATTTGTCATTTCCCGCTCAGTGCACCCTGGTAGTGCATTTGGGTGCGTTGCAACGCACCTAGCTAGTGTACTGGGGTGCTTTGCAACGCAGGTGGCTAGTGGAGCCACTGAAATGATCCTGATTTGACTGTTTTTGAGCAGTTTCTAGTGGAGAACTTCTGAGAAAAGTTGTGGTTCGCTGGCTTTGTTCCTTTAGGGGCAGGAACAACACATTTAGGGACTTTGGATCCCTTGGTTTATGGACATTTCATGCTCAGAGCTGTAAGGCACAAAAATGTCTATAACATTATGGAGTCAAGATAATCTTCAACAAAACAACATGATCAGCAAAAGATGGAAGTCAAGGCACTTAGAGTTTAGGTTCATAAATAAAATAGTAACACAATGAATCAACATAGTTTACAAGCATCTGAAGGAAGTTAGAGCATTTTCCAATGAATTCTAAGTATCACAAGCTCATACCACTGTAAATAGGTAATTGAACAAGGCCATAATAACATCAAACACGTAAACTCCTTGTGAATCCTGAGTAGTCAAACTAATCTCTGTATTAAGTATGAAAACCACAGTTTCTTACAATAACACAACTTTCTTTTGCTAATGAAATTACCAACCTGGTGCTTTGCTTACTTGTTCTTTCACCTGCTTCCTAGGTTTCAACTTAACATATCTTTTTGCCCTGGACATTACAGACTTGCTGGTTTCTGCTAATGGAGTTCCTTTAACCCTAGGGCTAATGTCTACACCTTGTTTTTCTGCTCCAAAGTCACATAAAAACAAAAACGAAGACCATTCTTTGTTGATCCTCTTGAATTCATGTAGAAATATCAGTTTAATTAGACCATGATGAAACAGGGAAGTTTCACATCCTTGAGATTTCAATTGTACTTTATCTGCCATCTTAGCTGCACTTCAAAATAAGAAGTAAGGAAAATCTAGAGAAATCATACCAGTAAAATGTAACCGGAGTTTAAAATGATATGAATAAACCTTTTGATATCTGCCTTCACAAGTGAAATAACGTTGAATATTGAAGAGAAAGTTGGTATAGTTGTCCTTGATGTAGACTTTGGGAACTGCCTTGGTTAAGTCGGTTTCTGAAAACTCTAGCTTTAGGAACACCTTACATGGTTCCATGTCGAATCTAAAGTTTTTGAACCATGTCTCTTGACCCCTAGGAATTTCTATCATCGACGCTATGACCTTTGGAGAAATTTGCAAGTTCAGCATTCTGACCTTTGTGCTGGAGCTAGTGAAATGTAGTGCAAACTCCTTTGTCACTAGCGTATGTCCTCCCTACAATTTCTTACAAAAATTCCAGCATCCTACTTACTTGAAGGCTTCTACAACTGCTTTGTCTCTAATTAAGACCTCAGTGCTTTCAGGCTCTGTTCTCAAACAATGACTAAACCTGTGACGTTTCTTCTCCTCTATCATCTTTCCTTCTAAATTCCTATGACAAAACCGACCTGTTTTGAAATTCTGTTGATCAGCCTCGCTTGCCAATGGTGGTCAGCCTTGCCTGAATTGTGGATGAGGAAAACCTTGGTGGAAAATTACCAAAGCTTACTATTTGAAAAACTTATGTTCGAGGGTTTGCATGCAAACTAAAATGATGAGACTAGCCAACCCTTTCGAATTTGAAATTATCTTTCATAATGAACCCTAAATTTGAAATGATGAGTTTGGATGGTGGCATGCTTAATGACTAACTCCTAGCTAACACCTAATAATGAAAATTATAATGGAATATTAACGGATTGATGTTTGACAAGATTATTCTTTGAATCCACGCTTTCATAGCTCGCAGGGAAAAGCGCTACGAAAAGAGCAGCATTTTCATAGCGCAAAACAGACATTTTACACTGTCTGTGCTACGAAAACATGGTTTCGGGGCTAATTCCAAAAATTTTCAAAATGGCTTAAGCTATGAGTTTCTAAAAATAATTTAGGACTCATGAAACATCGAAAAAGGATGTTAGACTTTATTTGGACATGAAAAATTAAACCTTTGAGACTCCTAACCTACCACCTATGCATTAAAACATAGGGTGACTTGACACTAATCTAAGACCATGACTAGGAAAAATGTAAACCCCTATTTGGTGATAACATGTAGGTTAACCGTTCATGAGAGAAGCTTATGTAAATTTTCATTCTTTTATTAATAAATTTCTTGAAGTGGCCGCGTTAGCTCAGGTCGTGGATTGTTTCCCTCTTTGAGGGTTTTGCCACGTCAAGAATATTGGTGTATTGGTCTGTGATCTATTTGTGAGTGGTGTTCTTTGGTGTTCTGCCTAAGGATCTTACCCTGTAAATTCCTACATGGTATCATAGTGATTTGACGGCTGCATCCGTTGGTGATCCAAATTTGAAGCCAGTAGAACTGCATCTCACTGTCGTTTCCTAGATCTACTGTTTTTGACTACTTTCAGGCCGAGAGGAGTGCTCTATTGTGTTAGGAGCATCTGTTCTAGTGAGGAACCCCTTTCGTTTCACGAGAAAAGGTTTCCGGTAGCCCTATCAACATCATTTTTAAGATCTGGAGGTATACAGTGTTTATTTGCAGTTTTTAGTTATTTTCTCTCTATTTATTTTGGTTTATTTATCTCTTTGTTTTTTTATTACCGGATATATACCTTTCATTTATGCGTATGCTCTTTGCCCCGCGACTCTGTGCGACTAGGCAAATCAGAAACAGAAAGGAAGGATTTTTCTCATGAGTATGCTCTTTTCTGTCGCGCCTTAGTGTGATCTCGGAAAATCAGAAACATTGAGGAAAATTTTTAGTTTTCGGGTAAAGCTAACTTCAAACTATAAAGTTTGTTTTTTTTTTGTATGTCCATGTTGGGTTTTTGTTTTGTAGGCAAAAGATAGCTTTCTCAAGTAAGCACGCACCCCAAAGCTTCAGTGACTAAAACAAAAACAAACAAACCCCCCTTCCTCTTTTCCAAAAATTACTAACCTTTTAAACTAGCTCACTTGGTCTAAAGTTATTTTATGAGAATAGAGGTCTTGGGTTCAAGTCTTTCTTTTTGTTGAGTTACTTTTTCAAAAAGCACATGTAGCTTATGTTTTAAAGTTACTTTATATAAAAGTGTTCTCACCCATTATAAAAAGTGAGTCACTTATAATTCTGAAGTCTCTTTATCTTTTATTTAAGTTACAATTTAGTGGGTAGCTCATAAAGTACCATTGTAAAAGTGACTTTCACTTAATTATAAGACTGAGTCACATATTTTTTTTTAAAAGTAAGCTAATTAGATTTAAGTTTGGAAAGGGGGGGGGGGGGGGGGGGGGGGGGTCGGGGGGTTTTAATATAACATTATCATTCATTTCCCCACATTCGTGCACTTCGTCGACATCTTCAACAACTTTTCTTCAAGAAACCATAATTTCTTCATCCGGAAGCCATTTTCAGAGCCATTTTTTTTTAATCAGCCTAATTTTTCGAGATCTTTCCATTGGAACACTTAGTTTTAGTATCTCCAACTATAGTTTCTGTTAAAATGGAAAGTCCATGGCAAGTTATTCTTAACAGCACCAACTACTTCCAATGCTGGTCCTACATTGTGGATTTACTTAGAAGTAAAGGTCTTTATAGAATAGCCTCAAGCCAAGAAACCAAACCTCAAGATGAAAATAAGGCAGCCACATGGGAAAGTAGGCAATATCAAGCACGTGGGTTGATAGGGATGTCTATTTCTCAAAACCTTAGATTCCATATCGCAGAACTTGATACTCCTAATGAAGCAATGAAACAGCTCACTAAAGCTTTTGGAATTAAAAATGAAATTAGAGCCCATCAACTCGAAAATGAGTTGCTTACATTGGACCCCAATAATTTTTCTTCCATTGAATATTTTTTGTCCAAGTTCAAGACCCTTAGACTTCTCTTGGAAGGTGTTAAGGTTAAGAAAGAAGATGGTAGCCTTATCTATTCCATTCTTACTAAGTTGGGACGAGCATCTCTGTGTTTGTTTCCACCTTCCATTCTACTAGAGAATCCTTTATCTCTCAAGGAAAAGACTACAAGTCCCCCTCTTTTGATGCCTTTTGTGATTCTTTAATAAGAGAACAAGAAAAATTCTTATATCTTGGTCTTCTTAATCTTGGAAACTCTTCTAAGAAAGCCTTAGCCGCCCAGCAGCAACCAAATTCAAAGAATCCTAAGAAGCAGTATCCTAAAAAGAATGGTCCTAAACCAAACAAGGGTCCTAAGCAATTTCAGCCTCAAAATGAAAAATCATTTCAACAAAATGATAAGGCAAATAAAAACAAAGGGAAGAAGACTGATAGACATTGCCACTTTTGTAATCGAGATGGCCACTTAGAATCCAAATGCTTTAAAAAGATGGAAGCCTTGGAAGCAGCAATGAAGAAGCATAACATCCATTTGGAGCACTCTTCTACTTCAACTTCATCTTCAGGAATAACACTTTCTTCATGTGGTTGTCAAGCATCTCGGTCTGGTTATGCACTAAATGTATCTTCTTCTTTTCATTCTCATGAGTGGCTCATTGATTATGGAGCTTCTTATCACATGGCCAAAAACAAAGCCATGTTTTCTTCTTTAAATGATTGTAACACCAAAAATATATATGTTGGTGATGATAGATCTCTTAGTGTTGTAGGGACTGGAACTATGCAGCTAGACAATGGTCAATTTAATGATGTATTATGTGTTCCAAGCTCATCCTGCAACCTTCTATCTGTATATCAAATAACTCATTTAGGTGAAGGTAAAATCATTGAATTTTCACCTCAGGATGTTGTAATTAAGGACCTAAGAGATCCTAGACAAATTTCAGCTACTGGCATTGTTGATGATTCTACAAGGTTGTATAAGTTTAACAACTTTAGGTCATCAAATATTCCCTCAGTATTTGTTGCTCATAATGATGAAGTGAACAAACTTTGGCATGAGCGATTTGGTCACTTAAACTATCGCTCCCTTCAAAATCTATGGAAAGAAAATATGGTGACAGGTCTTCCAATGGTATCTTGTAGAGATGGTGTGTGTTCCGGATGTGTACTCGGAAAACATCATCGGGATAGTTTTGAAAAATGTGCCTCTTGGCATGCCTCAGTCCCTTTACAACTTGTGCATAGTGATTTATGTGGTCCGCTTCCAGTTGTTTCATTCTCTGGCTACAAGTATTTCTTAACTTTCATTGATGATTTCTCCAGACGCACTTCGGTATACTTCTTAAAACTCAAGAGTGAAGTATTTAACATGTTCTTGGCCTTTAAGGCCTTTGTTGAAAAACAATTTGGACATCAAATTATTAAGCGAAGATCTGATAATGGCAGAGAATATGTTAACAACAAATTCATCAACTTTTGCACTGAGAATGGAATTCAAATGAAACATATTGTTCCATATACTCCACAACAAAATGGTGTAGCTGAAAGGAAGAATCGCGCCTTAAAGGAAATGGCTAATTGTATGCTTCAATCTAAAGGACTTAGTCTTAATTTCTAGGCAAAAGCAATTAACTGTGCAAATTACATACTAAATCGCACTCCCACTAAGGTTTTAAAGAATATCACTCCAGAAGAAGCATGGAGCTCAATTAAACTAGATGTAAGTCACTTTCATGTTTTTGGAAGTGAAGCATGGGCCCATATTCCAGATGAGAAACATAAAGCTCTAGAACCTAAGAGAGAAAAATGTATTTTTGTTGGATATTCTGAAGATGTCAAAGGATATAAACTTATTCCACTTAATTCCAAAAATGTTATCATTAGAAGAGATGTAAAGTTTGCTGAAAATATATCGACCTACAAGCCTAGTTCGACAGATGTTCCACCTCTCTCTATCCCTTATACTTCTGAAAATATTTCTTCTTCAAATGATGACAGTGAGGATGACAATCCTCCCCCACCTTCTCAGGATCCTCCTTCAGCTCCCTAGCTTCCAAAATGGGTCTGTTCTATTTGGGATGTAGCAGGTGCTCTTGTCGGTGATCCTACAGATCAACGACGTACACATTCTCAGTTCGATAGAGCCTCTTCTTTACTGGCTCAAGCTTCAGCGAATTGTGATCCTCACACCTTTGCAGAAGCTTCAGGCCATCCAGATTGGGATGTAGTTATGAATGAAGAATATCGTTCATTATTGGCAAATGATACATGGGATCTTGTTCCTCTTCCAAAGGGACGAAAACTTGTTAGATGCAAATGGGTTTACAGAACCAAGTATGGACCAGATGGAAAAGTTGATAAACATAAATCTCGCCTTGTTGATAAGGGTTTCTCACAAGTTGAAGGCATTGATTATACTGAAACCTTCTCCCCTGTTGTCAAAATGAACTCTATCTGCCTTGTTCTTTCCCTTGCTGCCTCTTTCAAATGGGAAGTCCATCAGATGGATGTTAAATATACCTTCTTACATGGGGACTTGCATGAAGAAATCTACATGGAACAACCTACTGGCTACAAACAGACTCCAGTCTTGTATGTCGGCTTAAGAAATTCCTTTATGGTCTCAAGCAAGCCCCTCGGGCTTGGTATGCCAAAAAGGATAGCTTTCTTTTAGAAACTGGCTTTTCTAGGTGTGATTCTGACAATACTGTCTACACCAAGAAAGTGGGCAAGTCTCTTATCATTCTTTTTCTTTATGTTGATGATCTTATCCTTACTGGTAGTGATCCCAACCTTATAAACCATGTGAAGTCTAGCCTTAAAAAGAAGTTTGAAATGACAGACTTAGGACACTTGCATTATTTTCTTGGTCTTCAAGTCTTACAATCCAAGGAAGGTATTTCCCTTTCCCAGTCCAAGTATGCCTGTGATATTCTACGCCATTTTCACATGGAAGACTGTAAGCCAGCCCCTTCTCCCTTTCAGTCTAGAGCCAAACTTTCAGTCACTTGTACTTCCCCTGAAGTTGATGCTACCTTATACTGTCAACTTGTAGGAAAACTTTTGTATTTGACCCATACTCGTCCTGACCTTTCCTTTTTTGTTGGCCTTATTGCTCGGTTTATGAAAAACCCACATGAAAGTCATTGGAAAGCAGCTAAAAGAATACTTCGTTATGTTCAAGGTACGGTTCAGTTTGGGATTCATTACTGTGCAAAAGCATCTCCTCTATTGATTGGTTTCACTGATTCTGATTGGGCTGGTGACCCTGATGATCGGAAGTCTACTGCAGGTTATGTTTTCACTCTTGGTTCAAGACCTATTACATGGGCTTGCAAGAAACAAAGTGCCATTTCTCTTTCTTCAGCAGAAGCAGAGTATCATGGTGCAGTAGAAGCTAGCAAGGAAGCCTTGTGGCTTCATCAGATCCTGTCAGAGTTTGGCTTTCAATAGCAACATCCGACTACACTTTGGTGTGATAATCAAAGTGCCATTCAACTATGCAAAGATCTAGTCCAACATCAATGCAGCAAACACATTGAACGGCACATGCACTTCATCAAAAATCTCATTCATGACCATGTTCTTGAAGTGCAATATTGTTCAACAGATGATCAAGTTGCAGACATATTTACAAAGGATCTCATAGAGCTTAAGTTTACTAAACTTCGATTTATGGTTGGAGTTCAGGAAGTTGTCACTAAGGGGGGATAGGCTCTAATGCCTCCTTCCTTCTCCTATTGTGTCATATTTGTACATCCTTCAATCCTATCCCAAGTTGTTCTTAAGGGGGGATGTTACAATATTCCGACACATAGGAAATAGTTAAGTATAACTTGGTCTAGTGTAGAGTTAGGTAAAGTGTGTTTCTTTACTATGTACTTTGTAACTTACAATCTGACGGTCACAATATGTTCTAGACATGAAGTGATCCGACGGTTCATTCTATCCTCGGTATTACCGATACTTGATCCGTCGCTTAACACCCAATTGGTCCATGATCTCTATTTAAAGAGCATGGAGGGTCATTTGTAGGTTAACCGTTCATGAGAGAAGCTTATGTAAATTTTCATTCTTTTATTAATAAATTGCCTGAAGTGGTCGCGTTGGCCGCGACTGTTTCCCTCTTTGAGGGTTTTTTAACCATGTCAATAATGCTGGTGTATTGATCCGTGATCTGTTTGTGAGTGGTGTCCTTTGGTGTTCTGTCTGAGGAACTTACCCTGTAAATTCCTACATATTTCTATTGTGACATTTCTTTAATTTCATTTAGTTATAAGCCCTACTTAGTTTTTTCCTAATCCTTTTTGTTGATTTTCCTTTTGTATTTTAGGGAGTGATTTTTTATCACAAGACTAAGAGAGGGAGTCATATGATGAGGGAGGTGCATGGAGAAACTGATAGAAGGAGCTAATATCTAATTGGGGTCAAATTGACGACAAAATTTTACTCCAACTGGGATGATGCTCCCCTAGGGAAGATCAAGAACGTCGACTAGAAGCCTTCGTATTGGGCATGGATTCGAAAAAGGAAATTGAAGAGACAAAAAGTAATAAAATGAAAATAATTTGCATCTTAAAGGATTAGTCAATCGATAGCAAGAATGAAACATGAATAAATGTTGGGTCCCAGTACATATAGATGAACAAGTTCAATGATTATTTACATACATAAAAGACATATGTTTGTATATTTAGTGTATCGGGGTAGTTATGATAATGTTTAAGGCACATGATCTCAAAAATGATAAATGTCTCACTTCATAAAAACATTCAACATTATAACAAATCATACTTGCTTACAATTAACGATTATCAAATTGCATAAATCGTAGAACTAATTAGGATTCATAAGAGTGACTTCCATATTTGAGTAAGAGTTTATTGAAACTAAGGAGGCTAGTGATGAGGGATTTGTTTCCCTTTCTATTGCATGACATGAGTTTCTAGAATCGGATGTTGCTTTGCTGCCAGCAAGCATTCATAGTCCCGATGGAGTCATCCACTATCCTAAGGTAAGGAACCTTCTGGATTCTTGTTTTCTCTTTGTGTTAGATGCCATTTTTTCAATTTATTTAGTAAATATAGCATTCACAGGATGGGAGGATTACGCACTGGACTTAGTCTAATACCACTGACCTTTCTCCACTGTCAGCGAGTGTTGATAGCCTTGGTGGAGATGTTAGCATACCCCATTGGAAGTTACCTCAACAGAAGGAGTGGGAGGATTACACACTATATTTTAATCTAATGTCATTGGCCTTTCTCCACTACCAACGAGCATCTATAACCCTGGTGGAGATACTAGCAAGCCCCACCCAAGAAGACATAAGTTTCTATCCCTGGGGTAGTATGTTGATTAGGAAGATCTCATGCATTTTTATAATGTAACTAGTCCTACCAAAGCTTCAATTAAATTTTATGAAACCTCAATCTTATGGTTATAGGTCTATTCCTTATGAATTAATGTGATCCCTTAGTATTTGTGTGTAAGTAGTATGAAAGAGAGATGTGGTGAGAAATATTCAATATGAAGTTGACATTACTAAGAAACTAATATCTGAGTCCTTTAAAGATTGTTACCCCTCAAACATGATTTACAAACCAAGTCTTTAAATATGTATTAAAACATTGTTAATATAGTTCATGCTAAGGACTCATCGATGTGTATTCCATTCTACTATGATTGCATAAAGACTCTTCAAGATGAAAAAACCTTCATATTTATTCATTCTAAACCTAAGAAGCATAAAAAGGTTTATTTATGTACATGGTTTATATACAATGTGTTTCAATGACAATATTTATCAAAAAAGTAAAAAATCAAGTTTAACCAAACAGAAATCTTTCCAATGGAAAAATTCCTAACATTGGACTCCATTCTTAACCAAAACTATAGTATAGGAAGCAAAGAGTAAGTTTCGTCAACTAGCATGCTCTCTAGGAGAGAGTAGATATATAAAAAATACATGAGATTGATATTCTTTTAAAAACTTGATTCATCCATTCCTCCACAAAGTCATGATATCCTATTTGAAAATTTAAATGATCAAAAATTTCAAGTGTGAAATTTTTAACAATTATTTCATAGGAGGGATTCTTGTTGCTTTCTGAAATGGTGATAGAGTTAGTCCCACAAAATTCTTCAGATTCATGGTTTTAAAAATATAAAGAGTATTTTTCAAAATAGTCAACATGTTCCAAATCAAAGCTTATAGTACTATGATCTAATTGAATCCTTAGCATATTACAAAACAGATTGTAAATGAAAATCATTGTTGTCATTATAAGATGCAACAACCTCAAAATTTTTATTGAAAGTGCCATCATTAGAAACATGAGAAACTTCATTTTTCTCATTATAAGACTCATGTTTAGAAAAATGTGAATTTAAATCATGATTATCTTGTAGGCTATTAGATCAATTATAGCTATAATAAATAGGAGGTGATGAAAGGAAAGAATTGATATGTTTAATTTTATTTTCATTTATAAATTAATTTTCCTCGTAATTATCATAAACATCTTGCAAAAATATTGGTTCAATTAAGTTATCTTAGTCTTCACTCTGACAAGTATTAAAAATATCTAAAGTATGTTCAAAACAAGAACTAAACTCGTGATCAAATTGTAAACCTATTTCATGATTCAATTCATCATCATATCGATCATAAACAGGGGGTTGGGAAAATTCAACATGAACATCAGGTGAAGTTGAGTCAAAATAGTCAAAGATAATTTCATGTGATAGCTTCCCTGTTACATCACAAAAAGTTTTAAGAATAGGATCAATAGGTGGAAGAATATCTTTTTTTATCAATTGTTGTTGAGGACTTTCAGGAACATGTAACAGAACGTTTGATTGGTAAGATGTAGAATCAAATATTTCAGTTGTAACCTCTCCTATATTATTATGATCATTATTATCCTCTATGGAGACGAAACTAGAGATAAATCGGAATTATCAGGAGTTATAGAATCTAAAGATTTTCCTAAACATAAATGTGTTGTATGATATTCTATTAAAGAAATAGAAGTGACTTGTTCATGATCTTCAAGATTTGACAACACATTTTTTTCATTAGCACATATGATAGAAGATTATTCTTCAAGGTTTTCAAAGTTAGATTCATTAATATTGCCTTCTACTTCAATTCATAAGTGTTGAAATTGGCAACTAGTGCCAAACTCCACCTTGGACAGCTCATATGACAGAGATGATATTTTTATTGGATTCCTCTTTCCGAGAGGTGTAGGATTTATCTAAATATCATCTCATTTTGACAAGTATAAATGGAATTATGAATTTATTTATTCTATGGACAAATTGTCAAGGTTGACGAGAAGTCTAATGTAGGATCATGAAGCCCAACCGACATGTCTCTTCACCCTCAATGTTGTGTATAAATAGAAGAGGCATTTTCCTCATTTGGACTCAATCCAACATACACATTTCTCTCTCTTCATATGATTGGGTCGTACAAGATACAGGCAGCCTGTTCTTCTCCACACGTGTGAAGGTTTGACTCGGATTTTTGTTCTTTGAGTTGACCGAGTTGCAACCAGCATTGATCAGGTAGTGTTTGACTTCATTTGACTATGTTTTTTGTGGGAGAATATATGTTTTGGTGGGCCACATATTTTGGCACAGATATTGAGGTTTTTTGAGTAGGTTGGCCAGTGTTGACTGCAACCCTTTGACCGCAAAATTTGATTGCGTTGACCAGGTTTGACCATATTTGTTAGGATTGTTTTGGGCTGATTTGGACTATCTTTGGAGGCTGAGTTGATTGGGTTTGACCAAGTTGATTTGGAGGAGACTTTCTATCGGTTTGACCAGCGTTGACTTTCTGGTTAGGGCATCGTATTAACTGCAGTTTGATTGGACTATTTTGACAAGGTTTGGGAAAGTAAATTTTGTATGTTGTACTCTCTCTCTTTTCTGAAATTTTGAAGAATAATAAGAAGATTTGATTAAAGGGTTTTCCCCACATTGGGGTTTTTCCCTGGCATCTTCCAAATATTGTTCCCTCTTGTCTTGGCTTGTCTTCTGCTTATTGTTTATGTTCTATCTCCATTTACTATCAATGTTAACGTGATTTCTAATCTGGAAATTGATATTGGGCTACTAAGAAAAATTGAAGTAAATTGCTCTAAATCATATAAAATACCATTGTTATCTAAAATTAACATGGTATCAAATTCGAGGTGAAGACAAAGCCCAAGCAAGGGTGAGAAGAGCATTCACTGAGATTTGTTGGACAAGGACAAGATTCAATGGCCTCCTCATCTTACTTCAAACCTGATGACAAGCTCAATGATAAGTCTTATTATCATGCATGGAAGATGTCTCTTGATTTGACTTTGGAAGAGCATGATCTTATGGACTATGTGCATGGAAAGATTACTGAACCTCCTTCAAATACATTGGTTGCCACTAAGACAAAGTACAAGAAAGGTGAAGTCAAAGCTAAGAATATCATTAGGGATTCTATTCATAAGAATTTAGTTGCTTACATATTCAATTTGAACACATCTAAGGAGATGTATGATAAGTTGGTTAGCATGTTCAAAGCTAGAAATGCAAACCAAGTCCTCTTTCTTAAGAACAAGTTGAAGGACATAAAGAAGGGAAGAGGAGAATATATCCAATCCCACTTCATGAGGATTACCAAAATAAAAAATGGTATTCTTTCACTTGGAGAAGTTATAGCTGATAGGGAGCTCACTCTCATTTCCCTTGGAGGTCTCCCTTGTGAATGGGATGTGTTCAACACTCTTATCCTCAACAACAACTGAATTCTTGGTTTTGATGAATTTTTCACTGGATGTACTCAAGAAGAAACAAGGATGATAGAGAGAGACATGCTTTCAAATAGGAATGATCCTACTGCATTCACCGCTCATGCTAAGAGGAATAAAAATGCATGTTCAAAGAAGCAATGTCAAGGAAGACCAGGATTCAAAGATAGAAGAAAGGGTAGATGCTTAATTTGTAACAGGTTTGGACATTATGCTAGGGAGTGTCCTAATAGAAGGGATACACCTCAGAATGATGACAACAATAACCACAACAATTTCAAGGGCAAAAACAATCAAAGGAATGGTAGGTTCAACAAAAAATGAAAAAGGAATGCTCCCGCTACTCAATATGGAAATAGTCAACCTCTCAAAATATCAAGAAACTCCAGGTATGATGAATCTAATGTTGTAGATAACAAGCAAAAAGAATTTTGTCTTATATCTGTCCTCTCTACTGCCTCTCCATACCTTGGGAAATTAGTTGATTGATAATGGTGCCTCAAGGCACTTCACTGGGTACAAGGAGGCTCTTTCAAACTTGATAGAAAAGCGTAAAAATTTGGAAATCATTCTTGGAGACAATGTCACCTATCCCGTGAAAGGAGTTGGGAATGTTACTCTTCAATTGAATCAAGGTAACATCATTCATGTACAAGAAGTATTATATGTACCTGATCTAAAGAAGTACTTGGTATCTATCTCGGCAATGGAGGACAAAGGATTCAAGGTGCCATTCATTGATGGAAAGGTACGTGTTTGGAAAATAAATTTCAAAGAAGAATTTACTCTTGGATTTAGGGTTGATAGCCTATCTCAAGTTGGAGGAATTCCACTAGGAGCTATGTCTTGTGACACATCTCTTGAATCTGAATTATGGCACCGAAGGTTTTCTCATATACATTATAAGGCTATACCCGATGCAAGGAATATAGTGACATGTATGCCTGAATTTAAAATAGAACATGGAGGTGTTTGTCAGGGATGTGCCAAAGGAAAACATACAAGGGGACCATTCCTCTCAAGTGATAGCAAGACTACCGATATTTTTCAATTGGTTCATTTTGATTTATCTTATATGTTTCCTATGACATCTTTGGGAGGATATTTATATTATGCTATCTTTGTGGATGACTTCTCTCACAAAAATTGGATTTATTTCTTGAAGAAGAAGGACGAAGTGTTCACATGGTTCCGCTCTTTCAAAGCCTTGGTTGAAAATCAAACAGGGAAGAAGATCAAAATATTAAGGACCGATAATGGAACCGAATATGAATCAAATGAGTTCAATGATTACTGTAGAGAAGCATTCATTAATAGGGATACTACTGCCCCATATACTCCTTAGAAAAATGGTGTTGTTAAAAGGAAGGATCGTTCTATTATAGAAGCCACTCGTGCCATGCTTCATGATCAAGGCCTTCCAAAGCTCCTATGGGGAGAAGCTACCAACAATGTCGTGTATGTTCAAAATAGATGCCCACATCAAGAATTGGACTCCAAAAGTCCCGAAGAAGCTTTCACCAGTAAGAAACCTGATGTTCCTCACTTTAGAATTTTTGGTAGCCCCATGTATTTTCATGTGCCGAAAGAAAAGGGAAGAAAATTGGATGCATCTGGGAAGAAAGGAACATTTGTGGGCTACAGTGAAACTTCAAAGGCATATAGAATCTATGTGCATGGTCAAAGAGAAGTGGAGATAAGTCATGATGTCACCTTCGATGAAGATGTTGCCCTTGGGAAGATTAGGAACCTTCCTATTCCAAGGAAGGACAAAGAAGTAGATATAGGAAAGCAAGGAGAACCATAGGATGAGTCGATGCCCGATGTTGAAGAACTGATGGATCTGATTGATCCACCTCCCCATGAGCCCTCCTCCTCAAAAGGGAGACCCTCAGTTCTTAGGGACACTCTCGAAGATGTCGAGATACATATTGTAGCTAGTGGGTGAAAGTAAGAAGTCATGTAGGTACCAAGGGTACATAGATTCCATGAGCACCATTGTTCATACCGGGCCTTTCACATTCGAAGAAGTTGTGAAGCAACAAGTTTGGAAGGATGTTATGAATGAAGAGTATGAGTCGATTATGAAGAATTATGTCTGGGATGTGGTCCCTAGACCCAAGGACAAATCTGTTGTCACCTCAAAATGGCTCTACAAGATCAAGCATGGAACTGATGGAAGTGTTGAAAAGTTCAAGTCCAGGTTTGTTGCTCGAGGCTTCTCTCAAAAGGAAGGTGTGGACTATGATGAGATATTTGCACCAGTTGCCTGATATACCACCATTTGTTCGATCATTTCCCTTGCTGCCTCTCGAGGATGGAATCTACATCAAATGGATGTCAAGACCGCCTTCTTGCATGATTCACTTAAGGAGGAAGTCTATGTAGAACAACCAAAGGGGTTTGAAGTTCTAGTTCGAAAGAATCATGTATGCATGTTGAAGAAATCCCTTTATGGGTTGAAGTAAGCTCCCTGGGCTTGGTATGAGAGGATCAACAACCATCTGATGAAGCTGGGTTTTACAAGAAGTAAAGTTGATATGAACCTTTACTTTAAGGTTGAAAATGATAGACCTCTCATCTTGGTACTTTATGTGTATGATCTCTTTTTGATAGGTGCAGACCCTCTTATTTATCAATGCAAGAGGGAGTTGGCTTTTGAATTTGAGATGAAGGACCTAGGATTGATGCACTACTTCTTATGTTTGGAAGTCTGGAAAAATCCAGGTGAGATTTTCTTTTCCCAAAGAAAATATATTGTGAAGCTACTTGAAAGATTTGGGATGGTGGATTGCAAGTCTGTGACTACTCCAATGGAACTTAAATTCAAGAAGTTATGCAAAAGTGTTGTTGGGACCGATTTGGGAAATCCTTCCGAGTATTGTCAACTCGTGGGGGCCTTGATGTTCTTGGTGAACTCTCATTCGGAAATATGCTTTGCAGTGAATACATTGATTCAATTCATGTTCGATCCTCATCACATGCATTGGATTGCTGCAAAGAATCTCTTGAGATATCTTCGAGGCACAATCACGTAAGGGCTGAGATACACTACCAGGAAGTTGAGGCTCCATGGTTATTCTAATGCTGACTGGGCTAGTAGTGTGGTGGATCGTAAGAGAAGATCTGGATGTTGCTTCTCACTAGGTTCTACTTCGATATCCTAGATGAGCAGGAAGCAGAAATCAGTTGCTTTGAGCACCGTCGAGGCCGAATATATTACTGCTAGTATGGACTCTTGTGAAGTTGTTTGGTTGAGGAAGATATTTAGTGAGTGGTTTGGGCATGTGATGGATACCACCATGATCTACTGCGACAACCAAAGTGGGA
The DNA here is from genome assembly GCA_031772625.1 of Pinus tabuliformis. Lineage (NCBI taxonomy): Eukaryota > Viridiplantae > Streptophyta > Pinopsida > Pinales > Pinaceae > Pinus > Pinus tabuliformis. The sequence continues at coordinate 845,061,783 of CM062813.1, read as the reverse complement.
TTCATATTTATGAGAATCTTGTGTTTCATGACTGCTCCAAGCATATTGATATTAGGTACCACATTATCCAGGATATGGTACAACGGGGAGAAATAAGGCTCCATCACATTCGGACTGATAAACAGATCGCAAATATTCTTATGAAGCCCTTGAGGAAGGTCAAATTCTTAACCTTCTGTAAACGACTTGGATTCATGGAGAGACCCTCTTATGAGGGTCTCGTTTGAGTTGGATATTGAGCTTTGGGAGCTCCAGGGGGCTTGGGGTACTTCTTGGAGCTATGAGCAACCATAGGGTGAGTGGTTCACCTTACCCTAGTGGTCCTTTTTGTATAGGGTGAGTGGTTCACCTTCCCCTGCGATACCCCATGATGGTTGATATATTCATAAGATGAGTGGTTCACCTTCTCCTATGACATATGAGCAGGATGGGTGATTCACCTTCTCCTATGGCATATGAGCAGGATGAGTAGTTCACCTTCTCTTGTCGATACATCCTACCCATGAAGTCCGGGACTCATGGGAAGTACCTCTCATCTGGCTAGTGAGTTGGGAAATGAGGATAGGAACCATAGTACTACCTATGGATACATCGTGTACTACCGTACTCCCTATGTTAGGATGTTTGATATTGATCTAGGATCAATGGAGACTGACTTCGGGTCAGTGGAGAGTGATATGATACAATCTTTATTATTTCTTCTTCATTATTCTTCATGGTTCAGTAGAGTAGAGTAGGTATGGTACAAATTGACAGATGGTTTGGCAAGTGGAGTTATCCCTAGTTGAGAGGAAGTGTTAAAATTGGCAACTAGGGCTAAACTCCACCTTAGACAACTCATATGATAGAGATGATATTTTTGTTGGATTCCTCTTTCCGAGAGGTGTAGGATTGATCTAAAGATCATCTCATTCTGACAAGTATAAATGGAATTATGAATTTATTTCTTCTATGGGCAAATTGTCAAGGTCGTCCAAAAGTCTAATGTAGGCTCATGAAGCCCAACAGACGTGTCTCTTCACCCTCAACGTTGTGTATAAATAGAAGAGTCATTTTCCTCATTTGGAACCACTCCAACACACATCTTTCTCTCTCTTCATCTAATTGGGTCATACAAATTATAGGCAGCCTATTCTTCTCCACACGTGCAAAGGTTTGACTGGGATTTTTGTTCATTGCGTTGACCGAGTTGCGGCTAGCATTGATTGGGCAGTGTCTGACTTCATTCGACTACGTTTTTTGTGGGAGAATCTTTGTTTGGGAAGACTACATATTATAGCAAAGAGATTGATATTTTTTTAGCAAGTTGACCAGCGTTGATTGTAGCCTTTTGACCACAGAAGTTGACTATGCGTTGACCAAGTTTGACCAAATGTTTCAGGATTGTTTTTTGCTAATTTGAACTATCTTTGGAGGCTGAGTTGACTGGGTTTAACTGAGCTGATTTGGAGGATACTTTCTGTTGGTTTTACCAACATTGACTTTCTGGTTAGGGCATCCTATTGACTGCAGTTTGGCTGGACTGTTTTGATAGTGTTTGGGAAAGAAAATTTTATATGTTGTACTCTCTCTCTCTCTATTGAACTTTTGAAGAATAATAATAAGATTTGATCAAAGGGTTTTCTCCACATTAGGGTTTTCCCCTTGCATTCGCCAAACACTGTGTCCTCTTGTCTTGGCTTGTCTTCTGCTTATTGTTTATGTTTTATCTGCATTTACTATCAATGTCAATGTGATTTCTAATCTGGAAATTGATATTGGGCTAATAATAAAAATTGAAGTAAATTGCTCTAAAGCATAGAATGTACCATTGTTATCTAAAATTAACAATAATCCATTTGGGTTTCTTCATTGTTGTCATCATATTAATTTTCAAGGTTATTATCATTATTATGTTCGCAATAGTCAAAGTCAAGTAATCATATAGGACACATACATCTATGATAGTCATGAAAACTTGTATGAAAATCTTTAAGAGAGGAAATTGTACTAAGAGGGAGACTTCTATACCACTTACGAGTGTCTCCTTCCAAGGACATCATGAATAACTTCATAAGACTGTCTTCATGGTGTAATCCCATTTTTGGAATGAATTCATGGAAATATCTAAGGTGTTTTGTTGGATTATCGCCTTCATCGTTTCGAAAACGAGGCAGGTGAGAACCCCATATGTCTATGTCAGTTAAATCGCGTGGAGAACCTCCAATATCATAAAAAATAAAAGGATAAAAACGTGAAGAAATCCATGAAACCGCCATTAAAACAAATTTAACAAGCAAAATATCTAAGGAGCCACCAGGTGAACAAATAAATAAGAAAGATTTACTTTGATAGCCTATAAAGTGGATAAAATTGTAACCTCGTCCACCAACATGTCACAATGTTAACAAGTTAATCTAGCTACCAGGAAAACGAAACTTGTCAATTCGCTCCTTGGAAACAGTGCTAAAAGATGTTGGTGCTCAAATTTTCCAAGTAACTAAGGACAACCTATGACCACATCACTGAGGATCCTAGATCCTCCTGCTCTAGGTGACAAGGGTTGGCCTCCCTTTCACCACAGGGGGTATTCCCTGGTAATAATATTAATTGAAGAATTATTCAATTTAGGCAAATAAATAAGGCCAATTTATTAACATGATGCAAAGTGCAAAGTGTGAAGGTCTAGGTGTGATAAACTTATACAACATATAGTGGATCATATTAGGTTCTAACCTTGATTATATGACAAGAAAATTGATATTTTGAAAATAACTTAAAGCCAAAGAAATGATCGAACATGAAATAAAATAAAAATGATTAAGGTTAGCTATGCTTGTATCTTCATATGAATAACTTATCTTAATGAAAATGTGAAAGGTGTAATATCAAGTATTATACTTTTCTTCTCACTTTACAAAAAGGCAAGTATCAAGATCAAATCATCATATGATAATATAGATATCAAGAAATGAGAAAATCTCTTATTGGCTACAACAAAATAGTGTCGATCAAGTCAACTATTACCCTGCCAACAAATATAAGATGCAAACATATGAAATAAATGAAAATTTAATAACAAAGGAAACAAAAAGAACATGTAACTGTTATAAATAATATTTACATGAGATATTGTAGCAGAATAGAAATGTCGAGCATTTGGAAATTCTATCAACAATAAAACCTGTAAATAATTCTATCTATTTGCCTATGATAATATGTATATCTGAGAGGCAATCGGATCAGATAATGAAAGAAATTCATATAATTGATCATGTCAACTATCTAAACCACTATTGCAAACTAGCGCATGTTCATGAATTGAAAATAGAAAGAAATTGTAGAAATATCAAATTCAGATCATATAATCAAAGGTTACAAAATATTTCGAGTTCTGGCCTATGCATTGTGTGCAGTCAAGCATCTAATACCTAAGTGTCTTCTCTCTCCTAATCACCCAACCTCGAGTCCCCTTCGAATGAAAAATTAGGGGTTTTTGAATTAAAGTTTGAATAACTACTTTACATAATTGTTACATAACTATTTGTTTAACAAATCATTCCTAATAACTTTGAAATTTTAATCTTTTATCTTCGTGGTCTTTGATGATGAGAAAAATATGTAATTCATTATTGATTATTTCGTCTCGTGCTAATCCATTGAAACCCAATTCCTGCATAAAACAAATTAGAGTTAATCCTTTGGATAATTAGATAATGAGTAAATAAAAGCAGTAAATGTTCTCTCTTTACTTCACCAATATTTTTTGTAATATAATTTTTTCACACACCTTTATTTCTGAAATGACTTTCCAAAACACTATAAGGAAAATAATTGGGTGAAACCTCATACCTTATGTTCTTTCTCAAACAAATTATTTCTTGACCTAATTCCTGTGGTAAATCTGGGTAAACCCTTTATAAAAAAAATTTAAAATTTGTTTTATATAAGTTTGTTTAATGGTTCTCATAGTGAACTGCCATAAATCCTCTTCAACCTGTAAATAAATCTCTAACATCTAAAATACATTCACATAGGTGAACATAGCTTGAATTAAATCCTTTAACCAAAACAAACTCTAAATAAACTTTTTCATGAGGATGAATAAATGAATTTCAGACATAAAAATCCCTAAATACCCTTCTAAGGTGTAGGAATAACAAACCTAAGGATTAGAGCCATTTTCAATGGAAGGTTGAAATGTTATATTAAGAGAAGAACTAAGGGGAGGTTAATTAACCATTTGTGATCTCGTGAAATCTTAATGGTGAACTCTTTTTTAATCGAACCATGGTCACTCCATATTGGGTGGTAAGGTGGTGGTGAATTAACTTCCGTCCTTTGACCCAGTGACCTCAACACAAGTGGAGTGGGGCCTCAAAACATTAAATTTGAAATCAAACTATTCGTTAATGTTAATACCATTCGGGCATCTATTAATAAACTTATTAAAAATTTGATAAATGGTTTTAAATATTTCTTGGACACTTGTTTAAATAAATGGATTAAAATTTACGTGTTTAATGATCATAAATGGATTTGAATAATAGAGAGTAAAGTGGAAGATGAGATTCGAAAATTAAATTACGATTAAAATCATATATGGTAGAAAAAAATTATCCTTAGTGAAACCATATTTTATACCATTTATTACTTTTGGACATTGCTCCCTTTTTTTTGGGAATTTTTTTTGCCCATTTTTAGGAGTTCTTTAGTTAGGAATACAAATGTTAATAATTTTTAATGATATACCTTAATTAATGAAGTTAATATTTTATTTGTTGTGTTTTAAACTTATATGTGATTTAAAAAATTAAAATCATAATAAGGTATTGCATATGCATATTTACAGTGTGCCATTTCTTTAACGCCACTTGGTTATAATACTTAGTTTTGTTTCAATCCCTTTTGTTGATTTGTCTTTTGTATTTCATAAAGCGAATTTTTATCACAACACTAAGAGAGGGAGTCATATGATGAAAGAGGTGCATGGTGAAATAGATAGAAGGAGCCAATATCTAATTGAAGTCAAAATGGTGATAACACAATCTCATACTATTGAACATCCACTTCCATAGTTAACTATCCCTATTGCTAAGTGTAACAACTCATTTGATATATTATCTTTTTTCAACTTTTTATATTTTTTTAGTTTGTCATAAAAATTGTTGTTTACATAATAAATTTGTAACAATTCATTTTGATACATAATATTCTTGTAACTTTTTATATTTTTTAATTTGTCATAAAAATTGTTGTTTACACAATAAAGTTATAGAATAAAATAGGGAGAATTTTTTCTTATAATTTATTTATTATCTTAAAAGTGAAAAAAAACAAAAATAAAAAAATAAAATAAAATAAAATAAAATAAAAAATTCTGCTACTTCTCATCCTAGTTGCTTCCACTGAATTGAAAACTGTGTGTTTCAAATTCCATTAAGATGAAAACCTATGACGATGGTGGTTTGGTTTTTGTCATATTGAATACACAAGAAAAATAATTGAATATGGACAAAATATTGAATGTGTCCACACAGGGGTGTGTTAAATGGATGGACATAGAAAAAGCATATTCTGAGCTGCACAATCCTGATATGTAAGGCTAAAATATGGTACAAAGCTTGATGAGATTGGGAGAGATAGGCCAGGATGAGGTAAGCATTGTAATTCTCCTTCGGTCTATCAGGCTTAGGCCTTAATAGTTAAGTCGAATGAGTGTAAGGCTCTCTAAGTGGGTTTACTTAGGAATGTGCAAGGAAAAAAACAAAGGTCATTGATTGAATGGCCAATAAATAAATAAAGTAAAAGGGTAGATCATTGATTGAATGACTAGTTTTTTTTGGGTAGGATTATTTTTTGATACCAAAGGTTTTGCAAAGACAAAGAGAATCATATATTATTAAAATCCATATGAATAGGCAGTTGGTACTACGCCTAGGGATAGAATTTGATGGCCAATTTCCCAGTCAAAGGGTGATTTGCCCAGCAAATATGATTAAAATTTTTGTTAAGCTTTGAAACTATAAAAACAGATCACAAATATATGAAAACCTAAATTTAATAAGTGGATTTGCTTTGAAATGCCAACCTTGATTGTGCCCCACCACTTTACACTAAGCAGTAGTGAATACCGATTATGTACTGGCCTTGCATTCATTCATCTGGGTTTTTGTTTTGGGTCCCATATCACATGATTGATGTAAATATATTGATGATTATTTTCTGGTTATTATTTCGAGGCGTGACTTCACCCACATTTAATATAATATAACAATACGTATAATATTATATATTTTTAATTTAATTTAATTTTATTTTATTTTTTAATATTACGGGGTATTCACAATTCTATGGTTTCCATTGCGTTGAAAATGTGAAGGCCTCAGCAACCATTAATAAAAAAGATAAAATTCTGTTATATATATAGAAATAGACTTTTAATTATAGAATGCAGGTTTTAAGAGATCTTAATTTGATAAAAAATTTAGTTTTTAAACACCGTCAAATGGAAAAAGAAATTTAGATTGATTTAATTTTAAATGAAATTGAGAATTTACCTTTTTAAACCATTTTTAGATGGAAAATAAAATTTACAATTAGATAATTTTGGATTAAATTCAACTTTTAAAAACCCCATAAAATGTTACATTAAGGTTCTGCACACAATATTTCAGGCATAAACTCACAACTCTCTAATAAAATACTAATATTTTACTAAAGCAGTTATCCCGTACCTTTATGGAGAAAACCGCCTTATAGAAAGTAGGTTATTATTTTTCAATATAATATAGGGAAATCTCTCAATGTGTATTGAACTGTTATTCAAAATTTGTATACAAAATGTCGTAGTCTAAAGAGGTTATAATTTTTTCAAATGAAATTTTCGTGGGATTTAAAAGAAAAGATTGATAGAATTTTTTGAAAATTTAGATTATAGTTCTAAGTATTATAATTTTGTACGTTTCATGAGTTTTTGATGGGGTTAAATCTATTTCTACTATTGGAAAAACAATTCAAATACTCTCAATATTAAATTTTTGAAAGAAAAAAAGCATTCACTAGATTTACATGAAAATTTTACCATCCAAATGAAATTGTGACCTCGATAAACAAAACCTGTACAAAATTCATTTACAATACCAATGACATACAATATACCTTAATACACATTTATATGGTAAAATTGATGCAGGAGCATCTAGACTTGGGCCAGCAATGTGACGGGGTGGTCACATGTTGTGGCTAAATGCAAGACTTGAGGAAGACTTGGTTGTAAATTTGTGTTAATTTCAATAAGGGTAGGTAATGTTGAGTTATAACTGAAGTTTAGTTAAATGTTGAGTTATAACTGAATAACTAATTCTTTCTTGTGTGGAAAGAAGTAGTTAGGGGTGACTAAGGTAGAACTTCTGGTAGGGGAGAATAGAACGGACAGAGGAGGAGACAGGGGTTTTTTCCTGTAAAGTCTAAGAACAGCTGGAAGGGCCATGGATTTTCAATATCTGGCCATGAACAAGAGGCTATTTGTAATTGTTGTTTTTTTGGTCTCTGTAGAATTTGACTTTTGAGCCATATGCATATTGTTGAATTCGATTTTGTATGAATTGTTTGGTTTTAATATCCTTTGTGTTGTGATTCTGCACATGGAGTTAGTTCCGGAATGTATGCAGGGGTAACCTCTGAATGAATCGGTTCTTGACCGTATATGTTTCATCTGTAAACTGTAAGTGTTTTTTTTTTCCTGCGTAGAATCGTTGATGGGCGTGAGTATAGTCAGTGGTTATGCATTCAAAACTGGTGGTGTGTCGGAGATTAGCGCTGGTTAAAAATACCTGTGACCGATTTTGTTATAAGCTGAACAGAGTCGTTTTGGCAAAAAAAAGAGAAATCGATGAGTATGTGAGAGTCGTCGCTTGTTTGCTGTGGTGATGGAAATGGGGTTTGGTTCTTTGCTGGGATAAACGAGTAGGTATAGCCATCGACCGATTGTTGGACTGATCGTTAAGGAGGTTGACCATCAGTTTCCTCCATTCAAATGATTGTAGATGCAGTTGCCCTAGCGCTGGAATAAACCAATGCGTAGAGCACAGAACTCTGTTTCGGTGCAGAGTCAGAGAGCGTCCAACGGAGATAACGAGAAGCCAAAGGTCTGTGTGTGGATATGATCGAGCAGAACGGTAAGTTTAAAGAATTCCGGAAGGAGGTGTAATGCTTTGGAAGGTTTGAACCGTAGATAGGTTAATTGACATTTGGATTGTTAAGGTAGCGGCATTCGTTGATCTTGGTATACATGAAATCGATGCGTGTAGCATGACTTTGCCAGGTTGAATTTTTGAAGCAGGGGCGCAGTGATTTTTTATTGAATTTTTGATTTTAAGTTCCAGCCATAGGTGATTTAGTTGAATGATAATACAAAGAAGCTTCCGCATATGATGTTTTGTAAGATTGCTCGGACTTTGAAAGAATTACTCGGGCGATTATTCGAGAAGGGCTTTGTATATGCCTGAAAACGGAGAGATTCTGGGTTTTGCAGGGTGAGTCCTGCATCAAGTGGTATCAGAGCAGGAATAGCTCTGTGTGGAGATTTAAGTTTTCAGTTAAATTAATTGCATGTGTTAAGATCAGATTCTGGAACTGATGAAGACTGCAGCGCAGATATGCAAGTGCAGTTGAGGAAGTGAAGCAAGATCAACAGGATCTTGAAGGTGAGTTGTCAGATGATATTTAACTCTGGTTTGAAAGTTGTTTGCAGAGTTCAGGTTGCAAGCAGATTGAAGAAAGTCTCAGCGGGAGGAAGCAGATCACAGCTGAAGTGCAGTGATGAAGGAGTCCAGCAAGGGATTCTAGGTGAATGTGGCAGAACCTAAAGATTCAACAGAGGTTGAATGAAAAGGACAAGTGTGTTCTTGAAAGTTGCAGATGAGTGAAGCCTGAAGGAGCAGTGGAGAAATGCTCAAAAGGTTCCAGTAGAGGACCGGGTGATTACCAAAAGACCAGATCCGGAGGAAGGGATTGGTGAGGTAAGTGGCAGCAGAAGAGTTTGCTGTTGCAGAGGCTTGGTGCAACTCATGGGTGAGAAACTCATGGCGAGGAAGATGACTATTGAAAGTCATAAAGGAGAGAGCAGAGGTTCAGGAAGAGGCCACAGTAGAAAGAGGGAGAAAGAGGATGCCAAGGTAAGTGGCATAAGACAGCAGTTGACGGATGAAGAATATGAGAAAGAGAAAGCCGAGATAGCAGTGCAACTTGGGTTATTGATGGAGTTGTTACAGGAGAATGTGAAAGACCAGAGACATGGTTGGACCATGAGGAAGAGAGTGAAGTGGCAGAGGCTACAACAGAAAGCAGATCAACAGATGAACATGCAGTTAACAAAAGAGCTGAGGAAGCTCGAGCAGAGGATGAGTATACAGTTGAGTCGTGAAGAACTCAGAGTAGCTGAGTTGAAAGCGGAGGTTTCCATTGGTGAAACAGAAGAAGAGATCATTGATGATTTCTTGAACTATTGGGTAAACCCAGATCGGCTGGATAATGTAAAACCTTGTATTTTTGTAGCTGACAATTGTGTTGTGACTACAGGTTTGACTGAGGAAGATGCGCGATCTTGTGAAGCTGTCACAAGTATGGGGAAGAATCTTTCAGGAGATAAATACTCGGAAGAAGAAAGCAGCGGTGCGTTTGAAGCTGTTGCAGTAGGGAGAGGAGCTCAAGAAGAAAGGATGAAGACAAAGATAATGGCAGATGCCGCAGGCAAATTTGTTCAGAGGAAAATGCTTGAAGAAGTAGGGGAAGCAGATGAAACAGATGAAGTTATCTGCAAGCCAGAGGAAGGAACATCTCTGGATGATGATGAGGAAGTGGTGAGATCGTATGGGGGTCTCAAAAGTTCAGAAGAAAACTTGCATCAGCGTACTGAAATGTTGACACGAAGGCTAGATTCAGAGAAACAGGTGACAGAAGATAAAACTGGTGGGAAAGACGCAAATAAGATAATTGATGCTCCACAACAGCTTGATGACCGTTTGTTGCATATGCCCTTGGCTACGATGTTGCCGCTCGAAGGAAATTCAGAGGAGGTGCAACTTCCCAAGAGCAGCCTGAGGGAGATGAAAGAGGAGAGAGAATTGAGGATCCGGAGTCTGTTTAATTTCTTTGATGCAATGAACAGTGGGCACCTTGACAATTCGCAAATTGAGCGGGGTCTACAGGCATTGCGGATACCGGCAGAAAATAAGTATGCCAAGGATCTGCTTCAAGTTAGCGATCCTAATCAGGATGGCCGTGTCGAGTACCAGGAGTTTCGGCGTTATATGGATGACAAGGAACTCGAGCTTTACCGCATTTTTCAGGCGATAGATGTGGAACACAATGGCTGCATTTTACCTGAAGAGCTATGGGAAGCACTCGTTAGAGTAGGCATTGAAATGAGTGATGAAGAACTTGCACGTTTCGTGGAGCACATAGATAAAGATAATAATGGAATCATAACATTTGAAGAGCGGCGGAATTTTCCCCTTTTATATCCACATCAGGCAACCATAGAAAACATATACAGGTATTGGGAAAGGGTTTGCCCCATAGAATTTGGGGAGCAAGCAGTTATTCCTGAAGGTATTGACATGCACACACATGCATCCAATTATCTTATTGCTGGAGGGGTCGCTGGTGCTTTGTCTCGAACCGCCACAGCTCCTCTTGACCGTCAGAAGGTGATATTGCAGGTGCAGACATCAGGAGCTCATGTTATTCCAGCTATTAGTAATATTTTTAGAGAAGGTGGTCTTAAAGGATTTTTCAGAGGGAATGGGATTAATGTTCTGGAAGTAGCTCCTGAATCTGCAATCAAGTTATTTACTTATGAGATGATGGGAGATTTTGTTATTCACATAACTGAAGAAGAAAAGGAAGAAGCGTTGACAATGACAAGAAGTCAGCAACAGGATCAAGGAGGGAATAAAACATTGGAATTTATAAAGAAGGTGATGGAAGACTTCAAGGATCTGGAAAACATACGCAGAGGGTGTGCATTTCAAATGGTATTGCAAGTAAAGGAATTGTTGGAGGCGATTTCTCCTAATGGAAAGAAATTCACTGTTTGTGATGACATCCATGGTCAGTTTTATGACCTTCTTAACATCTTTGAGGAGGTTATGGAAACTGTAGATATTCTCATTAAAGAGGCAGAAGACACTGCTGCCAACGAAATGGAAAAGTGGCAACTAGAGAAAGAAGCTTTGGAGCTGAAGAAATCGGAAACTGATATTGAATTGAAGTTAATTGAAGATGCCGATGCAAAACTCAGAGAATCAATTAATGATTCTGTTAGGGAGGACATGGAAGAAGAAAAAATCCTTTTTAATACACGAGAAACACTGATGCAAGAGCTGCAACATCTGCTCGCCATGGTTACAGCTGAGGAAGAAACGATATCAGAAAGTGATATGCGAATTCAAAGTGTTGGAAAAAGGATTTCTGATAGAGTGTCCAAGTTTGAAGAAAATCTTATAGGAACAAAAGAAAAGTCTGAAGAACTACAGTGTGTACTAGACCAACTGCAGACTAACTCTGGAATTCTTTCCATAAAGAAAATGGAAGTCGATCAGTTGATTACCTCCGTGGACCAAAAGAGGGTAAACCTCGTTAGGTTGGCTGACAATGCGGGGGATGAGGCAAGGATACTTCAGGAGTTGGTGGATTTGAGGAAATTGATAGTTTCATCCTTTTTGCAAACCAGAGAAAATAAGGTGAAACTGGCCGAGAAGGAGGAACAAATTTCACAAGAAGTCCAAGGGTTGAGACAGCAGGTTGCAGCTGCAAGGTCATCTCTTCAGGAGCTTTCATCTGCCAAAGCTAACCTCAATCAAGAGATCACTTCCATGAAACAAAAACTGTTGTTCATTGGAAAAAGGGGTCCAGAACTAGAAGCCGAAAAGAAAGTGGTAGCTGCAGCAAGAAATTTCATGGAAGTTGGCCGGGTTGCTGCTGAGGCAAAGGTATTGAGCTTGGAGAATGATGCTGTCAGCCATAAAATGGAGAGGGCTTTGTCAGATTTGCAGAAGCTGGAGGAAGAAATAAAAGGCCAAGTTACTGCGTTGCAGGAGGCTGAAAATCTCATTATTTCAAAGGAAAGAGATACAACAATGGCAAGATGTGAGAGACTTAGATTAGTTGTTGCCTCTGTCAAGGAGGAATGGTCTGCAACACTTTAGATTGAGGATATCGAGGAAGCAGGAAATTTGCTTGCAGAGGTAGAAGCTACGGATTCTAAAGCTAACAAGCTTCAAGAAGTTTGCAACTTTGATGGTGACCAGAGAAGGAAGATGAAGCAGGAAGCAACTGACATGCCGCCTAAACGGAGGAGCAGAGCATATGGACAACTCCTGGACAAAGTCTGGGATCCAGGAGGAATTTTTCTTCATTCCTTCTTGAAAGCACATGATCAGGAGATCATGAATGTTTTCAAGCGTGAGAGTCTGATGCAGGAGCATCTAGACTTGGGCCAGCAATGTGACGGGGTGGTCACATGTTGTGGCTAAATGCAAGACTTGAGGAAGACTTGGTTGTAAATTTGTGTTAATTTCAATAAGGGTAGGTAATGTTGAGTTATAACTGAAGTTTAGTTAAATGTTGAGTTATAACTGAATAACTAATTCTTTCTTGTGTGGAAAGAAGTAGTTAGGGGTGACTAAGGTAGAACTTCTGGTAGGGGAGAATAGAACGGACAGAGGAGGAGACAGGGGTTTTTTCCTGTAAAGTCTAAGAACAGCTGGAAGGGCCATGGATTTTCAATATCTGGCCATGAACAAGAGGCTATTTGTAATTGTTGTTTTTTTGGTCTTTGTAGAATTTGACTTTTGAGCCATATGCATATTGTTGAATTCGATTTTGTATGAATGGTTTGGTTTTAATATCCTTTGTGTTTTGATTCTGCGCCTGGAGTTAGTTCCGGAATGTATGCAGGGGTAACCTCTGAATGAATCGGTTCTTGACCGTATATGTTTCATCTGTAAATTGTAAGTGTTTTTTTTTTCCTGCGTAGAATCTTTGATGGGCGTGAGTATAGTCAGTGGTTATGCATCCAAAACTGGTGGTGTGTCGGAGATTAGCGCTGGTTAAAAATACCTGTGATCGATTTTGTTATAAGCTGAACAGAGTCGTTTCGACAAAAAAAAGAGAAATCGATGAGTATGTGAGAGCCGTCGCTTGTTTGATGTGGTGATGGAAATGGGGTTTGGTTCTTTGCTGGGATAAACGAGTAGGTATAGCCATCGACCGTAGCCATCGACCGATTGTTGGATTGATCGTTAAGGAGGTTGACCATCGGTTTCCTCCATTCAAATGATTGTAGATGCAGTTGCCCTAGCGCTGGAATAAACCAATGCGTAGAGCACAGAACTCTGTTTCAGTGCAGAGTCAGAGAGCGTCCAACGGAGATAATGAGAAGCCAAAGGTCTGTGTGTGGATATGATCGAGCAGAACGGTAAGTTTAAAGAATTCCGGAAGGAGGTGTAATGCTTTGGAAGGTTTGAACCGTAGATAGGTTAATTGACATTTGGATTGTTAAGGTAGCGGCATTCGTTGATCTTGGTATACATGAAATCGGTGCGTGTAGCATGACTTTGCCAGGTTGAATTTTTGAAGCAGGGGCGCAGTGATTTTTTATTGAATTTTTGATTTTAAGTTCCAGCCATAGGTGATTTAGTTGAATGATAATACAAAGAAGCTTCCGCATATGATGTTTTGTAAGATTGCTCGGACTTGGAAAGAATTACTCGGGCGATTATTCGAGAAGGGCTTTGTGTATGCCTGAAAACAAAGAGATTCTGGGTTTTGCAGGGTGAGTCCTGCATCAAAAATCCTAATGTCTTGTTAAAGAAATCTTTACTAAGAGACAAATAGAATTTTATTCTTCAAACGAAGTATTACATTCATATTTAGATAATCTGCATGGTATCATCATCTCTCCAAATATCCAGACGATATCATTTGGATCATGAAATTGAACAATGCCGCATAGCTAGCTTTTCCTGCAGCTTAGTTCAACTATTGAATTTTGAAATGTATGAACTAACTATTGTATTTGAACAAGGGATACTTTTTAGATATTATGCTTATTTTAAGTATCCTTAAATTAGAGGTCCATGCCACAAATGTTATCAAATGTATTATTATAATAAATGTACATAAACACATGTTATAAACGTTGACTAGGGCCAATCTAATTTTAAATATTAAATTAGTTTGTTTATACATAGGACCCTAATAACGTGAAAGTGTTTATAAATAACGTTACAATATCAAATAATAGATATTAAATAATTTAATGTGAATTTTAGTAAATTAACCATTAGTTATACATGGTTTAAGATAATATGTAATATTATTATCTCCATAGGCTATTATATGCGTTTAAGTATGGAATTGTCTATCAACTTTTACTACACATTATCCTTCTTGATGTATACTCTATTATCACTGCCTCTCGCAGGTATTATGCATTAGTTTCTTGATTTACAAAGTAAAACTTTAACAATTACTTTTTTATTTATTGCAATATTTTTAATCAACATTTATTTGTTGTAATTTTAAAAATCTTATTATTCCATAATTCTTACTTAATTCGTGATTGCACAATAATAAATAATAACTTATAAGTAAATTGTTAATAATATTTACGATTATTTGTACCTTAACATTAATAGTTCCACTGAAACATTGATTCAAAAAATTCCATAAATTTGAAACACCAATAAATTATTGTATCTCAACTAATACATTATTAAAGATTGAATGCTTATTATGCTTGCGCCCCTCTAAGATTTTTGTATATTTCTGGTAGTTGTTAGATCACATTTATTAGGATATCTTTCCTCCTAAATATAAAGTAAACTTGTGGGCTAGGAAACGTGTGCCCATTTAATAGTGAAGTACATCTGCCATCATTACATAATAAGAAGTGAAAGAATTGAACCAATAGTATTTTAGATAAATGAATTTAAATATGGTTTAAAAATAATAAATTTTAATTTATAATGTTAAAGTTTGGAAATTTTTCATAAATTTTTGGACAACTTAGATTTAATGTCAATATCAATTTTTTTAATACATTAATAAATTATTTTTCAAATTATATATTTAAAATTTTAATGTATACAAATTTTAATACATACAACAATACTTTTTATCAAATTAATGTTGTTAATATATATATATATATATATATATATATATATATATATATATATATATATAATTTGTTACTTTAAAACAAGTTAAAAATGAAATTAAAAAAAAGGTCATGTAATTGTCTAAATAAGTTAATTTGAAATTAAAAGAATATCTAGTTTTAAAATTTAAACAATAAATTAAATTGATATTATATTGATAATGAGATTGCCTTTAATTACATCATTGAGATTTGGTCAACATTTTGAACGGTCAACATTTCGAACCACTTAATGTAGTTCATCTGTAGTTCATCATAACATGATATTATACTTTTAGGTAATGTGATAAATCCTAAGATAAATGTGAAATTATGAAAAACAAATATAAATTATGTTTCAAAATTAAAAAGAAACTATAGTTTCAATTTTGCAAAAAAGATAATTACACTATTCATGCAATAAATTAAAAATTAATAAACATATTATTAAATCATACAACTCAACCATGTAAAAAAACATAGTAACTAATTATTTTAATATATAGCAAATAGCTTCACTATTCTTTTACCGAGTGGTGGGAAGAATCTACATGTAGCACTTGTTTATATTCAATGTAGTTATGTATGATAAAGGTAAGGATTGGAGATTTAGTGTTTACAACTATGTAGGATAAAGCTACTAGGTAATGATCTTCCATTACTTAATTTTTTATCAATTTTTTTCGCTCTCATTTGTAAAAAATTATATTGCTCCCTAATCCCATAGCTAAGGGAATATTTAATTTTCATTTAGTTATCTAAGGAATAGTTGTCCATCTTATAATCTTGAATCACGAGATGAGGGTATAAAGTTCAATAAATTGTTTTGGATATTTTTAGCAAGGTTCGCTCTGAAATCGGCTCAAACGTTGTGTCCAAGCTCACTAATGGTTCAAGAAAATATTACATGATGAGATTTAATTCTATGGTATGACTGTCCCTCTGTCAGATGATTCGAATTTTTGAATTGCAGACTTGCATTTAATATTCTCCTCCAGATTTCACTCTACCATAATTTTGTATCTGATCATTAATCACGGTATCTTTCTACTGATTTCCTCATAGTTATGGCTATTGATCGTACAGTTAAAGCCGCTAAGGTTTTGCTTATTAGTATTTGTTGGCATTTGCATACAAACCCTGGCCTTTTAGCTAAAGAGGAGAGTGAGAGCCGAGGGGGGGAGCTGATTACGAGCGGGCCAGCAGCTGCAATTGCACAGTGAGTAGTGGGGAGCTAGAACCTTAGATCGCAGGTTTCATATGCGATGGTAAGCCTTGGTTTCTGTACTTCATGTCTTCTCAAACCTATTCCATGTACATTTATGGAGTAATTAATCTTAGTTTGGTTAATAGTGGAAGTTGTACATCAAATTGTACAATATTAATTAATAGTGAAGTACATCTGCCATCATTACATAATAAGTGAAAGAATTGAACCAATGGTATTTTAGATAAATGAATTTAAATATGGTTTAAAAATAATAAATTTTAATTTCTAATGTTAAATGTTGGAAAAATTTCATAAATTTTTGGACAACTCAGATTTAATGTCAACATTAATTTTTTTTTAATACGTTATTACCCTATTGCGGCAGGGAATAATAACACCAACAACTAAATCCTATCACATTTTTGGAAAACTAAAAGATTTTTGACATGATAATGGGCTTCTGAAAACAAGTATTTAAAAATAGAAAGAGAAAGAAGGGGCTTCGCGTTGTGTGGACAAACACAACAGGCAATCGTCTAAGAGAAAGGGAGTTGTGTGGGGGATGTGGATAGAGAGCGGGGTGTAGTCAGAAGTGTCATACACGCCAATTCAAATATTTGTTGGAATTCACTAGACGTACACTCATAAAATTGTTCATTTGAATGTGCATATTCACTGGAATGCATTCATAAGATGTTTATTTTTGATCTATTTTAAAATTAATAATTGTTCCAAAAGGTGCAAAGAGATGCCGATAGGATTGTTAAATTTAAAAAGTTGTACTTTGAATTTGATAATTAAGAAAATAATAGTTAATATATTAAAAATTATAATACTCTCCTTCACATGAAAATTTATTGGTTAAGGAAAAAGACCATGTGAAATAAAAAATTCAATCTAGTGGGAAGTTAATACCAAGCAGATGAATGCTTTGATAGGGTAGTCTAAAATGTTCAGAGGTGTTATCCTCCAATGCCAACCATATAGGTTGATGGTTATAGTTAAATATTTAATAAAGTGTTTATAGTCCATTAGATTTCTTGAGGCATTAGTGAGTTTCTTTCTTAACCCATAACTTCATAATTGTTTTTTAGTCCATAACACCATAATTGTTCTTTTAATCCATAATGTCATAAGCCAGAAATAAACAGATGATGTAATGAAGTGATCCGAACTTAAACATGAACGCAACAACTTATAGATATAATCATAAACACAAAGATGCAACAAAAAAACACTTCATTTCATTAATAGAAAAATATTGAACTATGCTTACAAACAAAATGGAAATAAGATAGCTCGGGCGATGGTAGCTTATCTCTTAGAAGAGATGTGGCAGCTACATGCCTCTGAACTGTGTTACAATGAGGCTCAAGGGCCTATTTATTATTAGAAAACATGAGAAAACCCTAATCCCAAGAGATGTAACACCAAGAGTTTGTGGGCCTCGTTGGGGTTTGTTGGGCAGCTAACTTCCTGGGGTCGTAACTTGGTCATATTATCTCCATTTGGCGTGTATGATACCTTGTTGGAAAGGTCTCTTTAAGTACTACATGTTTTTCTGCAGGCCCCTACCTATGATTGCGAGCCTACCGCGGACCCAAAAAAAATGTCGTTTAGGGGGTCAAAATTGCTCTGGAAGTTCAGGACCCGAAAAACCGCTAAAAATAGTAAATGCTAAAATGAACAAGGAAACATATGAAACTGACTAGGAGGTCTAGGTGGAATAAGCGGGTGGCCACCAATATACACCTAGATCATGGATAATGGTCAACAGTAGGCCAAGGTTATAATGATGTAACAACCCATAATAAGAGTGTTTTCAAGTCTTCTAAGACATGTTTTTCCATAGGTTATTTATGATCGGTAGCACTTTTTAAGTTAATGGATACGTTATTTCTGTCTGTGAGGCTGTGTTTACATTCATGGCCAACATCACACAAAATGTCAGTGTATTGAAAATGCATAGTAAATTGAATAGGAAGAACAATAAATTGACCAACAAGGAACAAAAAAATGGTTGCAACAAACCTATACTCAAGGGTTTGTGTAAAAGAATTGCACCGAGGCTATAGGATTTACTTTCCAAAAGTTTTTCCTTCTAAACCCATCAGAGCATAGTTCAAAAGCTCAAGATCTACTTCTTGCTATAAATTGCATTTTCTATGATGGTTTATCCAGCTCTAGTTCTCACATATGCTAGCCAAGTAGCTTACTTGATTGAGAATCCAAAATATATGTGATACATTCTACAAGTCAATACTAAATGTTATGTCTTGGCCAATGTTTATCATTGTCACTTTAGCAAATGTGATGGATAAATTGGCGTAGAGATGCCTTGTTCACACAAATTTGATCAACTTTGGGTATCCCCATCTCACAGGATATAATGTACATTAGTTGGTACATGTCATATATATATATATCAAAAAATATATATATAGATAGATAGATAATACACTAAAAAAAACTCAAATTTAATATATCAACTATTATTTGCTTGCTCGATTTTTATTATTTTTACTGTGACCCGGCCATCCAATATAGATGGAATGTTTAACAACACTATTAGTAAAAAAGAATGGAAGCATTATCTTTAACTTGATGCAAATAGCTTTGTGAAGAAGAAAACAAAAAACAAAACAAAAAAGCAAAACAAAAAAAGCTAACTTAATTACAAATACCAAAATGGTTAAATCAATGGGTAAAATTGTTGAATTGTTTATATGTAACAACATGTGATATTAATTGATAGAGAATAGAGAGAAGAAATAATAACGTAACTTCTAGCAAGATGTGGTAATGTACAAAATCTGAAATTAGTGAGTAACAATATGCTTGAACTTGAGATTTTTCTCAATATAAATAAATTATCATTAACATAATACAATATGCATATAGTACTATAAGTATTAATGTACACAAACTGAAATGAGTGAGTAACAATATGCTTGGACTTGAGATTTTTCTCAATATCAATAAATGATCATTAACATAATACAATATGCACATATTACTATAAGTATTAATGTACAAAATCTGAAATGAGTAAGTAACAATATGCCTGAACTTTGAGATTTTTCTCAATATCAATAAAAGATCATTAACATAATATAGTATGCACATAGTATTATAAGTATTAATGTACAAAATCTGAAATAAGTGAGTAACAATATGCTTAGACTTGAGATTTTTCTCAATATCAATAAATGATCATTAACATAATACATTATGCACATAGTACTATAAGGATTAATATAGAGAACACAATATTGGCTTTTGTAATCAAATTCTTAGAACTGAGAATATTGAATTCTCTACCATCCACTTCACTAACATTCTTAAATTTTCAAAATTATCAGGTTCTCATTCATAACAATTTCATAGGGAAAGATTAGTAAGTGATGGATAAATCACTAAAGCTTAACCATTCTATAGAACTTAAACAATGACAACGTAGTATTTTGTTTTTATTGATTTAACATATATAGAACTTAAACAATGACAACGTAGTATTTTGTTTTTATTGGTATAACAATTCGTAATTTAATTTTTTGCTTTTATAAATTTTTAGGTTAATTTTATTTGAAATTTTGTAAAAAGTTATAAAATAATATATTTGAATTGTGAAATTTACATAATTTATTTTAAATAATAAAATATAAAAAATATGATTTCTTAAAATGATTAATCTATATCAAATATTTTCAGACAAAATCACATTTAGATTATAAAGTCAATGCTTTTTGAACCACTTATTGTGGTTCATCATTAGGGCATAGTGGCATCAGGGTCATCAAGGCATAGAAGGATAGCTAAAACATAGAACCAATAAATAATAGAGACGTAACAGATTAATCCCAACAATCAATTTTTCAATTTATTATGAATGTTAGAAAAAATATAAGAAAGTCAAAATTAGAAAATAAAAATAGTGAAAAGGCCTTAAAAATAGGAAATAATACTAAAGAACCAAAATAAAAATTAGAAAATATATATTATAATTTTTATTATTACTACTATTATTTCTAAATAAAATTAAGAAAAACAAAAGGTAGTAAAATTAACTAAAAAGTCAAGGAATAATGAACAAAAATATAAAAAGAAAATTATAAGACTTAGAACATTTAATACAAATATTAACTCAATGAAAGAAGTCAAGAAAAATAAAAATATAAAAAGAGGGAAATTTATTTATTTAATATATAGGTGAATAAAATAAATTCAATTTTGTTGTTATTAAAATATTTTTTGTTAATATAATATTTTTTTGTTATTATTCCAAAAAATAAATAGATGAATAATTAATTAAAATAATAATAATAATAATAAATAAAAATAAAAATGAATAAATAAATTTAGGAATAAAGAGAGGGGATCCAACAACGACTAACCTTCCAACCATCATCCCTATTTAGCATCTTAGACCTTTTCTCGATCTCAATGGCCTCCCTAAACTTACAGTGATGAAAGTGATTAATCTTAGCAATAACCTGGGAATCCTCAATACTAATGTAGTGCTTATTCTTCCCTGCATGCTCAGTCAGAGCCGAGGAGCGAGTCCTATAGTGCTTTATGTCAGCTGCATGTTCCTGAATCCTTTGATTGATGGAACGACCAATTTCCCCAATGTAGGGAGTCCCACAAGAACATGGGATCAAATACACACCTTTCATGTCTTTTGGATTCATCGGGTCTTTGACTGATCTTAGGGAGCTTCGAATTGTGTTCAAGGGTTTGAAGGTGGAAGAAACATTGTGTTTCCTAAGAACTCGAGCAATCTTGTCTGTAAAGGGAAGCAGAACATTGGAAGCAGATTCTCTAGGTTCTTTCTTAACCTTCAAACCTTTGCTTGCTTTTTGAAAATCTTTGATACCTACCAATCTGATATAGCCATTCAATTCAAAACATTAAGGAGATGGGTTTTCTCATCCTCTAGGTGATTTTTGTCAAAACCCACAAAGCATGAGTAGCTAGAGTGTTTAGAAGCCTAAGCTTTTGTGTTGGATAGTGATGAGAGTCAACATGAAGATATTGTTTAGTGTCTATTTTCTTACGAGAAACTTGGGAAACATCACATTTCTCAGAGATAAGAACGTCAAGGAAGGGAAGGCTATCATCTATCTCAGATTCCATGGTAAATTTTATGGATCTTGATTTATTGTTAAGATGTTGAAGAAACAAATCTAATTGGTTCTCACCATGATACCATAAGTTGAAGCTATCATCAACAAACCTTTTCCAAAGCTTTAGTTGAAAGAGAGTCGAGGCCAAGGCCCTTGATTCAAAATCCTTCATGAACAAGTTAGCCACCACAAGGAAGAGCAGAGAACCCATGGCAACTCCACAAGTCTGTTCATAGAACTCACATTTGAAGATGAAAAAAGTAGAGGTCAATTTTTTTTTAACCAACTTGGCAGTCTCAAGATCAATGACGCGATTGATAACCTCAACAACCTCATTGATAGGCATATTGGTGAAAAGAGAAACAACATCGAAACTAACCATAAAATAATTAGGCTCAAAATTTAAATATTTTAACTCATTGAAAAAAGAAGAGGAATCAAATAATTTAAATAACAAAAAAATGCTCTGGGTAAAATATATATATATATATATATATATATACAAACTACTCCAAATTAAAATGATTAAATGAGTAAATCCCTCATAATAATTTCATCCATAGGGTGATTAATACTTTTGCAGGCCTTTGGCCAAGTGAAACAATGATACAACTATTTGTGAGACATTGCAATCTTCCTTGAGCCTAATTAATCATTTTTTACAACATCTCTCATCGTGCTTGATGAGCCCCATAAATGGGTAATTATATGGGCTCATTTTTCCTCCTAACATAGTTAAATCAACCATTCTCTTAGCTTATTGCATGTTTTTTGATTATATTTATGCTTATGGAGTGAGTTGAGTTAGTTATGATGCCATGTGGTCTAATATGTGGTTAATGCAGATTTTTGTTGAATTTTGAAGACAAAGTCAAAGATTCAATGGACAATTGGCAGCAATAATTCGAAGTGGAAAAAGGAGAGGATTTATAGGAGGGAATCCCCCTCATTTATTACTCCCCACTTCAAATTCCCCTTCATGCAGCTCGGAGTACAAACAACCAAATCAAGGCACTAGGAGGCAGCCGAGCAAGTGGAGGATAACTTATGTTTATCTCGAGTTTTGGGAGCCAAGCCTCCCTAATTTTAAGGAAGCTATTGGGAGCTTCAGTTGTATAAGTAGAGAGGCCTAGGGCCTCACTAGGGTCGGATTTTTGTTGTACTTTTGCTATTGTAAAACTCTGCTCAACTTCGAGCTTACTTTTGTTGACAGTTTCATGTAATCCTATTACTGTTTTGATAATAAAGATGAGATCCTTTTTGAGCTAGCACTGAGTTACCTAAGAGGGCTGGAGCTCTTGGGTTAGGGCCCAATCCAAGTAGCCACGCTCCTCTTTGTTTCAGTTTATGGATTAGTTGTTGTTAGATGAATTTCTTTCTTGGTTAAGAATAGGTTGTTTTTTATGGTTTAGTAGTTTGCTTTCATTTGTGTTTTATATAGCGGGTTAAGCAGTGATAGAAAAAAGATTCAAAAGGCTAGAAACAGTGCCTTGGCCTCTTTTCCTCCCTGTGGGACTATGAATTGAGGCAAAAACCCTCTTACTGCCCCAAAAACACAAATTTTCCTTCTCCATAGGATTTCTAGTGTTTGCAAGTGTGTTAGAAGGTTAATGCTTTGCTTTAGATCTCTTCCACCATGCTCATTTCTGTATTTTCAATAAGTCTTCTTCCATGATTTCTTTTCTTGCAGCATTGCTCAACATTTACTTCCATGGATCCTAGTTTAGACTAGCTTGATGCAAAATTCTGTTTTTTAGATGTACTCACTTCCTTGCTTGCTTGATCTTATTGGTTGACTGTCAGTTCTTTTGCAACAGATCTCTCCTCATAGTAGGTTAGGCTATCAGCCATCACATTCTCTCTTTAATCCATGCCCTACAGTTCGCCCAAAGTTCACCTCAAATCTGCCTTAGTTTTCTGCATTTTTCCATAGGACTTCTTCCTCTCTCCCAATCATCTTTCCCTCTCCTAGTGATTCTTGGTGGACCCTAGGTGCCCTAACACATCATCCCAACCTTCACCTACCTTTTCCACCCACTCTCACACCCTCAAAACCTTCAAAACTTCTCTCAACATCCTCCTGTAGACCTCTTGTAGATCCCCTGTGTCCTCTTGTAGATTTTCCTGTAGGCTTTCTTTTGAAGGCTGAGTGTGGGAAAAGCCTCCAGAAGGCCACCTGAGACCTCCTAGGACCCATCCACACCATCCTACATCTCCAAAAAGCCCAAAGTCGCCCTTCAACACCACCTATTCGCTTCCACCTTCACACACAATAAAATACATGTTTGTCAATTTCACATAAAAATACATAAAAATCCAAAAAGATGTTTTTTGCTCATTTACTTCTAGAAATAGCGTGAGTAGATGTTTCTTACTTCCTTGAGTAGGTAATGGCATTCATTTCATGGTTTTCATAGTGATTTCTGCAAAAGTAGGATTAGTTGGTTAACTAGGGTTTGCTAGGTTTACTTTACATTTCAGTCTTTTTCCTTTCTGCAATTAGAGTAGCCTTTGTAGAGTAAGCTTTCCTTTCTTTCATCACATATAGAGCTTCTTCTGGAATCCATAGAAGTTGGCTTGAGCTCCTAGTGATCTTGCGCCAGCTAACCAAGTAACACCCTGCAATAAGAACTAGTACTTGTGCATACAACACCGTCGCTTCCAAGTTCGTTATGAACTACCGGGTTGATAAGAGTAAAGTAGATAGCCCAGGAGTTGCAACATTATTGCTGCAATACTGGTGCTCACCAACGCTATCAACAAAATTATATTTTTCTATATACATAATATTTGTGTGAGATTCTATACTATTTATATGATATGTTATGAAGTGATAATTGCGATAAAGTGATAATGATTGAAGATAAATTATAGAATGGCATAATTGGTCTTGATGACTACAGGAATTCGAAGATGATGGGTACCTTGTGCTTGGGTTTAAGGGTGAGCACACAGATGGGAGCATGTCGATAATTAGGAGAGAGGGTGAATTTGAAGCGGGATAGGATCATTGCCACCACCACTTTCGCTTCCATTATAGCGAAGCTCTGTCCCACGCACACTCTCGGTCCAGAAGAGAAGGGTATGAATCCCATCTGATGCTTACATGCCTTCTGTACACCCTCTGCAAACCTAAGTGAATTGAATACATTGGCATCTTCTCCCCATAATTCCTTGCTGTGATGTATGGCCAGCACCGGAATCCACACACACATGCCCTTCGGTATCTCCAGATTGCCCACCTTCACATTATTGAATGCATGTATCAATAACAACATGGTTAGCATATACAATCTCAGTGACTTGTACAATATCATTCCTAACTGCTTGAACCCAATCATTCAAACCATTACACATTGTAAGAGAAATTATATTCATATTTAATATAATGCTATAATGTCACGTTAATATCAATTATGATCCCAAATTGTAAAAAACACTGCCAGGATTTGGTAACCCCTTTGTGCATATTAAATCCAAACAAAAGGAATATAAATTTGGCGTGGATTAGATTATGATTATGTCGATAGCAATAATTTGAGATGGGTTGCTACTCGTACAATTTTGAGTTTGTGGAGATTAGCGATACATGGACAATTTCCCTAACCAACTTCCAGAATTTCGGCTCACGCCTTGTATAATAGATAAATATTCACTTTATCTAGTCTAGTTATTGGCCCTATAAGCTCTACAAATCATAAACTTAAAAATATTGGGCACTTAGGATGACCAAATTGGTGGAAGCACAATGAAGGACACTTTAAGAATAAAATTAAAAATGGATAACACCCAATCCAATTCTTAACAAAAGAATTTTTTATCTTAACAGGAGAATTTTTTATCTTGTCAGTGTAAATATCTCCCAAAAGATGTTGAAAGAGCCACCTCAATCTTCTACTAGAATCTCAAAAGGTCTTCTTCCTCTATATGCCTATAACATATGCAATCCCAATAGAATAAAAAAGTATACCCAGACTCGAAAGATAAAAGAAACACATGCATCAATGATGGGTATGAAAAAAGGATATCAATGTATCCTTACTTGGCCTTTGTCTTACCAACATTTTTAAGAACACATTTTGATGCAGCTTTTGTTTACAATTCATTTGCGACGTCAATGTCTATATCATGACGATTCATTGTGAAAATTCCTACACTCGAAGGAACCCCTACTGCAGCAAATTTGAATCTACTTCACATACTTGATTTTTAATATACATTAACCAAGCTATTCTTTTGAATACTGAAGAAAATTACTTCTGCAAAACACTAATTAAATATTTGATCTCATGAAACAGAAAATAGAGAAAAGAACAAGATACATAGGACACACTTATTTTTTGACACAATAGTCCCCATAAAAAAACAATGCAGAAAAACCGTTGCAACGGCTCTGAGGGTTTATTATTATGCAGGAGAAATATCTGAATAAAAATCTAGGATGCTCATCTAGCAATCCTTTATAGAGAAAATACTAGTGGAAAATCTGAGTGAGTTTTACCTCACTTCACCCGTTAGAATTTCGGTGGATTCAACACAAATATGGCTAACCCGACCTATTTTTGTGCTAGCTCTATGTCATCCCTGCATCACCTTCTCTACCCTCTACCTCAACTCTCTTGATTGTTCTGGCAATTCCCAACAGTTTCGACAATTTCGGTTATTTCAGCAGTTCTGGATTCTGCGTGCCACGAAATTTTTTGCGTAATCTCTCCCATCTACTACATTTCCTCTACATCAACTCTCCCAGCTGTTCTGGCAGTTCCCAACAATTCTCAGTAGTTTCAGTTGTTCTGGCAGTTCTAGATTCTGCGTGACAGACAACTTTTCTGCGTCAGCTCTCTCGAATTTTGTGTTTCCTTTACAAGATTTCTCCACCTCTCTGTCAGAATTCTCCGGGATGTCCTTCTCTCATATTCTCACTGCCCCTCTACTACTAGATCTCCCCAATCGATATTCCTCCTAAGAATTTCTCACCTCAGAAAATCGATTTCCTCAATCGCTCTTTGTTTTTTTCCAAATGAACCCCAAGCCTCCATTTTATACTTTTCTTGTTAAGTTTGCAACGGTCGAGATTAAGTCTCTAATCAACAACTAAGATTAAAACATGAATTGAACCACCTTCTAGATCATTCTCACCCATACTCTGATTAATACACATTAATATTTTAATTTCCCTAAGTTTAGGCTTAGGAACTCCATTAAAAATATTAATTATTTTAATAAAATACAATCTGGGTGGAATTTCATCAAACGGTTTCTGGGTTCTTTAGAACTCAAGTTCCTTAGCTTGTCCACCAATTTTCAAGGCTAGAGAACTTCCTATGCTACCAAAACATAACACTCCCTCTTAGCAAGGAATGTGCTCTAGCAACAATGTTTACCTACAAGATACTCTGTTTCTGAAGCACCTCCTTTTTGCACTGCTGCTTCCACCAACATTGTGTTTTTTCTGCTACTATCCTTCTTCCCATGACACTTCCACTGCCACTACTGCATTTGTACTACAACTCCTTCTCAAATGGTGCATCTGCTATGCTGCTAGCACTGCCACTGCTAACACTACATTCGTACTACAACTTAGTCGTTGAGAGAAGCAACTGAAAAACATCCAAAATTAGATGAACTTAATTGTGTTCAACATAATACAATGAATGTCAGAATTTGACTGTTGTTGACCCTCTGAATCTTCTACACTGCTATTGACCTTTGCACTATGCCATATGCACTTCTTCCAACCTTTCTTTGTGCAAATCTGTTTCTGGTTCCAAGCAATTGCATCTATCCTTCAAACACTCCACTGCATCATCTGACACTAAGTCCATCTCGCTACTACTGAATCTTGGGCTCTCGTAGCAAGGAATTGATCCAAGAGGTGGACTCCTCAAGGATCTTTCCTGCATGTAGTCTTCCCGACTATAGCTCAATATCACCCCATTTCCCTCCTGGAGATGTGTGGGCACTCATGGAAAACTCATCCTTGTCAATATTTGTTGAAGTAGACTTAGGATCATGTTTCTCATCATTGTTCTTTTTCTTCAAACGACACTGGGATGCATAGTGGCCCATCTCACCATAGCTGAAACATTTCACCTTGGAAATGCCCATCTTTCGCTTCATCTTTTGTTGTCTATTCAATGCTAGAATTGCGTTCTCCTCCTCCTCCTTCATCTTTGTGCCACTCCCACTTCTGCCACTGAGGTTGACCTTCAATAGGTCCCTCCTTAACTCTACCCATTGAAAAGTCACCCACATCTCCTCCCATGAAGGTAGTTTTTCTCTGCCCAATATGCTTTGGATGAAAATGTTATGCAACCAGCTCACAAAATAGAAGAAAAGATAGAGAAATGAATTCAAAATCAGCCTCTTCGAGGGGGCAACCTCCTTTACATTATACAAGTGAATAGTTATTGCATGATACAAATGACAAAACCTCATTTCTATATATAGGAGTTTAAGGGGTCACAATATAATCAAAGCCGACATAACAATAATAATATAAGGGCACAACAATAACAATAGTGGGCTTCTATGGGGCACAATAATAACAATATGGAGATAATAGGGGAACAATAACAAAAATAAGGGATACAATGATAATAGTAATGGGGGAATCACTAATATTATAGGGACCTAACGTGCCCCTCTCCTTCAAAAAAATTGTTGTCCTCAACGCTTGAGTGGTTCGGATGCTTTTGTATAAAATTATCATCCTCCCATGTGGAATCTTCAGCGGGTAAGTTCTTCCACTTTATGAGATACTCTGAAATTGATCAATTTCGTAGCTGTTGGTTTCTTATTTCTGTGACTGATTCAGGTTCCAATATGATTTTTCCTTCTTCATCAAGTTCTGGAAATATTATTTGAACTGGGAGCTTGTCACCTATAACCTTCTTTAAGCATGAAACATAGAAAATTGGGTGCACTTGGGAAGTTGCAGGAAGCTCCAATTTGTATGCCATAGTACCAATCTTTTGCAAGACCTTGTACGGACCATAATACTTTGGTGATAATTTATTATCCTTCATAGCTTGCTTGAGGGGCATTTATTTATATGGTTGTAGTCGTAGGAATACCTGGTCACCTACATCAAAACTACTTTCATTGAAATGTTGATCTACTAGTTGTTTCATTCTATTATGCACCAAAGTGAGGTTATCCTTTAAGAGTTGGAGAACTTGTTGTTGATGCTCGATGTGATCTTCCACTGCTTGAACCTTAGAATTTTCTCTTAAATATGATGTGATGGAGGGTGGATGATGTCCATAAAGTGCCATAAATGGGGTCATTTTTGTTGCATTATGGAAGGAAATATTATAGTACCATTCAGCCAAAGGTAACCATTTGACCCATTGTGTTTGTTTATTAGATACAAAGCAATGAAGATATCCTTCCAAACATTTGTTTACTATCTCAGTTTTCCCATCAGATTGAGGATGATAAGATGAGCTATGAGCTAAGAGAGTACCAAGCCAAGAAAATAATTTTGCCCAAAAATTTCTAGTGTAAATGGGATCTCTGTCGCTTACAATAATCTTTGGGTTTCCATGTAGATTTTGAATTGTTTCCATAAATGTAGTAGAAACTGTACTGGATTTAAATGAATGAGATAATGCACAAAACTGTGCGTACTTGGTAAGTCTGTCAACTACAACCATGATGATACTCTTTCCTTCGAACTTGGGTAAACCTGTTATAAAATCCATTGAAACCTCCTCCCAACGTTGGCTTGGAATGGATAAAGGTTGTAATAGACCTAGGTTCTTAATTGTTTCAAATTTATTTTGTTGGCAAACTGTTACACAGTAATTTGTCACCATTGGTCACCGTCCCTGTTACCCCTTTCCCGTACTTTGGAGGACTCATTCCGGGACCTGTGAGCAGTGACATAACTTAAAAACACTTGCATTATGTTCCCCTAAGTATGGACTTCATGTGCCCTGAAGACACCTCCTGCAAAATATCCCTGAAAAGTGCCCTTTTTCCATTAGCGCGGGTCCACAATGTACTACCCGTGACAATGAGGGAGATCCTCAAAAGAAGGCGCGCCCATTGGCGCTCTGTCTTAGAGTAACACCCGCGCCAACCGAGTTTGGAAAAGATTTTTAGCAAACGCGCGCCCGGATGTTTTTTCCCTTCAAGTCATGAAGTCTTTTGAGGATAAAGCTAATCTTCTAGATGTCGAGATTCATCATCTATCCCTTACATCTATCCACAGCGGCTTTTTGGAGATAATGCCAATCCATAATGGGTGTCTTGATGCATTGTATCTTCCTCCCCTTCTCCATCTATAAAAGTCTGTCCTCATGCATTTGACAAGCTAGTTTTGGAGTAGTGGTGATAGTGCTAGTAGTGATAACGCTTGTCTTGAGTGATAGTAAGAGTCTTGGAGCATAGGGAGGTTATGCTGCCAGAAGTCTGAGTTGTGTATTCATAATCAAAGAGAGAGAAAGGTCTATTGCAAGACATATGTAGCTGCTCGCCCAGCCAGAGGAGAGATTTAACGTCAGAACTTTGGTTGTATTTTTCTCTGTTGATTATTCATTAGTAAACAACTATCGTTATGGTTCCGATCTTATTGTTCATTATGATAATGTTTGATCTATGTCTTTTCTGACCGATATATAGTTGTATTTAGTGGATTTTATGCTTGTATTCGCTTCGTTCTTTGCATGTGCAGGTATCCATTCGCGGAGATCGTGAGGATCGTGACCTGCCGGAGCAAGGGAACAAGAGTATCAACTCGTCTACGACACTAGCGTTGGACTCCAGGTTGGTCCTCATAATACACTTTCAATTTGCAACTAGGAACTTGCATGGTAGCGTTAATTGATTGTTGTTAGACCCATTTTGGGCTAGTGGGATCGCCTCTGTCCGCAGAGGGGATTTACCTCTCCAACACAAACCAAACATTCCGCCACAAACTTTTGAATATCCGATTTAAGGCCATCCCAAAAAAATTCCTTCTTAACCCTGTGGTAAGTTTTTAAAAATCCTAAGCATCGTCCTAAGGGAGAGGTGTGAAATTCCATAAGAATCTTTTGTTTGAGTTGGGAATTCTTACATAGGTATAAGCAATCTTTGTACCATAATGAATCATGCTTTAGCCTAAATGTATCAGATGTACTGGGACCTTGTTGTAGCTTTTGAATGAGTGCCCACACTTCTTCATCATTCTTCCTTTCATCTCTTGCTTCGTTTATCCAATCTGGTTGGATAATAGAAATGACACAAAGCAATGCTTCCACATCCTCATCCTTTCTTGAGAGTGCATCTGGCACAACATTTTTCTTCCCTTTTTTGCAGATGATTTCAAAGTCATAACCCAACATCTTTGTGACCCATTTTCATTGCTCTTCTGAAGATAATCTTTGTTCTAAAAAGTATTTAAGACTATCATGATCCGTTTTTACCTTGAAGTGTCTTCCCATTAGGTAGGGTCGCCATTTCTTAAGTGCATGTAGTATTGCCAACCTTTCCTTCTCATAAATAGCTTTACATAAATACTTTCCTTTGATTGGATGACTTTCGAAAGCAACGAGTCTTTCTTCTTGCATTAAAACAACACCAATTCCATTTCCTGAGGTAGCACATTCCACAATAAAGGTTTTGTGAAGTCCGACGTAGCTAAGACTGGTGCTTGGCACATTTCCTCTTTAAGATGTTCAAAGGCCTCCGTTCCTTATGGATTCCATGAAAATGCATCTTTCTATAATGTTGTTAGAGGTGCTTCTATTCTCCGATAATTCTTAAAAAACTTACGATAATACCCTGTCAACTCGAGAAATCCTCATAGATGCTTTATGGATGTGAGGATTTCCATTCCTTAATGGATTTAATTTTGCTAGGGTCTACCTTAACACTTTCATGAGAAATATGATCCATATATTCCACCTCTTATACTCCAAAGAAACATTTGGAGCTTTTTGCATATAATTGTTTCTCCTTGAATAGTTTGAGCACCCTGTTAACATGTTGAACATGATCCTTCCAAGACTTGTTGTAGATTAGTATATCATCAAAAAATACTAACACAAATTTTCTAAGGGTTTGAAAATGGAATTCATCAAACCTTGAAATGTAGAAGGTGCATTGGTAAGGCCAAAAGGCATGACCAAAAATTCATATTGACCCTCATGAGTTCTAAAATCTGTTTTCGGACTGTCTTCAGTCTTCATTATGATTTGATGATATCCTGTATGAAAATCCAACTTGGTGAAGTAAATTGATCCATGCAATTCATCCAATAATTCATCAATGACAGGAATGGGAAATTTATCTTTAATAGTGAACTTGTTGAGCTCCCTATAATCTGGACACATGCACCATGATCCATCCTTCTTATGCACCAATACTACTGGGGTAGAGAAAGAATTTTGACTAGGTTGAATTATACCAGCCTCTAGCATTTCTGCAACCATACGTTCAATTTCACTCTTTTTCGCATAGGGATATCTGTAAGGCCTGATGTTTGGAGGAACACTTCTTGAGACCAAATGAATAGCATGATCATGGTCACGAATAGGCGGGAGACCTTTAGGAGTCTCAAATACCTTTGAATGATTGTCCAAGACTTTTTGTAGATCTGGAGAAATAAATGATTTCGATGTGGAAAACTCTAGCGAACATAATTGTGCAATTACACCTCATTGTTATTTATTTAGAAGATTTATCATTCTGTTAGAGCTGATTATCTTTCCCGGTTTCCCTGTGATACCCCTTAATTCAACTTCCTTTCCTTTCAAAACAAATTTCATGAAAGTCTCTTGAAAATTAAAAGTTATTGTACCCAAGGATTGTAGCCATTGGACTCCTAGTACAACATCAGCAGCACCCATCAGAATGGAAATCATTGGGCTATTCAATACATATTCTCCCATGGCTAGCTTGATATTATGGCACTTTCCGGACCAATTTATGGTTCTTCCAATTTCAATCATCACTTGACACTCTGGTGCTAGATATAGGAAGTAATTTAATTCCTTGGCTATCTTACAATGAATAAAATTATGGGTACTGCCTAAATCAATCAATACTATTACATTTTTCTTCTTGATATGTCCTTCTATCTTGATAGTTTGATGAGTGGTAATTCCAGCCAATGCATTACAAGATATGGTCAGATTCATTTCTTCTTTCTCTAGGGTTTGTTCCTAGTGTATATCCTCTTCTTTTGTCATTTATTGTTCCTTTTCTTCCTCCTCTTCACAATCTATGTAAAATAATTTCTTCTGAGCACACTTATGACCATTAGTGTATTTGCTATCACAACTATAACAAAGCCCTTTTTCTCCTTTTCTCTTCCAATTGTTGTGGTGTCAACCTTGTAGGTTGTGGAAGGCTAGTGGAAATAACACTTCCATATTTATAGTTGTGAGTGGTAGGCTTCCTTGTTGCCATAATTTTTCTTTCCATTTTTCTTGGCAACCTAAATGCCTTCTCCAATGAATCAGGTTCCCAAAGGTGAACTTCATGTTGGATGTTATCCTTTAAAGTCCCTATGAACACATCAATCCTATGCTCTTGTGGAATATCTTTTACCCTTATATTCAATTTTTGGAAGTCCTCAATGTGCTCCATCATTGAACCCTTTTGTTTGAGATTTATCAATTGGCTAAAAAGGGTGTTGCTTTTTTTATCCTCATAATGTGGTATCATTTCTTCTATAAAAATTGTGGGAGTGACAATTTGCTTACGAAAGAAAATCCATCGATACCATACAAACTAATTTGGTTCCAAATATAAAGTTGCAATGCGTACCTTTTATGTGTTTTTCATATTATGGAGATCGAAATATTGCTCCATCTGCAGTATCCATGTTATGGGATCCTCGCCATCAAACTTTCTCATATCGACCTTTGGAACATGGTGGATCTTCAATCCAAAGTTAGAGTCTATGAAATCATGATTAAAATTTCTTTTGTTCTCATCATGAATTTCATTTACTACCCTTTTGCCATTAGTAAGCATTTCGTGTAACAAATTTGTCAAATCTGTCTTCAAATCTTCCATGTTTCCTTTAAGATTTTCTTCTATACCATCC
Source organism: Pinus tabuliformis (assembly GCA_031772625.1). Taxonomy (NCBI): domain Eukaryota; kingdom Viridiplantae; phylum Streptophyta; class Pinopsida; order Pinales; family Pinaceae; genus Pinus; species Pinus tabuliformis. Next base: position 845,028,217 of record CM062813.1, on the reverse strand, counting down.
ATATTAACTTCCACATCATTCATCTTAGCTTCCATTAAATCCATCCTAGCTTCCACACCATCCATCTTAACTTCCATGCCTTTATTTAAATCATCCATCTTAGCTTATGCTACTTTTTGTGACAGTGAATTTTGTTGCACTTGGTCTCGTAATTTTGATATATCATGTTGCATTTCTTCCTCTTGTTCATGAGTCATGCTAGATCTTTCAGGTTTCTTACTAGATTTTTCTATTTTCTTTCTTCGATGCATCAATTAATGATAATAATGCTTCACTATTCCCTTTGAATTCCTTCAAACTAATTTTTCAACCAACTTATGCAAAATTTTAAATCAAACCACACACTTGTTTTCACTTTGTAGGAGATCGATATTGAATCTATTGTATCTCTGTAATTTTAGATCTCCAAGGTCAGAATATGCATCCTGTGGTAGCCTTCTGAGTCCTCTTTCCAACCCCGCAAGTCTAATCAAGATTGGATTATCCAAGGAAGCATTATGCCAAATCTCGTATGATGACCTGATTATAGACTAGTGCAGTAGAGAAAACTTGTACAAAGTTCCAAGTGTCACTATTTCAACCTTATGACCTAAAATGGATACAAAGAAAACTATAGACCATCCTCTTTCCTTAACATTTTATGAAATTCCAATCTGATGCTCAGAGAGAGAGTTATGACACTTTTCCCTAGGTCACCTGTTTGAGATATAATTCGAGATCCTGAAAAAACCCTAACTTCCTTGGATCCTATCTCCGAAAATATAGCGATAAATGATCTTAAATCAGACCTGAGGTTCATCGAGATTTTGTCTGAAATGGGGTTTAATTTCAGCTTCTGAAACATCGTAGAAAACAAGTTATAGCGAAAATTCCATGATGACCTGTTTGGAGTAGCAGAACCCTAGAATCCAAAGCTGTGATACCAATTGTTATGCAACCAGCTCACAAAATAGAAGAAAATATAGAGAAATTACTTCAAAGTCAGCCTCTTCGAGGGGGAAACCTCCTTTACATTACACAAATGAACAATTCTTGGATGATACAATTGACAAAACCTCATTTCTATATATAGGAGTTTAAGGGGTCACAATATAATCAAAGCCAACATAACAATAATAATATAAGGGCACAACAATAACAATAGTGGGCTTCTATGGGGCACAATAATAACAATATGGGGATAATAGGGGCACAACAATAACAATAAGGGCTACAATGACAATAGTAATCGGGGAATCACTAGTATTATAGGGACCTAAATTTACATTCATCTGAGACTCTATTAAGGTCTATCCTCACAATCATGGTTGGTGGAGGAGTGGACCCCACTTCACCAAGCTTGTTTCTAGTGTCTTGAATACGTTGAAGATAGAGGTTCACCCCTTCTCTTTTCTCCATCAAAGTTCATTGCAACTTCTGCTCCAAATACATCTTATTCTGTTAAGAAGAGCTTTCATAAAGAGAAGAGAAGGCTTCCCACATCTCTTGGGCTATATCCTTACCCTCCAAGTGTGAGACACATGATCCTAAACTCCAACGAGAATGAGCCTCTTCACCTTCCCCTGCTTGGATTTGTACTTCTTCTTTTGATCGTTGTCAGCGTGAACAACTACAACACTATTGATGTAGGCCTCTAGATCATGTTCCTCCATAACAACTAAGATTCTAGTCTTCAATATGACATATTTGGAAGCTCCTTCCAACCTGTCTTGATCTCTGAGCCCATGCGATGTTGATGCAGGAGCATTCAACCCAAGAGAAAATCATTGTAATTAAGTAGACATAGGGGGTCATGTATTTTTAGGAAGTTGGATTCCTAAGTGATAAATTAATGAAATATTAGGCTTTTAAGTGAATTAATTAGATGTTTGAGATATCTTGTAAATGCTCTTGAATAAGGAGGACATGAGTGGGCAATAATGACAAAAGAGTCTAAAGTCAATTAGGAATCTTTACATAGTTTCATGATTCGAGGGATGAGAGAGAGCTTTTAGGAATTAATTGAAGTAGAAGTGGGTAAAAGATTTAGGAGTTAGTTCAGAGGATTTAGGAGTTGAACCAGGATTAGTTCAACAAAACTTCCTGGCATAAATGTAAGCCTATGGGCAGAGCTTAGAGGGGGGAGGCCACAGATATCGAAGATCAGGCCTGTGAGAGGCAAAGGTCTCATTCTGTAATCATTGTTGATATTTATTAATACAATTGACTCAATTCCGAGTTGGAATGCATGTTTCGAGTGTTCAATTATATATGAATTCATAGGTTCTGTAACAGGAGTTACAGGCGGAGTTCTGTAGAACACGCAGAGCGAGAAATTGATACAGAGAATCGTAATGGATCATTGAATCCATTCGAAGGATCCAAGAGGACAGTGATCAAAGGAACGTGCGAAGTTAAGCCAGGAGGAAGAGTGTGCAGCGAAATAGTAGAGGATGGGAACCATTGAAGAAACCCGGAACCACAGAGGAAACACTAAAGAATTAGCGTAAAATCTAAGTAAAAAAGAAGTCCAAGAGAAATGAAGAGTGGTGCATAGGAGCTGTTTGATCTGGAAGATCAACGGTCCAGATGATGTCACAGAGGAGTGAGGCGAAATATCGCATCGGCGGAGTTATTTACAAAGTTTAAGTCCCGCAAGTGTAAAACCCAGTTTACACTAAAATTGAGTGCAAAACATAGTCATAATTGAAATCCGGACTTGAAAGGTTATAAAGAGTGGTTTATATCCACACTAGGTCCATAAGGATATCGGATCGGAGCCTTAGAGCAGACAGTGCCTGGCCTTGAGATTTTGCGAAATGCGATTTAATCTCAACCATCGGATCGTGAACTGGACCGACGGTCAAGAGGTGATCGCAAATCGCAATCGGAGGAGTTAAGCGCTGGCGAATATGGATGTGTCGATGGGCGATATTGCCGATAAGCGATACTCCAATATCGCTGACAACCGATAAAGTGCCGATCGGCGATCGGAGGTTGGGCATATCAGAGCGGCGAAAAGAGTTGATACAGAGGAGCGGACCCACTGATAGTTATGAATGTGGGTGCATAGAATTTGAGATCCGCTATATGTGTTCGGAGCGGGATTTCAACGTAATTCCATGTAATTGCGATAGATGTGTTGCCGAGCCTTTTTAAGGCTAAAAAAATATATTAACGATTTCGACAGTCGCATATTGGAGTCAGAGGGGTGATGAGGCATGTATGTATGACCCACGAAGGGAGCGATGGCCAATTGCGATAAAGGTAGCCTCGGGAATTATGTAGAAGCCGTATAAAGGCGGAAAAAGGTATGTTTTCATATGTTTTCCTTTGTAAAGAGTTTTATAAGGAAAATAGCGTCAATAGGAAGAATAAATGAAAGGCTTTAATAAAGTCTTATATGAAGACTCAAGGGGTTATTAAAGTCCTGATAGAAGGTTTAAGTGGGGTGATTGGTTCCGATATTAAAGGAACTGTGGCTAAAAGGGCCTTAACCGTGTATCGTTGAATATTTGACTCCTTTGTGAGTCAAATACCTGGGACAGATGTATTTATGCATGTTTATGCTTACTGTGGGTATGTGCGGGGGTAACTACGTCAGATGCCATTTCGCCCAACTATCGAACTGACTCGTCTAGTCATTTCTTAGCACTACTCAGTTGCTCAGAAAGTGAGAAATTTTAACTTTTTGGTAGAAAGTTATCTTAGGAGAAAATTCCCCTTCTACGTGTCTTGGTTATTTTCCCACAGATTTTTGCCCCTATAGAAATTGCGCCCTTCAAGCACTGCGCTGAGGCTCTACGTCACTCCCTCTGCTTCTGCAAACTCACGAACTAGAAATCATACCTCTCTGACGTCTCACTTAGAGAGAGAATTCCTCAGATCTGCTTCCTGGCAAGGACTACGAAATCCCTTCAAGGGGATTCGAATTGCTGCCAAGTGCTGCTTTTGACCTCACTGCTCAGCATTGGATCTTCTCTTTCTATTTAAAAATCAACGCTCTGATGCCATGTCAAAATTCCTACACTCGAAGGAACCCCTACTGCAGAAAATCTAAATCTACTTCACCTACTTTATTTTTAATATACATTAACCAAGTTATTCTTCTGAATATTGAAGCAAATTACTTTTACAGCCTACACTAATTAAACATTTGATCTCATGAAACAGAAAACAGAGAAAAGAACAAGATACATAGGACACACTTATTTTTGGACAAAATAGTCCCCGGAAAAACTCAATGTGGGAAAGTTGGTTCAACAGCTCTGAGGGTTTATTATTACGCAGGATAAATATCTTAATACATATATATATGATGTTCATCTAGCAACCTTTTACAGAGAAAATACTGGTAGAAAATCTGAGTGAGTTTTACCTCACTTCACCCAGCAGAATACCGGCTGATCCGGCACAAAACTAGCTAACCCAAACTATTTCTACGTTGGCTCTGCATCAACCCTGCCTCACCTTCTCTACCCTCTGCATAAGCTCTCCTGGTTGTTCTGACAGTTCCCGGCAGTTCTGGCAGTTCCCGAAAGTTCCGGTAGTTTCGGTTGTTCCAATAGTTCTGGATTCTGCATGGCAAGAAGCTTTTCTGCGTCATCTCTCCTGACTATTGCACTTCCTCTGCGTCAACTTTCCTAGCTATTCTAGTATTTCCCGACAGTTTTGGATTCTACGTGACAGGAAACTTTTCTGCGTCATCTCTCCTGACTTCTGTGTTGCCTCTACAAGCTTTCTCCGCCTCTCTGTAAATATTCTCTAGGATTTCCTTCTCTCAAATTCTCTCTGCCCCTCTGTTGCTAGATCTCCCGAATCTATTTTCCTCCTGATAACTTCTCACCTTAGAAAGTCGATTTCCTCAATCTCTCTGTGTGTTTTTCCAAATTAACCCCAATCCTCCATTTTATACTTTTCTTGTTGAGTCTTCAATGGCCGATATTAAGTCTCTAATCAATGGCTAAGATTAAAACATTACTTGATCCGCCTTCCTGATCATTATCACCCATATTTTGATTAATAGGCATTAATATTTTAATTTCCCTAAGTTTAGACTTAGGAACTCCATTAAAAATATTAATTATTTTAATAAAATACAATCTAGGTGGAATTTCACCAAATGGTTTTTTGGTTCTTTAGAAATCATGTGTCTTAGTCCTTCCACCAATTTTCAAGGCTAGAGCACTTCCGATGCTACCAAAAGCTAGCATTCATCTTGTGGAGTCATTCAACATTAATGACATTGAAGCTTAGTTGTTATAGTTAGAGAAAATCAAGCACTAAAGAATTAAAACATAATACAAAGGTTTCTCTCTAATAAACTATATTGAAAATTATTTAATTGCTTACATATGATGCCTGCAACGAACCATGAATGGATTCCAAATATTATCGTGATAAGCCTAAAGGTTTTTCTTGATAAGATCAAAGAATTCGCAGTGTATGAAATTTCCACTACAAAATCGAGCTACCCTTCACTCATCCCTATCCTTTAGGATTTCGGATTTATGGAAATTGGAATTCAGTCCCCTCAATCAAGCACCACCTGTTTGTAATCTAGATGTGTAACAGAACTCATTGGGCATTGGATCCAAATTTCCAAACCTCCTCTAGCCACACCCCCTTCTTTCTAATAGAAGGCTCGGGGCACGCATACCTATTGCCTCCTTTTGTCTTTGACTCATCACTTCCACTCTAATTCGCTCGATAGATGTCACTTTAATTTACTCAACAGATGTCTGATAGATTGCATGTAGTACAACTCATACGTAGGTTTGAAGAATATGAACATCTGGTGACGACCTTTCTGATAGTTGTGGGCAAAAATGGTGGTGAATGGCATGTGTATGGTTATAAATGGTACAGAAATGGCCTTGAACAGATAAAGTGTGTAGAGTACTTGGACTGTGGATAGATGTCACATTTGTATAATATGGATAAATGTCACGCTGAGATGAAACAATGTCAACAAATGTCACACTGAGATGAAAAGGGTAGACAAAATCTTTGGCCTAACCTTTTTCAAAAATAAACGTCTATCAGCATAATAATAATTTATTTATGGGTTATATGAATTTAAAATATGTTTTTTATTTTAAATTAATTACATCATAAGGTGTTTTCTCTGGGAAGAACTCTCCCAATTTCCACTCTACACTCTTGTGCACCCTCAGATCCAATGTTAGATGATTGAAAGTTCTTCCACTATTACATCACAATGCATTAATTATCAACTGAATATTTCTTTGTGCAACTGTTCACCTTGTTGATCTTTATTATAACCCGCTTTAGGGTTTTCTTATTTCTCTAGCCTATAGTCAAGATTTTTTCTTTTACTAAAGGTTCTTTCACCTAGGGTTTCCTCAATAGTGGAGTTGAACAACAACATGCTTGTATTTTCCTGAAATCTGAAAACCTAGCTATAGTGGAGCTCGTTGGATCTTCCTTGTTGGTAAGAATTTGGTACCACAACTTCCTTTGTGCTACATTTCTAGTGTCTCATGTTATGCATGAATATCATCTCGACAACAATGAATGTGAAGCCTCACCTTCATTCTAAGTGTGTTGAGCTTTTGTTAATAAGAAATTTTTGTTTTTCCTTTTTCGTCAAATTATTAGGCAATGATTTATGTAAACTCTTTGGCTTTGTTCTCAGTGACTGCTATCTTCCGGTAAGGAGATCGTGATTTACAACAAAATAAATTAGACTAAATTTTAAATTTTCATTAGGGACCACAAAGTTGAAGAATTTAAACGAAGCAATTAAATTCGTTGAAGAAGATTTAAATAAGTGAGTCTATAATAAGGACAAGCAAAAATCAAACTAATTATGTAGTGCTTCGTGGAATTTAAAAGTTCATATTATATTCGCTCGTCATCTCGTGATTTACAACAGAATAAATTTGAATAAATTTTAAATTTTCATTAGGGACCACCAAGTTGAAGAATTTAAACGGAGCAATTAAATTAGCTGAAGAAGAATGAAATAAGTGAGCCTATAATAAGCACAAGTAGAAATAAAACTAATTATGTAATGCTTAGTGGAATTTAAAAGTTCATATTATATTCGTTCATCATGTTTTGGAAGACAATATCTGGTTGAGAAAGGCTTATGTGATAAATTTGCTTGATTGAGAATAATTTATCTGAATTTTATTGAATTTCTATCAAGTACCTCGATGTATACACAATATGGTTGCATGATTGAGTAGGTTTTATTGGATGTAAAATTTATAGGACGCTTATGTTTTGTGTTAAATTTTCAAGAATTTTATGTTGAAGAATCTCTATGCAGGTTATAGGGTGGAGAAAATATGAAATGTTGTTGCAAAGTGTATAAAGACAACTGAATATGGAATATCTTAAATTCAATATCCTATGTACTCTGCACATAATCAATTGGATCACAAGTACCCTCATAATTCAATATATTTTATGCACTCTACATAGAAGCAAAAGTCAAGAATACCCTAGATTCAATAGAATTTGTGCACTCTTCCACTGCTAGTTCAAGCATTCAACGTGCTTTGTGTGGATGGAGCAACTTGAATTTATAAGTTAGTGTCGACCCCCACAGGATGATCCAGGTGGATATTTGTGGCCACCCTCCTATTCCACCTAGACCTCTAATCAGTTTCATCTGTTTCCTTATTTATTGCAGTATTTACTAGTTTTAGTAGTTTCTCGGGTCCTGAAATTGTGGAGTAGTTATGACCCCCTAAACGACGTTTTTTTTAGGTCTGCAACAGGCTTATATTTTTAGGAAATGACTTGCCACAAATTTTAAAGTACTCGGACAGATATTTCCAACAAGGTATCGTATGCGCCAAACAAAGATAATATGACCATGTTACAACCCCGGGAAGCTGGCTGCCCAACTAACCCCAACGAGGCCCACAAACTCTTAGTGTTCCATCACCTGGGGTTAGGGTTTTGGATTTTTAGGGTTATCCCTTGTTGTTCACTAATAAATACACCCTTGAGCCTCATTGTAACACATTTCAGAGGCATGTAGCCACCACATCTCTTCTAAGAGATAAGACACCATTGCCCGAGCTAATTTATTTCCAATATGTTTGTAAGCATATTTTAGTATTTGATATTAATGAAATGAAGTGTTATTTATGTTGCATCTCTGTATTTATGGTTATATTCGTAATTTGATGCGTTCATGTTTAATTTCATATTAGTGGTATCAAATCGATCTACTCTTTTCTATGTTTTTCTTTGCATGTCCCCAACAAGGTCGGGATATAAGGAGTTAGGGCTCGAACTAGTTGAACCTTTGCAAGACTAGCCTCACAAATCTCGATGGCCTCCTATGGTGGAAGAGAAGAAAGACAAGGAGGTAGGAGATCCTTTCAAAATATTGCTCGAAAAATCCCTCAATCGATAAAGGAACGCGATGATGGATAACATTGCCCAGATCCTTCAGTGGCTACCCAAAGGCAACGGATCTCCTTCCAGCAGCCACTCTGGAAGCGCCACACCCTTTAAGGTACAAGTTAACTTTGACATCCCCATATTTGAAGGCCATATAGATGTGGATACCGTAGATAAATGGCTAAATCTTCTAGAAGGATATTTTTTTGTTCATGATTTTTCCAGTCGGGAAAAGATTACTTTTTCACTTCTCAAAGTTGTCCCCCACGTCAAGGACTGGTGGGAAACTTACTGTGAGAAGAAGGACGAAATTACACCCTCACTATCTTTAGCCGCACCCACTTGGAATTCGTTCTAGGACACCATCAAGGAATAGTACTACCCTATCGGGAGCTATGATGATAAATACATAAAGTGGACCATGCTACGGTAGGGAAGGTACCAAGATGCGTCAGATTTTACCAATGCTTTTCATACCCTTCACACGAAGTTGGGTATCAAGGATTCGGAGTGGCGTTTGGTACTCAAGTACCGTGGCTGTCTACACAGGTACATCCAGGATGAGATGGATTTCCAAGACATCTCCTCGCTCGGCATGATGTACTGATATGTTTTCATGATTAAGAATAAATTTAAAAGAAGAAGCAAGGCTTTGGATCTGCAAATCTGAAGCAAGGGAAAGGCACCCCAAACTGCAGAGTAAAGGATAAATCCAAGGTGGGGTGACCCAGCACAACCGTGGAAGCCGTAGGAAAAGAACAACACCACGAAGACAAAGGAGTACATGGGAAAATGGTGTGACTTCCATAAGAGCTCTACTCACAACACAAGTGAGTGTTGGGAAAAACAACCACTGGTGGCCGAGCTGAACGCTTTTGAATCAGATGCATGTTCTGACTCTGAGTTAGAACCCGACAAGGGGAATGAAATAGGGAAGTATATCATTGATGTGGAGCCTAGTGCTACCATGGCCACCACCAAGATCTAGAAGAATGAGCCTGAAGATCCAGAGGAGGGGGGACGCCTCTTCCACTCAGAGATGCGGGTGAAGGGTTCTTTGCTATAGTTCATTGTCAACCATGGGAGCCAAAAGAACCTCATTTCAGCAGAGGTCATGAAGCGAATGGGCCTACTGACTATAGCACATCCATAGTCGTACACCATCAGGTGGCTTCACCAAGGATGAGATCTCTGCGTCACCTTCCCTATAGCATCAAGCCCTTCACGGATGAGGTACTCTGTGATGTTGGTCCTCTTGAAGTTTGTGATGTATTATTAGGACAACCATACTTGTAGAAGTGACATGTTGTATATGAGTTTAGACCTCGCTCTGCGATTATTATTTTGGGAAATAAGTTGTATAAGATACCAGAGGTAGCATTGCATACCTCCATCCCTTTGATCTCTGCAAAGCATTGCAGTAAGATCATTTCACATACCATTAAATTTTCTTTCCTTATCATTCACCCTCAAGGAAAGAAGAAGATTGTGGCCATGACTTCCAGATAGGTCTCCTCCACACAACAGCAACAGATGGACAAGGTCATGTAGGAGTGCAGGGACATTTTCACCTCACCTATAGGGGTACCTTTGCACTGTCAGGTCAAGCACTCCATCGATCTGACCCTAAGCGTGCTGCTACCCAAAAAATCGATCTATTAACGCTTTTTTATGGAGAATGGTGAGATCAAGAGGCATATTTAGGATTTGTTGTAAAATGACACACTAGGCCAATCTCATCACCCTTTGGGAGCCCAATTATATTGGTACAGAAGAAGGACAGGACCTAGAGACTATGTATTGGCTATCGGGCACTGAACAAGATCACTGTCTAGAATAGGTTCCCAATCCTATGAATTGATGACCTTCTGGACCAGCTCAAGGGGGCCAAATATTTCATCAAGATTGATTTGAATTCCAGTTATCACCAGATTCCTATCGAACCCTCGGATGTGTGGAATACTCCCTTCAAATCCAAGGAGGGTCTTTTCGAATGGTTGGTCATACAATTTGGGTTGACAAATGCCCCCGTAACCTTCATGAGATTGATGGAAGACATATTACGCTTCACCAATGCATTCATGGTGGTGTATTTAGATGACATCTTGATCTTCATCCAGAGTTGGGAAGAGCACCTCCACCATATTCGACAGGTCCTCCAAACCCCGCGACAACACAAGTTGTGTGCCAATTTGGAGAAATGCAATTTTGGCATGACCCAGGTTCAATATTTGGGGTACATCATTGATGAGCAAGGTGTGCATGTGGACCCAACCAAGATACAAGTCATTCGGGATTGGCCAGCCCCAACCACTCTAACAAAGCTCTACATATTTATGGGTCTTTCCAATTTCTATCACAGGTTCATGTTGGGGTTCTCTCATATCACTTGGCCTTTAATTCAGGTCACCAAGGGTTGAGCAAAAGAAAAGTTCTTTTGGTCTGAAACCCAACAAAGGGCATTTTTCGAGTTGAAGCATTGCCTATGCTCTGCACCAGTCCTCGCATGACCATACCTGAAACAACCATTTGATATTGAGACAGAAGCCTTTGACTATGTTATTGGTGCAGTTCTTAGTCAGTAGAGGAATCCAATGGCTTACCATAGTGAGACACTTTCAGAAAAAGGATGAAAGTATCCCACCTATGAAAAAGAAATGTATTCCATTGTGCATGCCTGCCATCAATGGAAGCATTACAATATGGGGAAGGAAATGATCATCCACACATACCATTAACCCCTATAGTTCATACAGACACAAGGGAAGTTGCCGAATAATCACCATCAGAAATGGTCCACATACATGTAACCATTCCATTTGAACATTAAGTACAATCAAGGCAGCACCAATAATGTTGCAGGCTGCCTCAGCCGACCACCAGTCATGGCGCTAATCACTGTGCTCGACTCCTATGGTCACAAGACTTAGGGGTCGCCGCATCTTTACAAGAGCGATCTAGAATTTGGCAGCACATACCAAACACTCCTGGAAGGTAGGCAAGTTCCAAATTTTCACCTCCAGGATGCACTATTATGCCACCTGGTACACATGTGTTCCTTCAAGCGAGTGTGCCAATATGATTTGGGAGACACACTACAATCAGGTTGCTAGACATTTCAGAGTAGAGAAAATAGTGGCAGTACTGCAGAAGTATTTTTATTGGTCAAACCTTCGTCAGGATGTTGGTAAGTACATTAGATACTACACTTCCTGTGCCATTTCCAAACCAACCATCAAGAAGTAAGGCCCATATACTCCTCTACCTATTCCTAGTCGACCTTGGGAATTCATCTCCATGGATTACATGTTGGGCCTTCCTTCTACTAAGCATGACAACGCTTGTGTTTTCATGGTCATCGAAAGATTCTTTAAGATGGAAATTATGGTGGTCTGCATGAAGGGTATCACAATAGATGCCACTACTAAGATCTTCTTTGAGTGTGTGGGTTATCCCCCAGTCCATTGTCTCAGATCAGGATAGCATATTCCTAAGTGCATTATGTTCAAATCTCTGGTCGATCTTGGATACCAAACTTACTAATTCCATGGCTTTCCACTCCCAAATTGATGGTCAAACAAAGGTTGTCAACATGATGATCACACACATTATATGCATGTACAACTCAAAGCATCCACACACATGGGATGAATGCCTCCCTTATGTCCAACACAGCTACAACAAAGTTCTCCATAGCTCAACGAGCCACATCCCCTTTCATTTAGGGCTGGTATTTCAACCATTATGTCCCATTAATATGGTCATACCATTTGCAGCTACTCAGGGAGATTCGTCTCACGTCTAGTCTGAAGATGACAGGGCTAACAACTTCATTGAGTGCATTCAACATATTTGCCATCAGGTCCACGATATATTAGACAGATCCAATGCTAAGTACAAGCAACGCCATGATTAACATCAGGTGCCGCACAATTTCCAGGTGGGTGACAAAATTTGGTTACATTTGTAGAAGGAGTGCCTTTTTAGACTCCACGGTAATATTTTCTCTCTGATATGGGTCATACATCATCACCAAGGCTACAGGGGACAATGCCTTCAAGCTTAGCATTCCATCATTCCTTGGTCTTCACTTAGTATTCAATGTAGACCTCCTTTGGCTATACTTTCCACCATTGTTGGACACATCCGACATTGCAGAACAACTCACACCAATAGAGCTAAACCCAGAGTGCATGGAACAGGCCACAACTGATCAGATCAGGGACACACGTATCAAGAACACTCACCAATAGAGGATCTATCTATATCGATTCGTCAAAGCATGCCAACTCCTTCACCAAGGCAAGTGGTTGACTAGGGACTAGGTTCAACAGAAATTTCCTCACCTCGTGGAGGCTTTGCACGCAATGGGGTCCATTGCTTCCTAAGGAGTGACGACTGATCTAGGTGGATATTGGTGGCCACCTGCCTATTACACCTATACCTCCAATCAACTTCATATGTTTCCTTGTTTATTGCAAAATTTACTATTTTTATCAATTTTTCGGGTCCTGAAATTCCGGAGCAGTTTTGACCCCCTAAACAACGTTTTATCGAGGTCCATAGTAGGCCCATAACCATAGGAAAGGGCCTACCACAAATCGTTTAGTCCTAGGAGAGATCTTTCGAACAAGGTATCGTACACGCCAAATAGAGATAGTATGACCAAGTTATGACCCCGGTAATTTGACTGCCCAACTAACCCCAACAAGGCCCACAAACTCTTGGTGTTCCATCTCTTGGGGTTAGGGTTTTGGTTTTTCAGGGTTTTCTCTTGTTGTTCAATAATAAATAGGCCCTTGAGCCTCATTGTAATAGAGTTCAGAAGCATGTAGCTACCACATCTCTTCTCAGAGATAAGCTACCATCGCCTGAGCTAGTTTATTTCCATTCTGTTTGTAAGAATATTTCAGTATTTGATATTAATGAAATGAAGTGTTATTTCAGCTGCATCTCTATATTTATGGTTATATATGTAATTTTGTGTATTCTTGTTTAAGTTCGGATCACAGGAAGTGACAAACATGATGAAAATTGCATGGCAATATTTAGAAACGCTAACGGAAGTAATAAAGTTTTTCGCATAAAGTTTAATTCAATGGATAATGTTTCCAAAACTTTAGGCTGATGTTATACTAAAATGGGACCTCGACTTAAAAGTGGTCCTAATAATTAAAATATTTCATAATTATGTGTCCTTGACAGTGTCATTATTATGGTTTCAGTACAAGTTAATTGACATAATCGTGATAAAATGTGGGAAGTCGTTTAAGAGAAAATGTGAAAAAGGGATTTTCAACCATGATGTAATGTTTAGCTATATTAATATAACTATATAATTAAAAAAACTTGATTTTTTTTTTTAATAGCAACAATATCAACCTACATGGATCGAAGTAGGTGGAACACAATCACCCATTTACTTCATTGTTAACCGATTAAGGTCAAGTAATACATATAGATATTTTTAGATGTGACAAGAATATCCACCATGTTTGTCATTTCTAAGATTATTTTTCAGATCCATAGCATGATCCTTATCACAAAGAGTCACATAGAGAAGAGAAGTGGAGCTGAAATCCGATATTGTTATTTGTATTTTGATTTTATCTATTCTAAAGAAGATTTCTTTTCTATTAAAACAATAATTTTATGTTTATGTGGTGAGTAAGGATTAAATTTGAAGGGAAGGAATTACATATCAGAAATGAATAGTTAATTTCATTTTATCTTTTTAATATTGACAAATTAAAATAAATTACTTTTTTCAAATGCATATGAAAAGTAATTTAAAATTTCATATATATTTCATATATTATGTGTTAATTTGGGAAACATTGTGTAGAATTCAAAAGAAACACTAGAACTCCATCTACACTTGAATAAGTACACACATATGACATTGGTTCGTTGGTATTGCAGTCTATGTAGGAATCATAAGGAGAGAATTTAATAGGATCATTCAACTCCACATAGGAGCCATATGGAAGGAATTCCATTGGACCGTTTACTTATATCCCTCATTCAACAATTGCAATATTTTTTTTTAAAACAGTCAAAATATAGTATTTTCTAAAACCCCTATCAAACCAGGAAGTAACTCCTCAAAGTCAATTCATTATATTCATTCAGGTTGGTCTTTATTATATACATGAGGGAGAGACTGTTCATTTCATCTCCCGATGACTCTTCATATTTTCCATTATTTATTTACATCAGTTACACTTATTCACCCAAACCTGATGATTAGGTGTCAACATTCCCCCCCTTAATCTGAAGGGATGTTTGTGAGTCCAAGAATCGTTCTTAATCTTTCAAGCTTTTCTCTTCCAAGCGCTTTGATGGAGATGTCTGCAATTTGCTCATTAGTGGAACAATGATGGAGATGGATTGTTTTGGCCTCAACATGATGTCAAATTAGATGATATTTAGTATTGATGTGCTTCGTTTGATCATGGAACTTTGGGTTCTTGGCCAACTTTATTGCTGAGGTATTATCAATCATGAATGGAGTCGATTGTACTTGTTTTACCTGCAAATCTTCAAGAATTTTCCTAGGCCACGCAATTTCTTTTGTTGCCTCAGCTGCTGCCACATATTCTGCTTCTGTTGTGGAATCCGCTGGAACTGATTGTTTGCGTGATCTCCAGGAGACAGCTCCTCATCCAAGACTCATAACATAACTTGAAGTAGTTACCCCAGTTTCTTTGTCTCCATCGAAGTCTGAATTAGAGTATCCAATCAAGCTGAAGTCGTCCACCAGTGTATACTTGATTCCAAAGTCTTGAGTTCCCTTCATGTACCTTAGAACTCTTTTTGCAACAGACCAATGTCCCTCACAAGGATTTTGCATAAACCTCGAGAGGATTCCAACAACAAACGAAATGTCTGGTCTGGTAGTAGTTAGGTAGTTGAGACTTCCTACAAGTTGTCTATACTTTGTTGCATCCTCAAATTCTTTTCCTTCAATGGGTGTGAGCTTTAAGTTTTGTTCCATTGGAGTAGTAAGAGGATTACATTCTGTCATGCCAAACATGTTTAACAGATCTCCAATGTAATTCTTTGAGAAAGAAATATGAACTTTAGATGTTGAGTTACTTCAATACCAAGATAGTAATGAACATAGCCCAAATCATTCATTCCAAAACCTTTCCTCAATTCCTTCTTTCTGGATGCAATGTAGCTTTCATTGTTCCCTGTCACCAAAAGATCATCTACATATACCACAATATATACAACTGTTTTGCCAACTTTCTTGACAAATAAAGTTGCATCATCAAAATCATAATGTTTTAAATTGAGTTTTAGAAGATGCTCAGTTAGTTTTTCATACTAGGATCGCAGTGCTTGTTTGAGGCCATACAAAGATTTCACAAGTTTGCATGCTTTATGTTCATGTCATTTTATAGAAAATCCTTCAGGCTGGGACATAAAAATATTCTCTTTTAGATCTCCATTCAAGAAAGCAATTTTTACATCCATTTGATGGACTTTCCAACTGTTCTGAGCTTCTAGGGCAAAGAGTGTGTGGATGGTAGCCCATTTTGCTGTGGGGGCAAAAGTCTCCTCATAATCGACCCCTTCCTTTTGTGCAAAACCTTTTACCACAAGCCTGGCTTTGTGCTTGTCGAGTGAGCCATCTGCTTTATACTTGTTCTTGTAGATCCACTTGCAGCCAATTGGTTTGGCTCCTAATGGAGGATCAACCAGCGTCCAAGTTCCATTCTTTATCAGGGCATCATACTCCTTTTGCATCGCTTCTTTCCATTCATCATGAGAAGCAGCTTCTTTGAAGGAATTTGGTTCGAAATTTGTAGACAAATTCAATTCACAATCATAAGAAACATCCATATCAACAGGTGAATTGGAGTCATCTACATCACCTCCATTTTTCCGGTTTGAATTTCTAGTTCATGTCTTTCCAACCTCATCAGAATGAACATTTTCAAGTGTCTTTGTCAACCACTTTGGGGGACCTTTCTCAGATGGTCCAGGCTGCTCCGTTGATTGAGTTGGGACTAAATCAAGATTGAGTCTCCTAATTCTATCAATCACATCACTTCAAGTATCATCCATTGTTGGAGTTTCATGCGGGGGAGAGAGTTCTTCAGAAGAAGATTCCACAGGTTGATCTAGTATAGGAATCCCCCCTTCAAGATGTGGAATCTGATTATCAAATTCTTGAAATGATTTTGCATTTGCGAATCTATCCAAGCGATCAAGTTGTCGCTCAACAACATTGTCAATGTTGGATGATTCAAGAAAGATTACATCTCTATATACAACAAAATTTCTATTGACTTCATCATAGAGACAGTATGCTTTGGAGGTGTTTGAATACCCCAGGAAGATACACTTACGACTTCTTGCACCAAGTTTGTTTCTATGTATCTTTGGTATCAAGGCATAACAGGTGGAACCAAAGACCCTGAGATGCTTTACTGAAGGAACGTGCCCATACCAAATTTCATAGGGAGTCTTGTTTCTGATAGCATTAGATGGACATCTATTCTTTATATATACAGCACATAGAACTGCATCAGCCCAAAACATCAATTTTACATTTTTGAAAAACATCATGGAGCGCACCATATTTAAGATTGTCCTATTCATTCTTTCAGCTACACCATTCTGTTGGGGATTATAAGGCACAGTTGTTTGATGTTTGATCCCATGTTGGAAAAGATAGTTTTAAAATTCATTTGAAGTATATTCTTTTCCATTATTAGTGTGAATAGAGCCAATATGAGATTGTGCATCATTTTCAATCCATGTATGAAAGTTCTTGAATGTTTGAAAAGCATCATATTTGTTCTTCAATAAATAAACCCAACACATTCCGGTGTAGTCATCAATAAATGTCATCATATATTTATTTCCATTTGCAGAAGGAACATGCATTGGACCACATAAATCTGAATGAATGATTTCAAGTTTTCTATGTGCTCTTGAATGTGAATCATGAAAAGACTATTTGCTATGCTTTCCTAGAATGCAAGCATCACATTGCTTAATTTTCCTAGGAATTGTAGGCAAACCAGCAACACCATTTTTCTTCAACAAGAGAAGGCTTTCATAGTTCAAATGTCCAAATCTAGCATGCCATAATAAACTTGATGGAAGTGTACCTTCTTCATAATGAGAGTTGTATGAGAAATGTTGTGCACGAGCAGAGGTACCCTGCAGCTTGACAAGCCTTTCTTCTTCTATTCCCCTCATGACAAGTGAGTGGTCAGATGCTTTTCTCACCTCAAGCTTGCCATCAACCATATGAATGGAGTGACCTTGTTGGTGGATGTGGACCAAGGACAACAAGTTTCTCTTTAGCTGTGGGAGATATAGAACATGATGCAGAAGAAAGTCTGGAAGACCAGGCAATTTAAGCTTGATTGTGCCAAGCCCTGATGGCTTGAGTTTTGATTGGTCTGCAAAGTATACTACTCCATCAACATTGTTAGTAAATTCTTCAAAAAAATATTTTCTATGAGTCATGTGGCAGGTTGCTCCTGAATCAAGCAACCAATCATTTTTCCAAGAAGCAAGTGAAGCATTAAATATATCTTAATTTACTCTGATATTACATTGTGCCACAACATAATGAGTGGATTCAGGTGCTTTATCTTTGTCTGTGTCATTAGTTTTACCTTTTTGTTGGTTTCTTTGCTGCTCAATTTTGTCCCAAGCTAACTTGCATGTAGAGGCATCATGTGATCCATTTCTTTTGCAGTGTATGCAGTGAAAATCTGACTTTTCTCCTCCAGAGTGTCTGCCCCCGTGCCTCTGAAATATATTCCTCTTCCTCTACAAGAATCTTGGGCAAGATTCTTTTCTTTATGAGAAAGGCACACAACCTCTTCAGAAGATTCAGGGGCTACCTTCTTTCCAAAAGCTTTCTCTATTTCAGCAATTTTTTTCACAAGAGAGTCAAAGGTAATATCTTTGAGATTTCCATTTTCTTGCAATGACTCAAGATAATTGGAGTAAGTAGGATAAAGTGCCTTGAGAAAAGCGATGAGAGGAATATCTAATTCAACCTTAGTGGCTTTGATATCATGCATTATAGATTTTACTTTGGATGCAAGAGCAAGAGGATCATTATTTTGTAATTCAAGAGTGAAGAGTTTAATCATGAATTGAACAACTTCAAGTGCATAATGTGAGTCATAGAGTTCTTTCAGCTTTTGTAAGGCTTCGAAAGCAGTTGAAAATGGCGAAATATGGCGACTCACCTCTTCACTTACAGATGCTGTAATTAATGCATAGGCTTTGCTATTCTTATTTTCCCAAATGGTGAACTCTTTGTCTGAGGTAGGTTGTTCTAGCTCTTTGTCTCCGTCTCCAACACACACTCCTTTCAACAACTCATTGAAAATGAGGGTGTGTTTTATCAACCAGGACCACTCAAGATAGTTCTCCTTGCTAGTGAGAACTATTCCCACAATGGATATGATTGAATGCATTGTAAAATCTGTGTGCTGTAAAAATACTTCTGCTGGCAAAAAATGTGCTTTTGTGGAGAAAAAAAAACTTCTGCTGCTAAAAAAATACTTCTGCTGATAGAAAAAATACTTCTGCTGAGAGAAAAAATACTTCTGCTGATAGAATTTTTTTTTTTTTTCTAAAGTTGACGTGCACTTCATATATTATATGCCCATTATATATCGATCACATATGGCTCAACATATAAAAGATTTCAACCGATTTTTAATGACGTCTTTTCTCAACACATGCACCATGGATACCATACATATTTCTGAGCCAATGCATTCATATTTAAAAATCCAATGCACCAAATAAAAATCATTCAGAGCATGCATACATAGTCTTCAAAAAAAATGTTTAATGCAGTCTCCAAAAATGTTTAATGCACAGGAAGCATATACTGTATACAGATCCTGCTCTCAACACACTTGGGAAACATGACCAATGGCGTCAGCTCTCGTGTTGAATTGGAGAGGTCTCAAGCTCATCGTCGTTCTCATGGAATCTGATCTTTGACAGTGTATCTCTCACTACATCCCAACCTATGGGTATGTTCAATTTGAACCTCTTTAAAGCTTTCTTGGTGTGCCTTACCACTACTTCAAATCACGAAATTAGTCAATCAAATGTTATCACCGCGAGCGAATGTTTTAGCAACATCCTAAGACTGATGATTCTTTTAACATAGATAGCACACATTCAAGCAAGGAGCGTACCACACAGAGCACAAAGAATTATTTACATCGAGCTCACTAGTACCGTTCCACCACTCAAATAATATTGATGCTAAGGGATAGAGAGCAGATACCAGAGAGCATTAACCATGACTGTCGAGCGGTATTACACGTTAATGACCAACGAAGGCAGCGTATTAACCATGCATATGGTAGCGTTCAACGTTGCAGAGGCGATACCACGAGCTTTTGCCTCACAATATCCATTCCTTGTTGCTGCGTTGTTCCCTCAATTCTTTCTGTAACGAGGGAAACAAGAAAGCGCAAGAAAATCAAGTACAGTGCAGACATCAGGGCTCCTGTCGAACTGAGTCAAAAACACACAACCGATATTGAAGTGATTTAAAAACTGGAAGTGTTGGAGCCGCACAGGGTGAAAGGTGTGCGTTCATATCCCACAGTTGTCACTGCGATTCCAGCGATACCACCGAGCAGGCCGACTGTTCAGAGGGAATATAAAATGCATATGACAGTGGGTTCAGGCCTCAGGAGCATGGCAGAGGTGTGAGTTCTGCAAAATAGGCAGGAAACTGACACCAGGAGTTACACAAAAGCTAATTTTGGGAGCTGGCTCTGATACCATGTCAGACCAGGCAGTAACTCCTCAAAATCAATTCGTTATATTCATTCAGGTTGGTCTTTATTATATACATGAGGGAGAGACTGTTCATTTCATCTCCCGGTGACTCTTCATATTTTCCATTATTTATTTACATCAGTTACACTTATTCACCCAATCCTGATGATTAGGTGTCAACACCCCCAACAACACAATTTTCTCTAAAAGAAATATACCCTCTTAGAATATTTTGTAGGCCTAATTACTAGTGCACATGTGCATTATGATATTGAACAACATATGAAAAGGATCAATAATAATGAATCAAACCTACAATGGACGGATTTTAACAGTCTTCATATTGCGTAGGCATAAAGAAGACATGCAAGTACTATTCATAAAACCAAGCAAGCGGGGCAATGCAACCAAGTGAAGCAAGCAATCAATACGAGCAAGCATAAAGAAGACATGCAAGTACTATTCATAAATACAAGCAAGCAGGGCAATGCAACCAAGTGAAGCAAGCAATAAATATGAGCAAGCATAAAGAAGACATGCAAGTACTATTTGTAAATCCAAGTAAGCAGGGAAATGCAACCAAGTGAAGCAATCAGAGTAGGTTGAAAGAATATCCACGTGGGGGAAGAATGGTAGGTACCATTTGCAAATCCAAGTAGCAAGAGGATGGGGAAACGATTCAAATTGGAATATATTTCTTCTGTGTAAGAAGCAAAGGTTTCACCACAACCAATGCTTTTGATCTTCAATGGGCATGACTAAGGTATAATTTTATTAAATAAGTAAATAAGTGATATATGTATGTAAGATCTCTATGACAATAGGATTCTATTGTATCAAATGGATCACATTTAGTTTTTTGAACTATAATGATATGGTTGTTGACATTCTTTTTATTCTTAATCATCATGATATAATAGAAAAATAATAATAAAATAAAGTTATAAAAATAATGACAAGTAGAACATATTATGAAAAGTTTCCTCACTGTTTAATTAAAAAAATATGAAATAATCTTCATTTGAAATTTGACAAGTAATTTTTTATTTTAATTTCCATTTGTATGGGAAATAATTTTATACTCTTATATAACGGGCTCAAGAGCTCTTGAAGAGAAATACCCACTTCAATTTTGAAGCCTAATAAGAGTTATTCTCAAATTTAATTAAAAAATTTATATAAAATATTTGTGTGGTAAAAATTATATTAAAAATTTGTTATATTTTTTACATCTTAAGTCGTTCCTTTGGGATGACCTCCCCACTTTTCTTTGTTGTATTCATTATGCGTCATTAGATGGAAGTGTTAGAGGATTGAAATGTTTCCCTCCATTGATCCCATCGCTTGAACTATCAACTGGAACTCCCCTCTCATTTATTTGTTTCAACACGCTAGGGTTCAAGACTGAGATTTTCGATCAATTTTTGCTTTTTATTACCACAAATGTGTCTCCATCCTAGTTATGCTTGCATCCTATTTATGTTGTTCAGTGCCTCTATACATGGATGGCGACTGGATTTTCCAGGTAAAGAAGCTCAGAAGTGTAAGAAGCCATGGTGAAATTGTGAGACAAATCTTATCCATGGAGACATGTTGTGGCCACAACCCCCTCATAATTTTTCAACAAAATCATGGGAAGCCTTTATTGAATCTCCTTCTTTGCATTAGGTTTTTTATTGTTTGTTATCCTTTTATTCCACATTTTGGATCACCCCCTTCTTTATGGGTGTTTGGGTGACTCAAAATCCTTTTGGTCTTTAGTGCTTGGCTTTGAAACTTTGATCATATTATGGTTGTCGTGATTTTTATTTTTCTTACCTCTTGCATTTATGATGACACTTCCTAGTGGTCACAAGAAGGTAATGTGGCACCTTTAGTTACCACATCACCCCACTTTTCACATTTAGACGCATTGATTGTTATCTCCTCCACTCAGTTTAATACCTAAATTGCGAAAAAAATGAAACATTAATTAACTATATTGTAAATACATTTTTATAAATTATATATATATAAAATTTTGTAAGTAAAATTTACTTTAATTATTTTAAAAATAATAATTGTAAATAAAAATAAATAGTTGAAAATAAAAATGTAATAAATAACAATATTAAATACATTTTACACCACCAATACAATGAAACAAAAATTAAAAACTAAAACAAATATGAGAATGTGCTTTCGTAAATTTTTAAATAATAAATTAAAATTACAATATGAATTCGTGTATGTTATTCATTACACTATAAATAATATGAACATAAAACTCAAAATGCTTATTAGTATTTAAGATTGTGATATAATGTATACACCATATTGTAACATTGGTGTTTTGTATTATTTAAAGTTTTGTTGCACACTCTTTATTACCATAAAACCATTCTCATCCATTTTATACGTAGTTGCACCCTTAATATTTAAGGTATATAAACAAGTGCATATGAACCAAGTCTTATTAGAATGTGCATATTCCATTTACAGCTCTGGTGTCTTTGGGCTTTCGATCTAATGTAAACATGTTAATCACACTGAACACAAATAGAGATATCTTTTGACCCGGCATTCCATTACAAGCGCAAAATCTTCCCGGGTTGAATAGAGTTACAACATTCGTTAGGATACATAAATGTGGTGTTGGATTGAAATAAGTATATTATTTAGTGGTGGGCATATACTGTTTCTGCGTATTTATGATTTGATAGCATAGTAAATAAAACTTACGTTAAAAACACAAATTAGACTACCCCACATTTCAAATACATTGTCATTAATAATTTCCTACCCACATGCTTGCTCACCTATCAATTTAACACAAACTTTAATTTATATGCCAATTATAGTCTGGTAGTTGTATTCACATGCAGATTTGTCACCATTATGACCTTTTGCCAACAACACAAGTGATACAGTTATCACAAAAATAAATGCATATACACTCAACTAGAAAACAATATTTTGGGGTGATTTCATTTGGCTGATAATAATGATTAAATTGTTGGTGTTTTCTCATTGCGCCATAGAAGCTTGACCAAAACAACAAGGACAGAGACAGGTTGAATGATTAGCAAAAAGTTCAAGTTGGGGAGAGAGATGTTAATCCATAAGGCAGATTTGCCAAGGCCGGAACACATAATTACGATGTTAACTTTAGGTGCAGAGGTCAGAGGTCATGAATCTACATTGGAACGTTAATGATACCATGCGCACTTAACGCCAAATTGCAGATCAATTCAAGAAACAAACTCTCGATATCAAATTTATCAGTTATTGAATCAACAAAGAAAGACTCCAAACGCTCATGATCTCAAAAACCAATTTTCCAACTTCTGGGAAAAACTGTTTGAGATATGAATTCGATAACGTAGCAGATCTCTGGCTATTTAACTAGAACAAAGTCTCTTTTGTAAAGGAGGGGACGCGATCCACGCTACACGGAGGATTCAAATCCATAAAAGGAAGGAGCATATATACTTTTTAAGCACAATCTGTTTGCAGGGAAAGTTAGCCATTCCTTTTGCACTTTTGTAATGAGGCTTTCAACCTTCTCTGTGATATCTGATTCTTGTTGCAGTAGAAGAATTGCACTATTGCAATCCTTTGCTCTAAGATTTCTCTTTAGGAATTTGATTTAATTTCCTTGGTTTTAATGGAACACTTTTTATTTTTGTAGCCCGTGGTAAAGCACCATTGCTTACTTTGTTTATCACTAATAAAACTTTTAGTTTCAGTTTCATTTTTGTGTATTGGTATGATTGTTAATTTCCAATATTACTGTTGAATTTCAGTGGTCTATGCTCATTTGTAATCTTGTCAAGCTATCTTGCAGGGTTAACTAGCAATGAAATTGAAGCTAAAGGCTGTGTATGAACAAATACCTGTTGCAACCCAGAGTAATAAGTATCTTGTATTATATATGGCATATTATTTGAACTATTTCAGTGATATGGCATAATATCATTTTTTTTCTAATATGAATGGTTTCATCTGAATTTAGAGATGTTTACTAGTTAACGTTTGTTAACTATTTATTGGATATTCGCTTGTTCACATTTCCTTGAACAAGGAATAGGTCGTGGAACTATTTCCTCGGCATATTTCCTTTATCTCATTCTAAATTTCAAACTATTTTGTTCCTTCTCCCATTTTTCGCATCCTGCTCTTAATTAGGACTAGAAACTATATTTTGTCCCCAATTAAGAGAGATTAACTTGCATTTTATTTTCCATTGCATAAAGTCCTCTCTTAAAAAGGCAAAAAATCATTAAACTCTAGTTTGATCAACCTTCAATTTGATCAAACATTTGTGTTCATCTATTTTTTTATTTTACATCATTAAAGATCAATATAAAGGAAATGTAATTTATTGTATATTTTGTATACTAGTCTAGTCCGCTTCTTCATTTTGTTTAACATTGATCTTTTGATAATTTTATATTTCTTTTCTTTGTAATATTTAACTATAGAATTAGCTTTAACATTTTAGTTAGATTTAATTATTTCTTTTATTTTGAAAAATAACATTATAGAGTTAACTTAGGACAATTAGGACTAATTTTATTATTAATCTAAAAACTTGATTTAACTAGATTAGATAATATATAAGTAATAACATAGTTATAAATTAGATTATTAACATAACTTATATTTAGGTACTATTAACCTAAGCCTAAGATCTACTAATATTAGAATATTTATAGTAACATAGACTAATACCTTACATAACTTTAACACATAGGTTAGTATAATACATCTAGGCTAAACTAACACTTAGATTGTCATAGGTTAACCCTTAGGTCTGGCTTAGCTGAGCCATTAGTTCAGCTTGAGGATTTACTTCTTTGCAAGTGTTTTCCAAGAAGGTAGATCTGATATTTCTCTTCTGATTGGTGAGAAATAAAAACACCACAAATTAGCAAGAAGGGAAAGAGGTTAACTAGACCTAATTAAACCGATCATAACCACTAGTTTCAATGGAAAAGGGTCTAATTGGGGCCCTGATCGAGTTGTCTCCATTGATGTTGATGGAGGAAATTTTTCCCCATCAACAAGACACCAATAGAGGTGCCCTGGAAATTCCCTCCATGCAGAGTTTTGTCCCTGGAAACATCAAAGATTGGATTTTCATTCATAGAATTGATTTTCTACTAAATCATGTGAGTTGCAGATATGATGATCTCCACCTGAGGGTCGAGCCATTGAGGAGAAGTGTGAAGTTCATAACGATCTTCCTTGGGCTTCTAGAGAGGATTCATCTCATGGAGCTTAGTAGTGTGTTTCATATGAGAAATTTTGTCCAAGACACATTCCATGATTGTTGCGGCTTCCATTTGGTCGAGATGGTGCTTCATCTTGTGAGTTAATGGATCTATAAACTCAGGCTTCCTATTCATAACTTCGCAAAATAGGGTTGAGATTACTTCAAAGAGGATAGGAAGGACATTGGCATCAAAACGCACAATGGAAGCCAGTGCTACTCCCACTAAAATTCCATTGACAATGGCCAAACCACTTTTAAGTTGCAATTCAAAGGGCTATTTCAGGCCCACTTTATTGAGTGCTTCGGCTCCACTCATTTATGTTCCATCTCTGTATCAAACTCTGGAATTAGGCCTCCCGGTCAAGAACCAAACAATATAAGACACAGGAACCAAATCACCAGAAGTAGTTATGGTTCCTCTTAATGGAAACTTCAGCGTAAGCCCTGCATTCAAAAGATTCTCCACAGTTTCAAGAATCTCCCACCTTATGCCCGAGTAGCCCTACGACAGAGTATTCGTCCAAACCAACATGGCAGTCCGGGTAGTGTCTTCGAACATAACATTTTCTAGGCATTTCCCAAGAACTTCGACATTCAAGAAATGGAGAAGTGGCTTTGAAACCAGTAGTGGCCCCATTGGTATCTGTCCCCTTGATCATGTGGGTGAGAACCTAGTTTGAACTCTCATTGACCCTAGATTTGGCAACCCAGACATCTAATTTTATTTTCACTTGCGATCTTCGAGCAACGATAACAACATCTGAGATTGTCAGAGATTTCCCTTCAATGGCAATCTCCTTGGCTCCAAAATATGAATCCACCATCGCTCTCACTTCTTCAAAATGGCTTCCTTCCATGGCCATGGCTGCTCAAACCCAGTTTAGTGGATCACTGCAAGACGAGTCGAAACTCGTGCACAACCCGGTGCTTTTAACTTGAACTTCATTGCCCTGCATCATTTCTACTAATGCAACCATATTTTCACCCTTCCACAAAAGACCCAAATAATACCTAAACAGAGGCATTTTGGTTAGTATTCGCATAAAAGATTTGATAATCAATATCAACGTCTTGATCTTGACTCACTCTTGCTTTACAGCTACTCTAGATCTATCTCTTCATCTGAATTTTCCCATGACTTGGAGTTTGTCCCATCAATTAGCTTGCTTAAGCAGGTGAAATGGAATTTGAACTAAGGTGGGGCTATGTAACACCCCTACCCTACCGGTGTGGGTGCAATTTTTGTCATATGAAATCTTAAGAGCAATTTGGGTTTATGTAGTAGTTGGAACTATGATGGGAGTCGATATATTATTTTTTGCGGTTACTTTCATTCATTTTTATTTGTTTAGTCAAACTGATGGTAATTTTGCGTGATTTTTATCCATAGGATTTGCAAATTCAGTTATTTTTAGTGCTTCTCATGGGACCTTCATGAATGTTGGTGGGGGAGCTTTTGGAGTTTTTCCTCTCCCTAAAAATGAGGAGTATTTGTCTTCTCCAAAGAAATTATAGTGTCAAAAAAAGAGAAGGGACAGGAGTAGGGTGAGTGGATCACGTCGGGATCAAAGAAAGGCAGATTCTACTACTGATATGGTCTTTAGTAATGTAGATGTTGGAAATGGAAAGTTGTCTGCAAACAAATCTCATAAGTGTGCTTCCTGTGCAGGTGAGAAGGTTTTCTTGTTACCTCCACTGTATTACACTTCTAGGATGAGATTGCAACTTTTAACATTTGTAGGAAATTACACCTTTCTTCATTTTTGTAAAGTGCATGGTATCATATATAGCCAGATGTCCTTCCTTGACACGTAGTAGCTTGTTGTTTTAGTTAAAAATGCAATGGAACTAAAGATGTCTGGGAAAAAAAAAGTTTTCAAGGAATCAAGAAGTCAGAAGATGATATTGAATAGAGAGGGGGATCCTTAAAATGAAAATTGCTTGAAGTATTTTGCACTTCATGGGAGCTCAAATTCTGGAAGCACTGGTATTCTAGGTTAGTCCAATAGAGAGCTCAAAAAAATATTTCTTAAATTGTCTAAATATTATGTTTTAGTCAACATTTCTTAACAAGAAAGATCTTCGCCTACACATATATGATATAACTAGCTTGATCTCTTTCTAGATAACATTGAATGTATTTTCTAATAAATTTCAGCTTTCATTATCTTGCAGATATCTATAGGTTGAAGGCAATGTCGATTGATATTTCAAATAAAATTGTATGTATATATATATATATATATATATATATGATTTATTTTCAGAAAACTTCCACCCACCACAATCTGTCTGGCTAGGAAAGCAAAGTGGCCTTGATAGCCTATTTTATAAACGAAGTAGGCAAAGTACTCAAGCTCATGCCAAAGCCGAGCTATATGGAATACAAAAAACTAAAGATGGAACATTCATCTTATGGTCCTTGTTTTTCTGCTCAATGGGAGGACACTTGTGAAAAGATTGGTGATGCTCTTTAATTATATCTATAATTAATGTTTAAGTTGAATTGTGATCTTGTATCTCCTAGTTATTCTTATTGTATTCATTCTATGTAGATATATTTCAAAGCTTTTCTCACACAAATGGTAGTAAATAAACAAAAATGCATAGAATTTTTACTTTTATCTTCTATAGTACTCTTTCCTATGTCTTTGCAACATGTGGTGCAATTGCTAGTTTACTTATTCAATTTGAATTTATTAAAAACTTAAATTGCTAAAAAAAAGTTGTATTAGGACATGTGGTATTCAATAATGCTATTACCAATATGGAAAATTGTAAAGTAATAGTAATCTCTTATTTAGTCAAAAATAATTTTTTTTAATAAATCGTCAAACACTAACAAATACCAAAAATCAAACAAAGAATTATATCCTATTAAAAGTGGCTGAACCAATGTAAAATTATAAATAAAATTTCCCAAAAATAAAAAATAAATTTAATATATATAACATTATTTTTACTAATACTTTGATGAAAATTAAAAAAAACAACACAATAATAAAAACTAATACTATTGTCCCTGCTAGTCAACTAATACAAAATAAAGCCTCAAAACATAATAGAGTTTGAAAAACCATATTGTGATGCCAATCCAAAGAGGTGCTAATTTAACAGACAGTATGTATTGTTAGTGATACGCTTGTAAACTTGACCACAAATTTGTGTGAGTGATAAGTTCGTAAACTTCAAACATAAATTTGTGTAGGTTTCATTGCTACCGCCCCAACTAAAAGAATCCAATCTCCATATGCCTCGACCAAAAGAGATAAGCGTCCAATGACATCACACCCTTATCTATGAAAAAAACATCTTGATTGCTTCACTGAGTTACGTATGAATTTGTATTAGTCAACCAATATAAATGAAAATTTAATAAAAAAAATATATAGTATCTTATTATATTTTTTCTGAAAATGGTAAAACCTATCAAACTCAGGGGTCAAACCAACAGTGAGGACAGCCATCACTAGCTGCTATCCTCGAATGTCAGTGTGACTCATCACTCTTAATCAAAGAAAACCATGCCACTAGAATAACCAGTTGGTGGTCCATAAGGGGGCAGCGTTTCACTCCTGCGAGATGCCTCTGGGTCTTAGGCCATTACCTGTTTCCTTACGTCCGAGGAAGACGAGCTCTTAGCCAAGCAGAAGAAGTTTTACGGCATACTCCAGGCCAGTATCTTATTATAATAGATACTTTTTATTTGAAATATTTTTATGTTGAATTATTTTTATAAAGAAATGTTGTTCCATAATATTATATTTAAAAATAATATTTACATTAATAAATTAAGAAATATTAATAATAAAAATAAAGGATGAACCATACTTGTTGGTTGGAAACATGTCGGGAATATGAATTTGGATGTGATTGTCGCTGAAGACTTTTCTCATAAATAAATTATAATATTAATGAATATATTTTAATGTGTATTATAATTTTAGTAATTAAAAATAAAAATAAAAATATTATAATAAAATTTAACTATAATATTAAACAAGGTTAATTATAATTATGGAAATTCAATAAGATTTTGCTAAAATCTTGTAGAATTTTTTGTAAATCTAGGGTACAATTGTCAAATTGTAAGATATCATGGAAATTTAGGCAAGATTTTGATAGATCTTGCAAAAAAAATTGTAAAATCAGGTTGCAATTGTCAAACTTCAAGATTTTAATCCATTTCCACCATCCAAAAAACAATTCAAACACTCCTACTACAAGATTTTTTGAAAAAAAAAAAATTGTGGAATTCTGACCATTTTTGCGAGCCTTTGTAATATTAATAATAAAAAGTATTTTAATATTGCCCATAAAATAAGTTGTTTCAATGTCGACTTTATTTTTATATCAAGATAGGGAGATAAAGCAATTGAAAGTATATAAAGTAATTGAAAGTAAAAAAAATTGTAATTTATTTTTTAGTATATGAGAGATGTGTAATTTGTTCACTAATTAATATGGAGTTGGACAAATGTCATTTATAATAATATTGATATTTCAACCTAATATGGAAGAGATAAAATTGAAGTTAAAGTGTGTATATATATGTTTGAAATTATATAACTTTAATCCCCAATATTCTGATGAAACCCCAACACTACCATCCCATAACTACATATCCATATAATAACTAACTCACAATCCTAATACTGTCTAACCCCTATCAAATATCGACCCCAAAAGCATTATAACTCATCACCTCTAAAACGCATATTATATATACACAATGACCTTTAATTACACTATAGAAGAGAGTGTTGTAACAAAGCATCACTATAAACCTAAAACTCCTATAGTTGATTCTTAGGGTTAGGTGTGTCAAATATTTTCATCATGTTTTTACCCTTAAGTTTATATCCTCTTTGCATCATAACCCAAAATCAATCCTTGTCATGCTACTATGTTTAATTCCTATAACCATACAAGTCATTGTTAGCATAACCTAAACCCAATCCTTACCATGCTAGGATGTGTAATCCCTATAACCCCTAGTCCCTTATATATACAATTCATTGTTATCATTATCCCAATAATGAGAAATATTCATATAAACTAATAAATAGGGTTTGAAGTCATTTGCAACAATAACTTGGTTATGAGAAAGCCTCAAAAACATTGAAATATCAAGTTATCACCATCTTTATCCTAGCTATAAGAAAGTGAGATTCTCAAGTCATTATCATCTATCAATCCATGAAATCTAACCTCCACAACCCTTATCCTTATCAATTTTATCACCATCTTATCCTAGTTATGAGAAAACTTCATAAAAATTGATAAGTGAGATTCTCAAGTCATTATCATCTATCAATCCATGAAGTCTAACCCCCTCAAGCCCTATTCTTATAAAAATTGATAAATGAGAATTTTTAAGTCATTATCACCTATAAAAAATCTAACTTAGGAAACCTCATCTTTAAATACTCAACCCCAACCTTGATCTCCTAACTACTTTAAGCCTGAACCCTATAAATCTTTCTTATCCATTAACACTAGAACTCCACATATCTTGCAATCTTTCTAATCCGTTAACACTAAACCCCACCGATGTAATAATCTATATCTATCTCCTAAATGCTTTAACCTTGAACAACCCCACATATCTTTCAATATTTCTAATCCATTAACACCCCAATCCCACCAATATAATAGTCTCATTTTATTAATTTAATTAATTAGTTTTCATTGTTATTATCATATCATATAAACAAACATTTTTCATTTAATTTAAATTAAAAAACAAATAAAAATAATATGAATTTCATAAAATTCCGCCATTAACAAATAAAAATAATATGAATTTTATAAAATTTCGTCATTAAAAAAATAATAATAATAAATTATTTTAACAATAAAATTTTCATTTAATTTAAATTAAAAAACAAATAAAAATAGTATGAATTTCATAAAATTCCGCCATTAACAAATAAAAATAATATGAATTTTATAAAATTTCGCCATTAAAAAATAACAATAATAAATTATTTTAACAATAAAATGAGTTAAGAAATTACAAATAAAATTTATTATAAGATTTTTACATTGTAAGGTGTTTCTTTCTTCTGAGGACAACTCCCTAGTTTCCATTTACCATTTGTCACTGTCTATCTTGTGTGTTAGATGATTGAAATATTATCCACCATCATATGGGAGTTTTGGTTGGTTAGGTTCACCATGGTATATTAGTTGTTGCATTTCGTACTACGAGTTAGTCCATGACGAAGAAGAAGGTTGCTTACTCAGAAAGTTGGGTGCTCATGGACTTCCATCTCCATCGTTGGATTTCTAGTACCTAAGTCATCGAATTGTATGATTACTCTTTCTTCCGGGCCTTTAAGCATATTCAATGCGTAGGGATCTAGGAGGACAAGTTTTAGAGTATTTTTAGTGGATATGGAGGGTGAACTATCTGGGGAAACCAACAAGGAAACAACTCCTAACACAGATACTGCTACAGTTGTTGACAAGGACCCTAGCGAAATGAAAGATTTGACTAGTGCTTTGGTGGACTCATTCTACGGTAGACAAGGGACTCAGAGCTAGCAGTGAAACAAGCGCTGGAATTGTAAAGTTAATTACCCAACTGGAAGCCAAAAACCCTACTCCAGCACCTACAAAAGCTCTCAATCTCCTCAATGGAAAATGGATCCTAGTGTAATTCTTCACACAACTTAGCTTTTTTCATTTTTTGAAAAGTTTATCTTGAATGTTAACAGAAACATAAACCTGACTAGGGGACTATCTGTTTCCTTCCCTTTCTATTTTGAAATTGCCTTAGTTCTTTACTATCAATATTGTATTCATATTATACCTGAAAACCCTTTAGGTCATTTATGTATCTTGTTTACCCTTTCTGGTAAATTTAAAATACTGACATTTCTGATTTTGCAGGTATACATCCTTCTTTGAGCTATTCCCATTGCTTGCTACAGGGACTTTGTCATTGGTGAAGGTTCATGAAATTTCACAAAAAATTGATTCAGAAATTCTCACAATGAAGAACTCCTAGTGTAATTATTTTCACAACTAAGCTTTTTTCATTTTCTGAAAAGTTTATCTTGAATGTTAAGAAAAACATAAACCTGACCAGGGGACTGCCTGTTTCCTTCCCTTTCTGTTTTGAAATTGCCTTAGTTCTTTACTATCAATATTGTATTCATATTATACCTGAAAACCCTTTAGGCCATTTCTATATCATTTTTACCCTTTCTAGTAAGTTAAAATACTGACATTTCTGATTTTGCAAGTATAAGTCTTTCTCCGAGTTATTCCCATTGCTTTCTAAAGGACTTTGTTGTTAGTGAAGGTTCAAGAATTTTCACAAAAAATTGATTTGACAACTCTCACAGTGGAGAACTCTGCAATTTGCAGGACCTCTGGCTACCACATCCTTTAGTACAAATGCAACTTTCAAAGTGTGGAGTCCCAAGCGAGTGCAGGTATGGTGTTCATCGCAGTTTTACAAGTATGGACTTGCATTTTGCAAATACAAAAATTGAGGTTTGATTCCTTTCAGATATGTTGCACTTTTGTGCCTTGTAAGCTCCCTTTCCTACTGAGAATGCATGCTTATTCAATGGAACATTAATGTCTAGAAACAACCGGTTTAGTTTTCTGGATAGATTTACAAATACAAAAATTAAGGTTTAGATGTTCGAAGTAGTTTTACTCTTTGCATATTTCTTTAGCGCAAGATTCCTTAAGGTTGACTGCCCTATGTTGAAGAAGCCTAGTATGGGGCATCTTCAATCTGACTTGGCCCTAGCGTTAGGAAAATTTTGTACAAAACTTGTTACTATTTCACCTGCCTGCCCTTCCCCCTCTACCGCTATGACAACACAAGATAACCATCCCAGCAAGCCAATGAACCTTATAATCAACAACTGCAAGGTGTAGGAGCTTCCCAACTAGTTCTTGAATAAACCCATTTTGAAAACAAAGTTTCTTATGTTGCACAATGCAAATGAGTATTGTAATTGTTTTTACTACATGTGGAACCATTGTAAAGAGCTACAAGATCCTACTCCTATAATTTAAAATTCTTCATTGTGAGTGAAAATCTAGGAGTGGTTTTAATTTTCATGAATACAACCATTTGTATCCTTTGTTATTAATAGAAAAATCAATATAAACATGGTGGAAAAGACTACGAAGTGTAAAATTTTACCTTGCAGTAACATTCCTGGTTATAAGCTTCTTTCAAAGAAGTTAACTAATAGATTCCTTCAAAGCCATCCTATTTATGTTTGATAAGCATGAAATCTTCTATACAGGTTAGAGTTGAATTTTATTTAAGTTGCATGCTTATCCGATTCCAAGTTAACAGTGGTGATAAATTTAATTTAAGTAGTGGAATCTTATTGCCCCTGAAAATATCACCTTTAAAAAATTTGGTCAACATGTTGTTAACCAATGAACCATTCAGTGGGGTCATCTGCAACTCCACGAATGGTGTCAAATGTCAGGATGTTACCTTGGTCTTAATCTCATCTAACCTTTCTTTAGTTATTGGCAAACACAACATTAGATTAATGGTTGGAAAAAGTTCTAGCAATAGCGACAGAGAGTAAATCTTGAACCATATTAAATAGACTGTTAAGTTTATCATAAGCATATTCTAGATTGAGTTTTATATTATTTCAACCTTCAGGGTTATTATTCAATATCTCTTGGACATCATGACAAATCATTTCATTTGCAGAGACATCCTGAAATTTTTTTCAGTAAAGAGAACGAAATTGGGATAAATATGCAACCACACACATAAGCCTGTAATATAAGATGTATTTGGTGCTTTATTGTTGCTTGCACTCAGGAAGATGCTCTCCAACAGGTCCACTTCTTTGTAAAATGCTGCCTGTTAGCTATGCTACAGATTCAGTGTTTGAAGGTTAAAATCAGATTGAAGAATGTTGGTTTTGGTTCTAAGGAGCTCATGGCAGTGCATTTTCCCCTTTCCCTTCTTTTTATTTTTCCCTAACCTCCCTTAATCCCATTGATTGCCATTTTCCTTTATTATCATTATAAACCCCTGTTCTTCTAACTCCGGGCGCTTTTGGCTTATAATGGTATTAAACCCCTTTACCTTTCATAAATTCCCGGAAACCCTTATAACCTGTCTAGAACCTATATATCCCGTGTAAACTTCCTTTGAACGTATTTTTTGTTTCATCCCTGTCTCTAAGGTTTTAATCCATAACCCAGCACATATAATGAATTTATTAACCC
This sequence comes from Pinus tabuliformis, assembly GCA_031772625.1. Lineage (NCBI taxonomy): Eukaryota > Viridiplantae > Streptophyta > Pinopsida > Pinales > Pinaceae > Pinus > Pinus tabuliformis. Next base: position 844,993,569 of record CM062813.1, on the reverse strand, counting down.
TAAGCTTTAATAAGGCCCAGGCCCGCTCCTTACATGTCACATCACTCTGAGATATGTGTGTTAAATTCTGACCGCCCAATCCTCTGCCCGTTGATCCAACGCCATTCGCAAGTCCTCGCCCCGTTAACCGCTTGTCCATTAGGCAGCGGGGAAAGCATTTTCCCCGTCGTCCCATCAACCATGTGTCTCATCCTCATTGCATCGCGTCCTGTGGTACAATTACCGCCCGTTGTTGTAAAGCGATGCGATAAAACTACCTACCTCCCGCTAACTCTCTTGCATCTCTTCCGCCCGTCAACCGTCGGATCTGCCCAATCATGATCCGACGGTCCACGTTCTTCTCATGCATATATCTTCCGGTATCCTCCGTCAAATGATCTCCATCGTTCGATTACATGATCTGACAGCCCTTGTTTATTCCATCATCCGCCTCCTGATTCCTCCCACTTCTGATCTCCGCCATCCATTCTATCATCCAACGGTCAATATTCATCCACAGGCCATCGTCCATTTTCAAGCATTTCTCAGTGTTTTTGGCCTATCTTGTGCACGCGAATAAGGAGGAAATGACCCAGAAACCTGCACATTTAATCATCAGCTACCACATTCAAAGAACAGCACAGTCAAGGACAAAAAGGATGATCCTCGAGCAGCTTAATAACTGCAGCAGTTATGAACATTTATGCAGGAAACATTCCACCTGTTCGAGGAGTACACTAAAGTACCAAAGAATGTCAAATTTGTTAATGAAAATAGTCGGAATGTATCAGAGGCCCATATTTGTATGTAAATGTGGTTGGTGGCCCATTAAGACCCCTCCACGCATAGGCTAGTTGAGATTTTTTGTAAATAGATTCTATATATACCCAGAAAAACGATGTAATCAGCGATGAGTGTGAGTTGAATGTCAGTATGTTGTGAGCTTCAACTTCTGGAGACTGTAACTACTTTGAGACCTGCAACTTCTGGTCTTCATTTCCAACTAATACAAGCTTCTTTTGTTGTTAATTGCTCACTTTCCACTTCTTCTTCTTGTTCCAGGCTGTGCCTGTTTTGCACTTATTTATGTACTGTGAATGTTTAGCATTAGAAGGGCTGTCATCCCACCTCTGTGTTAAAATTTAGCTGTATCATTGGACTTGCATACAGTTTTCTGTTTTCTTAATACCAGAGAGCTGTCATCCTGTCTGTGTGTTAGGAAATAGAGTTACAGACCTTTTACTGGTTGCAGCCGGCCATCACAGGGTTCTGTGCATCTGCTGGTGTGGTAAGTTTTCTCCATATCACCTTTTCCTTAAACTGTGAGTGATTGGTGGTTAAAATCCTTGTAGTCTAGGGGTGTTCACCCATGTCTGGGGTTAAGAATAGTAGGAGTGGTTATCTGGCTTGAATATCCATCATTTCTTTCATTCATCCACCATTTATCCAACTTTTTGTTGAGTTTGTAATATTCCCGAGCATCTCTGAGATACAACCTAGGAGAGTTTCTTGGGGTGAAAACATTAATTGGCGTCGTTGCCGAGGAAACGAAGTTTGAAGCTTAGCTTCCCTGGGAAAATGACACAGCTTCAAGTTTTGATGACATACAAGGTTTGAACATATTCTTTGGTTGTAATCATCTGTCTGGCGACTCCACAGTGCAGTTCTGGCTCAGTTTGTGAGGCACACTCGAAGAAATCCTCAGAAATCACCTGCTGAACCAGTGCCTGACCCTGAGAGGACTGTCAAATCGAAGAAAGTATCACAGAAAGGGGCATCAGGATCAGGTAAGCCTAAAAAATCTCATGCATCTCTGAAAGATAATTTTGTAGCTGAAGGTACATAGTTTGAAGATTTAGAACCCAACACTGTTAATAAGGAAATTCCTTCAGAGAGTAATTCAGCCCCTTGTTCAGTTAGTTCCCCTTTGAATCTCAGTCCAAAGAAGGCTTCCCATTCTGTCCACAACATCCCTTTGTCTCTGACATCCATCACATTACTCCCTACCATTCAATCTACTAGTATTCTTCCAAATATTCCAATCATGGCTGGACAGCAAGCACCTACGAGGATAGAAAGAATTGTTGCTGCTAGATATGGACCTTTGGTCTTGCCTGTCCCTTTAAATCCTATGCTTGTGGGAGAATATCAAAAATATATGCCTAAATTCACTGGCACAAAGGGAGTGACAGCAGAAGAACACCTTGAAGCTTTTTATTGTTATGCTGATAATTTAGATATAAGTGAAAATGATGTGTGGATGAGAGTTTTTGTCCAGAGCCTTGATGGAGAGGCTAGGAAGTGGTTTAGAGAATTACCCCAGAGATCAATAATAGATATTGAAGCATTAGATGATGCATTTTTAAGGCAATGGGGAGATAAAAAGGACTTGCTATATTATCATACTGAGTTTGGTAATCTAAAGAGGGAAAACGGAGAGTCAATACCTCATTTTAATAAAAGATTCAATCGAATGTATAGTAAGATACTAGCTGAGGTAAAGCCTACTCCTACATCTGCCAAACTTACTTATGCCAATGCTTTTGACTCTGATTTCTGCCTATTATTGAGAGAAAGAAGATGTGCTACGCTGGCAGACATGCAGGATGCAGCCTTAGAAGTAGAATCTAATATCATGGCAGCAGAAAAGTTAAAAAGTCAAGCTGACAGAAGGAGGCAGAGAGGTTAGGCTTCTACTTCTTCTGCATCATCTTCAGAGCCTAAATTAGACAAAATGACCAAGATGATAGAATCATTGGCTGTTGAAATTTCTAGGCTAAAGGTTGAGCAGAACTCAGGAAAAACAAGGCAGCAAAACACATTTGCTCCAAGAAACCCAAATCCTTTCAGAAGAGCAAATGAGCAGTTATAGATAATGCAAAGGGGTGAAGAATCTAAAGAAGATCAGAAATTTAAAGTTCCTTTCCAGAATGTAGTCATGGAGGAGGAACAATTTGAAGAAGATGAGGATGAAATTCACTGCATGGAAGGTAAAGGCAGTGCTGCCTTTTTGACATTGGCTGAATATGAAGAATCATTGCTGCAAGAACAAAACAGTCAGGAGTGGGACAGAGGAGCTGTTCTACAAACGGAGCAGGAGCAGAGATATAATCTGAGATCTAATGCAAAAAATGTCAAAGACAATCCTGCCCAGAGAGCTGTTGTCCAGGCAGCGCCACAGAATATCAAGCAGAGAAGACTAGCAGCTGATTCAGTCACCCTCAAAGCTCCAATTCAAGAGGTAAAAAGTTCTGATAAATCATCATCTTCTTTCAGCCTTGAGTCAGAAGTTCAGAAATTGAAAATATCGGTGCCTCTAATTGAGTTGGTGAAGAGTGAAATATTTAGGAAGCCTATCCTTGAGACCCTTGAGCTAGAAACCACACAAACCTCCACTGACTTAGTCAATTTGCAAGATGATAAAAATGCCATTGTGTTGAGCCCTATGATTGAACCTGCTGATAATAATTCTCCATCTTTTTATGTCTCCTTGACCATTCATGACAAAATCCTTCACAACTGCCTGCTAGACACAGGGGCCAACCACAATTTAATGCCTAAAGTTGTCATGGAAGAGTTGGGCCTTGATATCACTAGACCCTATCATGATTTATTTTCTTTTGATTCAAGGAAGGTGAAATGTCTTCGATTGATTAAAGATCTAGCCATTACCTTGACTCAGCTGCCCATGAAGAGTATGATGATGGATATTGTGGTAGCAGATGTGCCTCCCAAGTTTGGCATGTTGTTGTCTAGAGGATGGATTAAGATACTAGGTGGGACATTACAGAATGATTTATCTTATGCAACTGTTCCAGTTTTTGGAGGAGAAAGCAGGAGATTATACAGAGAAGCACAACTGGCATACATCATCAGTGATGAGAAGAATCCTACAAATCATCCAATTTATGTTGTGGACACTAATTTTGGAGCATGTATTCTCCAAATAGAAGAATCTCAGAAGGCCTCGATGCAGCTCAGGAAACCAATCGTTCAGGCCAAGGAAGAGCAAGGAAAGCAGGTTTGGGAGACGTTTTTTGATAGAGCATGTTCCAGGGAGACCGCAGGAGCAGGGGTGGTGCTAGTATCTCCAGAGCAAGAAAGCATACAACTGTCTTTCAAGCTGGCTTTTCAAGTCACAAACAACATAGCAGAATATGAGGCTTTGCTGTTGGGCCTTAATGCAGCAAAAGACAGAGGAATCAAGAACTTGAAAGTGTTTGGAGATGCTGATTTGATCATTTAGCAAGTGAATAAAACTTTTCAAGCAAAGCACCCAAGGCTAAAAGCTTACAGAGATGAGGTATGGAGAATCAGAGACTGTTTTGATTATTTCTGTATTTCATACATTCCTAGAGCCCAAAATCAGCTTGCTGGTTCCCTTATTGTTTCTGCTAGTCTATTTATACCTCCCATGCCTCCCAGACTAGTTTATGAAGTGCAAATGAAGTACATACCGTCCTTGCCTGATAATGTCCAACATTGGAAAGTTTTTGAAAATGATGATGAAATAAATAGATTCCTTCAAGTCATTGATGAATTTTCCGAAATGCAAATTGACCAAGAGAATGAAGCCTTGGTAAAAAGCCTCCAATCCCTGCTTAAAAATAAAATTGGCAAAGAGAGCATTGTCCAGCTTCCCAAAAATCATATTCCTAAGGGTCTAGTTCCTCTAGAAAGAATGTTTGACCAGAGTGATGTGCCTTATCAGGTTGCCCAAAAAGAAGATCAAGCTGCAGTCTGTAAGCATGACATAGGAAGTCCAGGTCAGCCAAGATATGTAAATTTGTCCACCCATTTGTCTGCTGCCCAAAATGCTCAATACTGCAATTTAATCAAGCAATTTGCTGATGTGTTTGCCTAGGAGTATAGTGATCTGAAAATGTATGATTGGAGCATAATTCAGCATAAATTCCCTCTGGAGAAAGACACCGTTCCTTTCAAGCAGAAGCTGAGACCAATAAATCCCATGCTTCTTTCACTGATCGAGAAAGAAATTAAAAAGTTGTTGGCTGCCAAGATAATTGTTCCTCTCAGGTATTCAAAATGGGTGGCCAATCTAGTGGTGGTGAGAAAGAAGAGTGGAGAAATCAAACCTTGTGTTGATTTCCGAAATTTAAACAAATGCTCTAAGAAAGACAACTATATCTTACCAAATATGGAGCATTTGCTGCAAAAGATCTCAGGAGCTAAAGTCATGTCTTTCTTGGATGGATTTTCAGGCTTTATTCATATTGCTGTGCACCTAGATGACCAAGAGAAGACTGCATTTACCACTCCCTGGGGCACTTTTATGTATGCCAAAATTCCTTTTGGGTTGATGAATACTGGAGCAACCTTTCAGAGAGCTATGGATATAGCATTTGTGGGAGAGAAGGACAAATTTGTGCTTATCTACCTTGATGATATAACAGTATATTCCAGCAACCATCAAAATCATTTGCAGCATTTGAAAAAGGTGTTCTTGAAGTGCAGAAGGTTTGGAATCTTAGTCAATCCCAAAAAATCACAATTTGCTTTACAAGAAGGCAAGCTGTTAGGACATGTTGTGTCTGCTGCAGGAGTTCAGATTGACCCAGAAAGAGTAAAAGCAGTACTGGACTTTGTCTGTTCCCAGATCCAAGAAGGATGTTTAGTCTTTTTTGGGCAAAATAAATTTTGTCAGGAGGTTTATTCCAAATTTTGCAGAGTTGGTGAAGCATGTTACCTCCATGTTGAAAAAAGGGTCAGAGGTAAGATGGATTGATGCAGCAAGAAAATCATTTGATGCCATCAAGAAAGCCATTATGGAAGCTCCCACACAAAGCAGCCCAGATTACAGCAAGGAGTTCCATATATTTTCATTCACCTCTAAAGACACCATTGCAGTTGTTTTATTGCAGGCAGAAGAAGAAGGTTCAGAGCATCCAATAGCATTTTTCAGCAAGAACTTGAGGGATGTTGAACTGAGGTATGATTTTATTGAAAAATAGGCATATGCTCTGATCAAATCCTTGAAAGCTTTTGGAGTTTATATTCTGCATTCGAAGATAATTGCATATGTACCCTCTGCTGCAATAAAAGATGTCCTAACACAACCTGATGCTGATGGAATAAGGGCAAAGTGGATTGCAAAAATGATAGAATTTAACATAGAGCTGAAGCCTACCAAGCTGGTTAGAGGTCAGGGTCTTGCCAAGCTATTGGCTGAAGAAAATTACAAGTCTTTGGACATTGATTTCCTATATGCAAATGCAGAAAATGGTCAGGCAGAAAAAGAGGAAGCAGTTGAACATAAAGCAGAGAAGTTAGTGGCCAAGAACCTAGCTTCCTGTAACTGGTATGCAGAAATAATTAATTTCTTGCTGAAGCTAGAAATCCCTTCAGGATGTACTCAAAGTCAAGCCAGAACTCTAAAACTTAGGGCAGCAAAATATTGCATCAATAATAATCTGCTCTACTGTAGGGATCCATCTGGAATATTTTTAAGGTGTCTGGACAAAGAACAGTCAAGAGGAGTCATGCAGCAGTTTCATTCCAGCATGTGTGGAGGGAATCACTATTGGAAAACCACTGCCCATAAAATTCTCAGAGCTGGGTACTATTGGCCCACTTTATTTTCTGATATATTTGCTTTTGTTAAATCTTGTGACAGGTGCCAAAGATTTGAAGGAAAACAGCAGCTAAAGTCCCTGCCCCTAAAACCAATAATCGCAAAAGGACCTTTTCAGCAGTGGGGTTTGGATTTCATTAGAGAGATAAATCCACATTCCAGTGGCCAGCACAGGTGGATATTAGTAGCCACTGATTATTTTACCAAGTGGATTGAAGCAATCCCTACAAGGAAGGCTGATCATAGTGTGGTCATGAAGTTTTTAACAGAAAATATATCTACCAGATTTGGTTGTCCATACAAATTAGTCACAGAAAATGCAGCAGCCTTCAGAGCAAAGGAATTGGTGGAAATGTGTGATTTAATTGGTATTAAACTTGTTCATTCCACTGCATATTATCCTTAAGGAAATGGTCTAGCAGAATCCTATAATAAAAGCTTGATAAGGATAATTAAGAAACTATTAGAGGACAACAAAAAGAATTGGGATTCAAAGCTCAAGTATGCACTTTGGGCTGACAGAGTGACCATTAAAAGAACCACAGGGAACTCTCCTTTCAAGCTGGTATATGGCACTGAGGCGGTATTCCCAATTCAATTAACGCTTCCTGTGGCAAATTTTCTTCAAACAGAGCAAACTGAAGAAGAAGACATGGCAAAAAGAATCACTGATTTAGCAGAGGTACATCATATTAGAGAACAACTGGTTGAAAAGGCTGCAGCACATCAAAGGAAGATCAAGGAGGCTTTTGACAAGAAGACAAAGGCAATACTTTTCAGGTTGGAGACTTGGTTTTGAAATGGGATGCATTAAAGGAGAAGAAAGGAAATCATGGGAAATTTGATGCTTTCTGGACAGGGCCTTTCATCATTTCACAGGTTCAAGGGAACAACTTCTTCATACTAAAAGGTATGGGGGGAGAAGCAGTTTTTGATGGCCCAGTTAATGGGCGATTTTTAAAAGTTTATGTGATTTAATGTCTTTGAGCCTTAAAATTTGTAAATATTTTGTTTCATCAGTTCTAGTATAGTTGCAGTAGACTCCATGCCCAATGGAACACTAGGAATTTTGGTGAATTTATTTTCAGTTGGAAAGGCAGTGGTCTGTAGGTTCTTGAGACCTCACAGGGAGGATCTCATCCCTAGAAGGAGCCAGTGTTAGCTCTGCTACAGATTCAATGTTTGAAGGTTAAAATTAGATTGAAGAATGTTGGTTTTGGTTCTAAGGTGCTCATGGCAATGCATTTTCCCCTTTCCCTTCTTTTTATTTTTCCCTAATCTCCCTTAACCCCGTTGATTACCATTTTCCTCTACTATCATTATAAACCCCTGTTCTTCTAACTCCAGGCGCTTTTGGCTTATAATGGTATTAAACCCCTTTACCTTTCATAAATTCCCGGAAACCCTTATAACCCGTCAAGAACCTATATATCCCGTGTAAACTTCCTTTGAATGTATTTTTTGTTTAATCCCTGTCTCTAAGGTTTTAATCCATAACCCCGCGCATATAATGAATTTATTAACCCTAAGCTTTAATAAAGCCCAGGCCCGCTCCTTACATGTCACATCACTCTGAGATATGTGCGTTAAATTCTGACCGCCCGATCCTCCGGTCGTTGATCCAACGCCATTCGCAAGTCCTCGCCCTGTTAACCACTCATCCATTAGGCAGCGGGGAAAGCGGTTTCCCCGCCGTCCCGTCAACCATGTGTCTCATCCTAATTGCATCGCGTTCCATGGTACGATTACCGCCCGTTGCTGTAAAGCGGTGCGATAAAACTGCCAACCTCTCGCTAACTCTCTTGCATCTCTTCCGCCCGTCAACCGTCGGATCTGCCCAATCATGATCCGACGGTCCACATTCTTCTCATGCATATATCTTCCAGTATCCTCCGTCAAATGATCTCCATTGTTCGATTACATGATCTGACGACCCTTGTTTATTCCATCATCCGCCTCCCGATTCCTCCCACTTCTGATCTCCGCCATCCATTCTGTCATCCAACGGTCAATATTCATTCGCAGGCCATTGTCCATTTTCAGGCATTTCTCAGTGTTTTCGGCCTATCTTGTGCGTGTGAATAAGGAGGAAATGACCCAGCAACCTACACATTTAATCATCAACTACCACATTCAAAGAACAGCACGGTCAAGGACAAAAAGGATGATCCTCGAGCAGCTCAATGACTGCAGCAGTTATGAACATTTATGCAGGAAACATTCCACCTGTTCGAGGAGTACACTAAAGTACCAAAGAATGTCAAATTTGTTAATGAAAACAGTAAGAATGTATCAGAGGCCCATATCTGTATGTAAATGTGGTTGGTGGCCCATTAAGACCCCTCCACGCATAGGCTAGCTGATATTTTTTGTAAATAGATTCTATATATACCCAGAAAAACGATGTAATCAGCGATGAGTGTGAATTGAATGTCAGTGTGTTGTGAGCTTCAATTTCTAGAGACTGTAACTACTTTGAGACCTGCAGCTTCTAGTCTTCATTTCCAACTAATACAAGCTTCTTTTGTTGTTAATTGCTCACTTTCAACTTCTTCTTCTTGTCCCAGGCTGTGCCTATTTTGCACTTATTTATGTACTGTGAATGTTTAGCATCAAAGGGGCTATCATCCCACCTCTGTGTTAAAATTTAGCTGTATCATTGGACTTGCATACAGTTTTCTGTTTTCTTAATACCAGAGAGCTGTCATCCTATCTGTGTGTTAGGAAATAGAGTTACAGACCTTTTACTGGTTGCAGCCAGCCATCACAGGGTCTTGTGCATCTGTTGGTGTGGTCAGTCTTCTCCATATCACCTTTTCCTTAAACTGTGAGTGATTGGTGGTTAAAAGCCTTGTAGTCTGGGGGTGTTCACCCATGTCTGGGGTTAAGCATAGTAGGAGTGGTTATCTGGCTTGAATATCCATCATTTATTTCATTCATCCACCATTTATCCAACTTTTTGTTGAGTTTGTAATGTTCCCGAGCATCTCTGAGATACAACCTAGGAGAGTTTCTTGGGGTGAAAACACTGCCTTTCTCAGATGCAAGTTGATTTTGATTTCTTGGCTTTAATTCTTCTTCTTCATCCTCATTGTCATCTTCACCTTGTCTTCCTTGTCCTTGTTGTCTTCTTTAGCAATGTCCTCTAACTCATCTAGGTGGGAAGCTTCTCTAGTAAACCATGACACAACAAGTGGAATTAATTTAAAGTCCTAACATAAACTAATGGCAAATGTGCTCCTTGCCTTTTCCCTTGTGTGAACCCCATTTTCCCTCGGGAATTGTTCTTCTTTTCTCTCGAGTAACTTTTCTCAACTCAGAGTCTATCAAAATGTAGACGTAAACACAAGAAAAGAGAATTTGTTTCATTGTGCCACCATTCTCCCACCATCAATTATTAGCATAACAATAAGCTACAAATTGTCTACCCCTCTTTTGGTTGTGCATCAATGATGGAATCTTTTTTGGCAAACGTATCACCTTACAACTATTATGTTGGAGGTAATAATTTACACATTTAGATCACTGGTAAGGGTACCTAAGATGAAGAAGGAATGCAACTCGGTTCTTGTATTCATTCAAAGGATAAATTTGTTAATGTGGAAGAAGCAAAGAGACTAGCAGGAGGATTTTACATCCATTAAGGTATTTCTGTAATATTGAAAAACTCCATAATTAAAGATGGCACTGTCATATAGAGGATCCCATGTCATCGTGAAAGCAAGCAAGCAAGTACAAGTATTAACTTTAGATATCATATAAAAATTAGGTTCCTCGGAAAGATAGTACAAATATGTTTGGCTTTAGATCTAAAGAAAAGAGCAAACATGTAGGAACCATTAAACATTAAGGAGTAGTTGTCAAGAGTTGCACTTGACCAAGTTGGGTGTAGGAATCCTCTGTTACCTGCACCATTGTTTTCAATTGTACAAAGAAACATTAGACCAATGAAATGAACAGAAAATTTATGCTGAAAATATATGTTTTTTTATCAACCTTAAGTTGTTCCTACTTGAATTTGAATCAAGAACTTCTTGAAGGTCTTTATTTTTTTTGGCACTTTCCTACTACAATGATCATTTATTGAATTTGAATCTTATTTTTTCTTGGTGTGAATACCAAATGCCATGGTGAATTTTAGTTGACTTCTACTCTAACATAATTTTGCATAAAATGAGAGAAATTTCATTCAAAATTTGCTAACATCTCATGTAAATCTCCCCATCTAAAATGAAAATGTTGATGTCTAATAAGAATGGCTTATCTCAAAACAAAAAACTACTGAAAACCTATTTATGAAGTAGTGGAATGCTTCCATCTTATTTGGTTTCTCAATTTGAAAAAAAAAAATAGGTTTAAATATGCTTTAACAAGTCTCTTTTGAGATCCTCTTCCCAAACCTGCTACAAATGAGATTTATGGATTTCCTCAAAGTTTCTACCAATTGTTAGTATCAAATCAATGAGCAATCACTGAGATATGGAAAATGTAAATTGCATCATATCTACAAAGATCAATTGGAACTCGAAGAAATTGACATTGTTCAAGGGTGTCAAAGGATATATACTTCTTCCACCTAAATCCAAAAACGTTATCATTAGAAGAGATGTAAATTTTGTTGAAAATATATCGGCCTACGAGCCTAGTTCGGCGGATGTGCCACCTCTCTCTATCCCTTCTACTTTTGAAAATATTTCATCTTTAGATGATGACAATGAGGATTACAATCCTCCCCACCTTCTCAGGATCCTCCTTTAGCTCCTCAGCTTCCAAAATGGGTCTGTGCTACTCAGGATGCAGCAGGTGCACTTGTAGGTGATCCTACAAATCAGTGATGCACATGTTCTTAGTTCGATAGAGCCTCTTCTTTACTGGCTCAAGCTTCAGCGAATTATGTTCCTGACACCTTTGCATAAGCTTCAGGTCATCCAGATTGGAATGCAGCTATGAATGAATAATATTGTTCATTATTGGCAAATGATACATGGGATCTTGTTTCTCTTACAAAGGGACAAAAACTTGTTAGATGCAAAATGGTTTACAGAACCAAGTTTGGACCAAATGGAAAAGTTGATAAACATAAAGCTCGTCTTGTTGTTAAGGGTTTTTGACAAGTTGAAGGCATTGACTATACTGAAACCTTCTCCCTTGTTTCCAAAATGAACTCTATCCACCTTGTTCTTTCCCTTGCTACCTCTTTCAAATGGGAAGTCCATTAGATGGATGTTAAATCTGCCTTCTTGCATGGGGAATTGCATGAAGAAATCTATATGGAACAACCTTTTGGCTTTATACAAACAGACTCAAACCTTGTATGTCGGCTTAAGAAATCCCTTTATGGTCTCAAGCAAGCCCCTCGGGCTTGGTATGCCAAAATGGATAACTTTATTTTAGATACTGGATTTTCTAGTTGTCATTCTGACAATACTGTCTACACCAAGAAAGTGGGTAAGTCTCTTATCATTCTTGCTCTTTATGTTGATGATCTTATCCTTACTGGTAATGATCCCAACCTTATAAACCATGTGAAGTCAAGCCTTGAAAAGCAGTTTGAATGGACAGAATTAGGACGCTTGCATTATTTTCTTGGTCTTTAAGTCTTGCAATCCAAGGAAGGTATTTCCCTTTCCCAGTCCAAGTATGCATGTGATCTTTTACGCCACTTTCACATGGAAGACTGTAAACTAGCCCCTTCTCCCTTTTAGTCTAGAGCCAAACTTTCAGCCACTTGTACTTCCCATGAATTTTATGCTACCTTATATTATCACCTTGTAGGGAAACTTTTGTATCTAACCCATACCCGTCCTAACCTTTCCTTTGTTGTCGACATTATTTCTTGGTTTATACAAAACCCACATGAAATTCATTAGAAAGAAGCTAAAAGAATACTTCATTATGTCCGAGGTATTGTTCAGTTTGGGATTCATTATAGTGCAGAAGCATCTCCTCTATTGGTTGGTTCACTGATTCTGATTGGGTTGATGACCCTGATGATAGGAAGTCTACTGCAGGTTATGTGTTCACTCTTGGTTCTGGACCTCTTACATGGGCTTGCAAGAAACAAAGTGACATTTCTCTTTCTTTAGCAAAAGCAGAGTATTGTGGCATTGTAGAAGCTAGTAAGGAAGCCTTGTGGCTTCATCAGATCCTATCAGAGTTTGGCTTTCAGCAGCAGCGTCTGTCTACACTTTGGTGTGATAACCAAAGTTCCATTAAACTGTGCAAAGATCCAGTCCAACATCAGTGCAGAAAACACATTGAACTACACATGCACTTCATCAAAAATCTAATTCATGACCATGTTCTTGAAGTGCAATATTGTTCAACTAATGATCAAGTTGCAAACATCTTTACAAAGGCTCTCACAGAAGCGAAGTTTACTAAACTTCGATTTATGGTTGGAGTTTAGGAAGTTGTCACTAAGGGGGGATAGGCTCTAATGCCTCCTTCCTTCTCCTATTGTGTCATATTTGTACATCCTTCAATCCTATCCCAAGTTGTTCTTAAGGGGGGATGTCAGGATATTCTGACACATAGGAAATAGTTACGTAAAACTTGGTCTAGTGTAGAGTTAGGTAAAGTGTGTTTCTTTACTATGTACTTTTGTAACTTACAATCCAACGATGACGATATGTTCTAGACATGAAGTGACTTAATGGTTCATTCTCTCCTCAGTATTACCAACACTTGATCTGTGGCTTAACACCCGATTGGTCCATGATCTCTATTTAAAGAGCAAGGAGGGTCATTTGTAAGGTGACTGTTCATGAGAGAAGCTTATGTAAATTTTCTTTCTTTTACATTAATAAATTTCCTGAAGTGGTCGTGTTGGCTTAGGCCATGGATTGTTTCCCTCTTTGAGGGTTTTAAACAATGTTAAGAATATTGGTGTACTGATCTGTGATCTATTTGTGGGCATTGTCCCTTGGTGTTCTATCTAAGGAACTTACCCTGTAAATTCCTACAATTTTTTGAGTGTGGAATTTAGTTCATTGAGAAAGAAACAATTTGAGTGTAAGTTATGGCTCTCAATTTGATGAGTTCATAGCTGCAAGACCATTAACTTGTCCCTACAAAGGATTTTTTACAATTTTGGTAACAAAGAAAATGGTGTATTCAGAAGCAACCCATACCAAAACAAGTACGAAGCAACTTTGCCCCTCCATTACCATATCACAATTCTGAGTCTTTTTTTATATCCTGTGTGTGAACTTTGAAGTTTCATTGCACCGTCTATCCTTGAATTTTCACTCAACCAACATGAATTTCCTCTCCATTATAGGAACTGGTGCCTTTTTTGATGCATGCGAATGAGAGAATACATCACATGTTGCAACCCTTTCTTATGCATACTTAAATAGCAGCTAACATGAAGGAAATGAAAGGCAAGAAATTGAATCAATTTTGCTCCATAGGGTAACATGACAAGCACACCCTTATTTTGGTACCTTGAATCTTGTACATCTTATTTTCGTAATGAAATTCATGATGTGGATGCAGGGGATGAAGACGGTGAGTCCATTTTTTGTCTCTTCATCTTTTATTCTTTTCCGCAAGTATGTGCAATGTAGTTCCCACTAGATTTTGTCAACACTCTTTAGCTATCTCATGCTTTTAAGTGCCATGGACATTGGATACTAGGATTGGACAACTTTGTTTTACTATGAAAGACAAGAAACTGAGCTAGTTTTTCTTCACAAGGTAACATCACAACCTTACGCCCATGGACCATGTGAATATCCTTTGGTGAGTATAGTCTTCATAGGGTTAATTCCTAGCCTAGTGATAGGAGCTCAAGTGGGAGTAACAATTATGGATCTGTCATCCACGAGACTGGAGATGGGGACTAGTGGAAGTAGCTTCGCAGACAGTCTCTATTCTTGGGATCTTCCCCTTACTAACTATTATCCCAGCTTGTCTTCAATGTTGTTGATGTAGAAATTTTGAATAATAAACACTTATTCATAGAGATTATCTTGATTATACACTATTGCGGAATGCATGCATAATACATAACCTCCTCTACTATTGATCATCAATCTTGCGGAATCAAAACCAATCGCATGTGCACATTGAAACATCAATCACACATATAAACACAGTATGTAACCCGGGGAAAGCATACAGCTGAAAAAACCCCAACTATCTATATATTATAATGATAGATAACATTTAACAATACATAGTACAATACTCCTCGCAAGTACTCAGTACTATTTCCACCTGCTACACACAAACTAGCTCAGATCTGCTCCAATCACAGGTTCAAATCTCCTCTGCTGCTTGCCTGCCTCTACTGCGCAATCCAATGTGAGAATCAACCACTCTGTTAATTCGAATTCCCTTTCATAAACTACGCAAGCATCATGGGCAATCTCCATCTATGCATGTGCAAATCTCATGCACAACTGATAGTCACAACTCACCCTTTCACTTACCTCTAACACCTGTCTCTGTTGAACTGTCCATGCACTGAGTTAACTGATGTATTCTTTAGTTGCTTTATGAGTTAATAATTAGTGAATTAATTAATAATTAATTCACACAACTCATCACTAGTGTATTCTTTAGTTAGACTAAATACAACTAGTTTAACCAAGTCAAACTGAACACAACTCTATCAACTCCTCAATCAACTCCACTAAACTCACATGCATGAGTTCTAACTGAAGTCCTCCATGCAATAGCTCAACTAACACATAAGAAAAGCGTATTTCCTTCTGTCAGCTACATGTGCCACATCCATAGCTCGAACTGAAGTGCTCCAAGAGGATAAGATAATGTTTAGAGTCCAAATATTACTAAGGGCTAATAATATTTGACTGTTTCTATTTTTAGCCTGGCAGTCTAAAAATAGACTCCGCCCATATGTCTAAAAATAGAAGTCCATTTATTTTTACCAACATGACCAATCATCCACAAATAGCTTCCTGCAACTCATAGACCATGATCCATATGTCTAGAAATAGACCTTGCGCCAAAAATACCCTGCGGGACCACTTAGTGAAGGCGACTTCTTTCCACTAAGCTCCAGCATCTTGTTGCATTCTCAACACTCCCTCTCAACAAGATATGGATTATCAGCAACCCCTATCCTGCCTCAGTGGTATTCGAATTTGCTCCTGGTGAGCGCCTTCGTCAAGATATCAGCATCCTGATCCTCCATTAGAATGTATGAAAGTAACATGATTCTCCGCTGCACACAATCTCTGATATGATGGTACCTGATGTCGATGTGTTTGGATCTATCATGAAATACTGGATTAGCCGAGAGTTTAATGCAACTCTGGTTATCACAATAAATCACCGTAGGCTCCAAGTGCAACCTGAACAACCCCACCAGGATCTTCCTCATCCATATAGCCTCGCATGCAGCCAAACTTTCTGCCATATACTTGGCCTCTGATGAACTGAGTGCCACGGATCTCTGCTTCCTGCTGTACAAAGAAACTACTGTTGACCCGATACTGAAGTTCCCTCCAGATGTGCTCTTTCTGTCCGTTGGACTCCCTGCCCAATCTGCATCCGTGAAGCCACATAGCTTCACCTCATCCTCCTGTCTGTACCACAATCCATATCCCAATGTGCCTCTGAGATAACGCAATACATGCTTGCCTGCCTTCCAGAAGAGCTTGGTTGGCTTAACCATAGCTTGTGAAAGCTAGTTAACAGCATAGCATATATCGGGTTGTGTATTGACCAGATACATAAGCGACCCCACCAACTGTCGATAAACAGTGGCATCCACTACCTCCGCTGAAGTAGCATCCTCCTTCCTCCAACCTCCAGGAAGAGGAGTATCAACAGGCTTGCAGCCATGCATGTTGAGCTTCTCCAGTATCTCCCGAGCATACTTACCCTGAGAAACAAATAGTCCATCTCTGCACTACCAAATTTCCAATCCCAGGAAATAATGAAGGAGGCCCAAGTCCTTCATGTCAAACTCCCTAGCAAGATCCTCCTTGCATGAAAGTATCAACAACTCATTACCTGTCAAAATCAAATCATCTACATAAAGTACAATGATAAGCAACTTACCCTCCACCACAATCTGGTATAGGTTAGGATCCGCCTCACTCTTGGAGAATCCAAGTCCAGTGAAATAACTGTCTATCCGTGTGTACCAAGCACGAGGTGCTTGTTTCAACCCATGCAGCGCTCTCTTGAGCCTGCACACATGCGACTCGCTGCTGAAGATCTCGAAACCTTTGGGCTGCTATATATACACTTCCTCCTTAATGACTCCGTTGAGGAACGCAGTCTTCACATCCATCTGATGAATGTGCCATCCCATCTACGCTGAGAGAGCAAGAATCATCTGTATGGAAGAATACCTTGCGACAGGTGCAAAGGTCTCCTCATAATCGATCCCCTCTATCTGTGAGAAGCCTCGAGCAACAAATCTTGCCTTGTACTTCTCCACACTCCCGTCAGCTGCCTGCTTCACTTTGTATATCCATCTCGAACCCACCACTGATTTCCCCTCCAGTCTTGGGACAATCTCCCATGCACTATTTCTGACAATAGAATCATACTCTTCCACCATGGCATCTACCCATGCGGGATCCTCCACAGCATCCTCGAAAGAGGATGGCTCAGTCACGACACATTTTCTCACAAGAGCCATGTATCCAGTGTACCAATTAGGTGACTGTCTCTCTCTCCGCTTTGTTGTAGGTGGTCCTACAACCTTCTCTGCATCTTGAGCCAGTCGCTCAGCTTCTGTAGCACGCTTTCGCCCTCTGATGGTTGGCGCTGCATGAGTGGTCTCTTCCACTCCATGAACTTCATCTTGTGGCTGTGTTGTGGTCACCAACGACCCCCCTCCTTATTTAGTATTAGCGATAACATTAAGCAAGTGGGGACCCTTAGTAAAAATTCAAAAAATTTAATAAAAACTCATGTATTATACTCCTTAAGAAAATATCGCATCACGCAAAGAAAATAAGTCATTTCTTTGTGAGCACAATGAAAAACTGCGAAAATGTGACGCGAAATTCATCGCATCGAACGCATTAAGAAACACTCATAAACGAAAACCTTAAGAAATCGCCGATGGCCGATATGCGACATCGCATATCGCAACATCACATGAACATTTAACGAATTATAAGAACCTGCGATCTTGCGATAACGCGATACTGCGATTGGTGATCTTGCGATCGCGCGATACAGCAATCTGCGATTCTGCGATAAACGTGATTGGGAAACCCTGCGATAACACATTTTGATGAAAATGCGATAATACGCGATGATGTGATGATGCGATGCTAGTCGCAGAAATTTCCATCGCAAATTTTCCCCGGCTCAACATTCAAGAAAAGTTGTCCATAAACCAAAAAATTGGATACACACTTTAATGAAAATTAATGAATGTACGCCAAGTGTTAATGAAAGACAGTTTTTTGTTTTTCAAAAAGTTAGTTCACGTCAGGTGGCATGTTTTTTGTACATCCATAGAGTTCAGAGCTTTCTTGTCAATTTTTATTGTCATTACTCTTTCCTTATGTGCGAACTGCAGGAATGAAAAACAGGAAAAAATATGAAGCAATGTGCAGGAAACGATTAAGGAAAAAGGTAAAGCTCCAATGCTCGGAGACAGAGAAGAAATGCCCTCATGAACGGATACCGCATGCAACAGAGCCGCAAAATTCCAGAGCGCTGCTGAACTATCCATTACAGATCTGACGGTTAGAGTCATGGTTGAATGAATGGTTAAAAAATGTTGATATCAACGGACAATTTAACGCACAAGGTCAGAAGCTCACAAAAGCAGTATGTTTACAAAATGTTGAAGCTTATACCCATTAAAGGAAAGGGCGTTAAAGGCGAAAAACGCACCAGAAAGGCCCGGATTAAAGAACGGAGGCAGTTTCTGATGCGCGATTAGCGCCTAGCGCTAATCGCGCATCGCTGAGAAAATTGTTCAAAAATCAAAATCCCTAACCGCTTAGTCATTTATAAGCCCGGAAACACAAGAAAGCAAAGACAGGAGCAATTTGAGGATTAACCAAGTAGAATTTGGATCATTACTGAGCATACACAGTAAATCCACCTAACTAGAGGATGATTCTCAAAAATATCTTCTAGTTTGCTGAAAAATGGTGCCAGCTCTTGCCATTTCTGTTTGCTTAGCTCAATCAAAAGCGGAAGGCAGTCAGTCGACTCTACTCAGGCAAATATTGAATGCTCGCAACATTAAGGAGCAAATGCAGAAATAGTTAGAGATTAGATTTAATTTTTAGAAATAGTTTTGCTTAGAAAAAGGGCGGTCATTTAAATCGTATCCTGAATCTATGTAATTAAGTTATTTAGTTAGTAGTATTTAAACCCTTCTCATGCATTTAGAGAAGGGTCCAGAAATTTATCAAAAACTTGTCCTCAGAACATGCACTTTTGCACCCTCAGAGGAGGTTTTGGTGAATGAATGGATCAAGATTTGTTGATGTTTGCATTTGATATCTGCTACTGATGTTGCACTTCTGTACTCTTAGTAGATGTTAGAGTAAGGACCGATAAATCATTATTACTTGAAGCTTATGAGTAGGACCAGTCATAAATGGTACTTTTATCTCTTGACCATTTCTGCTTATATTCTAAAAGTGATATACAGTTTTTAGTTGTTTATATGTTATTACATGAATGCTTGAGTTATCATTTGGCACTTTTGTACGGTGATAGCTATTTATTTATGTTTAATGTATGGATAGCTTATTATGCGATATGTTGTTCATAACTGTTTTGCCTAACTTTTTATGCAAAGCAGTTCATCTTAATTGATTTCCTTTCTTATAATTGTTGAATAATCTTTATTACCAGTTTTTATTCGAAATCTCTTTAGATCGCATAATAAAAGAGTAAAATCTCGGGTTAGCATAGATTAGATGTGTTTGTTTTAGATTACAATAGCATAAAATTAGATTAAAAGTTTGAATTAGAATAGCTTAGATAGGAACTGTTAGATTAGCAATATCCAATTCTACACACACACATCCATAGATTGGGAAACTAGTCCCATTATCCCCAGTCGGACCCGCTATACCAAACGGATAAGGAGCTGCCAACCAAGGTCCGGACTGGGCAGGTATCCCCCTTGTTGTCGACGCGATTTTTGGGGCTTCAACATATTTGGCGCTAGAAGGAGTATATCTTAGAGCCAAATATGTTGAAGCCCCGAAAATCGGGTCGACAACAAGGGGGATATCTTCCAGAATCAATTCCTAACCAAGTTTGGTGATGACAGATCAACGGCAACGTTAATCAATGACCTATCCAATCTTAAAGCCGAAGCTAAAGAGCCTATCAAGGATTTCAATTTACGGTTCAATAAAATTCTCAACAAAATTCCCACTGCTTCCCAGCCCAGCGAAGAAGTACGATGTGAATGGTATATTACTGCTCTACCATCAAACATAGCAATCTTCGTGGACAGGGCAAATAAAACAACCTTAGTTGATAACATGAAAGAGGCGATAGCAATAGAGAAATGCATAATAGCCCTGGAAAAGAGATCCGCGATAGAGGAACGTAAGTCTAAAAAAGTCACCTTCAAGGAAGACTCCAAGAAGAAACAAGCAAAAGATCCTTTTGATTTGGAAGGATTGCAGAAAGTTTTAAAGACCATGTCCAATGAAATGGTCGACATAAAAAATCAAGTAGCAGAAACTTCTTCAAAAAAGCCCTACAGAGCTTTTAAAAGAGGTTCTTCAACGGATGCAAAACCACCAAATGCCATCTCAAATGCTGAATCCCAGGAAGAGGAAGAGGAAGAAAGTGCCACTGAAGGGCAGACTGACGACGAAGAAGTTGTGGAATTACAAGGAATGTGGGATTTCATTCTCCCACAAGAAGAAGATCAGGAAGTATTTCCAGTTAGCACACGAAGCAAAAATCAGCTTGATCCTCCTCAAACTACCCCTAAGTAGAAGAGCGCAAGCTCTGCAACAAAGGATAAAGTCGCAACAAAGAAATCAACATCTAAAGCGACCCAAACTAGCCCGGTCCAAGCAGATGAAACAACTCCATCAAAAACACTGATAGTGTCGGATGAAATGGAGTACAATATTATCGATGACATGAAAAAGACCAGGGCTAACATCACTCTCTACGAATTGAGCAAGTTGAAACATCAACAGAAGATAATGATGAAAGAATTACATGCCATGCCAGTTGCACCTTTGCCTGCTGCTGTACTTTCTCAAGCTTCCCATAACATGGGAATACCTCCAACTAACGCGGTAAATCAAGTAACCATAAGATTGTCATCCAACCCTAAGGTATGTAAGGTTATTGACATTCTAGTTGCTGACATCCCAAAATTCTATGGCTTAATTCTTAGTAGGGATTGGTCACAAAAACTCCATGGATACTTCGCAACCAATTGGTCGCACATGTGGCTGCCCTACAACGGTAAACCGAATCAAATAAAAGTTGAACGAGAGCTACACCAGAAGTACATAGTAACGGAATTAGAGGGAGAAAATGAACCAGTAGCATATAACAGCAGCATCGTCGCCAATTACTTGGTAGATTCTTTCCTTGGCAATTTCAATGCTCATGCGTCACCCTACTTAGAAAACTCTGTTTTGTCCCAAGTCGAAAATTTTTCTCAAATTGATAGTTCAAAGTGTTTTGATTTTTTAGATAAACCTGTAAATACATATTTGTTTTGGAAATTATTTTTTGATGGCTCTAGATCTAACGAAGGAGCAGGAGCAGGATGCGTTCTGATTAGTCCAGAAGGAAATAAGATTATGCTTACGTGCAGACTCGAATTCGATTGCACAAACAATACAGCAGAATACGAGGCTTTAGTTCAAGGCCTGTACAAAGCAATCGGGTTGGATGTCAAGTATCTTCAAGTCTTTGGAGACTCTGAGATTGTCATCAAACAGGTATGTAACACCATACATTGCCTATCAGGTCATTTAAAATACTATCAATCTTTAGTACAAGATCTGACTGAGCATTTCATAGCGTTTAATATTTCTTCAATACCCAGACTCCAAAACGCAAGTGCAGACATTTTGGCTAATGTAGCTTCTAAGCTTATTCCCTCCGAAGATTTTAGCCTAGATAGATTCTCAATAGAATTAATCTTTAGACCGTCCATTCCTGACAACACCACAAATTGGAGAGTATTCAATGACGATCTTGATATTGTAAATTTCCTCACTTCTGAAGGATCCTACTCCAATCAAATAATTGATGAAGACCATCACGATCGAGAATTACAACAAAATAGCACTGATAATGCTATACCTAAGTCGGTGGTCAAGTTAGAAGACTTATACGATTTGAAAGATCGGTTTAAAAGGTCTACCAATTCAAAACTCTACAGTTCAACTTTGAACTATGAATTAGTAAACCTAGGGAACGATGCTAAACCACAAAATGTTAATCTAGGCCTAGGCCTAGTCCCTGAAGAGAAACTAGCCTATATTCGTCTTTTAAGACAATATAAAAATGTTTTTGCCTGGAATTATGATGAGCTGAAAACATACGACACTTCTATCATTCAGCATACTATTCCTATGATCGATAACGAAAAACCTGTCCAACAAAAGCTGAGAAAGATCCATCCCAATTTAGAAAATCAGATAAAAACTGAGCTAAATAATTTATTAAAAGCCAGAATAATCTTTCCCGTGAGACATTCCAAATGGGTCTCCAATATGGTACCCGTTAGAAAGAAAAACGGAGATATTAGAATCTGCATTGACTTTCGGAACCTTAACAAAGCCTGTCAAAAAGACAATTTTCCTCTTCCACCTATGGAGCAGATACTACAGGCAGTAGCAGGCTCAGAACTAATGTCTTTCTTGGATGGATTTTCAGGATACAATCAAGTGCTGGTACATCCTGATGATCAGTTGAAAACCACATTCAGGACTAAATGGGGCACATATGCATATCGGAAGATGCCATTTGGTTTGATTAATGCTGGCGCTACATTTCAGAGAGCCATGGACATCGCATTCAAGGGTTTAGTCAATAAATCTGTAGTAATTTATTTGGATGATATAACAGTGTACTCCAAGAAGCGAAGCGACCATCTCAAAGACCTGAAACAAATCTTTCAACGATGTTTAAGGTATGGAATTTCACTTAACCCAAAGAAATCTTTTTTCGCATTAAGTGAAGGGAAACTTCTAGGATTCATAGTGTCAAAATCTGGTATTCACATTGATCCCAACAGAATCAAAGAAATTTCTGAAATATCCCTACCTCATAATAAAAAAGCCATGCAATCTTTCCTTGGTCAAATCAATTTTGTAAAGAGATTTGTTCCAAATTTTTCGCGAATCGTATCTCCTTTGCAAACCATGATTAAAAAGAATTCAAATTTTAAATGGGGTCAAGATGAATATGAAGCATTCAATCTGATCAAGCAAGCTATTGTTAATGCTCCATCTTTAGCAACCCCGAACTTTTCAGAATCTTTTATTTTATACACATTTGCCTCAGATAAATCATATGCTACGATTCTAACTCAAACGAATCAAGAAAAATCGGAAGCTCCAATTGCATTTTTTAGCTCAAATTTACAGGGTGCTAAACTCAATTATTCAGACGTGGAGAAATAGGCCTATGCTGTTTTCAAAGCGGTCAAATACTTCAGACCTTTCTTACTTAAAACCCATACTAAGATCATAGTACTGTTTCCAGCAGTAAGGAATCTTCTGGTACAGAAGGATGTGGGTGAGAAAAGGGCCAACTGGGTCACTGCTTTACAGGAATACGACCTTGAGATCAAACCAGCAAACATTGTAAGAGGTCAAGGCTTCTGCAAAATGTTGGTCGGAGCATCGCAAATTTCTGAAATTCCATCTGAAGAGGTACAAATGTGTGAGGTAAGCCTAAACGATGCAGAATCATTATATAACGATATCATTTATTATCTTAAGAACGGGTACGCTCCTTCACACCTCGATCATACTAAGAAAAGAGCTCTAAGATTGAAAGCTAAACAATATCAGCTCATAAATGATATTCTTTTTAGAAAAAATTATGATTCTGTTCTTCTTAAGTGTCTTGAAAAAATTGAAGCTGAAAAAGTTTTGCAGGAACTCCACGATGGGCCAGCAGGCGGACACTACGCTGGAGACGCTACTGCGCATAAAATTCTACGCACAGGATATTACTGGCCCACGCTATTCAAAGACTCGCACAGTTACGTGAGAAAATGTCAAGTCTGCCAAACTACTGCTGGAAGACAAAAGAAACCGTCCCTGCCACTTCAGCCGGTAAATATCGAACAACCTTTCAGTTAGTGGGGCTTGGACGTAATAGGTGAGATCGTTCCTCATTCTTCTAAACAGCATAGATACATCCTCACAGCAACAGATTATTTTACTAAATGGGTAGAAGCAGTTCCTCTCAAGACAGCTAATTCTGAAAATATTATCGAATTCATAGATCAATTTATAATCACTAGGTTTGGATTGCCAACCGCTTTAATATTTGATAATGCATCATACTTTTCTGGAAATGCAATGACTGAGTTTGCACTTAAAAGAGGACTCAAACTTAAATATTCAGCCAATTACTATCCGCAAGGTAATGGGTTAGCTGAGTCAACTAATAAAAACCTAATTAGGATTATTAAAAGAATAGTTGACCAGAACCAAAAGAATTGGCACAAAGCTTTAGTAGATGCTTTATGGGCAGATAGAATAACACAAAATGCTTCAATCGGCACTCCGCCCTTTAATTTAGTTTATGGGAAAGAAGTGGTTCTTCCAACTCACTTAGCCATTCCCTCTTTGTCTTTAGTACAATACATTGATGAAGTACCTACTTCCTCCTTACAACTAAGACAAATGGAAATAATTAAATTAGAAGAACAACGAGAACAAGCTAAGAAAACACATGCTCATCATCAAGCGCTAATAAAATCCTCTTTTGATTCAAACATAATGACCAAAAAAGATTTTCAGATGGAAGATTTAGTTTTAAAGTGGGATAAGGCTCATGAAGAAAAGGGCAAACATACAAAATTTCAAAGGATGTGGCTTGGTCCTTTTCAGATTGTTGAAGTCATAGGTCCATCAACGTTTGTCTTACAGGATTTAGCAGGTAAGAGGGATCCTTTGCCTGTTAATGGACAAATTCTCAAAATATATTTTCCATAGAAGATTATTCTTCCATTTTTGAAGAATAGTTTTAGTTTTTTTTTTAATAAGACCAGTTGTAAGTGGTTACTATAGGTATTTACGAAAAAGACATCAATTCTCTTTCAGATTTTGAGTTTTTTGCTTGTATAAATATTAAATCTTTTGGAAAGCTGATCTTTATTATTAACAGATACAGTTAAAAAACTTTAGCCTAGATATGATACTAGTTTCAACTTCAAAAATTTGATAAAAGCAACCTTTAGTAAAGAAGTTGTTTTATATCAGCACTATGAAAGGTATTAATAACAAAATAAAGATTCTCTGTAAAACAGCTATTTTCAAAAACTCTATTATTGTCGTCCAGAGCTATCTTAAGGAAACAATGACTTCCTCCCTGCTAAGGAAAATCGCAGCGTTCAGAGGAACAATCCAAGGATACACTATATCTTGAAGAATAAGAGGTCTCATCACGAGTCGGCTTATCATGATCACAGATATTATAACTTGCTGACTTTGCCAATACTGTCCACCACAACAGGGCAATGACTCAAGATTGTTGCAATCAAAAGACAAGGGGTCTCATCACGAGCCAGCTTGTTCAGCAAAGTTATAAATCAAGTGAATGACTGTGTCATAATTTGGCTACCAAACCAAGACATTGTTCTTTAAGAATAAAAAGAAAATCAAAGCAATAAGTGTAAATATGGGTTTTTCTTTGAAAGTTGTAGGTCACCTTAAGTAGGATAAAGGATCATTGCTGGGTAGCAGGTAACCCTGTCGAGGCTATAAACACCTGCTGGCAGCAGAGGCTCTACCTACGACAAATGAGCATATTTAAAACTGGTTTACAAAGGAGATTTTATTTTATCTTTATAAGACCTAGTAATGTCTAATGTAAATACAAGGACTAGCCTGAGGAAGAAAATAATTAAGAAAAAGAGGTTGAAACAAAATATCATTGACAGAATAAGGCATAATGTACTCTATCTGTCCATAACAAAGTTTAGATTTCTGAAAATTTTTCTGTTTTGGAAGTTTGAAAAATTCAATGGAAAAGCAGAGATAACTGGTTCTTCCAAGTGAATCGCCAATTGTTGTGGCCACCAACAACCCCCCTCCTTATTTAGTATTAGCGATAACACTAAGTAAGTGGGGACCCTTAGTAAAAATTCAAAAAATTTAATAAAAACTCATGTATTATACTCCTTAAGAAAATATCGCATCACGCGAAGAAAATAAGACATTTCTTTGTGAGCACAATGAAAAACTGCGAAAATGCGACACGAAATTCATCGCATTGCACGCATTAGGAAACACTCATAAATGAAAACCTTAAGAAATCGCCGATGGCCGATATGCGACATCACATATCGCAACATCGCATAAACATCACATGAACATTTAACGAATTATAAGAACCTGCGATCTTGCGATAACGCGATACTGCGATTGGCGATCTTGCGATCGCGCGATACAGTAATCTGCGATTCTGCGGTAAACGTGATTGGGAAACCCTGCGATAACACATTTTGATGAAAATACGATAATACGTGATGATGTGATGCTAGTCGCAGAAATTTCCATCGCAAATTTTCCCCGGCTCAACATTCAAGAAAAGTTGTCCATAAACCAAAAATTGGATACACACTTTAATGAAAATTAATGAATGTATGCCAAGTGTTAATGAAAGACAGTTTTGTGTTTTTCGAAAAGTTAGTTCACGTCAGGTGGCATGTTTTTTGTACATCCATAGAGTTCAGAGCTTTCTTGTCAGTTTTTATTGTCATTACTCTTTCCTTATGTGCGAACTGCAGGAATGAAAAACAGGAAAAAATATGAAGCAAAGTACAGGAAACGATTAAGGAAAAAGGTAAAGCTCCAATGCTTGGAGACAGAGAAGAAATGCCAGCATGAACGAATACCGCATGCAACAGAGCCGCAAAATTCCAGAGCACTGCTGAACTATCCATTACAGATCTGACGGTTAGAGTCATGGTTGAACGAATGGTTAAAAAATGTTGATATCAACGGACAACTTAACGCACAAGGTCAGAAGCTCACAAAAGCAGTATGTTTACAAAATGCTGAAGCATATACCCATTAAAGGAAAGGGCGTTAAAGGCGAAAAACGCACCAGAAAAGCCTGGATTAAAGAATGGAGGCAGTTTCTGATGCACGATTAGCGCCTAGCGCTAATCGCACATCGCTGAGAAAATTGTTCAAAAATCAAAATCCCTAACCGCTTAGTCATTTGTAAGCCCGGAAACACAAGAAACCAAAGACAAGAGCAATTTGAGGATTAACCAAGCGGAATTTGGATCATTACTGAATATACACATTAAATCCACCTAGCTAGAGGATGATTCTCAAAAATATCTTCTAGTTTGCTGAAAAATGGTGCCAGCTCTTGCCATTTCTGTTTGCTTAGCTCAATCAAAAGCGGAAGGCAGTCAGCCGACTCTACTCAGACAAATATTGAATTCTCGCAACATTAAGGAGCAAATACAGAAATAGTTAGAGATTAGATTTAATTTTTAGAAATAGTTTTGCTTAGAAAAAGGGCGGTCATTTAAACCGTATCCTGAATCTATGTAATTAAGTTATTTAGTTAGTAGTATTTAAACTCTTCTCATGCATTTAGAGAAGGGTCTAGAAATTTATCAAAAACTTGTCCTCAGAACATGCACTTTTGCACCCTCAGAGGAGGTTTTGGTGAATGAATGGATCAAGATTTGTTGATGTTTGCATTTGATATATGCTACTGATGTTGCACTTCTGTACTCTTGGTATATGTTAGAGTAAGGACCGATAAATCATTATTACTTGAAGCTTATGAGTAGGACCAGTCATAAATGGTACTTTTATCTCTTGACCATTTCTGCTTATATTCTAAAAAGTGATATACAGTTTTTAGTTGTTTATATGTTATTACATGAATGCTTGAGTTATCATTTGGCACTTTTGTACGGTGATAGCTATTTATTTATCTTTAATGTATGGATAGCTTATTATGCGATATGTTGTTCATAACTGTTTTGCCTAACTTTTTATGCAAATCGGTTCATCTTAATTGATTTCCTTTCTTATAATTGCTGAATAATCTTTATTACCAGTTGTTATTCGAAATCTCTTTAGATCGCATAATAAAAGAGTAAAATCTCGGGTTAGCATAGATTAGATGTGTTTGTTTTAGATTGCAATAGCATAAAATTAGATTAAAATTTTGAATTAGAATAGCTTAGATAGGAACTGTTAGATTAGCAATATCCAATTCTACACACGCACATTCATAGATTGGGAAACTGGTCCCATTATCCCCAGTCGGACCCGCTATACCAAATGGATAAGGAGCTGCCAACCAAGGTCCGGACCGGGCGGGTATCCCCCTTGTTGTCGACCCGATTTTCGAGGCTTCAACAGGCTGATCCATGTCCTGAAGCTCATCCTTAGGAACTAATAGCTCCTCATCTACATGCAAGTGTGGCTCCCTCTCAAGCGAACATTTCATGGCTTTCTCCTCCTGAAATTTTATATTCGTCGCACAACAGTCTTGCGACTATCTGGCAAATACACACGATAGTTGTGGGGCGTATCAGTGTACCCCACAAATATCCCAACCTCTGCGGTCAGCTCCAGCTTCTTCCTGGCATCCTTCGTCACATGCATGTAAACAGGAGAACCAAAAATCCTCAAATGGGAAATATCAGGCCTCTTACCAGAATAAGCCTCCTCGGGTGTACTCATGCCAAGTATATTGTGAGGACAACGGTTCTGCACATATACTGTAGTATTGCATGCTTCTGCCCACAAGTGAAGGGGTAGGCCCTGATCATGCAACATCACCCGTGCAGCACCCACAATCGTTCTATTCTTCCACTCAGCAACCCCGTTCTGTTGTGGGTTATGGGGAGCTATGAGCTCTCTTCGAATCCCTTATGCACTGCAAAAATCCTTGAACTTGCCAGAGATGAATTCACCACCATTGTCGCTCCTAAGGGCCTTCACCTTCTTCCCCGATTCCTTCTCGACCAGTGCTTTGAACTCACAGAACTTTGAGTATGTCTCGCTCTTCTTCTGCATGAAGAAGATCCAGTACTTTCGGGAGAAATCGTCAACAAAGATCACATAGTACCTGTGCTTTGTTGTTGAAGCTACTAAGAAAGGTCCACACAGGTATGTGTGAATTCTCTCAAGGATTGTCGTGGCGCAACTATCCTTCTCGTGAAAGGTGGCTTTCACAAACTTTCCCAAAGTACACCCCTTACACTGATCTGACTGCACAAGAGTGCCTTTAGGAAGCCTAGTAGAAATCTGCTGCAGTATCTTCAAGGCTCCATGGTGAAGGTGGCCCAATCTCTGGTGCCACAGCTCACCATCAGCTCGGCTCACCACTCCTTCTGCCTTGCATGCCATTGCTGCACAACCATCTACATGCAACTGATAAAGGTTCTTGACTCGAACCCCTATCTTCCGGGTTTCTCCAGTTGTCTTACTGCGCAGGAAAGCATTTCCCTCGCTGAAAACAACATCATATCCCTTGTCTTATAACATCGCCACAGAGATAAGATTCTTCTTCAATCCTGGAACATGCATCACTTCCTTTAATATGAAGGGTTTACCAGACTCCCTCTCAAAGGAAATGGTACCAATACTGGTTGCACTGTATCTACCATCATCGCCCATCTCGATGTGCACTCCAAGATCTTTCTCATCTAGATCAGAAAACAAATCTTGATCTCCTGTCATGTGAAAAGATGCACCACTGTCCAAGAACCATACCGATCCCATCACACTTGATACCAAGCATGCGATCAATGAAAAATCCAGCTCAAACTACGAGGCTAAGGCCTCTCCCACTGCAGATCCAGCAGCTTGCTTATTTTTCTTCTTCTTCGGACAATTTGTGGATTAATTTCTGTGCTGGTGACAGTGAAAGCACTTCACCTTGGACATGTCCTGCTTCTTGCCTTTCGCACCGGACTGAGAAGCTTTCTTGTTCTTCCCCTTCTTTGCTTTGGTAGCCAAAGCGCAATTTTCTTCATCAGATGCCTTTGATGAAGATCCATCCCTGGTATTCCGCCTGATCTCCTCTTGCCCAAGATCTGACCAAAGTCTCTCCCATCCTGGCAATTTCTCCCGACCATTGACAGATTCCTAATACGCATGCCAACTCTTCGGAAGACCAAGGAGAGCCAAGCTCACCAAGTCCTCATCATCTACAGTCACCCCCACACTTCCCAGCTCATCCCGGCATTGGGTGAACTTCGTGAGATACTTGGGCATACTGTCTCCTTTCTCACACTTAATGTTTCTGAGTTTATCCTTGAGCGCCAACTTCCTCTGGTCACTCTTGCTTTGGAATAGATCTGTCAACGCTTTCCACATCAAGTATGGAGAATCCTTTCCATGCAGGCTGGACACAATGTGATCCTTCAAGCCCTCCAACAGAATCCTTCGACGCTTTGCTGTCTTCTTTTGCCAAGCATCAACTTGAGCAGCATCAGTAGGCTTTGGGACCTCAGCCTATATGAACTCCTTCAACCCATTATCATCTAACACTACCTCCATCCTATCTCTCCATGCAATATAATTTGAGCTGCCTTCAAGAGCATACTCCAATCGCAATTCGTTGAAAGATATTGCAACGTTGACACCAAGAAAACACTGCTGCAAATTCGAATTCCACCAGCTCAAAACTCAATCGCTTCTGATCTAAAATTCATGAGAACAAATTATTTCTCATACAGAGATTGACTGTATGGGCTTTTACCGGATATCTCACCTTCCAAAAGAAGGATGAATCCAGAGGCTACCTGGCCCGATTACAGACTCTGCCTGAAGAAATAAAATGTAAACACTTTCTGAATAATAGATCTGATAATCAATACCGCTCTGATACCATGTAGAAATTTTGAATAATAAACACTTATTCACAAAGATTATCCTGATTATACACTATTGCGGAATTCATGCATAATACATAACCTCCTCTACTATTGATCATCAATCTTGCGGAATCAAAAGCAATCGCATGTGCACATTGAAACATCAATCACACATATAAACACAGTATGTAACCCGGGGAAAGCATACAACTGAAAAACCCCCAACTATCTGTATATTATAATGATAGAGAACATGTAACAATACCTGGTACAATACTCCTCGCAAGTACTCAGTACTATCTCCACCTGCTACACACAAACTAGCTCAGATCTGCTCCAATCACAGGTTCAAATCTCCTCTGCTACTTGCCTGCCTCTACTGCGCAATCCAATGTGAGAGTCAATCACTCTGTTAATTCAAATTCCCTTTCATAAACTATGCAAGCATCATGGGCAATCTCCATCTATGCATGTGCAAATCTCATGCACAACTGATAGTCGCAACTCACCCTTTCACTTACCTCTAACACCTGTCTCTGTTGAACTGTCCATGGACTGAGTTAACTGATGTATTCTTTAGTTGCTTTATGAGTTAATAATTAGTGAATTAATTAATAATTAATTCACACAACTCATCACTAGTGTATTCTTTAGTTAGACTAAATACAACTAGTTTAACCAAGTCAAACTGAACACAACTCCATCAACTCCTCAATCAACTCCACTAAACTCACATGCATGAGTTCTAACTGAAGTCCTCCATGCAATAGCTCAACTAACACATAAGAAAAGCGTATTTCCCTCTGTCAGCTGCATGTGCCACATTCGTAGCCCAAACTGAAGTGCTCCAAGAGGATAAGATAATGTTAAGAGTCCAAATATTACTAAGGGCTAATAATATTTGACTGTTTCTGTTTTTAACCTGGCAGTCTAAAAATAGACTCCGCCCATATGTCTAAAAATAGAAGTCCATCTATTTTTACCAACATGACCAATCATCCACAAATAGCTTCCTGCAACTCATAGACCATGATCCATATGTCTAAAAATAGACATAGTCTAAAAATAGACCTTGCGCCAAAAATACCCTGCGGGACCACTTAGTGAAGGCAACTTATTTCCACTAAGCTCCATCATCTTGTTGCATTCTCAACAGTTGAATCTGCCTTATTCAATGCATTAAATGAAGAAGAATGGAAATATCATGATAGCATGTAGATTGTTGAGGCTGAAAACAACTAGGCATGACAGACTAAAAAGAGTTACAATTTGCATCTTACTCTCGCTCTTTGACTTACTGCAAATGCATCACTAGCAGAGGACCTGCATTTCCTTGGTAGACATGTTCAGACAACACCTAATATCTCATGTACAAATTCTGCGAAAAAGTCAGTTGTGGCTTTATTTCATCATTTTTGGGTATGTTTTTAGGATCTTTCACTATCTCATTGAGTTTGGGAATGTATTTTACTATTTTATAATTTTTCCTCATATATTTCTTATGTGTTGTGTTTTGTTGAAATATATTTAATGGGAGAAATCTTCTCAAATAATAGTTTTCAAGTGATAAACATCATTTCTGGTTATGTAGCCTTCATGGTCTGAGTGGAAATTTAATTGTTGTCTTGTGATTTTTTCACTCAGGCTATAAGTTATTTGTATATTGGTTTAAGCCTTTATTCAAGCAACTCTTATTTCACATAACTTGTCAACAATTACAAATAATAGACAAGAAACACATTTTCTTGGGGCTTACCAATTTCTTTTATGAACATGCAAAAGAAGTTCCATAGCTTCAAACCCATGCAAGCCATCAATATTTTCTATCTACGTTGTAAAACATAATTTATCACATATTGTTTGTTTCACTTTGTCAGTGTCTACCAGTCCTTCCTATCACCAGTGATCAAATGTACTCTTTCAAAGTTGTTGATAGGGTTATTAGGTCAAATTGTTATATTTTCAAATAAAATTTGATCATTGGTCAGTTCTAGGTCATTACTACTCTCTCCATTCTCAAGGTCAATTAATGCCATCATAGTCTTGTCATCACTCCTTGTCAATAAAGAGTGTCTTGGTCATATCATCAATGAGTCATATAGGGGTCATGTCATCACCTTATGTCATCATCATGGGAGTAGTAATAGGGAAAAATGTTCAAGGAGATTTCAGCTTGTTTCAACATCCCCATTCATATTTCATATAACTCCCTCAACCTTCCCTCATAAATCCCCTCATTCCATCTAAAACCCCTTTTTCCTTGAGAAAATCCTTAAATCCTAAGTCAAAACCCATTTTTTCCCTTGGAAACATTCATAATCCATATTCAAATTCCCAAAACTCTAGGCTTATCTCAAAATTCCATTTGATACATAAACTCTAGACGCATTTCCATTTTGTACTATACATTTAACTCTTGCTGCTTTCCCATATCATTGAACATGACTACATTGCCTTTTGTGATACATTACGTTGTAATGTATTACAATGTGATACATTATATAAACCCACTACCCTGAGACATAAATTGTGCTCGCTCCATCCCGCTATTGCATATCGCAAACCTAGTTTCCTATAATGTTAAGTTGTACCCATCCGCTGATTGTGATTAAGTCTTGCATCCCACAATCAGTCCCATCCTACAATCAGTCTTGCATCTTGCAATAATTCCCGCTTGCCGATAACTCCCGTAGCCGATAAGTCCTAATGTTATAGACATTTTTGTGCCTTACAACTCTAAGCATGAAATGTCCATAAACCAAGGGATCCTAAGTCCCTAAAAGTGTTGTTCCGACCCCTAGAGGAACAAGGTCAACAAATTACAGCTTCTCCCAGAAGTTCTCCACCAGAAACTGCTCAAAATCAGTCAAATCAGGATCATTTCAGCTGCTCCACTAGCTAGCTGCGTTGCATAGCACCCAAGTACACTAGCTAGGTGCATTGCAACGCACCTAAATGCACTACCAGGGTGCGCTGAGCGGGAAATGACAAATGGCAGTGTCATTCCGCGAGGTGGACAGACAATGGAAGCTTCCAGAATCTTCCCCAATGACACTTGCCTCACTGAGTTCGACCAAGGATGAGTAAGAGGCTCTCAGTCTCCAAGTGGAAGCAAGAACTGACAGAGAGAAGCCACTAGTCAAATCATAAGCTGACTCATCCGCTTTGCATACATCTATATATGGATCCCTCATCCCAGAGATCCAGAGGCTGGAATTTTGTACATTGCAGAGAATTGTTGTTGGTTTTGAGATAGAGATCAGAGTATTGGGTGATTTATGCTTTGTTGGAGGTGAAGAGGGGATTCCTTTGCTGGGGGGTTGATGCTGGATCAGGAATCATCGGTTGTAACTCCTCCTGGACCTTCTTGTTATATCAATAAAACTATTTGAGTTTCTCCTACATGCTTGTGTATCAATGATGTTTTGTTATATTTGCATGTTTAGCTTAAATCTGATCCTAAGCTATTTATGAATATAAATCCATGTCTTTGTGCAGTTATCTCCTTCTGTGATCTTGCAGGAACTTGGTGAAACTGGGCAAGTAAAGGAGCAGGTAGCTGGAAGCTGTCAAAGAGGAGAGAGATTGGATCAAAGGACTAGCGCAAGACACAGGTTGGTTCATCCTATT
Organism: Pinus tabuliformis; assembly: GCA_031772625.1. NCBI lineage: Eukaryota > Viridiplantae > Streptophyta > Pinopsida > Pinales > Pinaceae > Pinus > Pinus tabuliformis. The sequence continues at coordinate 844,959,367 of CM062813.1, read as the reverse complement.
CCTCTTCGTTTATAGTTCATAAAGAAGAATAGGAAAGTAGTTTTCTCTGTTTGTTTCTAAGGTACTGTCACGCCTTAGTGGGATAGGGGCGTTCTAAGTAGACACTTTTCCCATTAACAAAATGGCGACTCCGCTGGGGATCGTGTCTAATTAGTTTGTTTGTGTTTCTCTTGTTGTTTGTTTCATAAACATAGAAGTAGCAATCGAACTGCATTTGCCATTAACAAATGCAAAGTAGACATCTGCTACTTCAATCCATTCACTGGATCTGTTTATGATCTGAACAGCTGATTCAAAAATGATCTGATTGCCCTTTGTGATAGCTCTTAGACCTCTTTTAAATCTACCCTCTGATTGTACATTACTGATTGCTTTTACTCGGCCAAAAACCATAGAATAAACTGCAAACCGTGACCCAGAACCCGGATATAATTCTCGTTTCTGCCCCAGCACAGGCTCTGTGAAGACATTCCGCATTTCAACGCAGTTCCCGAGAGGGCTACCTGCGCTGCAATCCATTTTCTCTGTGTAACAGGTGCGTTGATCAGCCTAGCCTTGTGCAGCTGAGGTTCTTTGCTTCATTTTTTCAGTTTTGTCTCTAATTTTTGCAGCTTGTGATCAGTGTGTGTGTCTGTTTAAAAATCCCTTTTCTTTGCCTTAATTCCGCCTCCTTTGTACAAAAAGACTGTAGATGTTCTTTGTGTGTTTGTTACATCATTTACAGTTTTCCATTGAAAAAGTAGAATAGTCATACTGTCGTCCTTTGATTTAGATCTGTCGTAAGTGTCGATTTTGATCTTAGGAGAAAGTTTATTTGCTGTTGACAGTTGATTATGATTTTACTTTTGCCTTTGGTTTGAATTTGTGACTTTCTAGTGTCTAAACGAGTATTTATTTCAAAATCATAAAGTGTCGTAATCATCTCTACCTTTTGATTTCGAAAAGAAGCTTGTTTGTGTTTGTCACTTGAAAGCAAATTCAGATTTGTACATCAACTTTCTTTTTAGGCATCAATATTAAGAAAGTGAAAAACAAATACATGCACATGTGCATTTGCATATTGATAATCTGTTTGGCTTGATTTAGGAAAAGTGCATTTATAGTGTGCTCTTTGCTCTTTGAGAAAAGATTGTGTCTTTCTTTTCCCCTTGTAGCTAGGATTTTCATTGCTGAAAAGAGATAAAAGTTTGCTTATCATCTTTAGATTGCATTTTAGGAATTACATTTACATCTCGTGGTGAACCCAAAAGGAAAACTTCATAAGAAAGATCAACTTAAAATAAATTGAATGAATCTAACAACGCTTTGGAACTTAACGCACAACATTTAGAGGTCTAGGCTAGAGACGTATTCCGGTGTCGTAAAGCCTGGTAACTGTTGTCCTCACTGATGGTTGGGTGATTCCTCCACTTTGAGACGATAAGTTCCAGTACGGACTTGTGCTTCCACGTACCGTCGAGTATATATTGGGAGACCCCTATAGGCTTAAAACCTTGTATCCATAGGAAAACGTGTCGGCTGCCCTACTGATCGCAATGCACCGAACACAGCATTCGAGGAGATTGACTGCCGTACTGTAAAAAGTATTCTGCAGTTTTGCGATTGGTTTGGTACTCCCTCTACCTAGATCTCCAGAGCAGTCCCTTTCATTCCTTTTCAGACTCCTTAATGGAAAAGGTCCATCTGAGCACTTGTCACTTCAGGCTCATTAAAAATCGAAGGAGACTAGAGTCATCTTTTGTTTTTTCTCGACTCTTAAAAATTGAAAAAACAAGTTGTGTCAAAGCGTCTAAAATTTATTTTAAACGGAATAATCATCACCTTTCCCTCGTTGGTCTTTGAAGTTAGTCTCCCTTCATCGCAAACTCTTGTAGAATCGCTAGAAAATATTTTGGAAAGACTAGATATTTCTGAACAACCGTCGACATCCAGGACTGTGTCGTCCGACACAGCAGTGGCACAGCCTCCTACTGCTACTCCAACAATGTTCAATGGTATACCATCTGTCCCGGCAAGTTATCAACAACAAGCCAGAGTCCAATCAGGGACTGTTTCGACGACATGGTCAGTTCCTATTTCTTCATCCGGATTATCATCTGGTATTTCTTATGTTGAAACTCAACAAATTGATCCAATGTGTCTTCAAAGGCCAATCTACCCTTTAAGTACTGGATTTCCACCATATGGAGGGCAGTATGCCTTTTCATTGTTCCCTCCCAGAGAACAACCATATGCGAGTTTACAACAAACTTCAGGTCAAACTGGAATTACATCCAGCGGTTGGGTACCAATACTGCCTCAGCAACCAAGGGTTGTATATTCAATGCAACCAGTCCATCCTATGTCGAATATTCCCACTATACCTGCTACGGTGACTGCGTCGCAAGTACAAGCGCTACCTGTTGTATGTCAACCCCAAGTTTCTTAGGTTGCAATACAACAACCTCTTGTCTCGACGACTCAATCACAAATTCAGGTTAGTGCCTCCTTATCTGGAGCGACTCAGGCTCAAACAAGTACTATGACTCCTCATCTTGGTCAATCATCTAGTATTGGACAACAGAAAATGGTCCAACAACCAGGACTGGTTCAATCTCAACAACCGCAATTCCAGCAATCATATCAAGGACCTGAGCAACAAGTCTTTGTAAGTAATGGGCAACTGCATTTCCAAAGCGGTTATCAACAACCATACTATAATGGTTATGCCCATCAACCTTGTCAAAGTTGCCAGCATCAAATACATTATGCTGGTATGCAAAGACCCACTGCTCAGGCGATTCCATCTTATCCTGGGTATGCTTCGCCTAACCTGAATCAACAGTTGCGCTTTGTAGCAACTCTAGAATTACCAAATCTAAACCGGCTGACGAATGATCCAATTGCTTATGCCCCTTGGTGGCCAGCGATTCCGCATAAACTTCCGTCAGATATTCCTAAATTTAATGGAAATCCGGGTGAAGACCCGTCGAATCATGTGATGACATTTCATCTGTGGTGTTCATCAAACACCCTAAATGATGATTCGATTAGGCTTCGCCTTTTTCAGAGGACGTTAACTGGTCCGGCAGCAAAATGGTATATTGAATTGCCTAGAGCTTCATTTGACAACTTCAGTACCCTAGCCACAACCTTTTTAACCCATTTTCAATTACCGATAAGGTACGAAACGGGAACGGAACTCCTTACCAACTTCAAACAAACGACGGCCACTCACATATCTGATCATATACATGAACGGCGACGTCGTCGTAGAATGGTAAAAATGTATGTTCCCGATCAGCTCTTAGCTGAATGGTTTATCAAGTCATTACTACCTTCCATTACGGAAGATGTGGCAAAAGGGGGAGTCGTCACAGAAGAGCAGGTTATCGCTCGTGCGCAATATTTGGACTTGATTTACACTCAGTCCAGCACGCTCTACGATAAAATACCTGACGCCCCTAGACCGGAATTCTCAGTTCCTCCTCCTCCTAAATCAAACAATGACTCTCATACCGGCGATGGTGTGATTGGCGCAACAGACACGAAATCGACAAAGGCTACATCTAAAAAGGCCCGTAAGATTTCTAGTCAAAATGCAAATGAGGAACTTCTTGCCTCGGAAGTAAATGCCATGTCGACCGAGAAGGGAAAACAACTAAAGCAACCAGGGGGCAAGAAGAAAAAGAAAGGGAGAAAAAAGAAGCATGATAAAGCTTCTGCAAACCCTTCTGGGCAAAGGAAACCCCCTGCGGGGTGTCATATATGCAATGAGGATCATCGGACGAGAGATTTTCCACATAAAGCTGAAGTTAAGAAACTCTTTAAAAGTTCAAAAACCTCAGCAGTATTGACTGATCCGTTTCCAAACCCAGGAAACAAACTGGTTGCTAATCAAAATGCTTCCCGATCCCCAGTGCTTATGTTATCTATCTCAAAGCAGAAAAACCATGCTTTGACAAGGAATAAAGATTACGGGAATCCACAGCTGTCGAATAACAAGGCTAATGAACAACCTAGTAGTTCGACAACAACTTTGACCGAAGTTGTGCCACCCATCATTCCTGAACAAATGATAAAGTCGCCAAAGGGAGTAGTACACAAATCGACATTTAATCCTCGTGCAAAAATAGCACAGAATTATAATATAATAGAGGACCTGGCCCAATCGCCGTCCACTATGTCGACACTTGAGGTACCGCAAAATTGCCTCTCCGAAGAGCAAGCTTTATTATCAGCAATAGGTGGGATTGACCCAATGGATTCCAATCTTGTGGCCTTTGATCATAAAGGATATGACCCTCAGTTACCAGCTCAACTAGCTTTCCTTATTCAAGTGAAAGCCCTCAACAAAACTGTTCATCGAACAATTATTGATGAGGGGGCATCGACATGTATTATGTCGATGAGTTGCTGGAAAAATTTAGGGTCACCACCCTTGTCCCGATCGTCAACAATGTGAAAAGCATTTGATGGACGATCATACACTCCATACGGGATTTTAAGTAACTTGCAGGTTGAACTGGGGGGTAAAACAGTAGAAATTGATGTTGAAGTAATCGACGGAAACCTTGATTACAACATCCTATTAGGAAGACCCTGGATATATGCCATGGCCGCAGTTGTGTCGACCTACTTCAGGAAGATTGCATTTCCATTCCAAGGAGGAATTACAATCGTCGACCAACAAACATTTCTCCCCAACAGTTCACAAGTTACGGGAAGCATTCCAATGATCCATGGAAGCAATCATTCGTTCCAAAATATCAGAGTAGGTCTCCTAAAAGACCCTGCCTTAATGGGTACTTTTGCCCTACCACCTCCAAGTAATCTAGCGGAAGTGGCCACAGTGGAATATGAAACCTTCTATATCTAATGGATTTGGATTCTGAGGACGGTTCTTATCTCGTGTCGACCTCGTTAAAAAATGAAACAAGGAGTCTTGAGGATGGTTCTTTTACTGTGTCAACCTCATTAAAAAATGAAACAAATCCCCTTTCTCAAAGGTAAACCTTCATTCCAACCACCAAGTTGAATGCAATGAAGCTTGGGGGGCATGCACCTCGATTTGCGTTATTATGCTGGGGGCATGCAAACTTATCACGAGCAATGTTACTGCAGGGTTCAAGCTCGTTAAAAAATAAACCCGCCATGAGCAGTGTTACCGCAGGGTTCAAGCTCGTTAAAAAATAAACCCGCCTCGAGCAGTGTTTACCGCGAGGTTCAAGCTCGTTAAAAAATAAACCCGGACCGAGCAAATGTTTCCACCCACGTTTAAGCTCGTTAAAAAATGAACTATTCCCCGGTAAATAACCACCGTGAATGTAGTACTTCAGCCATTAAAGCCTTGGTCGTGTTTGCACCGTCACCTCCACTTTTCCATTGGCCGATCATTCACCTCCATTTGATTGTTTACCCATTTTGAGGAACAGCTGCGAAGAGTGATTTCACTAGCCATCCTTGTGACACTGCCGTGATTGGAAAATTTCAAGCCTTACCTGGAATCAGCTGCTACCCATTTTATCACTCGTTCCTCAAAAGATGAGTCTTCTTTAAGCTCTTTTCAACTGACTCGTAAAATATGAAAAGATTGCCGAGTCCTTGGCCTTCCAGCTCGTTAAAGGGACAGGAAGTGTTATCCCTCCTCTAGATTTTAATCTTTTTGGACCTGAGGGATTATTGCACAAAAAGATCGAGCGCTTGTTTTGTTCGGGTCGTTAAAACTATCGAAAATTCATCCCTTCTGTATTGTTTTATACTTTTTCGGACTTAAGGGATTAGATGACGAAAAAGGAATTTCGGAGTTACCTTTACGTGCCTTTTCAGACTCTCTAAAAATGAAAAGGACCGAGTTATCTTTGTCGTTAAACTCGTTAAAAAGATTAATAGCGACAAACTTGTCTTTAGACGAGAACGAGTTTCACTATCGCTAGGCTCGTTAAAACATAGCGATGGGTTTGCCCGAAGGGAAAATTATAGAACAAGCATATGTTATCCTCCTCAAGCTTTACAAAAATAAAGAGGTACTGGTCAGCAATGACTGGGGAAAAATTGGGAAGAAACTCAAAGAATCTTTATTGGTAGCAAGTCGCTCTTGAACATGACACTTCCATTCCGTGCCTAAGTCGGGTTGGGTTGTTTAATTCACCGGTCACATCACCATGGTCACGTCATACCATCCACATTTGGGGTAAATGCTACCAATCCATCACATAAGTGTCGCTGACATGTTCAAGAGAAGTCATCCAGAGAAGTCATCCGTGTCCCATCCACTACCATACATTACACTTCATTCTTTCATGACCGCCATCCTGAACCATATATCATCAGATCGTTTTCACCTCCATCAAAATCATTTGCTCCATTCTGTGTCATTGATGTGGGATTCATCAAGGCCCTCCTTTGACGGATCGCTTCTTGTCGACATCAGCTCATTATCCAAGAAGTTGATCTAGGAACACCCCATTCAGTACTTTGAAGCTTGCATGCCTCAATGGCAAGTTTCTCACTTCCGGCGACAGGTATACATCAATGACCTTCGACCGAAAGATTTTGCGTGGTGTTCAACGCCAAGTCCTTTATTCACACCACGTGAATTGTACTGCAGTACCTTGAGGGTCATCATCATTATCGGTGATTCCTCTCGCGCTTGTTAACAGTTTACATCATTGACTGGTAATCAAGCGATGTCTTTCCATGTTCGACTTCAAATCATTTCTCACATGGATCGACTTGTACTTCGAGTGAAGATCGAACGAGATTGAAGACCCCGGATCTAGTTTCATCCATCCGGGCTGCGATATATATTCAGGAGAATAAAGACATTGAAATGTACAGTGTTGCAGCACAGATGATCATCCTACCAAAAGGATGATGGCTCTATCATAATCATCAGTCTACCATCAGACGATTGTCTATCCTATGTACATGAAAATGAATTTATAAGTCTGAGCATGGGAATGCCCGCCTCAGCTAGATCATGAAAACAGTATGAAGATAATGTATTGTATTGTATCTTATTACAGGTCTCCTCCCAGCATTGAAAGAACTTCAGATCCTCCTAATAAAGCATTTCACCCAATAAACGGCCTCATACTTTAGGGGGCAACTGTTATAGACATTTTTGTGCCTTACAGCTCTAAGCATGAAATGTCCATAAACCAAGGGATCCTAAGTCCCTAAAAGTGTTGTTCCGACCCCTAGAGGAACAAGGTCAACAAATTACAGCTTCTCCCAGAAGTTCTCCACCAGAAACTGCTCAGAATCAGTCAAATCAGGATCATTTCAGCTACTCCACTAGCTAGTTGCGTTGCATAGCACCCAAGTACACTAGCTAGGTGCGTTGCAACGCACCTAAATGCACTACCAGGGTGCGCTGAGCGGGAAATGACAAATGGCAGTGTCATTCCGCGAGGTGGACAGGCAATGGAAGCTTCCAGAATCTTCCCCAATGACACTTGCCTCACTGAGTTCGACCAAGGATGAGTAAGAGGCTCTCAGTCTCCAAATGGAAGCAAGAACTGACAAAGAGAAGCCACTAGTCAAATCATAAGCTGACTCATCCTCTTTGCATACATCTATATATGGATCCCTCATCCCAGAGATCCAGAGGCTGGAATTTTGTACATTGCAGAGAGTTGTTGTTGGTTTTGAGATAGAGATCAGAGTATTGGGTGATTTATGCTTTGTTGGAGGTGAAGAGGGGATTCCCTTGCTGGGGGATTGATGTTGGATCAGGAATCATCGGTTGTAACTCCTCCTGGACCTTCTTGTTATATCAATAAAACTATTTGAGTTTCTCCTACATGCTTGTGTATCAATGATGTTTTGTTATATTTTCATGTTTAGCTTAAATCTGATCCTAAGCTATTTATGAATATAAATCCATGTCTTTGTGTAGTTTTCTCCTTCTGTGATCTTGCAGGAACTTGGTGAAACTGGGCAGGTAAAGGAGCAGGTAGCTGGAAGCTGTCAAAGAGGAGAGAGATTGGATCAAAGGACTAGCGCAAGACACAGGTTGGTTCATCCTATTCCTCTTCGTTTATAGTTCATAAAGAAGAATACGAAAGTAGTTTTCTCTGTTTGTTTCTAAGGTACTGTCACGCCTTAGTGGGATAGGGGCGTTCTGAGTAGACACTTTTCCCGTTAACACCTAACCCCCGACGATCACACCAATCTAAAGTTCTTTCCCGCATGGTCCTTCCCCCCGGTTGTGATTGCGATACAATAACACAACCCCCTTTCTAGACCCACCAAGATTATATGTTATATTTAAAAGGTTTTCAGGTCTGGGTATATGGTACCACTCCCGTGTACTCCTTTCCTAGTTGAGATTGCAATGTTGAAAGCCCCGATCGGATGCGATATTTTATAAAGTTGTTATTGATAAAGTTTTGGGTCCAGTATGTCAGCAAAGCACTTGGAATAGGGTAAAATTCCCTCATCCCGGATGCGATTACGATAAGCCCTCCATATGTGGCATTTTATATATTGTGGTTTTTGAATTTTCAAGTCTATCCCATCTGTAAAACATGAAAAATCAGCGTAAAAATCCCTTCTCTGTATTGTGATTGTGATACGATGCAGGCCCGTCCCGGATGCGATTGTAGTAAGGATCAATGGCCCAGATTTGATCGGCCCAGATCAAATAGCTCAGATCAACGATAGAGGAAGAATCGGTCCCCCTCGGTCGCTTAGAAAAACAAAAAACAAAGAAAACAACAACAACAGCAGCGAAAGAACAGAGAACAACATCGTGTTTTCAACAGCTATAGTCATCAAAACATAAATGTCTATTCGAGGCCTCAGTTACACCAGAATGCCCAGAATAGCACCAGAGCTCAACCAAATGATATTTTTAGTAGTTTTAATCTATTTTTATGAATTTTTGTAACAAATCTTGAATTCTGTTTCAATATATTTTCTGTAAATAATTGTATAAATACTTCATATTTCGAAGTATTGCAAGGTTGGATATCAAAGAGTGAAAGGCTTGGAGCTTGTATTCATCATCTTTTTACAGGAAATCAAAGGCCAATTGCAGCTATTATCTAGGAATTCTTGTGGTATGAGTTTGTAATAATGTTTTCCTTCTGTTAATAACTTATATGAATGATAATTTCATCTCCTTTCCATATCTATGCTCTTTAGTGATTTTCCTAAGAGGTTTTAAACATAATTCTTAAACTTAAGCTCTATTTTGTTAGGAATTTCATGCTTATGTTATCTATCTTCTGATAAATGAATTCATGTTTTCCATGCTCATTTTGAACCTTTGCTTTTCCACACTACACTACGTCGACAAAGCCCCAAAATATCACAAAAGCATACCTACCCTGCTCCTCTTTAACTCTTGCAACTGAACCCTTTAGTCCTTACCTATTTCCTTGACTTTGACTTTTGATCTAGCAAAACCCTGAATTTCAAAACCCTAGAGCTGAAACAGACCTAGCCTAATATCTTTTTCCCACTCCAGTCATATTTGGATTTGAGCTTTATAGAGAGAACCCTCTCTGGTTTGGCAGAGCTAGCTGCTAAACCCTAAGTGGTTTGAGCTTACCTTTGTCGATCTCCTTTCTCAACCTTGGGACATTGTGGAGGATAACACACTTCATTTAATCATTTTGTACTTCCACTTATGATGCAAGCTATGTTTTCCTTTAAAATATATTTTGTTTTTGTTCTAAATTTTTGATAGTCAAATATGTCTTTTTTTTTTACTATGGAGTAGTGGTTAGAGTAAAGTAATGCACCACCACACAAATGGCCCTGCCCTCGTCATGAGGAGGCAGGAGGAAGGAAGTGGAGTTGCCACTTGGTTTACGAAGGCAACTAGGACTAGGGTGGAGAAGGAGGGAAGACAAAGGGAATCCACTAGGACTATTATTAATCTTGGATTAGTGTTAATCTAGGGTGGGGTTGCAAGAGAGATTGGATTTTTATACCAACCAAGGTAAAAGGTGTTTTCATTCTATATTTTTGAGGTTGAGGGAGTAAACACATAGGACAACATAAAAACCACTTTGAAAGCTGGGATCTAGCCCTACCAGCTTCAGAGAGGGATCTCTTTGTAAAATTTAGCCATGTTTGGTGTAAATTTTAGGCTAGTTATTAGTGTAATAATTGTTTTTTATTGGATTGCTTGGTTGATTAAATTGTTATAATTCCATTGGGTTATGGAGTCTAAATATTAACTGGATCTGCATGAAATTTTGAAGGAGTTTCACAAGGTAAGCTAGGTTGCACTAGTTGGATCTTTCATAATTTTAAATTGATTATGAGACAGAAGAAATGTAAGATTCAGTAGAAACTAAGGAGAAATGAAGGATTCTTTAATTTGACTTCATCGGAAAACATATAAATTACTAACAGCTAGAATAGGGTGCTCTATATAACATATCCTATTCGTCACGTTTCTATTATGTAATTAAGCTTTTCAGAAATGATAGAGAAAGGAGACAATGATTAAACATATAAACTAAAGAAAAACATCAACATTTTGTACACCACATGAATCCTGTGAAGAATGTCCTTGTATTATTGATGCTTCCAGCAACTTAGAAAATTACAATTCGCAGAGGAAATTATATTCAACAATCTCTTACTTCAAATGATGAAGTATTTATACAAATTCTAAACTAAAATATCTTGAAAAAATATCAAAATTTATTACAAATATCTCAAACTATATTACACAAATAGAACTGAAATATAGGACATTCAAAACTAATGAATCTACTTAGCACTATATTTATGGATTGTTGGTAACGAAGAAAAGAAATTCAAATTTGATTGCAACTCTTATTTGATGAGGTGGCATCCAAGTCACTAACTGTCTTTGAGCTTTTTCCTCTGAAATTCTAAAAAATAGGGTCCTATAATACCTTTGTATATCCAAAACCATAATAGTTGTTAGAAAACTAAGAGATGTTTTTGTAAATGATTATGTTGGCAACAAAAAAATCTTTCAGTTTTTGAAAACTCATTTCCACCTGCTCGGAAACCGCATTTGAAAACACTCGCTGAAAACAAGAAAATTCGAGAAAACATGCCTACAAAGATTCATATGAATATCCCAAACCATAATAGGTATTATAAAACTGAGAAAGGGTTTTGTACATGAGGATGTTATCAGCAAAAACCTCTTTCAGTTTTTCAAAATTCGTTCTCAGCTGTTTGTAAACCATGTTTTAAATGACTGTTTTGTATAGGGAAAAGCATAGTCTTACTTGACCATGAAACGGACATATGACGTGGAGGCGGGAGGTGACATGGAGGTTGGGGATAATGTGGAGGCACATGGTTGGTGGAAATATGATTAGGTGGAAGAATGGGAGTGGAATATGAGGAGGGACATGGCGAGTGGATGTTGTCGCGGGAGTAATTAGACGAAGGATACGTGGTGGTAGTGAAGTGGCGGTTGAGTGGAAGTGGGGGTGACATAATAGGGAAGGCGGTTTGCGGCAAGGAGCTGATATTGCTTTCGGAGGGGGGTAGAGGTGGATTGTGGTATTAGTGAAGGGGAGTTCGGAATACTCTGAGGGAGACACGTAGCAGCGGGGCCCGGGGTTAAACCATTAATTTTAGACCCCCCCTGATAAAGGGAGATAAGACGAGGGGGTTTGAATTAGATAGGGTGTCATCGGATCGGATGTGCACTGAAGATTGGGCGTGGAAGATGTGTGCAGTTTAACCACATAATACAAACTCCTTTTGTCATTTTCGACACTTATGACATGAGCGGAAAATTTTGGTTATAATACATAATGCCTCCGAACTTTGGATAGAAACATAATGAACTCAAATATTAGGATTTCATGTAAAATTAACCACATTTTATCTTTTTGACTCCTTGAAAATAATTTGGAGGATGAAATATTATTTACAACATTTCAAATATAATAATCATCAGTTATAGTCAAGTGATCCTATAAAAACTATAGGACCCTAATAGTGGCTCTAGTTGGGGATGGCACTCTCCTTGTGAGGTGCCAAGAACACTGTAGACTAGTAGCCTAATCCATTGGGCTGATCCCAAAATCTGCAACATGTTCTGCCATAAAATCTCTGCTACTAAAAAACTCTCAAACTGAAATCAAACCCATTCTGCAAACTAAAATCTGAAATACACACTGAACTGAAAATTGTACTGTTATCTGAAACTGAAATTAACAATAATGCTTGAAAAGGATGCTCAGAGTGCTAAGCTTATTGGCACACTGCTACTTACTCTACACTGCTGAAAATTATGTTGAATCAAATAATACAAAAATGCCAATGAAGTCAGTCAAGTAGCTGCTGAAACAAGTGGGTCGTTTGACTGTTTGTTAGCACAATCAAAAGGACAACTTGACTTTTTTTTTCCATAAAGTCAAAGTTCTAGAGTGCAATGGCAGCTGCTATTGGATCTGGTCATGAAAACATGATTGAACACTTGAGCTGAAAAGAACCTCCATGTAGTTTTCTATAGGATCAGTAAAGACATGATTAATTAGTTTACCTTGCAGGCCTTCATTGACCGATTGAGCATGGAAGATTTCATCAGTTGTATTCTCAAGGTTAAACCCTGATTCCCACTATTTAGTTTCAATCTTGTACTTGAAAACATAATTCTCAGCAATCTGCAAATCAAAAGGCAATACAATCTCCTCTTGTTTTGGACAAGGAAATTTTTCTAAGAATTGTTTAGGATCTCGAAAATTATAGGTCTAAATCTGATAATCCAAAAGTTCAATATCCTTCTCGAATCTTTCAACAACTAACTCAAGAAAACAAACTTTACATTCAGGATAAAATTTGCTTAATTTCAAACAACGAAACATGGTCGTTAAAAAATCTTCATCAATTTGAAAATCGGCTAATTCATCCCTGACTTCTTTTAAAACTTAACATTATAGAGTATTTTCCACATAACTTGTCATCTTGTTTAGCAAGAAATCTGATCAACTTGCAGTGGAGTTGCCATGAGTTTTCTACAAATCTAGATTCTTTGACAGTGGAGTCGCACTAAAAACTTTGAAGTTCTGGATACTGTGAACATGGAGTCGCCACGTGAATGATACAACCTTCTTTTGTTTGATCAATGTCCACCATCAGTAATCAGATCTAGAACTTGATATGCTTTTCTTAAGAATCTGAAATGTTTAGTTTCCCCAATATGGTTGCCACTATATTGTCGTTCTGTATTTTTGAGGTTGAGGGAGTAAACACATAGGACAATGTCAAAACCACTTTGGAAGTTGGGATCTAGCCCTGCCAGCTTCAGAGAGGGATCTCTCTGTAAAATTTAGCTATGTTTGGTGTAAATTTTAGGCTAGTTATTACTGTACTGATTGTTTTTTATTGGATTGCTTGGTTGATTAAATTTTTATAATTCCATTGGGCTATGGAGTCTAAAGATTAACTAGATCTACATCAAATTTTGAAGGAATTTCACAGGGCAAGCTAGGTTGCGCTAGTTGGATCTTTCATAATTTTAAATGGATTATGAGACAGAAGAAATGTAAGATTCAATAGAAACTAAGGAGCAATGAAGGATTCTTTAATTTGACTTCAGCAGAAAACACATAAATTACTAATTGCCAGAATCGGGTGCTCTGTATAACATACCTATTCTTCACAATTTCTGTTATGTAATTAAGCTTTTAAAAAATGACAAAGAAAGGAGACAATGATTAAACACATAAATTGAAGAAAAACATCACCATTTTCTACACCACATGAATCCTGTGAAGAATGTCCTTGTATTATTCATGCTTCCAGCAACATAGAAAATTACAATTCGCAGATGAAATTATATTCAACAATCAACATCTCTTACTTCAAATGATGAAGTATTTATACAAATTCTAAACTAAAATATCTTGAAAAAATATCAAGATTTGTTACAAATATCTCAAATTGTATTACACAAATAGAACTAAAATATAGGACATTCAAAACTAATGAATCTACTTGGCATTATCATTATGGATTGTTGGTGACAAAGAAGATAAATTTTAATTTGATTGAAATTCTTATATGATGAAGTGGCATCCAAGTCACTAACGGTCTTTGAGCTTTTTCCTTCGAAATTCTGAAAAATAGGGTCTTGTAATACCTTTGTATATCCAAAACCATAATAGATGTTAGAAAAATGAGAGAGGTTTTCTAAAAGATGATGTTGGAAACAAAAACGTCTTTCAGTTTTTGAAAATTCATTTCCACCTGCTCGGAAACGGCATTTGAAAACACTAGCTGAAAATAGGAAAATTCGGAAAAACATGCCTGCAAATATTCATCATAATCTCCCAAACCATAATAGTTGTTATAAAAATGAGAGAGGTTTTTGTACATGAGGATGTTATCAGCAAAAACCTCTTTCAGTTTTTGCAAATTCATTCTCATCTATTTGTAAACCATGTTTTAAATGACGAAGATGTATAGGGAAAAACATAGTTTTACTTTACCATGAAATAGACATATGACATGGAGGCAGGAGGTGACATGGATGTGGGGGATAATGTGGAGGCACATGGTTGGAAAGAATATTATTAGGTGGAAGAATAGGAGTGGAAGATGAGGAGGGACATGGCAATTGGATGTTGGCACGAGAGTAATTAGACAGAGGATAGGTGGCGATAGTGAAGTGGCAGTTGAGTGGAAGTGGTGGGTGACATAACCAGGAAGGCGGTTTACGACAAGGAGCAGATACCGCTATTGAAGCGGGTTATAGGCGGATTGTGGTATTAGTGAAGGGGGGTCCGAAATACTCTAAGGGAGACATGTAGTAGCAAGGCCCGAGGTAAAACCACTAATTTCAGATCCCCCCCCCCCGCTCCCCTCTCCAACCCCCAACGATAAAGGGAGATAAGGCGAGGGGGTATCGTTGGATCGGATGTGTTCTGAAGAGTGGGCACGAAAAATGTGTGCATTTTAACCACATATGACAAAATCCTTTTGTCATTTTCGACCCTTATGACATAGCGGAAATTTTTGGTTATAATACATAATGCCTCTGAACTTTGGATAGAGACATAATGAACTCAAATATTAGGATTTCATGTATAATTAACCACATTTTATCTTTTTTACCCTTTCTTGGAAATAATTTGGAGGACGAAATATTATTTACAACATTTCAAATATAATAATCATCAGCTATAATCAAGTGATCCTATAAAAATTATAGGACCCTAATAGTGGCTCCAATTGGGGATGGAACTCTCCTTGTGAGGTGCCAAGAGCACCATAGACTAGTAGCCTGATCCATTGGGCTGATCCCAAAACCTACAACTTGTTCTGCCATAAAATCTCTGCTACTGAAAGACTCTCAAACTAAAATCAAACCCATTCTACAAATTGAAATCTGAAATACACACTGAACTAAAAGTTGTACTGTTATCTGAAACTAAAATTGACAATAATGCTTGAAAAAGATGCTTAGAGCGTTGAGCTTATTTGCACACTGCTACCTACTATACATTGCTGAAAATTATCCTAAATCAAATAATACAAAAATGTCAATGAAGCCAGTCAAGTAGCTGCTGAAACAAGTGGGTTGCTTGACTGTTTGTTAGCATAATCAAAAGGACAACTTGAATTTTTGTCCATAAAGTCAAAGTTGTAGAGTGCAATGGAAACTTTTGTTGGATCTAGTCATGAAAACATGGTTGAACACTTGAGCTGCTGAAAAGAACCTCCATGTAGTTTGCTATAGGATCAGCAAATGCATGATTTATTCGTTTACCTTGCAGGCCTTCATTGACCGATTGAGCATGGAATATTTCATCAGTTGTATTCTCAAGGTTAAACCCCGATTCCCATTGTTCAATTTCAATCTTGTACTCAAAAACATAATTCTCAACAATCTGCAAATCAAAAGGCAATACAATCTCCTCTTGTTTTGGAGAAGGAAGATTTTCCAAGAATTGTTTAGGATCTCAGAAATTATAGGACTGAATCTGATAATCCAAAAGTTCAATATCCTTCTTGAATCTTTCAACAACTAACTCAATAAAACAAACTTTACATTCAAAATAATTTTTTCTTAATTTCAAACAATGAAAAACGGTCGTTAAAAAATCTTTGTCAATTTGATAATCAGCTAATTCATCCCTGAATTCTTTTAAAACTTCACAAGACAAAGGATTTTCCACATAACCTATCATCTTGTTTAGCAAGAAATCTGATCAACTTGCAGTAGAGTCGCCATGTGTTTTCTACAAATTTGGATTCTTTGACAATGGAGTCACACTAAAAACTTTGAAACTTTCGATACTGTGAACATGGAGCCGTCGGGAGAATGATACAACCTTCTTGTGTCTCATCACTATCCACCATCAGTAATTAGATCTCGAACTTGATATGCTTTTCTTAGGAATTTGAAATGTTCAGTTTCCCAAGTATGGTTGCCACTATGTTGTCGTTCTGTATTTTTGAGGTTGAGGGAGTAAACACATAGGACAACATCAAAACCACTTTGGAAGCTGGGATCTAACCCTTGTCAGCTTCAGAGAGGGATCTCTTTGTAAAATTTAGCTATGTTTGGTGTAAATTTTAGGCTAGTTATTATTGTACTGATTGTTTTTTATTGGATTGCTTGGTTGATTAAATTGTTATAATTCCATTGGGCTATGGAGTCTAAAGATTAACTGGATCTGCATCAAATTTTGAAGGAGTTTCACAAGGAAAGCTAGGTTTCACTAGTTGGATCTTTCAGAATTTTAAATGGATTATGAAACAGAAGAAATGTAAGATTCAGTAGAAACTAAGGAGCAATGAAGGATTCCTTAATTTGACTTCAGCAGAAAACATATAAATTACTAACAGCTAGAATAGGGTGCTCTGTATAACATATCCTATTCGTCACAATTTTTGTTATGTAATTAAGCTTTTTAGAAATGACAGAGAAAGGAGACAATGATTAACCACATAAACTCAAGAAAAACATCACCATTTTGTACACCACATGAATCCTGTGAAGAATGTCCTTTTTTTATTGATGTTTCCAACAACTTAGAAAATTACAACTCGCAGAGGAAATTATATTCAACAATAAACATCTATTACTTCAAATGATGAAGTATTCATACAAATTCTAAACTAAAATATCTTGAAAAAATATCAAGATTTGTTACAAATATCTGAAACTGTATTACACAAATAGAACTGAAATATAGAACATTCAAAACTAATGAATCTACTTGGCACTATCTTTATGGATTTCTTGTGACAAAGAAGAGCAATTTGAATTTTATTGCAACTCTTATTTGATGAGGTGGAATCCAAGTCACTAACTGTCTTTGAGCTTTTTCCTATGAAATTCTGAAAAATAGAGTCCTGTAATACCTTTGTATATCCCAAACCATAATAGTTGTTAGAAAAATGAGAGAGGTTTTTGTAAATGATGATGTTGCCAACAAAAAACTCTTTCCATTTTTAAAAATTCATTCCCTCCTGCTCGGAAACCGCATTTGAAAACACTGATTGAAAACAAGAAAATTCGAGAAAACATGCTTGCAAAGATTCATCCAAATCTCCCAAACCATAACAGTTGTTTTAAAATTGAGAGAAGTTTTTGCACATGAGAATGTTATCAGAAAAAAACCTCATTCAATTTTTGAAAATTCGTTCTCCGCTGTTTGTAAACCATGTTTTAAATGACTGTGTTGTATAGGGAAAAACATAGTTTTATGTGACCATGAAACGGACATATGATGTGGAGGCAAGAGGTGACATGGAGGTGGGGGATAATGTGGAAGCAGATGGTTGGCGGAAATATGATTAGGTGGCAGAATAGGAGTGGCATATGAGGAGGGACATGACGAGTGGACATTGGCATTGGAGTAATTAGACGGAGGATACATGGCGGTAGTGAAGTGGCGATTGAGTGGAAGTGGGGGTTGACATAACCGGGAAGGCGGTTTGCAGCAAGGAGTGGATACTACTTTCGGAGGGGGGTAGAGGCAGATTGTGGTATTAGTGAAGGGGGGTCCAAAATACTCTGAAGGAGACACGTAATATTTGGCCTGGGGTAAAACCACTAATTTCGGACCCCCCCCCCCCCCCACCGATAAAGGGAGATAAGGCGAGGGGGTTTGAATTAGATCAGGTGTTGTCGGATTGGATGTGTGCTGAAGATCGGGCACGGAAGATGTGTGCAGTTTAACCACATACGATAAACTTCTTTTGGCATTTTCGACCCTTATGGCATGAGCATAAAACTTTGGTTATAATACATAATGCCTCCGAACTTTGGATAGAGACATAATGAACTCAAATATTAGGATTTCATGTAAAATTAACCACATTTTATCTTTTTCACCTCTTCTTGGAAATAATTTGGAGGATGAAATATTATTTACAACATTTCAAATATAATAATCATTAGTTATAATCAAGTGATCCTATCAAAATTATAGGACCCTAACAAAAGGATTGTGACTATTTGAACCTCATAGGCTTTTCCAAGCATCTAAACGTGAATCTAATCACAAGTGTTGTCTCTACACTTATTTAAATATAAAAATAGGAGTTGTTGCATCTTGATCTCATTTGGGTCATACTCTACCTCAAGATTCTAATATGTTACTAGTTGTACTAACATTCCTATAATAATAGCACATGCATCATCTAACTACCCAGCATGCCCAAGCAGACCAACCATGCATGTATAATGATCCACCATGGGTATTCTGCATTTATCTTCTCATGCATTTGAAATGCAGCCAACCCTCATTCAAAAGACCCGCACAGCTACAATAAGACGGGACACCAGTGATAGTGATGTAACCTAGCTTCACACTTGCTTGTTCCATTCTGTAGAAAAGTGTGAGAGATTCCATTCCACCCCATGCATACCATCTGTCTAACTTTCATGTTACCTTGTTGTAAATGACATATGCATTCAAGGATGTGGATCTTGGGTCATTCCTTAATGAGTTAAGATGTTGAAATCTTGATGATTATATTGATGGGTTCATTTCCCTGAATTTGCAAATTCTTTGAAATTCACTTTTGCATTATCAATTGCACTCGTTGTTGTATTTGTTGTGATCATGACTGGTATTGCAATTGTAAATTTGTTCAGTGGCATTGTCCAAGTGCCAAGATGGCTACCATATATTATTGATCATACTTCGTTCTTGAATCTTTTCACTGTGGTACCAATCATTGTGATTGCTTACATATGTCATTTCAATGGTATGGATTATTGTCCTTCATCTCTAGTCCTGCACCTGAATGTGGTATCTTAGATTTCATTAATTGAATTGGCATTTTAAAAGTATGTTGTAGTGAATTGTGATGCCTTTGTCCCATGCAGTTCATCCCATATACCATGAACATGAGGACCCTATAGAAATGCAACCCATTGTTCACACATGATTGGCATTGTGCTCAATTGTATGCATAGCTACGAGATTTTTTGGTGTTCTTCTATTTGGATACCAAATTATGGATGCTGTCTTGGCCAATTTAAACACCAACTGGGGAATTTCTTACAGTGTTGTGCTAAATGAAATTGTACGCATGACCTATGTTGTACATCTAATGTTGGTGTTTCCTCTCGTATATTTTGCCCTGCACCTAAATATTGATAGGATTATATTTCCAACCAAAAAGCCCTTTGTTCTGGATAATAAGAGGTGCATCTTGATCACTACCATATTTAGTTGGAACCATTTCCTTCAGGGCATCATTCATACCCAGTATTTGGGATACATTTCAGTTCACAAGGGCTACTACATTAATTTGTTTTGGGTTCATCTTCCCAACTTCCATTGTGCACAGATAAAGAAAGGTTGTTTTTCATTTTTTATTTTCTTTTATCTTGTCTCCTTTGTGCCAAGATCCATTATACTAAACCTACAAGGTTGTTGGATTCATTTTACCGAAAGGAATTACTGGTTTAAAGAATAATTTGAGCAGAAACAACAAAGATTAAATGCATGCCTAATAACAATGGTTAATCTAGGTGGGCTAGGTGCCTCCAAGGTTCAACATAATTCCCAAGACTGTGTAGAAATTAATTGTAGATTCAAAACTACTTATGCAATGTACTAAAACATAAGACTCAAATCTACTCTACTCATCTGGGGAAGAAAATTCGCAATCAAGAACACATATCAAAAACATGCATCATGATCTAACACACATACACAAAGATTTATCTAAGGGAAAGCAACTGCTCAAAGCCCCTTCCTATGTGTATTGCATTAATTAAATAATCTGGATGAATGCAATATGTTTTCTCAAGCTTGAGTATGACCTACCCTTGTGTCTTCTATCCTTTGCCTGACTGACTTAACCTGGCCAACACTTGGCCAATTTTTCAAGCCTCCAAGCTCCTATTTCGTTGCATTGTTCCTCTGGAAATTAGGCCCCCATTAATTAGGAAATTCCCTCATCTGGATTGTGCAATTCCTTTAGGTCCCTTCCTCTAACTACATGCACCACTTGTACAACTTGGAAAATTCTACAACTCATAGTCCATTGCCCTTGAACTCCAATCTCAATTGGGTAACTCGAATTTCATGTATACATGAGTCAATTTAGGTTAATTGATTAGTTAACTGGTTAAGTGACTAAAGTTACACCCCACTTCTAGACCTCCCACTAGTTCCTCCAACATTTGGAACTATTTTAACTGACATTAACTTAATTTAACTGAATTAAATTGTTACAACTGAAATTAACTCAACCTAGGCTCCAAAAATTTAGGAATCACTGTACACAACTCAATTTCATGCCCGCAACTCAAATTAACTAAGAGAACTCAGTGATAACAACTATTTCAACTTAGTTAACTCATTCAAGTTGCCTAGTGATGTTGGAATTTCGATTTTCTCCTAATTTAATCGAAGGAAAAATTAAATTAGGAATTTATTGTTTCATTTTCAACACTCCCTCTCAGCAAGAAAGGGATTCACATCTACCCTAATCCAACACCTTTGGAATGTACTGCATGCACGAACTCTCTATGTTGTTGTTGCTACAACAACATCTGCAACTAAGAAGCATCCAAAAAATACATTGGATTGTCTACAATTGTCTACTGCGAAAATTGTGTTGTTGTTGACTCTGCTACTAAGCATATTGCTTTGTTGTCAACACTCTTCTACACTACTCAATTTCTTACTGACACTGATCCTCCTGCTACTGAACATTGTGGGCCCCCCGTCGCAAGGTAATGATCCATGAGAATAATTCCTCAGTGGACTCTGCCCAAATTTTTTCACTCCTGGGACTAGGGTTCTACATCACCCCACTTCACTCTTTGATGTATAGCTGCATTCATGGTGAAATATGATCTACTCATATTGTTGCTACCACTACTTTTATGCTTCTTCCGCACTATTGCTACAACTGTAATAATGAGTCTTATCTCCCCAGATCTTGAAGTAATAGTTTCCATAGGGTTTCTCCCTCTGAAACTAAACTCCCTCTAAGTCTCAATTTCCTTGTGGGAAATATCTCTACCCCTAATTCTACCGATATCAATGATCATAACTCATTTTTGTGTCACTAAACATTGGCTCAATGATCTTCTCACTAGCAATGTTCTTGCTCCATTAAGAAGTTTTCACATAGGGTCTTTTGGATCTGCCCTGAACTAGGGCTCCATCAACTATGCCTCCTAACAACTCATTAGTTCTTCAATGATCACTACACATAAGGGCTTCAATGACTTGTTCTAATGTGAATCTTGCTATGATACCATGTAGAAATTAATTGTAGATTCAAAACTACTCATGTAATGTACTAAAACATAAGACTCAAATATACTCTACTCATCTGTGGAAGAAAATTTACGATCGAAAACACATATCAAAAACACGCATCATCATTTAACACACATACACAGATATTTATCTAGGGAAAATAAACTGCTCAAAACCCCTTCCGATCGGTATTGCATTAATCAAAGAATCTGGATGAATACAATATGTTTGCTCAAGCTTGAACACAACCTGCACCTGTATCTTTTATCCTCTGCCTAACTGACTGAACCTGACCAACAATTAGCCAATTTTTCAAGCCTCCAATCTCTTATTTCCTTGCGTTCTTCCTCTCGAAATTAGGCCCCCATTAATTAGACAATTCTCTCATCTAGATGGCACAATTCCTTTAGACCTTCCTCTGACTGCATGCACCACCTGTGCAACTTGGAAAATTTTACAACTTATAGTACATTGTCCTTGAACTCCAATCTCAACTAGGTAACTTGAATTTTATGCATGTATGAGTTAATTTAGGCTAATTGATCATTTAACTAGTTAAACACTTAAGTTGCACCCCACTGCTAGACCTCCCATTAGTTCCTCCAAT
Organism: Pinus tabuliformis; assembly: GCA_031772625.1. Classification (NCBI taxonomy): domain Eukaryota; kingdom Viridiplantae; phylum Streptophyta; class Pinopsida; order Pinales; family Pinaceae; genus Pinus; species Pinus tabuliformis. The sequence continues at coordinate 844,937,077 of CM062813.1, read as the reverse complement.
AATTGGAACTAGTTTAATTGACCTTAACTCAATTTAACTGAATTAGATTGTTACAACTGAAATTAACTCAACCTAGGATCCTAAAAATTAGGAATCACTGTAGAGAACTCAAGTCCATGCCCCCAACTCAAATTAACTAAGCTAACTGAGTTATAACACTATTTCAACTCAACTAACTCATTCAAGTTGTCTATTGATGTGGAATTTCAATTTTCTCCTAATTTAATCAAAGGCAAAATTAAATTAAGAATTTCTTGCTGCATTTTCAACAAACTGTGCATCCATTCTGACATTTATTCATGCACTTACAGCAAAGAATAAGTTTGGGTCACTGTTGGCAATGGATGTCACTAGTTATACTTTTTGTCAAAAGAAGAATCTGTAAACATGATACTTTTTGTGTAATGCTCTATTTCCCGCACATGGTAATGCTTTGGATTTTACAAAGTGATAAACTTATTTTAAACATGTTTAATGCATTGTCATAACGATCTTGAGTGGGATTTTCTCAAAATTGTTTTGATCTTAAATGGAATCTTGTGGGCAACTAGGCATTTCGTTTAACATGTTTCATATCATATGAAATCTTTTCTGCAATTGGGGATCTAATATTTTTGACTTTATATGAAATCTTATGACCAATTGGGGTTTATGTAGTAGTTGGAACTATGATGGGAGCAAAATACTGGATACCTTCTCTTTTTGTTTTGGTGATAATATCTCCAACATGCAAGTAATTAATATTTTCTCTTTTTAATTTGGGAGTAGGTGATGGAAATAGGAAATGGAGTCCAAGTTTAATTCAATTTACTGTTGAAAACTACTAAGCAGCATCCAAAAAAACATTGAATCAATTGTGTCTGCAACTGTCCACTGGGAAAATTTTGTTGTTGTTGACTATGCTACTAATCCTCTTGCTCTGATGTCAACACTCCTCTGCACTCCTCAGTGTCTCATTGATACCGATCCTCCTGCCACTGAATATTGTGGCCCCCCTGTAGCAAGGTAATGAATCATGACAATAATCCCTCAATGGGCCCTGCCTAAATTTTTTTCACTCTTGGAACTAGGGCTCTACATCGCCCCACCTCACTCCTAGAGGTATAGCAGCATTCATGGTGAAATTTGATCTACTCATAATGTTGTTGCTACTGCTTAGATATTGCTTCCGCACTGTTGTTGCAACTACTCCAATAATGAGTCTTATCTCCCCAAATCCTGAAGTACTATCTTTCATAAGGTTGCTCCCTTTGAAACTAGACTCCCTCCGAGTCTTGATCTCCTTGTGGGAAATCTCCATGCCCCTCAATATACCGATATCAATGATCACAACTCATTTTTATGTCACTAAATGTTGGCTCACTAATCTTCCCACTATCAATATTCTTGCTCCATTAAAAAGTATGCACATAGGGTCTTTTGGATCTGCCCTAAACTAAGGCTCCATCAACTCTGCCTCTTAACAACTCATTAGTTCTTCAATTATCATTGTACATAAAGACTTCAATCACTGGTTCTAATGTGAATCCTTCTCTGATACCATGTAGAAATTAATTGTAGATTGAAAACTGCTTATGTAATATACTAAAACATAAAACTCAAATCTACTCTACTCATTTGCAAAAACAAATTCACAATCGAGAACACAAATAAAAAACATACATCATGATTTAACACACATACACAGAGATTTATCTAGGGGAAATCCATTGCTCAAAACCCCTTTCTATTTGTATTGCATTAATCAAAGAATCTAGATGAATACAATACGCTTGCTCAAGATTGAACACAACGTGCACCTATATCTTTTATCATTTGTCTAACTTACTGAACATGGACAACACTTAGCCAATTTTTTAAGCCTCCAAACTCTTATTTCCTTGTGTTCTTCCTCTCAGAATTAGACCCCTATTAATTAGGAAATGTCCTCATCTAGATTGTGAAATTCCTTTAGGTCATTCCTCTAACTGCATGCACCACCTGTACAACTTGGAAAAAACTAATAGTACATTGTGTTGAGAAATGGCAACAAGAAATTTTAGTTTAATTTGCCCTTGAATTACACTGTGAATAAAAATCGAATTCTATTCTTATAGCAACTTCTAAATAGTTAATTAAGTTTAATTAACTTAATTATCTTAGGAATTTTGATTTGGAAGTCTTTTTTAGTCATGTATATGTTCTCCCTAAATTTTATGGGTCCAGGATGAGTTTACTTGAGTTGTAATTAGATAATTCAATTTGACTGAGTTATAGACAGTTAAACTAGTTCTAACTGTTTGTGGAACTAGTAGAGGTCTAGTAGTGAGTTGGTGCACTGGTGCATCCTTAGTGCTACTCCAGCTAACTGAAGATTCCCTCATGAGAAACTCATGCATGTCAATTCAGAGAAAGACCCAGTTGAGACTAGAGTGCAGGGACAATGTACTATCAGTTGTATGATGATCCGAGTTGTACAAGTCATGCATGAAATCAGAGAAGGTCCTAGTTTTGGATTGTGCAGTTATGGAGGAAGGATTTCCCAATTAAATATGGGTTGATCCTCATAGGAATTGTGTAAGGAAATAGGGGCTTGGCAGGCAATAGAAATTGGTTAAGTGTTGGCTAGAGCAGGCTTGTGAGACAGAGAGTTGATCATACTTATGCAGGGATTGTTCTTGTGAGAACAAGCTTTGTATTATCACTCAGATTTCTGATTAATTCAATAGATAGTCGGAGTTTTGAGCAGTGGCTTTCCCCAAAGAAACAATTGTATTATGTGTCTTTGATTATCTTCCTCTTGTTGATTATTGTTTTCATCGATCTATTGGTTTCCACTGTTTAAAGAGTAGAGTATATTCTTGTCTTGTGTTTTAGTACATTACATGAGCTATGAATCTACAGGAAAATCTAAATGGTATCGGAGCTGAAGACAATATACTAGAGGAGATTTCGAAGTTTTGAGTTTTGGGTTATAAGTAAAATTTGAATTTGCAATACATACTCCAAGATCAGCAAATGGATTTCTATGGTTTGAGACTCGAGTATGCCTTGGAAAGAAACTCGAATTATATATCCTGAAAGGACATGATGGAGGCAGTGTTGGAGGATAATGGCCTCAAGGAATTCATTGATCAAGAAATTCCTAAGCCAGCAGCATCAGATGCATAGAATCTAGTTGAATGGAAGAAGTGTGTGGTGAATGTGAGGCAGATAATCCTTGAGGGAGTTCGAGACCATATTGTCTCGAGTCTCCATGGGAAGGAAACTATGTATGCTATGTGGAAAGCATTGATGGACCTAATCCAAAACAATAGTGACCATAGGAAGTTGGCAATGAAAGACAAACTTCGAAAAATCAAGATGGAGAAATGCGAGACCTTTCCAAAATACTTGACCAAGTTCAATCACCGTCGTGATGAGCTTGGAAGTGTTGGAATAGTTGTTGTCGAGGATTATATGGTGAGCCTAGCTCTCCTAGGCCTTCCCAAGAGTTGGAATAGTTATCGAGACTGTCAATGGGAGGGAGAAGTTGTCAGATTGGGAACAACTATGGTCGGATTTGATGCATGAGAAGATCAAGAGGAACACCAAAGATGGTTCCTCATCAAAGACTAATGATGAGGAATATTGTGCCTTAGCAAGTAAGGCAAGGAAGGCAAAAGGGAATACGTCTCATTCCAAATTGGATTTTTGTCATGGAGGCAAGAAACACATGTCGAAAGTTAAGTGCTTTCATTGTCATGAGCTAGGACATTTTGCTCCAAACTATTCGCTTAAGAGGTCTAAGAAGAAGTCCTTAGGAGGAGCGATGGGTGAGGCTTTGGCCTCTCAATTCGAATTGGGATTTACTCTCATTGCATGTGTGGTGTCATCAATGATGGGTTGTGTATGGTACCTTGATAGTGGAGCTTCATTCCACATGACTGGTGACAAGGAGTTGTTCAGTGACCTGGAGGAGAAGGATCTCTAGATGCATATCGAGATGGGTGACGACGAGAGGTATAATGCTACTGGATTGGGAAAGGTTACTTTTCAGAAGGAGCAGGATGCTCCTCTCACCTTGAGAGATGTTATGTATGTGCCTGGGTTGAAGAACTATTTAGTATCAGTGGCCTGTTGGAGGATAGAGGTTATGATGTGGTCTTTAGCTAAGGAAAGGCATTCCTTTGACACATAGCCATGGGTGAGGTAAAGAAGATAAGGTTTCGAGTTAAGAATCACTATAAGTTGGAGGTAGAGGATTGTGTTGCTTTGAGCACGAAAGTAGAGAAGGTGCAGATCTGAGATGTTGACGATTCATGGCACAAACAATTGGGTCACTTGTATCATGGGGCTTTAAAAATCATGCAGTAGATCTCTACTAGTCTTCCCAAAGGTATGCTAGAGCAAGTTGATACATGAAAGGAGTGTACTTTGGGAAAACACTGTTGGCATTATGACACAGGTTCGACATTATGGCACAGGTGTTGTCCTTGATGGCAACTCACTCAAATGGCATATCACAGTTCAGGCTATCAAGAATGGAAGAAAATGAGGTATATGCAGGTTCATCTTAGAAAAGTCGTGTATATACGCAGGATCAACGAACAAAAGGCGCGTATACGTATGCACGCACTTTCATGCAGAGAAAAGCGCGTACATGTGGGAAAGTTTAAGTTTGGTTCATGGTATTTAGTCCGACATTTCTGAACCTATGGTTTTGGTCCTTGGTATTGCATCTAAAGTATTGAACCCAGGTATTGGGTCCCTAGTATTGGTGTTTCATGGTTTTGGACCATGGTTTGAGTAAGGCCAGTCTATAAAAAGGGAAGGAGATCATTTGGCAAAGGCATCGATTGAAGCATTGAATATCTGAAGAAGAGCTAGATCTGGAACACTGTGACTGGTTTATGGTGCATTGCTGAATCTGATCCAAGGAGGAACCTGAGCGCTAAACATGGATAAGTTCTATTGATAAATCAAGATCTTAAGGCTTGAATAGTAGTATCTTTGTATGGTTTTGATCTGTTATATGTGGCACACGCTTGATCTATAAATCTGATAATCTGGGTTAACTAATGTCTGAATATTTGAAGGAGTAAATTATCTTTATAGATCTGTACGCAGGTTCAGTGAATCAAAGGCGCGTATACACGCTGTTTCTGCAAGTGACAAATGCGTATACGCAGGTTGGTCTTAACACAGAAGCATATGCACGCAGGTTTATGAATATTGAAGTAGCGTATGTCTCTTAAATTATGTTCTTGCTGCTTCTGTTGATTACTGTAGTGATCTGGGTTCAGAATTGGTATTTGGCTACTGTTACTGTTTTCTGGTTACAACATTCTGAGAAGTGTTTGGTTGATTCTATTTTGGGTTGTACAAAGGAGATTGATTATTGCAGATATACTTGATGTATGATTGATGATTGCTCATGGATCCAATGTGAAAATTGATGAAACGTGGTCCCTGGAAGAAAAAGAAGGTTGTAACCTTCTGTAGGTCAGCACCTACATACTAGTAGCTAAGCTAGTACAAGAGCTAAGGGGGTTGTAGCTCCCTTCCAGGAGAGGCTGGAGAACGAGAGAAGGTTATAGCCTTTTGCAAGTTGAAGCCTGCGTACTGATATAAGTCTACACAAATACAGAATCATTGTAAAAAGAAGTTTCTAATTAAAGGAAGATAGAGACGAATTGCAACAGGTGGTTTTCACCCACATTGGGTTTCCACCTTATATCTTGTGTCCTTGTGTGTGATTGACTTCTGATCTGTTTTATTGTTCTTGGTTACTGTTTATATAATTTTGATGCACAGATTAATGATCAACATCTGAAGAATGAATTTACTTATAAGTCTGCATGGTATACGATGGTTTCCTTATCTGTAGTTGCGTATATACGCAGTTTTGACTAATTGAAGTAGCGTATATGATCTGAAAAAATAATTGACTTAATACTGATTCACCCCCCCCGGTCTCAGTATTATTTCCAACAAATACATCAAGACTTCCTTTCATGAAAGAGATATTCGAGTAGAGGTGATTCTAGAGTGAGTCCATTCAGATGTGTGTGGACCATTCTCGACAACATCCACGACCAAACACAGGTACTATATTATATTTTTTGACGATTTTTCTCGTAAATGTTGGATCCTTTTGATGCAGAAGAAGGATCAAACTTTCACAAAGTTCTGTGAATTTAAAGAATTGGTCGAGAAAGAGTCTGGCAAGAAGGTTAAATCTCTGAGGAGTGATAACAGTGGCGAATATGTCTCTAATGAGTTTAAGAACTTCTTGTTGAAAATAGCGACAAGAAATGATAAAAATAAAATCTAGAAATTCCAGTTTAATTTGTCCTTGAATTAAACTAAGAATTAAAATCGAATTTTATTCTCATAATAACTTGTAATAGTTAACTAGAGTGAGTTGACTTGGTTAACTTAGGAATTTCAAGTTGGAAGTCTTTCTGAAGTCATGTACATGTTCTTCCTATATTATAGGGGTCAAGGATGAGTTAAGTATGAGTGGTAATTAGTTAACTGAGTTTACTGAGTTAAATCCAGTTAAATTAGTTCCCAACTGTTTGAAGAACTAATAGTGAGTTAACAGTCAGTTGATGTATTAGTGAACTCAAATAGTGCTACTCCAGTTAATTGAATATTCCCTTATCAGAAACTCATGCATGTCGATTCTGAGAAAAACCCAGTTGAGACTAGAGTGCAAAGAGAGTGTACTATTTGTTGTATAATTTTCTAAGTTGTACAGATGGTGCATGCAATCATGAACTGAACCTAGAAGGGATTGCATAGTTATGGATGAGGAATTTCCCTTTAAATACAGGTTGATTCTCTCAGGAATTGTGAAAAGAATTATAAGTTTGGAGGCTTGGAAATTTGGCTAAGTATTGGCCAAAGGAAGTCATCAGGTGGAGGATAAGAAATACTTGTGCAGGTTAAGCTCAAGGTTAAGTAGAGCATATGTATTCATCTAATTTCTTTGACCAAGGGCGCAAGGAAATAGGGACTTGGAGAGCAAGGGATTGGCTAAGTGTTGGCCAAGAGTTTGCTTGTGAGTTGGAAATTGATTTTATTGAGTGCTGGAATTGTTCTTGTAAAAACAAGCATTGTATTACATCTTGGATTTTCGATTAATGCAATACAGATAATGGAGTTTTGAGTTTTCCCCAGATATTTATGATGTTATGTGTCTTTGATTCTCTTCCTCTATTGATTATTGTTTGCTTGATGTTTATGGGCTTCCGCTGTAAAAAGTAGAAGTAGATTCTTGTGTCTTGCTTTAGCAAATTGCATTAGCTTGTGAATCTACAGGATTTTCTACACTTATGTGCAACAGAAGGGATTAAAAGAGAGTTTACGACACCCCATAACCCACAACAGAATGGGGTGGACGAAAGGAAGAACATAAGCATTGTAGACGCAGCATGGGAAATGTTGCATGATTAGGGCCTACCACTACACTTGTGGGCTGAGGCATGCAACATAGTTGTTTATTTGCAGAACAGAAGTCCGCATCGAATACTTGGGATGAAAACACCATAGGAAGTTTTCTCCAATAAGAGGCCAGATGTTGGTCACTTCAGGATTTTTGGGTCGTCGATATATTTCCATGTGACCAAAGATGCACGAAAAAAACTTGAGCCAACCACAGAGTTGGGGATATTTGTGAGGTACAGTGATACATTTCACAACTATCATGTGTACTTGCTAACCAGCAAGATGACAGTGGTTCACAGGGATGTTAGATTCGATGAAGAGAAGGCCATGCGAGTTTCTCTCGAGAAGGAGCTTCAACTACATGCAGTTGAGGAGCTTTCAGCTCGAAAGGTTGAAAATCCTTAGATTGATGTGGAGCATCCACATGCACAAGATCCGGGAGTGGAGGCATCCACTCGGGTAGAGTCTTCCAGATATGGGAGAAAGCGCACCAGAGAGGATGACAGGGTATTGCATGATGGATAAGAGAATCTGGGAGCACCCATATCTCAGTGCATGCAAAGGAGGTTACCTAATAGGTACACTAGATACATGGCTCTTATGAGCGAATGTGTTGAGACAGAATCATCCTCCTTTGAGGAGGCAATGCAACAGCGGGTTTGGGTTGATGCCATGGTGGAGGACTATGACTCCATAGTTCATAATAGTGTTTGGAATGTGGTCCCGAGACAGGACAAAAAGTTAGTGGTGAGTTTCTGATGAATTTACAAGGTAAAGCAAGTTGTAGAAGGTAGTGTGGAGAAGCATAAAGCCAAGTTTTTAGCCCATGGTTTTTCATAGGTAAAGGGGATTGACTATGATGAGACATTTGCTCCTGTTGCAAGGTACTCATCAATCAAATCTATATCGGCACTATCAACACAGATGGGTTGGAAGATACATCAAATGGATGTAAAGACAGTGTTCCTTAATGGCATGATTGAGGAAGAGATGTACATAGAGCAGCCTGAAGTTTTTGAAACCTTCGATTGTGAGTCAGATGTGTGCCTGCTCAAGAGAGCATTGTATGGGTTGAAGCAAGCACCTTGTGCTTGGTACACTGATATCAATAGCTACTTTACCAGGTTGGGCTTCACCAAGAGTGAAGCGGATGCAAACCTGTAGCACATAGTGGTGGAAGGTAAATTGTTGATCATTGTGTTATATGTTGACGATTTGATTTTGACAGGTGATGATTAGTGGATCAAGTCTTTCAAGGAGGATCTTTCAAGAAAGTTTGAGATGAAAGACATGGGGCTCATGCATTACTTTCTAGGCATGGAAATATGGCAGGGTGATGGGGAACTGTCTCGGGGAAGGTATGCCAATGAAATACTTAAGAGGGTTTTGCATGGAGAGCAAAAAACCCATAGAAACTCCTCTAGCAGGTAACTGGAGGAAAGAGGATGCTACTTCAGGAGAAGTAGTAGAAGCTACTGTGTATAGGAAGCTTGTGGGTTCACTCATGTATTTGGTGAACACACGACCGGATATGTGCTATGCAGTTAACCAACTTAGTCAAGTGATGGTTAGGCCTACCAAGTTGTATTGGAAGGTGGAAAAGCATGTGTTGAGATACCTCAAGGGAACTACTTAGTATGGATTGTGGTACATATGGACAGAGGGAGTGAAGCTTCAAGGCTTCACCGATGCATATTGGGCAGGGAGTCCATCCGACATGAAGAGCACATTAGGAGGGATCTTCATTATTGGGTCAACAATAGTTTCTTGGTACAAAAAGAAACAACGATCGGTTGCACTTAGTTCGACAGAGGCAAAGTACATGGCTACAAGTCAGGGAACATATGAGGCCATCTAAATGAAGAAGATTCTGGTTAGTTTGTTTAGTTAGTAAATGGATCCAACTGTGATTACTACGATAATCAGAGTTGTATCAAGCTCTTTGAAAATCCATTTTTTCATGATCGATCCAAGCATATAAATATATGATATCATCATCTTCGAGATTGTGTATTGAGGCAGATTATGTTGTTGGAGTACATTCCCAGGGAGGAGCAAGACGCTGACATTTTGACAAAGGCATTGTCAATACGTAAATTCGAGTTTCACAAAGACAGGGTCGGGGTAGCTAATAATCCCTTTCTTGTTGAGAGGGAGTGTTGAGAAATGACCACAAAAAATTCCAATTTAATTTGTCCTTGAATTAAACTGTGAATTAAAATCGAATTTTATTCTCATAACAACTTGTATATAGTTAATTAGCTTTAATTAACTTAATTAGGTTAGGAATTTCGAGTTGAAAGTCTTTATGTAGTTATGTATATGTTCTCCCTAAATTTTAAGGGTCCGTGATGAGTTTATTTGAGTTGTAATTATATAACTCAGTTTGATTGACTTATAGACAGTTAAACTAATTCTAACTGTTTGTAGAACTAGTAGAGGTTTAACAATGAGTTGGTGAATTGATGCATCCTTAGTGCTACTCTAGCTAACTGAAGATTCCCTCATGAGAAACTCATGCATGTCAGTTCATAGAAAGACCCAGTTGAGACTAGAGTGCAGGGACATTGTCTTATCAATGGTATGATGACCCGAGTTGTACATGTCATGCATGCAATCAGAAAAGGACCTTGTTTTGGATTGCGGAGTTATGGAGGAAGGATTTCCAACTTAAATATGGATTGATCCTCACAAGAATTGCACAAAGAAATAGGAGCTTGGCAAGCAGCATAAATTGGCTAAGGGTTGGGTAGAGTGGGCTTGTGAGGCAGATAGTTGATCATACTTGTGTAGGGATTGTTCTTGTGAGAACAAACTTTGTATTATCACTCAAATTTTTTATTAATGCAATAGATAGTCGGGGTTGAGCAGTGGTTTTCACATTGCCAATTATTGTTTTCACTGATCTATTGGTTTCCGTTGTTTAAACAATAGAGTAGATTTGTGTCTTGTGCTTTAGTACATTACATGAGTTGTGAATTTACAAAAAAAATATACACATTGTCCTTAAACTCCAATTTCAACTGGGTAATTCGAATTTCATGCACACATGAGTTGATCAGTTAATTGATTAACCACTGAAGTTACACCCCACTGCTAGACCTCCCACTAGTTCTTCCAACAGTGGAAATTAATTTAATTGACCTTAACTCAATTTAACTGAATTAAATTGTTACAACTGATATTAACTCAACTTAGACTCCTAAAATTTAAAAATCAGTTAATTGATTAACCACTGAAATTACACCCCACTGCTAAACCTCCCACTAGTTCTTCCAACAGTTGAAATTAGTTTAATTGACCTTAACTCAATTTAACTGAATTAAATTGTTACCACTGATATTAACTCAACTTAGGCTCCTAAAATTTAAAAATCATTGTACACAACTCAAGTTCATGTTCCTAACTCAAATTAAGTAAGCTAACTGAATAATAACAACTATTTCAACTCAATTAACTCATTCAAATCGTCTAGTGATGTGAAATTTTAAACATATTTTATGTGTTGTCATAGCGTGGGATTTTCTCAAATTTGTTTTGATCTTAAAAGGAATCTTGTGGACAACTAGACATTTTGTTTAACATGTTTCCTATTATATGAAATCTTATTTGCAATTGGGGATCTAATAATTTTTAGATTATATGAAATCTCAAGACCAATTGGGGTTTGTGATGCGAGCCAAATACCGAATACTTTCTCCGTTTGTTTTGATGATAATGTTTCCAGCTTGCAAATATTTAATCTTTTTTCTTTTTAATTTGGGAGTAGGGATAGAAATAGGAAATGGAGTTCAAGTTTAATTCAATTTACCGTTGAAAACTGAATTTTTTTTCTAGATTTATGTTTCCAAAAGTTTTACCACAAGTCCACAAGACCATGGCAGCAATGTGCCCTGTAGTGCAACAAAATACCATTTGGTTTCTGTAATCGGGAAATACATACTGGAGACATTCTGAAGAGGCACACAATATCAATGAGCATACTTCTGAATTCCTCAAACAATGGTCTTTTCTAAATGTTTTAGCTTAATTCTGCAAAATTTAAATTTGAAAATTTTTCTCACATAAAACTAGTGAATAAAAAGAATTGCATAACTCTTCTATCTTTTATATTACTTTAGTAAATAAAAAGAATTGCATAACTCTTCTATCTTTTATATTACTTTTTCTTGATACCATCTTATAACCTCTCATTTATAACCTCTCATTTATAACATGTGATACAATTGCTAATTTATATCTACTTAAAAATATTAACACGAATCTACTAATTACCTAATAACTTCATAGTACTCATCTCAAGATCATCATCATAATTATCTAATAACTTCATAGTACTCATCTCAAGATCATCATCATAATTATCTATAATACAGTATTCCCCTTTCGCATCAAAATTTAACTATAAATGATATTACAGAGGCACATAAAACCAAAACATAAATAATTTTTATAGTGGCACAGGGACTTCAACTTTAAAACACAAGTTATTTCACGGTGGCACATAAAAGAGAAAGCCCGTGAACTTTATTTTACAGTGGCACATGAAACCGAAAACTCATGATCATGGCCTTTTCATTACCTGCAACGTATCTAAGCCTCTATTGCCACGCGGGAATTGATAAAGATCTGCATGTCACCTCTCAGATGGAGTCCCTAAATGTGGAGTCGACTCCTTCTGAATCTTATAATCAGCCTATAATCAGCCAGAGTACTTCCATTCTCCAGCTGATTACCAGCAAATATTAGCCTCTGCTGGTCTGGTAGGATGCCCTTATCAGGGATCTTATATAAGCCTCTGGTGGTCAGGTGGGATACCCTCCATGTCCTGGATCTTAGCCTTCACATTATCAATGGTGTCAGAGCTTCCTACTTCCGGAGTAACAGTTTTACCTCTAAGCCTCTGGTGATCAGGTGGGATGCCCTGCTTGTCCTGGATCTTAGCCTTCACATTGTCAATGGTGTCAGAGCTTCCCAATTCCAAAGTAACAGATTTACCTTTAAGCCTCTGGTGGTCAGGTGGGATGCCCTCCTTGTCCTGGATCTTAGCCTTCACATTGTCAATGGTGTCAGAGCTTCCCACCTCCACAGTAACAGATTTACCTGTAAGCCTCTGGTGGTCAGGTGGGATGCCCTCCTTGTCCTGGATCTTAGCCTTCACATTGTCAATGGTGTCCGAGCTTTCCACTTCCAGAGTAATAGCTTTCCCCGTAAGGGTTTTGACAAAGATCTGCATGCCATCTCTCAGATGAACTTAAAAACATCTGACAAAGATCTGCATGCCACCCCAGACGCAGCAGCAGGTGTGTGGAGTCGACTCCAGGCTCCACATTTGGCAGTTGAGTTGCCCAGCTCCAAGTAAGGGTTTTGACAAAGATCTGCATTTCACCTCTCAGACGAAGCACAAGCTGTGATGTAGATTCCTTCTGGATGTTGTAATCGGCCCATGTCCGCTCACCATCCAATGGTTACCGACAATTACACACGCCTCTGCTGACCTGGTCGAATGCCTTCCTTTGTTCTGGATCCTCACATTACTCGGTGGTGTCTGAGACCTCAACCGCCCCAGGTGACGTCAGGCCCACGGTGACTAGGCCAAGGCCCTGCATTACTCCTCAGATGGAACACCGACTGTAGAATTGAATTGACTCCGTTTGAATGTCATATTCACCCACAGAACGCCCATCTTAAAAACGGAGTAACGCAGACCTGCAAATCAACAATCACACCATTACAACACTGAAACGACAATAGAGTAACAGGAATAGAATAGTCACATGAATGAGACATGTCTGAATGTTAAAATACACGTAGCCAAAGAAAACCAAAGTGCAGGACACTAAACACTTGCCAATCTGCATCTAGAAAAGCCGAAAAGCCGTAGTCTATGTGTCAGGTTTTTCGAGTTTACTTTGGCTAATAATCTGACAGGAATTTATTAGAATCACCTATAATTTGATAAGTGAATTTGTGGTGCGTTTAATTTTCATAAATTTTTTATAGGTTTTTTTAAATAAAAAATTTAGTTTAAACAATACAAATCAAGATTATATCATAATAAATTTTTTAATTCCTGAAAAAGTTTCCAAAAAATCTAATAATTAGGTATCTCCAAATGAAAAAATAACAATAATATATTAATAACAATTCCAAAGGCTTGTCAACATGTTAAAATTTACACCATCAAAATCATAAAATTGAAAGTCCTTAACTAGGTCTCCATTTTGCCCAAAAAATAATGGAAATTCTGGCACAATTTTGATAAAAAAAATCTAATAATTTTTTTTGGAAACACTGGTAAACACTCTTGAGCTTCAAGATTTTAAGTGCCCCAAGTGGTTTCGGATGGTGCTGAATTTATTTGCACCATCAAAAATACTATTCAAACACTCCTACTCATTTCCACCATCAAAAATAAGATTCAAAAACTCCTACTGATTTCCACCATCAAAAACAAGATTCAAACACTCCTATTAAAAAAACAAAACAAACCCAGATTCTTGATATTTTTTTTAAGGAGTCATCTAACAACGCCGAAGAGGAACGCGGAAGAGGAATTGCCAGGACGGCCAAAAGCGGCCGCAATAGGGGCAAAAAAATTTCAAAAAATATTGTAGACGCAGTGTTTGAATAGTGTTTTTCATGGTGGAAATGGATTCAGCGCCATCAAAAACATCTAAAACACTTAAAATTTTGAAGTTTAACAACTATAACTTAGATTTACAAAAACCTTTGCCAGATTTTCTCTAAATATGAACTGAATTTCCATAACTTTCCGAACAACCCTCCAAATTCTTACAATTTTAAACAGCCAAATTGACATCTTAGTAAAGATCGCCAATTGAAATCTAAAAATATCTGATAAGTCAAAATTGAAAATCTAAAAATATCTGATAAGTCAAAAGTTAGCCAAATACCGCAGAAGTTCTATTCACGGGAAACCCGGAGATAATATAAGGTTAGAGATAAGACTGAACAATACATACGCAGAAAAAAATAAAAACATAAAAATTCGGAAACCCTCCCAGAATCTCTAACAGGGCGAAAGATTTCGTACCCACAAAAACCATGACATGCCTAAATTATCAAAATTTCCGCGGATTGAAAAATTTCTGCCAAACGGAAGGCCTGAGATAAGAACAAAGATATCTTCATAAAAATTACCTACAGAAAAAGATATCGTAACGTTATTACAATGAAGCACGGCCCGAATATCACAGAGGATTTAACCTCTCAAATTTCATCCACGAAAAGTGGTGTAAAATGAAAAGGGTGGTTTATTGTTCAGTTTGATTTGTAATGCCTGTATGTTAGTCAGCAAAATTCAAATTTTATTCTTATTCACTAAAATAAAAATTTTAATAATATTGATTCATACAAAAAAAAATCTTTCGCTACTCATATTAAATCTATATTTAAAATAAATCATACTCTATTCATATTACATCTATATTTAAAATAAATCATACTAATATTTAAAATAAATCATACTCTATTCATATTACATCTATATTTAAAATAAATCATACTAATATTCTTACAAAAACACAAAAAAAAAAGAAGAAGCAGCAGCTCGAGATTCCCTACATGTCTAAGGAAAAAAGTCTAAAAAAACAAGTCACGTGAAAGGAAAAGATCGATCAAACTATAAACAACAAAACACAAAGACAAATTTTACCGACGCCGAGATATACCTTAAACTGGCCACCGGGATCAGGGATGATGCCGATCTTGACCTTACAATTCCCATTGTAATTAAACTGAAATCACAGAGTTACAGGAGTAAAAGAGTCACATTTCAAAAAACAGAGCGAGAAAACTATAGACAAAACAACATAATTAAGGTAAATTTTACAGACCACAGGAGCAACCTCGACGCTAGTCGGGGTTTAATGCTTACCTTGTCTTGGATCTTGGCCTTGATCTCCTGGATATTGGCCTTGCTGTCAGAGCTCTTTAATGCTTACCTTGTCTTGGATCTTGGCCTTGATCTCCTGGATATTGGCCTTGCTGTCAGAGCTCTCAACCTTGAGACTCAGAAAAGTGTTCAGGGCAATCAAACCTGCAAATGAGCAATTACGATTGTAATATTGAAACCACAGAGTAGCGAGAATGACACAGAAAAGCTGTCAACAAAGTCAAGGAAATCGAGTGTCTTTACAACGTGTCATCGCCCGCAAGAAAAGTTTATATAATCTCAAGCTTTCAAAGAACTCAATTATATCAACCAACGTATCATATGCCTCCTCTGTCATCTCAGTCAGATCTGTAAATCAACAATTATCATTTCATTACTGAACAACAGAGTGCCGCATGGAAGAAGATTAAAATAAAATAAAACAAAATAAAATTAAAAAAAAAAAAAAAAGCCCTTGTGCCAATATATACTTAAATATAAGTACCAAAGGCTCAAATGCTATACCTCTCGACTGTCTCAGCTTCCCAATTCGAGATAATAATTCCTGGGCTGAAAATGCAAATCGACCACTAGAATTGTGAGTCTGAAATGGCAGATACTCCTCAAAAATCATAATCGACAAAATATAGGGCTTCAAGAGCACGAAATTAAAAACTTGCCTTGTGCGAGGTTTCTTACCTCTTGAACCGCGTGTTTTTTCTTTATGACGCTTGGGTCTTCCATCTAACATATAATAACGTGCAATGTCCAGAGGTTCCACAAGTCTTCTATAGGTAATGCCAGCGTTTATCCACTTATTTTGGGACTGGAAATCACTTTCCCAGTTTTCAATAATGTCATCCCAAAACTCAACGAGCTTCCTAACTCGATCAGCATGGATATCTTTCTTGTCACTTTGGATCTTTAAGGTATCATAATATCCCATGTCATCGTCCTTCTCACAACTCTCTTTATACCATTCAACCTCTGCCATACTAATTTGTCTTAGGCTTAACTCAATAACTAGCTCAGCAACGTTTGTGTTATGCTGGTTTTCCATACTTCCTGCTGTTTGCAGGGCAATCAGTGCATGATCATTCTGCACAAAGTTCCCATCACCAATTCAAGAACACATTTCAAGTATCAATTAATTATAAAAAAATTCACATTAAACCACTAATTCATTTTAAATAAAACCATAAAATATACATTATTTTCTCAATAAACCTGCGAAAAGTCTGATTCGGCCTAATAAAACCTGATGGTTGGTAGATATTTGATAATAAAAACAAAACCTTGCCTCATTCCATTTGGATCTAATAATTCCTGATAACATACAGGTGTTTCATTGGCTGCAACTTAATGATAGAACTCTACTGGGAAAAATGAAAGGAGGAGATCCCTTCCTTTGGATCGTCAGCTAATCATGCCAAAACAACTTTTAACGGAGGAAAACTGCAAGAATACCCAGTAAAATAAAGAGAGTATGCTAGATAATCAGGCCAAAGCCATACCTGTAAACCGAGAGGCGTTCTAGCTTTCTCAGAATTTCACAGATGTCACAGCCTTATCAATACTGCCATGCGGATAGGAAATGTGGGAAGGAAACTAGACAGAATGGTGTATTTATTAAAGAGAGTAGC
Source organism: Pinus tabuliformis (assembly GCA_031772625.1). Taxonomy (NCBI): domain Eukaryota; kingdom Viridiplantae; phylum Streptophyta; class Pinopsida; order Pinales; family Pinaceae; genus Pinus; species Pinus tabuliformis. The sequence goes on along the minus strand of CM062813.1, from coordinate 844,920,124 downwards.
AAAAAGTCTCGCAACTTCAGACTTTTTAAATAATATAAGAATAGGTTTTAGGTTTCATGGGTAACCATGTCAGTAGAGTTGATATATCGTACCCCATTAATAACTATAATAGTGGTCAGAAGCTTTTTTACGCGGTTACGTAAGAGAGTAGCAAAAAGTCTAGCAACTTGACTTCTTAAATAATATAAGAATAGGTTTTAGGTTTCATGGGTAACTATGTCATCAGAGGTTTTTTTATAAGAAATATCAGCATAAATTATATTCAGAAAATTATTGTCGATGCGTTTCGAACCAATCAGTGTGGTTCATCGTCAGGATAAGTTGAAGAAACAATCCAGCTTTGCATGTTAAATAGTATGGGCAGAGCCTCCAACAGCTAACTTGACCAACAACTAATTTTACCTTAAGGATTAAAGTCATAAAATCATTTTTATAATTTAAAGGAAGTTAGTTAATTCTGTGACCATACCTTTAAAATATATATATATATATATATATATATATATATATATATAATAATTATAATCGGTGTTTAAGTTAACAGTTAGTTAAAAAAGGTATCTTTTAATAATTAAAAAAATTATAAGTTATTTGTAACTTAAATGGGATCTAGTTATATGTAAGTAATTTAGGATAATAGTTAGTTAAAATACAAATATATATATATATATATATATAATAAAAATAAATAAATTTAATTAAGAACCTAGCTAGTAAAAGTTAAAGTTAGTTGAAAAAATAAATATATATATATATATATATATATATATATATATATAAAATAAAAAATCAAACATAAAAATAAAAATAAACATAAATAAAATAAAATAAATACATAAAAATAATAAATAAATAAATATATCCAAATAAAAATAAAAATAAAATAAAATAGATAATACAAATATATATATATATAAGAATACTGGAAGAAAAAAAAAAAAAAGACGAGGGTTATTTAATAAAAAGAAAAAAAAAAGGCAGGGGTCGTTTAATAAAAAGAATATTAGTTAAGATTTAATGAAAAATATGTATTATAAAATTTTTAAATTTAATTAAAATATACAAATCCATGCCCTTTCTCTCATCAGGGATATCGTAAGAAAACTCATACGGAACAATATCTTCATGCTAATTCTCATCATTTCCCAGCTCAAAAGCTTGGTGTTCTCAACACCTTAGCGACTAGAGCTTTAAGAGTTTCTGATGAGAACCATCTCAAGGAAGAGAAAGCACATCTCCTAAGTGTTTTCTTTAATAATGGGTATAGTAGACACCAATGTACTAAGGCTTTCCTTAGAGCTGAAAAAGGTCCTAGTGCTAAGAAAGATACCAAGGATCGATTTTTTGGTGTTCATCTTCCTTTTATCCAAGGGACCACTGACAAGATTGCAAGGATCCTAAGGAAGCATAAGGTGGCTTCAGCCTTTCGGCCTTTAAATACCATCCGAAGCTCCCTTCGATTTGTAAAAAACCCAGTGGACCCCAAGAATATGAAGGGTGTTTACGTTATCCCATGCTCTTGTGGGACTCCCTACATTGGTGAGACTGGTCACTCAATTAATCAAAGGATTCGTGAACATGCTGCTGACATCAAGTATCGCAAAACCAGCTCCTTTGCTTTGGCGGAGCATGCAGATAAATCTAAGCATCACATCTGCATTGAGGAGGCCCAGGTCGTTGCTAAGGTTAGTCATTTCCATCATCGTAAATTGAGGGAGGCCCTAGAAATTGAAAAAAGACCCAATAATTTGAATAGAGATGATAGTTGGAATATTAGTAGAAGTTGGGTCCCTCTCCTGTCTTCCTAGTTTTTTTTTTTTTTGTTATTCTTCATTACAGTTTATATTTTTTATCCTTCGTATTTTTTTATGTATTTTACTGTCCTATTCGATCTTAACTCCTTTTAGTATTTTTGTTATTTGTATATTTTATTGTTGACCCGTTTTATTTATTGATTATTTTTTCTTTGGATATATATATGTTTATGTTTTATTTATTTATTTTCATTTTTATTTTTATCTTTATATATATATATATTGACTTGTGTATATTTTTGTTTTGTTTTATTTATTTTTCCATTAATTATTTTTATTTTATTTCCATTAGTTAATTTAAATATTATTTTTCAAAAACTAGCCATTTAATATAGCCATTACATATGCCCATGGGGCTTTGGATTGACGGTGAATGGGTGCCTTGTTAAGGCACTCCTTGCGATAGGTCACTGGTTCAAATCCCCATGGGTACTTAGATTAGTCTTAACTTAGAAAAAAAAAAAAAATATAGCCGTTACATATTAATATTTTAATAAATTAATAAACTAATATCATTATTTAAATATTAATGAAATAATATGATTCTTTAAATGTTTTTTTCAAAAAAATACCCCGTTTAATATAGCCGTTACATATTAATATTTTAATAAATTAATAAACTACTATCATTATTTAAATATTATTTTTCAAGAACTAGTAGTATTTAATTTAATAAATTAATTTAAATATTATTTTTCAAAAACTAGTCATTTAATGTCGTCATTACCTATTAATATTTTTAATAAATTAATGAAATAATATCATTATTTAAATATTTTTTCCAAAACTAGCCGTTTAATATAGCCATTACTTAATAATATTTGTTTTTAATATATTAATAAATTAATATTATAATTTAAACATTATTGTTCAAATATAGCCGTTACTTGAAATTATGCCTCTACATTGCTCTCTATTTAAGCCTTTGCCATGGTCTGCCTCTTCATCTAAAATTCTCTCATGTGATTTCTACCGAAAGACTTTGTTTAATTCATTATGGATCATAGAAACTTGAATACAGAAAAAATCCATCCTATTATTTTATAATTATTTATTTCAGTTTTTTTCTTAAAGGAAAAATAGTAAATTTATTTAAAAGAACAAAATTACATGTTGCAAATGTTAGTAAGCATTCAAGCAAACCAATCTCACCTTGTATTTTAAAAATAAAAACTCCCATAGAAATAAGACAATACTATTATTTTCTACTTTTCTTTTTCTCCACTTTTCCCCAACTATTGGAAAATACAATGGCCATATGACTTGCTTCTATATTTAGAGAAATTCTTTGTGAGACTCCGAACTCTCTGATGCAATATTTATTTTGGTGTTATTTATTTTGGTGTTACTTGCTTCTTCTCAGAGATAGCTTTCTCAATTTGTTGCTCGTGAGCGGTAGTTGTGGTTACTAAGGACAAATTTGGAACCACCGAATAATTTATTTTAGTTAAAATTAATAAATGAATATATAAAATTGAATTATTTATTTTAATTAAAATTAATAAAATGGATAGGTAAATAAAATTAATAAATGACTTAGTCTAACTTGTTAATTTTAATCAAAACCTAGCATAGATTTTTAAAAACTTGAGTTTAAGTTGTTTAATTTGCATAATTGGAGTGTCTCGGGGTTTTTAGGGTGTTGAATCCACTTCTGCATTCAAAAATGCATTCTAAATAACAAGAAATCACAATCTTTCTTGAAATTATTTTACCTAATTACTGTGAAAAAATCTATTTTATAAGTTAGACTACGAATTCATATATATATATATATATATATATATATATATATATATATATATATATATATATATATATATATCTTAATTTTTAAACACATTAAAATAAAATATTACATATTATACTTATTTGTTTATCATTATTATTAATAATTTTTTCTTATATAATAGGTGGTTGTGTAAAATATGTGAAACAACTCTAAAAAATAAAAATAAATAAAGTAGTAATAATAATAAATGATTAATTCAATAATATTATAAAATTATGTTTTCTAAGAAAGTATTGCACACCATGAAAGATAATACAATATTTTTATTAATTTAAGAAAGAAAGAAACAAACAAAAAATCATCAAACAAGGTATTTCAATGGTTGATTGAATGGCGGTCATTACCATCCTAACTTTTCATACTTCAAATATTTTGATCTTAACTAGAAAAATGACTTTGCTAATTAATTGAACAGTCAGAATTATTGTATTCATTCATTTTGATTAGAATTATTGTCTTCATGTCATGATCGATGTTTAATTTACTTTCAATAATAACACAAATATTTACTTTGCAAATGCATACATCTTTGGCATTCAAAAGAAAAATCCTCTTGGTCTAATTTACTATTTGTAACTAGCAAATTGAGATCCAAACAAATGTTAAAATCTACACATAAAAGAAATTATTTACAAATTTACTCTTGAACTTTTACAAATATCCACTCTTCCAATATTTATTAAAACATTAATATACTTTTAATAGTCTAATATCTATTTAAACATTGATATATGCTTTCTTAAAAATGAAGTGAACTCAAGACAATTACCCGGAGAAAAAAAAAATCAACCGATATCACCCGCAAATAACAGCTAAAAAACTTAGTAAAATGCCTATGACATGAAAAGACATCTCTTCATTTCATATATGTTTTGAGCCAATAGTAACAAGATATATGAAAATTGAAAATCGAAGAAAGAAAGTGCAGAAAAGACGGTTCTCGAGTAGCAGAAAAGACGGTTCTCGAGTATTCACGGAGGGCGCTGTCTATAGTCTTCAAAATTCAAATTTTAAATTTCAAATGGCGGGGTATTGCATCTTGAATTCACTGTGAAATGCTCGATGGATGACTATGTGATGGTCATTGTAATACCATGGTATGTAACGGTCATTCGGCAAAACCGTGGCAGATGTATATTCCATGTATGTAATATCTGGTTTGCATGTTCGATGGATGCAAGCGAATTTTTTCTAATAATTAATTTTGGTAATTAAAAACAAGGCCGTCTATATAAACGGAAACGGAGAGGTGGGTCCGAGCCGCCATGTAAGCAGATTTTTGATAATCTGCAATCGGGATAAGGGTTGCCATCAGTCGGTGCTTCCGTCGTTATTGGATCACGCGCCTATCCAGTGGTTCGACAGGAAACGGACGCAGACTCGGCATATTGACTCAGTTCACGTTGAAAAGTTTTCCCGCGGAGGAAGAATTGCTTGGATTTTTCTTTAATATTTAGCCACTTAAATTGACGTTTAGCAGCATATTGTACGTACTTAATGGAAAGTCAAGTGAAAGCACATGCTTTACATCAATTGAGGGGAACAATAGTAATGGTGGTGATGATGAAGAGCTTGACATATTGGGAAATCACATGGGTTACAACGAGGGCATCAATTGTGGGGAACAATAGTAATGGTGGTGATGATGAAGAGCTTAATATATTGGGAAAGCATATGGGTTATAACTATGGATGGAATTTGAAGGGAAATTATTTGGGTGATTTGTTTAGTTAATAAATTTGTAAAATTAGCTAGGAAGTTTTTTGAAATTGTGAAAAAGGATCGGAGAGGTGCGAAAATCAGGTGAGTCTTTTTTGAAATTTTGCATTAATTTATTTTAGCACATGCTTTGCATTAATTGCAGCGAAAAACTTGATATTCGAAGTCAAAAGAAGATGGGACTACACAGTCCTCATCATCGAGTTCTTGATAAAAGCAATTTCTTGCAAGCAATCCCGTGTGATTTCGTCAATGGGGTTGTTTTGTTGGCCATTAATTGCAGTGAAAGACTTGAAATTTGATGTCGCAGGAAGATTGGACTTCACATTGCTCCTCATCATCGAGTGCTTGATAAAAGCAATTTCTTACCAACAATCCTATGTAATTCCATCGATGGAGTTGTTTTTTTGGCCATTAGAGATAACATACTTAAAACGATAATCTTTATCGATGTTGAGTGAAACTACCATGAATTCTCTTCCTAATTTGGTTCAAATGGCACTGAATTCAAATATTTTATTTTTGCACTGGATTCAATTATATTTCTTAATATTTTAAAATCATAGCATGCTAAAGTATACTAACATCCAAAAAATGTATTAATTATATTTCTTAATATTTTAAAGTCATAGCATGCTAAAGTATACTAACATCACAGGGTTTTGTGTCTGTAAAGTTGTGCAAATTCAATACAAAAGAAAATAAGGGTAATAGGCTTTACTTCTAATTAATTGATTAAGATAATGTGGGGTCCACGTTTTGTTGTTATTTGAAAATTTTACATTTTTACAATCGTCTTGGCAATATGTTGTTATTCTAATTTTTATACACGTTTCCTCCACACATCCACACTCCGCACAACGAAATCCACCTCCACATAATTTCCTTCATTAATCCTCAACACTCCGCACAAGTCCTCCGCAAAAAGCTTAGATTGATACCATCCATTCCACCCTAAACATGGTCTGAGATAAATGGTTCTCGTGATATAATTGTGTGAATTGCGGAATGCAGAGTTTTCGAAACAAGTTAATTGCGCTGAGTGCGGAGAACCTCCACACTCCACAAAATGAGCTTCTTTTACGCTTGGAATAAAATATTGAATTGATGCTTGTCAACATTATAAAAGTACCGCGGCACAACCAATTGGGATAAAAACTAGTTTATTGTGTTTAGATTTAATTGAGTTATGTATAAAATTATTACATTTTATAGTTGAATTGTACAAATACATTTTACAAAATATGGTGATGTGAGAGCCATCAACATTGATGATGCATTAGGTTCAATGAAGATGTTGAGCTTTCTTGGGTACGTGGAGCTCCTCACCAATAAATTCAGGGAGTTAACTCCTCACCATAAATTTCTTCACACCTTATTTTATCTAATAAATGCAACTTATTTAATTGAAGAGCATAATATTTGTACGTTAGTTACCTTAATACCCAATGTGCATACACTATTAGAGTTTCACAAACACATTAATTACTAAAATAGGTTATTGATTAATTACGTCAAAGATCTTCTTTAGGGGCGTGTTACTCTCGGAAATTTTGTCGTCTATCCATAGCCTATAAGAACATGGCATGTGTATGCATGTCATTTAATAGTAAAACTCCTATAAGAACATGTCATGTGTACGCCAATTATCCCATCATTGGTAACATTCCGTCCCATGTGACTGACATGCTTGAGAACTCATGTGATCTGAGCTCATACAAGTGTTGCCAGTAACAAGATACCTGATTTTCTCAAAGATGGAAGCGATAGATAGTGGAAGGGAAGGAAGAGCTAATGGCAGAGGAGCGATACAAACCTTTTTGCGTTGTAAGGTGATAAAGCTAGATGCTTGTAGGAATTCGACGAATGGGCAGTTGGCAATAAGATTCAAGAGGGCTTCATGTTATTAAGTAGAACTTTCCAAGTGGGGCACAGAGTAACCACTAAGGAGTTACACGAGATTAAAATAGAATCGAGAGGAGGATCCTGGTAAGGGAAGCCTGAGGCTAGTGGTCTGAGTAGATTCTTGTTGCTCGTTACTGACAGTTGGCTAGAGAGAAAGCTGTAATTGGGAAAAGAAAACATTTAGGTGACGAGCGTATTATGGATTTTTCTTATTTATAAAGATTATTTTTGTTTTGGAACTAAGTGTGTGCAATGGGTATGATGGATGATCCAAAATGGATCCAAGAACTCTCTAAGTCTTCATAAACCCTTTTAAAAGTCATACCCAAGGCCAAAAATCCTTTAAAAGATCAAAATTATCGCAAGAGGGACACCCTTAGCTGGGCGGAGAAACATTATCGGGAGGCCCAAAACCCATGAAAACGGAGAAAAAGGAGCTATGGGAGGCGGAACAGTGGAACCCACAGTAGCCATCGAATCTGGTCGATCAACGGTCCAGATCCGATCGGCGGATCGCTATCGGCGGTGGCTATCGGCGCTTATCAGCAGAGCCCACATAGAGGTTGCGACTGCGATTGGCAAGGAACTCAAGAGCGATGTGATAGCGATTGGCGGGGTCAGCAGGGACCGTCGATTAAGCGCGTAGATTGACGGCCCACGTTGCATCGCCAGATCACATTCGGCAAATCCAAAGGAATGGGGGTATGTGTATATGCATATATGCGACTCGATGGACAAACCCGATAAGACTATAAGCCAGATTGCAAGGATTTTGAAGTCCGCCAAACACCAATTTTAGTGTATTTTCCCAGTTTCATTTGTTAAATGAAATGTGAAGGGAAAAGTGTCGATGCAGTAAGCCGGACCCAAAAGGGTGCCTTAAGGCTATTACATATAATTTCAAGTCCGAGGAAGAGCCATTTCCAATGCATTTTCGCAATTTTAATATATTTATGAAACAAAGGGATAGAGTCATTGCGATAAGTAATAGTGACCAATAGGTGGACCCGATGGGAGAATTGGGTGGATTTAAGGATTTTTTAAGTCCGATATATCATGTTTTTGGCAGATTTTCCCTGTTTTGTGCATATTTCTCCGTGTTAATAAAAAACGGTCGCGTTTGGGAAACACTGGAAGAGGGATTCGAGCGGACAGAGGCCCGGGAGACTAAAGGACGAGGAGTCAAAACGAACAGGCAACCCAGAATGGCTTTAAAGCCACAGACAAAGAGCGAACAAGGTAGGCAGTATTGAGGGCAGTGTTGCAAGCAAGTGTTGAGACAGAGTTAGAACAGAGACTGAGAGCTTGAGGGAGTATGTGTACTCAGAGGAAGCTTGAGGGGTTCAAGTGAAGCGCTTGTAATTGCATTTGTTGTGTGTGAGGCTCAAACTGAGCTTACTATTGTAAAAACTCTATTTGAAGACTTAATAAAGAGGCCACCACTGAAGGTTGGACCAGGAGATGTAGCCCAGGAGCATTGGGTGAACTCCTTATTAAATCTGCGGTGTTTTATGTGTTTGTCTATTACAATCTTTTACTACTTCAAAGTCTATGTATTTCACAATCTAATCGATCCATCACATAAAATAACATAGGCACATCGATGCACATGAGTCTGTAATACCTTATTAATTGTCTTAGATCTTATTTTCAGATCAAGTGGTATCAGAGCTTTAGGTTGCTAAGGTTAGACAAACTTGTGCTGGATTGTTGAATGCTAACTAGGTCAAAGCTCAAATTAGGAGAAGGAGAACTGGTTGAAGCTTACCCAGAAATAGGAAGAGTCTACCCTAGGGGGAAGATGGCAGAAGAAACTCCCTTGGAATCAAGACTCTCAGTTCATGGACAGCTTCCTGACCATGAGAACCATGGTAGAAGAGATGTATAGAGAATTTAAGAAAGGTAGAGGTGAAAATTCTTCAACCTCCAAACAAGACAAAGGAATAGAAGAATCCCTTTGAGATGGCCATTCTGAAGGCAAAGGGAAAGGAAAAGAGGCTCCTCTATCCACACCTCCTAATAGCCCTGAAAAGAAAATGAAAACATCTTTGATTAAATTAGATGTTAAATTTGTTTTGCCAATATATGATGGAGAGTTGAATGTAGAGAAGCTAGATAATTAGATTAGACAGATTGACGTGTATTGCAGAGTGCAGAATATTGATTCAGATAGGAGTAAAATTTAGATGGCTAGCCTACGCCTTGGAGGAACTTCCTTGGTATGGTGGGAAGACAGGACACAAGCTGACTTGAAGAAGCATGGTAAAATTCTTTCTGTCTGGAGTGAATTTCTTTCTGCAATTAAAAAACAATTTTATCCACTAGTTTATATGCAGCAAGCTATGATGAGTTGGCAAACTCTTCGCCAATTAAAAGGGCAAAGTGTACAAAGCTACACCCGAGAATTTAGAAAAATAGCTTTGATTCTAGGCATTTCTTTAGACTCACTGAAACTTTGCTAAAGTATATAGGTGGTCTACATAGTTATTTGAGACATACCATTCTCATGTTTAACCCTACTAGCATAGATGAGGTATCTGTTCGGGCTACAAATCTAGAGGCTAGAGGCAGGAATGTGATCCCAAAGGTCGGGGGATCATCAAAACCCACTGCAAGCAAGAACAAGGAAAAGAGGAAGTAGAAGTGGAAAGAGAGGAAGACAAATGCTCTACGGAAGGCCAAAACTTCATGCATTCACCGCAAGAAGGATGGACATGCTGATGAACATTGTTGGTCTTTGCATCCGGAGCTGAAACCCAAGAAATTCTATGGCAAGAAGAAGAAGGTTGTTGCTGTTGTACAGAAAGATTTGGGGTCAGACTCAGGTGATGAAACAACAATTGCAGCCACATGTATAAAAGGTAAGGATTCTAAATCATCTACTAGTAATTCTACACAAACTATTGATAGTGAAGAGTATGAGAGGAAAGACATGAGCTTTTTCATATTAGAGTTATTTCCAAGCATCAAAAGATTGATACTTTGTTTGATAGTGGCTCACAAGTAAACTTACCTCACAAGAAGCCATATCCATTGGGTTGCGTATGTGATAAAGCAAAGCTACAAGTGACTAGACAATGTAAACTTAGGTTTGCCATTGGTTCAGCATTTGTAGATGAGGTTGAATTAGATGTGATTCCCTTGGATATATGTGGAATTGTTTTATGAAGTCCTTACTTGTATGATAGAAAAGCAATTTTCTATAGAGCAGAAAATAAGTATCAAATTGTTAAATATGGAATAGAATATATTGTAAGAGCTCACAAACTCAAAAATAATTATCCTCTCATAAACTCAGGGCAGATGAAAAGGATGGTAAATTCATGCAAGCAATTTTTATTGATGGTTGTAAAGGAAAAGAAACCTGATAAAACCAATATATTTGATCGTTGTGATGCTAAACAAAAATCTGATTTAGAAAAAGTTGTTTCAGAATATGATATCTTATTTCAAGAACCAAAAGGTCTGCCACCCAAAAGGGAAATTGTACATGATATTAATTTGCAGCAAGATGCTCCATTGCCTAACATCGGAATGTACCAGTTATATGCTTTAGAGAATGCAGAAATCAAGAAGCAGGTACATGAGCTGCTCGAGAAAGGGTTCATAAGACCAAGCACATCACCATGTGGATCTCCAATCGTGTTGGTGAGAAAGAAGGATGGTTCATGGAGGATGTGCATTGATTACTGAGCGCTGAACAAAATAACGATCAAGAATCGTTATCCCCTTCCTCGCATAGATGATCTATTGGATCAACTGAAAGAAGTTGTTTACTTTTCCAAGTTGGACCTACGTAGTGGTTACCATAAGGTCAGAGTAGCAGAGCAAGATGCATGGAACACTGCTTTCAAAACAAAGCAAGGGCTGTATGAATGGCTAGTTATGTCGTTTGGCTTGACTAATGCTCCTGCCACTTTCATGAGGGTTATGAATGATGTACTCAAGCATTTTATTGATGATTTTGTAATTGTATATTTGGATGATATTCTTTTATTTAGTAAAACATGGGAAGAACATTTGTGATCCGGATTTAAACAGGAACGCAATAGATTACAGAGATAACCATAAATACAGAGATGCAATAACCATAAACACATATATGCAGCGGAAATAATGATTCATTTCATTAATGGAAAATACTGAATACAACCAGAAATGGAAATAAACCAGCTAGGGCGATGGTAGCTATCTCTGAGAAGAGATGTGTGGCTACATGCCTCTGAACTGTTCCGAACTGTATTACAATGAGGCTCGAAGGCCTATTTATTGTTGAGAAACAATGGAAAACCCTTCACATCCCGAAACCTAACCCTAGAAGATGAAACGCCAAATTGTGGGCCCCGTTTGGGTAAATTGGTACATCAATTTCCCGGGGTCGTAACTTTGGCATACGATCTTCGTTTGACGCGTACAATAGCTCGTTAGAAAGATCTATCCGAGCACTACCACTTTGGGAAGGGCAACATCGGTCTATAGACCCATGTTGCCCCCAGATTCCCAAAAAAACGTCGTTTAGGGCCTCAAAACGGCTCCGGAAGTTCAGGACCCGAAAAACTGCTAAAAATAGTAAGTTGTGCTACAATTTAGGAAACTGAAAAGACTGAAAGAGACAGTTGTGGGGGTCCAAATGGGTTGGTGGGTGGCCACCAACATCCACCTGGATCATTCCTCCCCCCTTAGGAAGCAATGGTCCCCATTGCGTTGAGTTCCTCCATCTGCTGAACTTGTCCTGCAATCTTTGATGTGTCCAGTGATGGTGGGAAGCATGGTCGACGATCGTCCACATTGAACACTTGGTGCAAGCGAATGAATGGAGGAATGATGTGCTCCAAAGAATTGTTCCCCATAGCCTTGGTACTATTGTGAGGACCATGTCGGAGTGGTCGGAGCTTCTGATGGGCTCTTGTAAGGCGTTCTTTTTGTCGATGCAACCAGACTTTGTTGCCCACCTGAAACTTGTGTGGTATGCATGTGGGTGAGGAGAAGTTGTTCCTGTGTTTTGTCATGACCGTATCCCTTTGTTGCTGCTGCTGCGTGGAGGAACCCTTTGCAGGGGTCATGGATGTAGCAACGATCTTCCCCTTACTTTGGGAGTGAACCAGACAAATGAATTTCCTGGTCTGTGATATGAGCTTGCTGCCTTTCTTAGCAGTGATCAAAGATGTGGCAGTAGGTGGAGCTACCTCTGGTATCCTGTATACTGAATCACCCAAAGAAATAATGACAGCGCGAGGCCTTGACTCATACACAGCATGTCGCCTCCACAAGTATGGCTGGCCTAATAGTACATCACAAACATCCAGAGGTGTAACATCACACAATACCTCGTCTGTGAATGGTTTGATGCTGTATGGAAGGCGGCACTGGTGGCGAACTTTGAGATCTCGTCCTTCATGAAGCCACCCGATACTGTACGGCTGTGGGTGTGGTGTAGTTGGTAGGCCCAACCGCTTCACGACCTCTGCTGAAACCAGGTTCTTTTGGCTACCACTGTCGACAATGAATCGCAGCGGTGAACTCTTCACCCACATCTGTGAGTGGAAAAGACGCTCCCCCTCCTCTGGATCTTCGGGCTCATTTTTCTTGATCTTGGCGGTGGCAACAGTGGCACTGGGATCCGCATCAATGATCTGCCTCCCTTTACCATTCCCCTTGTCGGGTTCTGGCTCAGGATCGGAACATGCATCTGATTCGGAAGCCTTCAACTCGGCCACCAGTGACTGCTTGGTCCGACACTCACTTGTGTTATGAGTGGGACTTTTGTGGAACTCACACCACTTTCCTGTGTCCTTCTTCGGCTTTGTGGTGTTGTTCTTTTCTTGTGGCTTCGACGGGTTATCTTGGGTCACCCCGCCTTGGCTTTGTCCTTTGGGCTTCGGGTTTGCAGATCCAAAGTCTCGCTTCTTCTGTTTGAACTTTTGCTCGATTTTGACAGCATATCGGTATGCTGTGCCGAGTGAGGAGATGTTCAAGAACACCATCTCTTCCTGGATGTATTTGTGCAGGCAGCCACGGTATTTGAGCACCAGATGCAGCTCAGAATCTTTGATACCCAACTGTGTGCGAAGGGTATGAAAAATGTTTGTGAACTCCGGCACATCTTGGTCTCGTCCCTGCCGCAATGTGGTCCATTTGATGTATTTGTCCTCATAGCTTCCGACAGGGTAGTACTGCTCCTTGATGGCATCCCGGAAGTCATTCCAACTGGGTGCGGCTGAAAATAGTGAGCCTGTACTTTCATCCTTCTGCTCGCAGTAGGTTTCCCACCAGTCCTTGACGTGGGGGGCTGCTTTGAGAAGAGCAAAAATAATCTTTTCCCGACTTGAAAATTCATGAACAGAAAAATACCCATCTAGCAGATTTAACCATTTATCTACGGCATCTGCGTCTATTTGACCCTCGAAGATGGGGATTTCAAAATTAACTTGTACCTTGAAGGGTGTGGCATTTCCAGAGTCGCTGTTGGAAGCCGATGCGTCGCCTCTGGGTAGCCGCTGAAGGATCTGCGCAAAGCTATCCATCATCGCGTTCCTTTGCCGCTCGAGCGCTTCTTCGAGCAAGATTTTGATAGGATCTCCTGCCCCCTCGTCTTTCTTCTCATCCGCCATGGGAGGCCGTCGGGATTTTCGAGGTTGGTCTTGCAAAGGTTCGACCAGTTCAAGCCCTAACTCCTTATATCCCGACCTCGTTGGGGACATGCAAAGAAAAACAGAGAAAAAAGCAGACCGCTCTGATACCACTGATCCGGATTTAAACAGGAACGCAATAGATTACAGAGATAACCATAAATACAGAGATGCAATAACCATAAACACATATATGCAGCGGAAATAATGATTCATTTCATTAATGGAAAATACTGAATACAACCAGAAATGGAAATAAACCAGTTAGGGCGATGGTAGCTATCTCTGAGAAGAGATGTGTGGCTACATGCCTCTGAACTGTTCCGAACTGTATTACAATGAGGCTCGAAGGCCTATTTATTGTTGAGAAACAATGGAAAACCCTTCACATCCCGAAACCTAACCCTAGAAGATGAAACGCCAAATTGTGGGCCCCGTTTGGGTAAATTGGTACATCAATTTCCCGGGGTCGTAACTTTGGCATACGATCTTCGTTTGACGCGTACAATAGCTCGTTAGAAAGATCTATCCGAGCACTACCACTTTGGGAAGGGCAACATCGGTCTATAGACCCATGTTGCCCCCAGATTCCCAAAAAAAACGTCGTTTAGGGCCTCAAAACGGCTCCGGAAGTTCAGGACCCGAAAAACTGCTAAAAATAGTAAGTTGTGCTACAATTTAGGAAACTGAAAAGACTGAAAGAGACAGTTGTGGGGGTCCAAATGGGTTGGTGGGTGGCCACCAACATCCACCTGGATCATTCCTCCCCCCTTAGGAAGCAATGGTCCCCATTGCGTTGAGTTCCTCCATCTGCTGAACTTGTCCTGCAATCTTTGATGTGTCCAGTGATGGTGGGAAGCATGGTCGACGATCGTCCACATTGAACACTTGGTGCAGGCGAATGAATGGAGGAATGATGTGCTCCAAAGAATTGTTCCCCATAGCCTTGGTACTGTTGTGAGGACCATGTCGGAGTGGTCGGAGCTTCTGATGGGCTCTTGTAAGGCGTTCTTTTTGTCGATGCAACCAGACTTTGTTGCCCACCTGAAACTTGTGTGGTATGCATGTGGGTGAGGAGAAGTTGTTCCTGTGTTTTGTCATGACCGTATCCCTTTGTTGCTGCTGCTGCGTGGAGGAACCCTTTGCAGGGGTCATGGATGTAGCAACGATCTTCCCCTTACTTTGGGAGTGAACCAGACAAATGAATTTCCTGGTCTGTGATATGAGCTTGCTGCCTTTCTTAGCAGTGATCAAAGATGTGGCAGTAGGTGGAGCTACCTCTGGTATCCTGTATACTGAATCACCCAAAGAAATAATGACAGCGCGAGGCCTTGACTCATACACAGCATGTCGCCTCCACAAGTATGGCTGGCCTAATAGTACATCACAAACATCCAGAGGTGTAACATCACACAATACCTCGTCTGTGAATGGTTTGATGCTGTATGGAAGGCGGCACTGGTGGCGAACTTTGAGATCTCGTCCTTCATGAAGCCACCCGATACTGTACGGCTGTGGGTGTGGTGTAGTTGGTAGGCCCAACCGCTTCACGACCTCTGCTGAAACCAGGTTCTTTTGGCTACCACTGTCGACAATGAATCGCAGCGGTGAACTCTTCACCCACATCTGTGAGTGGAAAAGACGCTCCCCCTCCTCTGGATCTTCGGGCTCATTTTTCTTGATCTTGGCGGTGGCAACAGTGGCACTGGGATCCGCATCAATGATCTGCCTCCCTTTACCATTCCCCTTGTCGGGTTCTGGCTCAGGATCGGAACATGCATCTGATTCGGAAGCCTTCAACTCGGCCACCAGTGACTGCTTGGTCCGACACTCACTTGTGTTATGAGTGGGACTTTTGTGGAACTCACACCACTTTCCTGTGTCCTTCTTCGGCTTTGTGGTGTTGTTCTTTTCTTGTGGCTTCGACGGGTTATCTTGGGTCACCCCGCCTTGGCTTTGTCCTTTGGGCTTCGGGTTTGCAGATCCAAAGTCTCGCTTCTTCTGTTTGAACTTTTGCTCGATTTTGACAGCATATCGGTATGCTGTGCCGAGTGAGGAGATGTTCAAGAACACCATCTCTTCCTGGATGTATTTGTGCAGGCAGCCACGGTATTTGAGCACCAGATGCAGCTCAGAATCTTTGATACCCAACTGTGTGCGAAGGGTATGAAAAATGTTTGTGAACTCCGGCACATCTTGGTCTCGTCCCTGCCGCAATGTGGTCCATTTGATGTATTTGTCCTCATAGCTTCCGACAGGGTAGTACTGCTCCTTGATGGCATCCCGGAAGTCATTCCAACTGGGTGCGGCTGAAAATAGTGAGCCTGTACTTTCATCCTTCTGCTCGCAGTAGGTTTCCCACCAGTCCTTGACGTGGGGGGCTGCTTTGAGAAGAGCAAAAATAATCTTTTCCCGACTTGAAAATTCATGAACAGAAAAATACCCATCTAGCAGATTTAACCATTTATCTACGGCATCTGCGTCTATTTGACCCTCGAAGATGGGGATTTCAAAATTAACTTGTACCTTGAAGGGTGTGGCATTTCCAGAGTCGCTGTTGGAAGCCGATGCGTCGCCTCTGGGTAGCCGCTGAAGGATCTGCGCAAAGCTATCCATCATCGCGTTCCTTTGCCGCTCGAGCGCTTCTTCGAGCAAGATTTTGATAGGATCTCCTGCCCCCTCGTCTTTCTTCTCATCCGCCATGGGAGGCCGTCGGGATTTTCGAGGTTGGTCTTGCAAAGGTTCGACCAGTTCAAGCCCTAACTCCTTATATCCCGACCTCGTTGGGGACATGCAAAGAAAAACAGAGAAAAAAGCAGACCGCTCTGATACCACTGATCCGGATTTAAACAGGAACGCAATAGATTACAGAGATAACCATAAATACAGAGATGCAATAACCATAAACACATATATGCAGCGGAAATAATGATTCATTTCATTAATGGAAAATACTGAATACAACCAGAAATGGAAATAAACCAGCTAGGGCGATGGTAGCTATCTCTGAGAAGAGATGTGTGGCTACATGCCTCTGAACTGTTCCGAACTGTATTACAATGAGGCTCGAAGGCCTATTTATTGTTGAGAAACAATGGAAAACCCTTCACATCCCGAAACCTAACCCTAGAAGATGAAACGCCAAATTGTGGGCCCCGTTTGGGTAAATTGGTACATCAATTTCCCGGGGTCGTAACTTTGGCATACGATCTTCGTTTGACGCGTACAATAGCTCGTTAGAAAGATCTATCCGAGCACTACCACTTTGGGAAGGGCAACATCGGTCTATAGACCCATGTTGCCCCCAGATTCCCAAAAAAACGTCGTTTAGGGCCTCAAAACGGCTCCGGAAGTTCAGGACCCGAAAAACTGCTAAAAATAGTAAGTTGTGCTACAATTTAGGAAACTGAAAAGACTGAAAGAGACAGTTGTGGGGGTCCAAATGGGTTGGTGGGTGGCCACCAACATCCACCTGGATCAATTTGCAGCATGTAAAGCAGACTCTAGATGTTTTGAAAAAGGAAAATATCTATGTTAAATTATCAAAATGTGAATTTGATAAAATATCTTTGAATTATTTGGGTCATATTGTAGGGGGTGGTGAATTGAAGATAGAACACTCTAAGGTTGCAATCATTGTAAACTGGCCTAATCCCAAGTATGCTACAGAAGTTAGAAGCTTCATAGGAGTAGCACAATATTGGAGAAAGTTGATTTCTAACTTTTCCTTAATTGCAGCTCCTTTACATGCTTTGACGGGATTGAACAAGGTGTTTCAGTGGGGAGGAAAATAGCAGAAAGCCTTCGACACCTTGAAAGAAAAAATTAGTACAGCACCAGAACTAGCATTGCCAAATCTTCAACAGCCATTTTGAGATCGAAACAGATGCCAGTGATTATTCCATGGGAGCAGTGTTGATGCAACATGGTAAACCCATATGCTACCATTTTGAGACTTTTAATTCTGCAGTAGTTAATTATCCTGCATATGATAAAGAATTGTATGCATTAGTCCAGAGTGTGAAGAAGTGGAAACATTACTTAATGGGCAAAGAAACAATAATACATACTAATCATCAGCCACTTCAGTACTTGCACTCACAAACTAAATTGTAGCAATCAAGACACTATAGGTGGATGGGTTTCCTACAACAATTTCATTTAGTCATTAGATATAAAAAGGGCATACACAATAAAGCTGCAGATATGTTGTCCAGACCAATCATAAATGCATCTATTATACTTAAGCATAACTCGGTAATGCATGAAAGCTATATTGAACAATATGCTCAAGATATATAATTTAAAGATGTATATGCAGCTTTAAGTGATGGCAAAAAGGTAGAAGAATTGGATTACTATATTAAGGACCAACTCTTGTATCATTTGGGAAAGCTATGCATTCCACAAACAGAAAGAGTTAACATAATTAAGGAAGCACATACTTCTCTGATATCAGGTCATTTTGGTATAAGTAAAACAATTGCACAACTACAAATATACTGCTATTGGCCAAAAATGCATGACACAGTTTCTAGATATGTGAGAGGGTGTACCATGTGTGCTAAAAGCAAGCCCAGCAATAGAAAATTAGGCTTGTACACTCCACTTCCAGTTCCTTCTCGTCCTTGGGAAAGTGTTTCTATGGACTTTGCTGGGGGATTGCCTAAATCTAGAAAAGGACATGATTATTTATATGTTATTGTGGACAAGTTCAACAAAATGTGTATATTAATACCTTGTAACAAACAAATTACAGCTGAACAAACATCGAAACTGTTCTTTCAGCATGTCTAGGTGAATTTTGGGTTACCCATTTATTGCACAAAATATTGTCACCATGACATTCTGCAATCGGTGTGAGTCTATCACCACTCATACTTTCCTCATTTGCAAGTCTTAAACCTTAGCTCTTCATGTCAAGCATTGAAAAATAAGAGAAATCCCTTAAAAATCTCTAAAAATATGGTTATGCACTTCCTCTTAGCATTACCTGCGGTCTCACACCCACTGGTCATGTCCCCTGCGTACCTGACTGCTCTGTTCCTGTGTAATGGGTGCGAACCCCTGTAAAAGTAAAAAAGGCGCAAGTAAATTCTTAAAAACTCACTTTGGGTTATTTCTGGAAGCTTCTAGAGGGAATCTTGAGGTGGCAAGTTCGCTCTTTTAAGGTTCATGCATCCCATACCTTAAGGAACTAACCCCTTGATGTGAGGAGCTTATCCCTTTGAAGGAGGACTCTATCCCTTCATAGATGAACCTGTAACTTCCTTCCTTTGCACTATAAAATGAGGCATTGGGCTGGTTACTGAGGAGGTTAAAAGCTGAATATTTTTTAGGGTAAATGCTGTTGGAATTTAATCTTCCTAATTGAGCTTGAGAGGAGAGATTACATACCTTTTTTTATCTCATTGGGAATAGTGTGAGGCTTGTCAAAGTAGAGGAGATTCCTGCCTAGACCCTAGGAGGAGCTTGTACAACATCAAGGCACCAAAGGTTGTAAAGTTCTTCTATTTTCAAAGTTAATACAATCAAGTTTATTTTTCTCAATAAGTTGTGTTTTATGGTTTATTTCATGGATTCCTTGATCGCCATGATGAATATGATTTATTATATTAGCTATGTAGGTGTTATTTGATGTGTGCTTGTTTGTGATTGCAGGTTATTGAAAGGAAACTCTTTTGGATGATTGGAGCGTGGTTTCCACAAACGAGCGTTGGACTTAAGGTAGGGTCTAAAACAACTCTTGGTTTTTATTTATAAATCGCAATATATTTAGAGAAAGGTAGATTTGCTTGTCTTTCTTGTCACTAAATATCTGTTGATACTAAGGAGATCGTTCTTGTCTGCAAGAATGATTTATCCGGCTAAAAAATTGGCGACTCCACTGGGGACTGGAATTTAGTTTTTGCTTTTCCTTTTTCTTTGACTTGAGAAACTTTTCTTTTTTCTGATTTTTCCCTAATGTGTGTGGGATTGGGTAGGTTTTAAATTCTGAATTGTTTTTAGTTTTTTTCACATTTTTTGAAAGAGGACCGCACGTCCTGTTTGTAATACAGTGCAGACATCCCCGCACTGTTACTTTACTGCACAGAGCAGTACCACATCTGGTTATACCGGAAGCATGCAGACCTTGTCAAATTTTTGAAAAACCTAAAATCTTTTCGTCCAGTTAGATTTAGGTGTTGTTTACGACTATTAGTCTCTGCCCAGATCTGAATGTGTCCTGTCAAAAATTTCTTGTAAGTGAGTTCCATTGGCATTTTGGTTTTAGGTGATTTTCTAGAAGTTTTGCATGCCTGGATTGATTTTCACTTGGTCTTTGTAGTGACTCAGAGCTTAGAAGCCTCAGAAGCCTTAGATTACCCTGGCCTTTTTGGTCTTCTTGATGAGTCTGACTGATTTGTGAAAATCTGCCCTTGTTGAGAAATAAATCTTGTTTTCTCTTTGCAAAGCTTTGAACGAACTTGTTTGAAAGTTTTGAATTTCATTTTTTTATAAAAAGAAAACATAGCTGGGTGTTTTTTGATTAATTTGTTATTTTGAACAAATTAGTCCTTAGTTTGCTGAATAACTAAGTAAAACGTCCTCAAAAAGAATTTTTTTAATCTTTTACTTCAATTAGGTTTTAGAAATTTTTAAATCTCAAGCATAGTTTTTTATAGTTTTGAGTGTTTTCTAGAAATTGTAGAATCTTTTTTGAAAGTAATTGTTTTTTGTAGTTTTTGAGTGTTGAAAAAGAAAGGGATTTTTCGTGAGCATAATTAGTAGTCTCGTTTTGAGTTTATTGAAAAAGACAAAAAAAAATCTTTTCATTTATATGTTGAAGGAAAGATTTTTTTTCAAAGAATTGCATTCTCAACTCTTTCTTTAGCTAGAAATTCATTGAAGAAAAAGAATTGTTTATCATCTTATTTGCATTTTTAGTGTTTTGGAGTCGAGTCTTCACACCATAAAGTTTCATCTCTATTCCTATTGACTTAAGAAACAACCCATAAAAATAACACTTAAATTAAAATTTATTTAGCAATCTTTTTATTTCTAGGGCTCTTATCACCAATATAGCTTAGGCTAGTATCTTGGAGTAGGGAGTAATTAACTCTCCATGATAGCTAAAACAAACAAGTAGGTATATCTTGCGGTAGGAAATAAATTCCAATTGTTACATGTATGCTCTGGGAAGCTCCTCTTAAAGGAGTCAAGCACGAGATCATATCTGAACTAGTGAGGTAATCAATCCTTCCTCATTGGGAACGATAGCAGATATACACGTATTAAAAACGGTAAACCTCGGATTGACCATTGTCGAGGAGCCTGGGGTCACTTGTTGGTAAACGTTGGATTATTTCAAGGAGCCTTCAAGGGGATTTAACTTTGTTACTTTGACCTTGCGTGTGTATCGGATCGTAGACTTTTCCCCCAGGTATATTTGTTTTCGTTGGTAACCTTAGTGGCCATAATCTATAGGATTCTTTCCTAAAGTGACAGTGGAGCGAAGATCCCATTGTACCTGGAGCAAATGTCGACTAGACTCACTTAGACCCTCTAGGGGGTTCTCTTCACTCGAAACAACTTTTGAAGAAACTTGTGCCAGTCTGTTTCATTAAGCAGGTTGTCGGGGTAACTATTCCAACTGCCCTTTCTGTATTGAATTATGCGACGTTGGATTTCATCACCAACTAGTGTTTTTGGTATGGAAAGTTACTGTTTTTGTGTGGTTTGAACTCTTAGATTTTTTAGGCGTGTGATTCAGTTGTTTGTTTCTTAAGAGACTTTAGGTGGTTTTATTGAGATTTTCTTTGTTTGCGTGTGAAGTAATTAAAATATTTAATCGTGGCTGAATTACCGAGATAATCCCGTAGACTTCGGGGGCAACCTCCTGAGTATACACCAAGCCAGCTTGAAGGGTTACGAGCTCTTGTAACACCTAGTGATAGTAGAGTTGGGTCACCGGAAGATAGAGAATCTTCTTTAATTATTCATCCTGATTACCATGTTCAAGCAACAAAGTATATTTATGAACCAATTTCATTTTCCCAAGTTACTGGTAGTATTTCTTCTACTAGTGAATTAGCATAAGAATCTAAAATTTATGAGCTTGAAACTGAACCTGCTACTACTCTAGCCTCAGGATTTGCTTCTCCAACTTCTAGTGGTCCTGGTTCACCAAGGGTAGGAAGGATCATTACCCAAAATCTTCCTTCGGGACTCATTTCTATTGAAGAACTTGTTAGTCTGGAAGAAGATATAACTCTCCCTAGAAATCAACCAACTTTAGAACTTAGGGAGCGTGAATCAATTTTCTACAGTCCACCTAGGAGGGACGCTTAGTACCTCTCATTGACCAACTTTTTAGAAAATCCGGGTCTTAGTCTTTCACCACCTCGAATTCCTTTTCATCCAACACCTAGAGGTTATTATCCTCCTTTGAATATGTCGAGACAGTCATCCATGTTTTCCCAATTACTGGAAACATTTTTATATGGCGGTCCTTCTGTTCCTTATGGGTATCAATCACTCACTGGTACTTTTTCAGGAGCATCTCCTCAACCCATTAAACATGGGATATCAACTAGTAATAACGGAACTCAACCATTGAGCGTAGAATAAATTCTATGATGTCTGGTACTATTCCAAATCCGCAACCTCAAGGTAGTCAATTACCGCCTGGGGGGAAACCTCAAGGTACTCAATTACCGCCTGGGGGGCAACCTCAAGGTAGTCAATTATCACCTAGGGGGCAACCTCAAGGACAATACATACCTTCGAGACAGTACATACCTCAAGGTCAACCCAAGTTTCAGTACGTGCCTTAAGGTCAATACCCAACCCAATGTTTCCAACCACCTTCTCATCAATCATTTGTACAAGGAGCTGGAAATGTACCTTTAAATTATCAGCCCTACGCTCAACCCGGTTATGGTCCTCAATATGCTCAACCTTCTATGGGTCCATACCCCGGAATGAACATGGTGTGGGATCCATCTCAATCTCAACAGATTTTGCAACCTAATGTGCAGTTGTCATCTCAATCTGGACAACCTTTGGTTTCTAGTTCAACCTAGCAACCCGTCTAGCCTACTATTCAAACTTCTGCACCTGGTGTAGCTCATCAGTCTGGGCCTAGTTCGCCTCAAACTCCGCCTCAAACGACTGCTGCAACTACTGCAGCTTTTGTTCAATCTACCCCACCTACTTCTGGAGTATCGACAGCTCCGATTTCTACTGTTCCTGCATCAACTCCTCAAGCATCTTTACTTCAATCTAGACCTACAATTCAAAATTCGGTTCAGATGCCTGTAGGACAACCTGGTCCAAGTACGGTTGTCACAAGTCAACCACAGTTCACTTATCAACCGTACCAGGGACAGTACCAATTCGGTCCTGTTGTTCAAAGCCCAGTTTACCAGTATCAACCGTACCCTGGATATACTTATCAGCAACCTCAACAACCCCAGTTTGGTCCGGTTAATCCTGGTTTTCTGGGAGGATATAATATTCCAAATGCAATTCCAATTCCAAGTTATCCTGGATATCCTCCTCCTAGGGCTGGTCTTATGACCCAGGGTTTTCGTGACCCTAACCGTAAGTTACCGTTTATTGCAACTTTGGACTTACCTGATTTGTCGTGCCTTACAAACGATTAGATTAATTATCTTCCGTTTTGGCCGCCAATGCCAAATAAATTGCCCAGTGATATCCCAAAGTTTGAAGGTAAACTAGGAGAGGATCCATCAAACCATGTGATGACTTATCACCTCTGGTGTGCATCCAATTCCATTATAGATGATTCAATTCGCTTACGTCTTTTTCAACACACTTTGATTGGTCTTGCGGCCAAGTGGTACATTGAGTTACGCAAGCTTCTTTTTATAATTTTAGTCAATTAGCCACTTCATTCTTAACTCATTTTTAGTTGCCTGTTAGATATGAAAATGGCACAGAATTATTAACTTCATTAAAAAAGTCAACGTCACATATATTTCAAATCATATTCATGAATGGCAACATAGAATACGTTTAGTGAAAGTTTTTATTTCAGATCAAATTTTAGCAGAATGGTTTGTTAAATCGTTATTACCTAAAATCACTGAGGATGTAGCTAAGGCAGGAGTTGTTACTGAAGAGCAAGTAATTGCTCAAGCTCAATACCTTGACCTCGTTTATACGCAGTCGGGTACTTTACACAAAAAAATCCCTGACCTTCCAAAACAAAATCAAATAACTGCAGCTCTTTCAGGGTCTCATGCCGCTGATGGTATGATTGGTTCAGTTAGTACCAAAAGCAAGAAGAAATCTTCAAAGAATTCTTCTCCTATTATAACTTTACCAGATTCCCCAACAGGAGACTCTTCCGCTGAAATTCCTGCCGATATTCATGTCATAGAATCATCTACGGCCAAATCAAAATCCGGTGGTAAAAAGAAAGGGAAGAAGAAAATAAACAAAACTCAAAAGAGAAATCAGAAAAAACTGAATCTACTGACGAGAAAAGTAAACCTCGCTATCCTTCTCTCATTTTTGACAAAGAGCATTTTACAAGAGACTGTCCACATCGCGCTAAGGTTGCGAAAATCGTCAAAGGTTCTCAAACGCTTGCTGTCTTGAAGGATCCTTTTCCTAGTCAAAATAGTAAGATGATAGGTTCTTCCTCAAATGCCTCAGAAAACCATAATGATGATGTCTCATGTTAGGATTGTGACGCGGTCACAAGATTATGGCACTAAAAGTCCTGTTGGTGGTAAGGAAGCAGAATCTTCTAATTCAAACCCATCAACTTCAACTCCTTCTGGTTCTCATTTGCTACAGATCGAGAAACCTAATCCAGACTTAGTAATCAAACTGCTTGCTAAAGGTATACTTCGAAATTCATCTTTCAATCTGCATGCGAGAGCTGCTCAGAATTATAACATTGTTGAAGACTTAGCTATTTCCCCTTCAGCAATGTCGGCTTTGGAGGTGCTGCAATCATGCCCAGCACAGCGTAAATTGCTATTGTCGGCTATAGGAGCTGTTGATATTCAAGACTCGAACCTTATAATCTTCGATTTAGAAAATAGTACACCTCACTTACCTCATCAAATGGCTTTCTAGATTCCAGTGTTAGTCAAAAACAGACCTTGCTTTAGGACTGTAATTGATGAGGGAGCTTCTTTGTGTATTATGTCGATCCAGTGTTGGAGATCGCTTGGTTCTCCTACACTCAATCAATCCCCGATGATTCTAAAGGCTTTTGATGGCCATGGGTTCCATCCTTTTGGCATTCTACATGATTTATCTATAGGGGTTGAAGGCAAAACCGTTAATCTAGATGTGGAAGTAGTTGATGCCCCTCTAGATTACAACCTTCTTTTAGGTCGCAGCTGGTCTTATGCTATGACTGCTATTGTTTCATCGATCTTTCGGTTCATAAATTTTCCTCATAATGGAAAGATCGTAACCATATACTAGCTAACTTACTTTTCATCCGACCCAGCCTCTTCTGAAAGTATCCAACATGTCGGTAAAACAAATATCCCTTACAAGGATGTTGGGGTAAGATTGATTAGAGATTCTGGTTTACTAGGAACTTTTTCCTTTCCTCCTCCTAATGTATCGCCTTCTACTACAACCATTCATATGATTTCATCAAGCACTATTGATTTTGATGATCCTTGGATCGTACCTTTTGAGTCTGAGGTGGATTCATTTGGTGATGCGATGCCTTTGAGTCCCTATGAAATTGCATATCAGGCTGTGTTGAGCCTCAAACCTGCACTCATTTACCCATCCTTCCAGTAGCCTTTTCCCACTTATTTCCTTCTTTTGCCACCATTTCCTTCATCAACTTGTTCAATTCATTGCATTATAGGACATTTTATCATGATTTGCTAATTGTGCTAATGATTGACTGTTGGTTTAGATTTTTGGTTCAAATACTGCAATTCCGCAGCTTATACAACGTTTCCGCAGCTGATCTCTGATTCCGCAGCCGATCCCAGATTCCGCAGCCATTTTCTTATTTGCTATGCTCCAGGTGTCCTCCAAGGGAAAGAGCCACATGGGCAAGTTTGTCTGACTGTGTACATGGTGCGTGTGCTGTCAGCTCAGCCAAACTGGTCGTCTACACCCCTGGTCAACGCGGAGGTAACTCTGGTCAAACGGCAAGGTTGCAAACGGTGGCACGGCTCTGCGTGTTCAGGTGGAACACGGAACGCACAGCTAGCCTCTTCTTTAGCCACGAAGACTGCAGGGGACAAGAATCCAACAGCGGATTTATCAACCATGATGACCGTTTCCTAAATCCGTGCACGGTGCTGCTGAACGTGTCTTTTGCACAGTTGTTAGTTAGCTTAGTTTACGCACAGAACAGTTTATGTTCCTGCTATAAATAAAGCGTTTCCACACGCTGATTAGCTAGCTCTTAAGTTAGTCTTTTGCTGTTGTTATTCAGTTTGTAAAACTCTGTTTCAAGACCATTTTACACAGCGTTTACGCTCCCCACTGTATTTTTATTATGTGCTGATTTAATACCAAGAAGACAATTCTGTTCTTACTTGCGTAGCTGATCTTTTTACTTGGTTGAGTGGATGGAGGGCCCCTGTCTGCTACAACCATTGTACAGTAGCTTTTAAATTTATTTTCATGCATTTCTTTTTTCTAATTTCCCATGTATATTAATGTACAGTTTGATTTCTGCAATTTTGATTTCTTTTGACATGTATATTATTGTACAATTTGAATTATGCTGCTTTACATTTCCATACTTTTCATGACTGATCAGTGTGTGTTTTTGCAGAGCCCGGGACAGTGTGCTTTTCCTTCTTTTTATTACTAGTGGCATTTGAAGTTGTCTTATCTAAGCTGCTGACTTTTGCTTTGATTTTCATTAGTTTCCTTGCTTAGTTAGTTTCCTTACTTAGTTTACTTTATCAAGTTGCTAATCTCTTGATGGTTCTTTTTATCATAATTCACTAACTTTTATGGGACCAAAACATCATTTAATTGCAGCTTGATTTCTTTAGTTTTAGACTCATATTGCTAATTCACTACTAACTCTTTTTCACATGATCAATTTAGCTAAAGGCAGAATGTTAAGGGAGAATTAAGTAGTGTGATTTGTCACTTAATTTTTGCATTGCTTTAGATTCAATAGAGGAGTTAGAGTAGTGTTCTTGCTTTCAATTGAGTTAATGTAGATGTCATTTTCATTCTTATCAGCAGTAAGGGTATTGGACTAGTGCCATTGGTCTTTTTGTTTGATGCTTTACTTTCATTTGAAGCTTTAATTTCATTCCAAGTTATTGTTCAAGTTTTCTCTTTAAATTTCAAGAAGCATTTAGAAATCGCCACATACACACACATTCACTCACTTGTTTATAACTTCATCACATCACATTAGGAAGATAAGTCAAACATGAACTAAAAACGACAAAAAGAACTAGGAAAGGTTACTTAAGTATATATTGTACACTTCACTTCATCAGCTTACGAGCCCCGGGTTGACAATTTATGATAGAAATTTAGACAACACTAAATTGACCAAACATTTTGGCGCCGTTGCCGGGGAAGTGAAATTAGGTAGCCAATTCTTAAAAAAAAAAAAAAAAAAAAAAAAAAAAATTTCAAGGAAGGAAATTGATAACCTCTCAAAGTATGCTCTCCTCTTGCACCTAGAGTGACCTGGAGGATCAGAAAAGAGAAAGTTATTGGTTTGATAATTTCTTAAGTATGCTCTCTTCTTGCACCTAGAGTGACCTGGAAGATCAGAAAGAGAATTAGTATCCGAACTTGAAGAAAAATAAAAATGACATGCATAGAGCTAGAGATTCTAGGGGAAGGTTTTTAGCTAGAGCCAAGAGTTCGATTTTTACAAGTCCATCTACTTCAAGGGATAGACAAGAGACACCTCCCTCATCTCCAACTGACACTCCTAGCCCTAGGGTTCCTAGAATTCAAGAAGCAGGAGTCGACTCTCCCATACCTTCCATCGAGTCTGAATTAGAAAGAGATCCTTTCCTTCTTTCTCCAGAGAGGCAAATTATAATTGAAGAAGTAGAAACACCTGAAGAAGAAGGAGGGAATCCTTCTCATACACCCTTAGTAGAAGAACCAGAAGACTCTGAAGTCTCTGGGGAAACTACCATGGCAGAGGAAGGAGTACCTGGATTTGGTAGAGGTAGAGGTAGAGGAGGAGGAGGAAACAATGGAGGAGGTAGAGGTAATATTGGAGGAAATAGGGATGGGGATAACTCATTCGGGTTCCCTATAGTCGATGAGGATTCCCGAGCCACCATGAAGAACATCTCACCATCTGTCCTCCCGAACTTTCATGGATCAAGGAATGAAGACCCTGAAACCTTTCTATTTGAGTTTGAAGTCGTATGTCGAACTTATGATTATCTGGATGACTCTCAAAAACTCAAACTGTTTCCTTCAACATTGAAAGGACAAGCTTTGAAATGGTTCATGGGATTACTCACTCAATCCATTAGGTCCTGGAATGATATGAAACAAACGTTTTTGGATAGGTACCTGGACTATTGTATGCCCACCAATTATAAGGATGAGGTATTCAAAATGGTACAAAAGGAAGATGAGAACTTGGAGGAATTGATTGAAAGATTTCAATATAATTTGAAAAGAGCAAAAATGAGTAACTTGGATGAAGAGACCTTGAAAGCCCTATTACTAAAAGCCATTAGAGATGAATGGATAGATCTTTTGAATATGATGGGGAAGGGAGATATATCTCAGCTTCCACTTTCTGATATAGCAGAATTATGTGTCCATCTCTCAAGGGGGAAATCCAAAACTCAAAAAGGGCCTAGAGATCCTTCTCTCCTCGGAGTAAACAAATCTGCAACTGGATCAGTAAGTAGGGCTGAAATCAGCAATATGCTTGATGAATTCAAAACTGACATCTTAGGGAGTCTTAGCGAACAATTAGACACCCTTAAGATCCACAATAAACAGAAAGCAGAAGCTGAGGCCTTGGCCATCTTTTGCCCAAAGTGTAGAAAGAAACATGCTCTAAGGGAATGCCCCTTGGATGCAAAAGTTGTAGAAACATGTGTAATCTGTTCAGAGAACCATGAGACCAAGGATTGTCCTTCAATCCCTGGGCTCAAAGTTGTTTTTCAAGAAGATCCAAGTACACTTGAATCTCTCTGTTTTGTTGGAAGGAGACCTTGGCAAGGGCAACAAAATCAAGGGTTTAACAACTCTATGAATTTTCAAACCCCACCAAATTGGAATCCTTGGCAACAACCTTGGCCCCAACCTCAAAATTCCTTTCAATCATGGGTACAAGGTATGCAAAATCCTTATGGGAGATTTGCTCAGTTCTACCAATATCCTCCATCTTTTCAAAATCAACAAGCTCTGCAACTTCCAAATCAAAGTCCACTACTATCATTGCCATTTCCTCAACAACAACAACCTTCTCCACAAAATCAAAATTCTCAACTCTTGCTTCCATCCCAACAGAAGTCAAATCAACTTCCTTCTCAGCCATTGCCAAACCCCAATAATAAAAACCCTCAAAATGCTTACATGATGGAAGGTCAACCATTCCCTACCTATATGATTGTTCCTCTTAATGAAGTACAACTCAGATCAGGTAGAGTTCTAGATAAACCTTCTATAAATACTCAACAGCCAAGCATTTCTGAGGAAGAGTCTCTTAAAGCCAATAAGGGTTCTGAAGTTGCTCTTCAAAACCCAAACACTCAAAAAGAAAAAGAAAAATAAATGACCCCCACAACTCCCATAGTTGAGCAACCTACATCTTCATCCACTCCTCCTTTTCCTGAAAGATTGCAAATCGACAAGGGAGTGGAAAAACAAATCTGGTTGCCTGACTATAATTTTCTAGATGAATTGAAAAATGTCTATATCAAGATTCCCTTGTTACAAGCCATTAAAGAGATTCCTATTCTAGCAAAAACAATAAAGGAGTTGAGTCTTAAGAAACCAGGAAGGAAACCAAGAGATACCAGAAGGATCCACCTGGTAGAGAAAATTGCAGACATCATGATGGGAAAGATTACTATGCAGAAATATGTAGACCCCGGTAGTCCTATTGTCAAAACACATATCAATGGGGTAGAAATACCAAATACTTTGATTGACTTAGGAGCCGCTATCAACATTATGAGTAGACAGACCATGGGCCAGTTAAAACTTCCTAACCTTCTCTTTACACCTACTTTACTGCAACTTGCAGATCGATCAATCATTAAACCTGATGGTGTATTGGAAGACATTCCAGTCTCCCTAGACTCTTGGGAATATCCAGTTGATTTTATGATTTTAACTCCCAAGAACAATCTAGGAGGACATCCTCTTATTTTAGGAAGACCTTGGCTAGCCACAGCTGATGCTTTCATAAGTTGTAGGTCTGGGGATATGTATATTTCTGATGGTAATTCAACAAAGAAGTTCAATCTGTATCCTCCAGCGAAAGCAATTACAGAAATAGGAGATAATGAGTGGGTTGATGATGAAGATACTATACAACCTGTCTTTACCATTTCTGAGATTAGTGAAGATAGTCAAATTCTGAACACATTAGAAAACTTTGAACCATCTTCAGAATATGACTCCACACAATTTCAGTTGGATTCTGACATTGAGTGTCTATCATCTAGACAGATGTCTCTTTTCTCTATGGAAGAGTTTGGTAGTTCTGCCATTGAAATTTTTCCAGGAAAAACACTGAATATCAACAAGAATTTTGAAAAATTACAACAGGAAGAGCTAACCAAAGTCTTGCAAAAGCATTCTACTGCATTTGCATGGGAGTATACCGATATGAAAGGTATTGATCCTAAGACTTGCATTCATCACATCTATATTGAGGAAAATAGCAGACCAATTAGACAACCTCAAAGAAGGATGAATCCAAATCTTAGGGAGATAGTGAAAGAAGAGCTCCAAAAGTTACTCAATGTAAACTTCATTTACCCCATTTCAGATAGCCGGTGGGTTTCTCCTTTGGTTATAGTACCTAAAAAGAATGGTAAATGGAGGGTTTGCATTGATTACAGGGAGTTGAACAAAGCAACCTTGAAGGATCACTTTCCTTTGCCCTTTATTGATCAAGTATTAGATACTTTAGCAGGCAAAAAGTATTTCTCATTTTTGGATGGTTTTAGTGGTTACAATCAAATTCAGGTAGCACCTGAAGATCAGGACAAAACCAAATTTACTTGTCCATGGGGAACTTTTGCTTACCGAGTACTTCCTTTTGGATTATGCAATGCACCTGCTACATTTCAAAGGGCTGTACTAGGAATCTTTTCAGATCTAATCCATGATTGTGTAGAGGTCTATATGGATGATTTTACAGTTTACGGTAATACATTTGAAGAAGCCTTAGAAAATTTGGAAAAAGTACTTATAAGATGTAAAGGAACAAATCTTTCATTAAGTCATGAAAAATGTTTTATGATGTTTACTGAAGGGATTGTTTTAGGACATCATATTTCAGGAGATGGAATTAAAGTTGATAAATCAAAAGTTGAAGTCATCTCCAAGTTACCTATTCCAAATTGTCAGAAAGATGTAAGAAGTTTTCTTGGGTTTACTGGATATTATAGAAGATTTATTGAAAACTTCACCAAGATAGCATCTCCGCTCTTCAAATTACTTACAAAAGATTGTGAATTCAAATGGGATCCTAAGTGTCAATCTGCATTTGAAACTTTAAAGACTAGAATATCTAAAGCACCCATTTTGAGAGGGCCAAATTGGAAACTCCCTTTCCACATTTCTACTGATGCTTCAGATACAGCTCTAGGAGCTGTTTTGGGACAAAAGGATTTGGTCCCTTATGCCATTTACTACACCAGTAAAAATTTGACTCCCACTGAGTTAAATTATACTGTAACTGAAAAAGAGTTCTTAGCCGTTGTTCATGCAATCAACAAGTTTAGACATTATATAACCGGCTATGAAACTTTTGTCCATACTGATCATTCTGCAATTAGATATCTTATGAACAAACCTGTTACTAATGGTAGAGTTACAAGATGGCTTTTACTTTTACAAGAATTCAATATTACTGTGTTAGATAGACCAGGAAAACAAAACACAGTAGCTGATTTCTTGTCTAGAATCCAAAACATTAACGAAGATTCTCCTGTAGAGGATAAGTTTCCAGATGAATACTTGTTTGCAGTAACTACTAAAACCCCTTGGTATGCAGATATTGCTAACTATTTAGTTACAGGGAAGCTACCTCCACACTTATTTCCTAATGAGAAAAGGAAAATCATTCAGGAGAGTTCACATTATTCTTGGATTTCTAATGAATTGTTCAAAACAGGGCCAGATTGTGTGATCAGAAGATGTGTTCGGGAAGATGAAATACCTGACATCCTTAAAGCATGTCATGATGAACCATGCGGAGGACACTTTGCTGACAAGAGGACGACCTATAAAATCCTTTCTTTAGGATATTATTGGCCTTCTCTCTTCAAAGATGCAAAACAATATGTCAAAAGGTGTGACAGCTGCCAAAGAGTTGGGAGACCAACTCTTTCAAATGAAATGCCATTACAGCCACAGGTATGCATCGAACCCTTTGAAAAATGGGCTTTAGATTTCATTGGACCTATTAACCCACCATCTAAGCAAAAGAAGTATATATTGGTTTGTACTGATTATGTTACTAAATGGGTAGAAGCAAAGGCATTGCCTTCTGCCACTGAAAATTCAGTTGTTCAATTTCTTTTTGAGGATATTTTTACTCGTTTTGGTGTCCCAAGAGAAATTGTGACAGATCAGGGAAGTCAATTTACATCTAACTTGATGGAGAAGCTGATGGAAGAATACAAGATCAAGCACAGAACATCTACTCCATACCATCCGCAAGCAAATGGTCAAGTGGAATCTACAAACAAAGTTCTTGAAAGCATCATCACCAAAACTGTTCATCTCCACAGAAGAGATTGGGCAGAAAGGCTTCCTGAAGCCTTATGGGCCTATAGAACTACATGGAGGAACACAACAGGACATTTTCCCTATGAACTTGTTTATGGGAAAGAAGTCCTGCTCCCCATTGAGTTCCAAGTCAAGACCTTCAAGATGGCAGTTCAATTGGGGATGAGCCTATCAGAAGCCCAAAAGCACAGAATGGAGCAGCTGAATGAGCTAGATGAGATAAGATAAGATGCAATTTTAAGGACTGATCTAGTTCAGCACCAAAGAACTAAATGGCATGATCGACACATCAAAGAGAAGAAGTTTCAGAAAGGAGATTGGGCACTATTGTTTGATTCCAAGTTTAAGGACTTCAAAGGAAAATTTCAAACTCATTGGCTTGGACCATATGAGATTGATGAAGTCTTTAACAATGGAGCAATTCGAGTAAAGATTATTGATGAGTTTCAGACTCCTCTCATTGTGAATGGCCACCGATTGAACGTCTACCACAAGCCACTCTCAAAGGAGGAATTTGTTAAATTGTTCCAAGAAGATTCTGCAATGAGGCTGGTGGAGAAGAATTCTTCTCCTCCATCAGCCTGATCTTTGTTTCTTTCAATTGAAAAAAAAAAGAAAAAAAATCTCTTGTATAAGCCTGAAAACCAATCTTGGATTGGCGGTCTTATGCAGAAAATATAAGGTGAAAATCAGGGTCACCTGACACTTTATATTTTCCAAATAAAAAAATCTCTCTTTCTCTTTCCATCTCATCCGCCATTTTGTCCATCTCATTCGCCATTTCATCCATCTCCTAATCTCCATTCCACTTCATTTTTTTTCTTCCAGTTCATTCATTCCATCTCATTTCCACCAATAAAGTCCCTCTCAGGACTATTCCATTCAGTTAAGTTTGTTCTAATCATCTATGTGCAGGCAGAAAAGTGTTGTTGCGTTTCCGCAACTCATACCAAGTTTCCGCAGCCAGCACACTCTGTCTCTGCAATCAAAGCAACTCTGTTTTCAAAAAGAAAAATTTTACAGTCAGAGGTATCATCATCATTAAAGAGCAGCAAGGATACATAGCACCTACAAGGTCAGAAAGCAATCAAAAGTTAGCCACCATAATCAACAAAGGGATCAAATGCAAACGTATGAAGGTATGTTCCAAATCTTTAACCAACAGTTTAATGTCATTTATGCATGGTTTTCAAAGCGTGGTAGGAGTCACTTAATGTAATGATTGACAAGATTATCCCACTCCTCGTCCACTCCTTGTCCACGATCACACTTAATCCACCTCATCACCCTCCTAACGGTTCCCTAATTACTATTGATTCAAACTTAATACGGGCTGCTCTTCCATTAATTACTCGTACCTCAATGACGTATACCAGTGTACTACGGCTCTACATGTGATCATTTCCACAGCCAAATGTACGTAGCCACCCGACGCGTAAGGATCTGGCCGTTGCTTCATCTACTCATATCTCCATTTCCCGCATGCATAAACTCATTACCGTATTGTTCTCTACTCTCTCATACCACTGTTTCCATTCTCGTTTTCATACACCACTCTCGTTTTTACTGTAAACCTCTCTGTTTTCTTTTTCTTCACCTCTCTGTTCAAAACCCCGATCACGAGTTCTGCACCATACCGTTTATCACATTACGGTTACTCTGTTACAGCCGTAATTCCCCTGTTTTTCCGTGAGCATTCTCCTCAAGCGTCCATATACCACTGTCAGAGCTTCAAGTAAAACTGAGAGTCGAAAATGGGGAAATTGTTAAGAGCAGAACCGGAGGGTTCGAAATTTTTAGAGGGTTAGCCTCAGACAAAGGAAGCACTACAGAAAGCCAAATGGTTGAAGTTCATCCAGAAATTTAAAGGGTACAATAAAGAGGTGACAAAGGCATTTGCCCGGTCATTTAATGCAAATAATGAAAATACCGTGGAGGTAGGAGACCTGCAGTTCACCATAACAGAAAGCACCTTGGCCACAGCAACCGGTTTGCCTCAAACAGGGGAACGCTGGTTCAAAAACAACATAGTTGAAGATCAAGAGTGGAAAAATATGCTCAAGAATCCAGGTATGGATACCTCCATTTTCACTAAGGGAATCCCTGTACATGTCATTAAGGAAAAGTGGACTTCATTACTATTGCTTGTTCAAAAAATTTTAACATGTGAAGGCCGCTTCGGTACCATGTATGTATACCATGCAAGAATCATGATGCACTTTATGGATGACCATGCTATCAACCTACATTATTTCTTGTTAGCTAGTCTAAAGAAGATGAGTGCCACTGTTCAGAAACACGTGGGAAACATTGAATCCCACTTATATCATCATGGACTCATTAGAATTTTAATTGAGGAGCAGTTGAAAATTAAAAAGGATATGTGGGAGAAGTTTCTAGTTAGAAACCATTTTCAAGAGGTAGCTGAAGCCTCTAGCAGCTCTCCTAGGATACCAAAGAAAAGTAGGAGAAGAGGGAAAGAAACTGCCCAAGAAACTGCTGTAGAAGAAACTGCCCAAAAGACTGCTGAAGAAACTATTCAAGAAACTGCCCAAGAAATTGCTCAAGAAGAAAGGAAAAAGGGAGGTAGAACTAAAAGACAAAAGAGGGATAAAGGGAAAGCCATTGTGCAAGAGTCATACCCTTCACCTGAGCCCTCAATTGAAGAAGACTCCCAAACACTAGCTGATAGACTTGCTCAACTCCATGCTACTGCCCTCTCAAAGAAGAAACAAAAGCAAAAACAAAGTACCTTGCAAAAGCAAAAGAGCACTAGTGCCGTGAGAAGGAGCAGCAGACTACAAAGGCAAATGAGGGTCACTAAAGACAAATAGCCACATTTTATTGACTTGGGAGAAAGTACACCTGAAAAGGTTGCTACCCAGCTTGATTTTAAATCAAGTTCCCCACGTGTTGAGGTCACTCCTCCACGAGAAGAAAGCCCATTTCAGCAAGACCCTCAAACAGAGTTTGAATATGAACCAAGTCCAAGAAGATCACCTGACATTGACCCTGACCAGCAGGAGGTGTACAATTACTTGGAAACCTTAGAGCAATTAGCTGCCGGTCCTAGCACTATCTTACCTCTTGATCAATAGGTTCAATCTCTAAAACAAGAAGTATTCGAGCTAGAAGTCCTGAATCACCATATTAAACAGGAAAATGAAGCATTGAGAGAACAGGGCAAATTGGAAAAAGTTGTCCACGACAACACAATGCTTCACTTGGGTCTTTGGCAGAAAAAGAATAGGAAATTGAAGAGGAAATGCAAGAAATTGAGCAGAGCCTTGATTAACTTGAAATTTAGGTGTTTGGTTAGAAAACCAAGAACAAACTTGGCAGCAAGAAGAAAAAGGAGAAGGTTGGATGTCTTGGCAGAGGCATCTGAGCATATGGACTGAAAAATCATGACAAAGTTTTGGTTGCATGAGGACATGCAACACCTTCACAGTGGGGGTATGTTGAGCCTCAAACCAGCACTCATTTACCCATCCTTCCAGTAGCCTTTTCCCACTCATTTCCTTCTTTTGCCACCATTTCCTTCATCAACTTGTTCAATTCATTTCATTATAGGACTTTTTATGATGATTTGCTAATTGTGCTAATGATTGACTGTTGGTTTAGATTTTTGGTTCAAATACCGCAATTCCGCAACTTATACAGCGTTTCCGCAGCTGATCTCTGATTCCGCAGCCGATCCCAGATTCCGCAGCCATTTTCTTATTTGCTATGCTCCAGGTGTCCTCCAAGGGAAAGAGCCACATGGGCAAGTTTGTCTGACTGTGTACATGGTGCGTGTGCTGTCAGCTCAGCCAAATTGGTCGTCCACACCCCTGGTCAACGCGGAGGTAACTCTGGTCAAACGGCAAGGTTGCAAACGGTGGCACGACTCTGCGTGTTCAGGTGGAACACGGAACGCACAGCTAGCCTCTTCTTTAGCCACGAAGACTATAGGGGACAAGAATCCAACAACGGATTTATCAACCATGATGACCGTTTCTTAAATCCGTGCACGGTGCTGCTGAACGTGTCTTTTGGCACAGTTGTTAGTTAGCTTATTTTACGCACAGAACAGTTTATGTTCCTGCTATAAATAAAGCGTTTCCACACGCTAATTAGCTAGCTCTTAAGTTAGTCTTTTGCTGTTGTTATTCAGTTTGTAAAACTCTGTTTCAAGACCATTTTATACAACGTTTACGCTCCCCACTGTATTTTTATTATGTGCTGATTTAATACCAAGAAGACAGTTCTGTTCTTACTTGCGTAGCTGATCTTTTTACTTGGTTGAGTGGATGGAGGGCCCCTGTCTGCTACAACCATTGTACAGTAGCTTTTAAATTTATTTTCCTGCATTTCTTTTTTCTAATTTCCCATGTATATTAATGTACAGTTTGATTTCTGCAATTTTGATTTCTTTTGACATGTATATTATTGTACAGTTTGAATTATGCTGCTTTACATTTCCATACTTTTCATGACTGATCAGTGTGTGTTTTTGCAGAGCCCGGGACAGTGTGCTTTTCCTTCTTTTTATTACTAGTGGCATTTGAAGTTGTCTTATCTAAGCTGCTGACTTTTGCTTTGATTTTCATTAGTTTCTTTGCTTAGTTTACTTTATCAAGTTTTGTCAAGTTGCTAATCTCTTGATGGTTCTTTTTATCATAATTCACTAACTTTTATGGGACCAAAACATCATTTAATT
Source organism: Pinus tabuliformis (assembly GCA_031772625.1). NCBI lineage: Eukaryota > Viridiplantae > Streptophyta > Pinopsida > Pinales > Pinaceae > Pinus > Pinus tabuliformis. Next base: position 844,882,636 of record CM062813.1, on the reverse strand, counting down.
GCAGCTTGATTTCTTTAGTTTTAGACTCATATTGCTAATTCACTCCTAACTCTTTTTCACATGATCAATTTAGCTAAAGGCAGAATGTTAAGGGAGAATTAAGTAGTGTGATTTGTCACTTAATTTTTTCATTGCTTTAGATTCAATAGAGGAGTTAGAGTAGTGTTCTTGCTTTCTATTGAGTTAATGTAGATGTCATTTTCATTCTTATCAGCAGTAAGGGTATTGGACTAGTGCCATTGGTCTTTTTGTTTGATGCTTTACTTTCATTTGAAGCTTTAATTTCATTCCAAGTTATTGTTCAAGTTTTCTCTTTAAATTTCAAGAAGCATTTAGAAATCGCCACATACACACACATTCACTCACTTGTTTATAACTTCATCACATCACATTAGGAAGATAAGTCAAACATGAACTAAAAACGACAAAAAGAACTAGGAAAGGTTACTTAAGTATATATTGTACACTTCACTTCATCAGCTTACGAGCCCCGGGTTGACAATTTATGATAGCAATTTAGACAACACTAAATTGACCAAACAGGCTGTACAGTCGTTTTCTGACCCTTTTTCAACCAAAATTGATCTAATGAATGTGATCCATGGAGAATCACTTTCAATATCAACCTCAGATTCAACAACTTTTTCCGAGCTTGTTCACACTGATGACCACATTCGTGAACTTTTGTCTGTTGATGATTTACCATGGGAAGATCTTCATCATCGATCTTCGTTTTTACCTGAGCTTGATCATTTTGAAAATGATTTTTCATCTATTTTTACTACTGATTATGTCAAAGAACCACATAATCCATTGCAACATCCTGATTCTGAGTTAAATTTGGAAAACATCTCTCAAACGGTTCCTATTGACATTTCAGTTAAACCTGGAATTGTTGAAAACATTCATATAGGTGCTTCTTGTACGGACAATGAACTCCAAACTTATAAAGCCCTATTTCAAGAATTCCGCGACGTGTTTGCCTGGTCATATGAAGAAATGCCAGGAATCGATCCATCAATTGTTGTTCATGAAATTAAAACTTACCCGGATGCTAAACCCGTCTGGCAACGTTTGCGTCAGATACATCCAGGAAAAGCTGCTGCTTTTAAGGCTGAAGTTGAGAAATTACTTCGAGTAGGTTTCATTTATCCAATTCCTTTAACGGATTGGGTATCGAATATTGTTCTTGTTAACAAAAAGCAAGGAACGATAAGAATATGTATCGATTATAGGGATATTAATCGAGCTTGTCCTAAAGACAATTATCCAACCCCCTATATCGATTAAATCATTAATGATTGTGCCAACAGTGAAATATTCTCCTTTATGGATGGTTTTTCTGGTTACAATCAAATCAACATACTCCCTGCTGATCAACCAAAAATAGCTTTCATTTGTCCATGGGGAACATTTGCTTATTGCAAATTACCTTTTGGGTTGAAGAACGCTGGAGCAAATTTTCAAAGAGCTATGTCTTATGCGTTTCATGACATCAAGCACATTGTGCAGCCATATCTCGATGATTTACCTGCCCATTCATTACGTAGAGCCGATCATCTCACTCATTTATGAGCAATCTTTATGAGATGTAGGCGTTATCGAATTAGGTTGAATCCACACAAATGTGTTTTCTGTATAGAAATGGGTCGTTTATTGGGATTCGTTGTTTCAAAAACCGACATTCGTGTCGATCCCTCGAAGGTTGAAGCTATTGTCAAATTGCCTCCTCCTCCGACTCTTCGCCAACTCCAAAGTTTGCAAGGGAAAGAAAACTTTTTACGTTGTTTCATTCCTAACTACGCCAAGATAACAAAGGGTTTTACCAGGTTGTTGAAACAGAATACTCCATTCTTTTGGGATGAGATAGCTAACAAATATTTTGATGCACTTAAACACGCGTTGACCCATGCACCGTTATTGCAGCCTCCCAACTACAACCAGGATTACTTCTTGTACCTTGCCGCTTCTCATTCCACCATTGGAATGGTTTTAGTTCAGGAAGATGAATTCAACAGTGAAAATGTGATTTACTATCTTAGTTGAACTCTGAATCTGACTGAGCTTAAATATTCGCATGTGGAGAAATTGGCCTTAGCAACTGTTCAAGCTATCCAAAGATTTCGTCATTACATCCTACTACGCAAAACTACCGTAATTTCTTACTGTAACCCTATGATCTATATTTTGACCAAACAATTGCTAGGGGGCAAGTATTCCAAATGGATTGTTATCCTGCAGGCATTTGACTTGGAATTTGAAAAATCCAAGGCAAAGAAATCATTGGTATTTGCGGAACTGATGTGTGACTTCCCGCGTGCTGATACTGAAACTATTGTGGAAGAGCCCTTGCAGACGAATCCTTGTTTCTTATTAGTACTCTTGATCCATGGTACGGAGATATCATTGTCTATCTCCAAACCCAATATTTTCAGCCTGAAATTTCACGATCTCAGTGACGGAAAATACGTTTCCAATCCCAATAATAAAAAATCATTGGAGATACACTCTATCGTCGTGGGGTAGATTCTGTTTTCCGACGTTGTTTAACTCATGAAGAAGCTGAGAAGGTCCTAAATGACTGTCACTCTGGAGCATGTGGCAGTATGTCTGGGTATGCCACATCCCAAAAGATATTGGGCATTGGTTATTTCTGGCCATATTTATTTAAAGATTGTATCTATGCGGTCTGAAAATGCCACAATTGTCAAATTTTTGATCGAAAGATGCGTGCTTCACCTACTCCTCTCCACCCTATAATTGTCGTCAGTCCTTTTTCAAAGTGGGGTATCGACTTTATTACATGTAACCCTCACTCGGCCGGGGGGCATGCATATATCATCCTTGTGGTAGATTATTTTACTAAGTGGGCCGAGGCGATGCCTACATTTTCGACAGAGGGAAAAACTACTGCAATTTTCATTTTCAATCATATAATTACTAGATTTTGTGTTCCCCAAGCGATTATTACCGATCATGGGAGTCGTTTTCGAAACATCGTGATGACTGAACTAATAGATCAACTTAGCCTGCGTCACGATAGTTCTACTCCATATTACCCACAGGCTGATGGTCTAGTTGAAGCTATCAACAAAGTTCTAGTCATTATGATCTGACGAATCATTGGTATTCATAGGTCAAATTGGCATAAAATTTTATTTTCAGTACTTTGGGCGTATCGAACCTCAGTAAAACATCAACTGGTTTCACTCCTTTTCAACTAGTTTATGGTTTGAAAGCTGTGTTACCCATTGAATGCGAAATTCCGTCATTTGGAAATAGCCATAGAATTACTCCCAGCCACTTCCGAAGAGGAGAAACATTTGTTGTACTTAGCTCAGCTAGATGAGAATCGACGTGATGTTGCATTAGCAATCGAAACTCATGCCAAACGAATTAAAGCTCAGTATGATCGAAATGTTACACCCCATAATTTTTCGGAAGGAGACCTAATCTTACTATACGATCAAGAAAATGATAAGCTAGGCACTGGAAAATTTGTACCTATGTGGAATGGTCCTTATGTTGTTACTCGAAAGCTGGCAAAAGGGGCCTATGAATTGGTAGATTTTGACGGTGTCTCTTTGGGTAAACCCAGAAATGGTCTTTATCTAAAGAGATATTATGCTTAATCTAGGTGTGGAGATTTTAGTTAGAATAGTTTTCTTTCTAGATGGTGTGTTTTAGATTAGAAAAGTGTGCCTAGTTTAGAGAGTGTTTTTATCATTATTCCTGCTCTTGATTTTACTCTTGATATTGCAGATGTCAACGTCTCTTCAAACATACATTGGTTTCGTTGATGGTGCTTGTCGTAATACACGGAACATTTCTTCCGCAGCTTGGGTTATCTATTCACCCTCTAATGAGTTGGTATCTATGCATCGGGTAAGCCTCGGTCAAACAACAAACAACATTGCAGAGTATAGTGCAGTGATTGAGTTATTATCTGAATCCATCTCATTTGGGATTCGGAGTTTGACTGTTAGGTTAGATTCTGAACTCGTTGTATTGCAACTTAATAGAGTTTATGCCATTAGAAATCCAGTGCTATTAAGAATATTTTTGAGAGTTCATCTCTTGGAACGTGAATTTGACTATATTGAATATCAGCATATTCCAAGATCTTTAAATACATTAGCAGATGCAATTGCTTCTCGAATGTTAAATGGACATTTGCAATAATCAAACAGTAAATTTAAAAACATTTCATAACATGTTATACAAGATAGCCAATAATAGTGATATAGCATAGCATAGAAGTGTGTCAAATATACATCGTCTTCAATCATAGGTTGAAAAACACCTTATGATTGGCAAAAATGATAATACAAAAATAAAAAATGTCGTATGAGTCTACAAAGGCGATCATCCTATCACTGGTGATGATCACGATAAGAAACCACTGCTCGGGTCACCCTACAAAGGAACCTCCTGAAAGGTCTTGGGACTCCAATCACATAGCACTATAACCTAAGTGGAATATCATCTATGTTAGTCTCTGGAATGTCTGCTGTCAAACGCTCTAGATGATTTTCCAATGCGGTCAGGGTCCCTGTAGATTTGTTCTGTGGGGCTAGTATTGCTGCAGCTGGGTGTCTCCTCTCATAGGGCCGGAGAGTGGCTGGTCGCCGTGGACCCACATATGCATTTGAAACTTGTATTATCAGTTTTGGACGATTTAAAAACAAAACAAAAAAATTAGTTAAAACTTAGAAAATGTCACGAATGATTTTACCTGAATCATCCCACTGCACTCCTGGTGGAAGAGTCAAGTCTGGGTCACCACAATAATCCATCACAGCATAAGGAAAATCCTGAATCACGAAAAGTTGGTTCTCCAACCAACAAAAATACTATGGTGGAAATCGAACAACCTTTGAACCCTCCTCAGGATGACAGGCCATAACTATAACCCAACACACTAGCTTAGGTTCTCGGGGAAGTACAACTCCAATGGAAAGATTTTGTGGGACCAACATCTGATCCCTCTCTAGACCAAAGTTCACAACTAGGAAACCATATCCAAAGTTTTTTAGTTGTCCGTTCTTTGCTCCAGTTAGTTGGCCTTTTACATTCGCCAACACAGCGTCACACCAGTTGAAGATGGTGCCTCGATAACAGTCTACTACCATTCGCATTTGGGATCCGGTAGCTACATGTAGTGCTACGCTTTCGCAGAGTCTAGTGACAGTAAATGCAATCACTTTAAGTTCAGGACGGGAGATAGTTTTGATATCAATCCCTTTGTCCTTTGTTTTGTCATTACAAAACTCTAGTCAGAGACTATCGACAGACTGGCCACCTGGCCTAGTCCCGAATAGAGATAATCGTTCACCTCTCTTGGGCAAACCAGTCAAGAAATAAATGTCCTCTAGCTTGATTTCAAGCCGGTGGCCACCAATAATGAAACACTGGTCCTGTATATTCCACCTGTCCACCAGCCATTGCAAAAAGTCTACTTCGGCCCTCATTCCAGGTATGGCCTAGAATTTATATAGCCTGCATGCTTTTAATGCATGTATTGAACAGGGGTGAATTAGTGTGGCTAGGTCCACATCTTCGTGCTCCCGTTCCCGCCAAATGAGCATTTTGTATATCCTACATTGCAAAAACAACAGATTAGAACTTTTTAGTTCAAAAATTTTTGGGCGGAAATGAAAAAATTTGAAGTTTTAGAACCTATTTCGCGGGGTCCACACCCACTAGTTAGGGATAGTGCGTAGGTCCGCACTCTTCCTAAGCAACAGGTGCGGGATTCTGGCTCTTTCCTTTCTAGGAAAAAGTCAGGGTCTGCAGGTTTCGCATGTTGTGCCTGCAGACCCCTGTGACTGGTGTTTTAAACTAATTTTTCCCTAAAAAAATCAAAATGGAAGCCTAAAAATGAAATGGAAACGATTGAAATGCAAGATAAAGGTGATGTGGATTACTTGGAGCTGATGGTTTTCGATTCCAATGGACGGATTTTCCGCAATCTTCACAGGAAGTTTCTTACCCAAAAGCTCTCTTTTCTCACTCTGAAGTCAAACGGTAAAAATGAATTTACAAAAGCCCTTTTTATAAGCTTTTTTGAATAAATGAATTTTCAATTTGTTTATTTTTCACTTTTAAAAGGTAACTTTTTTGATGCATTTTTATTTATTTTAAACAGGTATGAGTAATGTTTGAGTTTTTGTGCAAAATAGTAGATTTTTCGAGCAAAATTGATCATTTTCAACAAAAAACATTGGAGTCCTCTTTAAGCTCTTTTATGACTCGTAAAATATGGAAAGATTGCCGAGTTTTTCTTTTTAAGCTCATTAAAACGGAATTAAAAGGACTGTCCACTTACAGCTCTTTTCTGACCGTATAAACATGAAAATATTGTCGGGCTTTTGTTGTTTGAAGTTTGATATTGGTTATAAAACGACGCGTCGTTGATCGCTTTTCTACTTTTCGGATCAGAGACACTAATTATGAAAAGTACTCCTTGATCGTAATGGTCAAGTAGTTCTCTCAAGTATTATTTTATACTTTTTTCGGGCTTTGGAGACACAAATTTACGAAAAAGGACATCCATGGAGTTTTTTAAGTTTTTCTTCTGACTCGAGTTTCTCCTATACTAGACTCGTTAAAATTTAACAGTAAAGGACCTGTTCAATTTTAAACAGGAACAAACCACTCCTTCTCAGGGTTCGAATTTTAAACTAAGTTGGACTCATCCAAAGGATGAGCTTATAACCAAGAAAATGTTATCCTCCTCAAGCTTGTCAAAAATAAAGAGGTACTTGCCATAAATGGTGGGGGAAAAGAGAGAAAAATGAACCTGTTTGTTATACTTTGTGTTTTAGAAAAGAATTTAACCACTCTTGAACACGACACTTTTTGTTGACCTGGGTTGGGGAATCCTTTGCCTAACAGTTAATCAAACCATATTAAAAGTCTTCAGCCGGTTTTTGGGTATTAGCTTTGGTTCAATTGTCACCAAACCATCTGCAGTGTCGTTATGTGTTCAAGAGGTCAATTCAAATAAACCATTCATCTGCAAAATATCTGTCATCCATCTTGACCATCCCTGTGTTAGTCCTTGCCAAATATATTTCTCCAAAATTTATCTATGATTTTGTGTTGTGGGCTTGCCTACGATGAATCGCTTTCTATCGACTTCAGCTCATTATCTAGAAAGATGATCTAGAAATCGTCAGTACCTTGGAATCTGCATGCCTCAATGGCAAGTTTCTCGCCTTCGACGATAGGTTGCATCATTGACCTTCGATCAAAGGATTATATGACATGTTCAACATCAACTCATCTATTCACATTTCATGGATTTTACTGAATACTTTGAAGAGCCATTGACATTACTAGTGGTTTCTCTCACACTTTTTAACAGTTTACATCATTGAATAGTAATCAAGTGGTTTCTACCATGTTCGACTTCGACACATTCATTCACATGGATAGAATCGTACTAGTTCAGGAAGCAGAAATCAAGACCCTGGATCTAGTTTCCACCATCCAGGCTACGAGGAATTTTGTTATTCATTATACAGTGGACTATTCATAAACAGATGGTTGTGCCCATACTATGTCTACATATGTCTATACTTGTGATGTATTACAAAATCATTCCTGTATCATAGCAGTTTAGTTAGCTTTCTAGTCAGTTTTGATCTGAGTATAGGAATGCCTACCTCAGCGATGATATGTTCATATATATATTTTGTATTGAATGTTTTTACAGGTTCCGACCAGGCTGTCCACAGGATGATCCTTGAAATGATAAAGTACTTCAATCTTCTTAGATGACAAATGTTATCCTCATCTACTACAGACTTCGCACTTTAGGGGGCAATCTGTTGCACAAAATATTGTCACCATGACATTCTGCAATCGGTATGAGTCTGTCACCACTCATACTTTCCTCCTTTGCAAGTCTTAAACCTTAGCTCTTCATGTCAAGCCTTGAAAAATAAGAGAAAGCCCTTAAAAATATCTAAAACACTAGTTCCGCACTTTCTCTTAGCATTACCTGCAGTCCCGCACCCACTGGTCATGTCCCCTGCATACCTGACTACTTTGTTTCTGTGTAATGGGTGCGGACCCCTGTAAAGTCAAAAAGGTGCAAGTACATTCCTAAAAACTCAATTTGGGTTATTTCTGGAAGCTTCTAGAGGGAATCTTGAGGTGGCAAGTTCGCTATTTTAAGGTTCATGCATCCCATATCTTAAGGAGCTAACCCCTTGATGTGAGGAGCTTATCCCTTTGAAGGAGGACTCTATCCCTTCATAAGTGGACCTGTAACTTCCTTCCTCTGCACTATAAAATGAGGCATTGGGCTAGTTACTGAGGAGGTTGAAAGCTGAATATTTTTTAGGGTAAATGCTGTTGGAATTTAGTCTTCCTAATTGAGCTTGAGAGGAGAGATTACATACCTTTTTTGATCTCATTGGGAAGAGTGTGAGGCTTGTCAAAGTAGAGGAGATTCATGCTTGGGCCCTGGGAGGAGCTTTTACAACATCAAGGCACCAAAGGTTGTAAAGTTATTCTATTTTCAAAGTTAATACAATCAAGTTTATTTTTCTCAATAAGTTGTGTTTCATGGATTCCTTGATCACCATGATGAATATGATTTATTATATTAGCTATGCAGGTGTTATTTGATGTGTGCTTTTTTGCGATTGCAAGTTCTTGAAAGGAAACTCTTTTGTATGATTGGAGCGTGGCTGCCACAAACTAGCGTTGGACTTAAGGTAGGGTCTAAAACACCTCTTGGTTTTTATTTATAAATCGCAATATATTTAGATAAAGGTAGATTTGCTTCTCTTGCTTGACGCTAGATATCTGTTGATACTAGGGAGATCGTTCTTGTCTGCAAGAATGATTTATCCGACTGACACCACTCCCACAGTATTTGATCAAAATTCCTAATTTGTTGGGAAGTTTTGGTCAAGACTGTGGGAATTGATGGACATCAGACTGAAGAAGAGCACAACCTTTCATCCACAAACAGATGGCCAAACAGAGGTAGTCAACAGGACAATGATCCAGTTGCTCATGGGTTATTGCAGCAAGCATCCCAAGCTTTGGGATGAACATTTATGTTATGTGCAACCTGCTTACAACCGTGCTAAACATTCTTCTACACAAAGATCTCCTTTTGAGACCTGTTTTGGTTTCATACCAAGGTCTCCCTTGGATTTTGTCTTTGAAAAGACATAGCAGTTGCTGGACATAGTGATGTGGATAAAGCAACCAGATTCATTGAACAAATCCAAGAGATTCACTAGGCAGTGCAGGAACAGCTGGAAAAGATCCAAGCCAAGTACAAGGCAAAGCATGATAAACACAGGGTGGAGCACAACTTCCAAGTTGTCGATCAAGTCTGGCTGTATATCAGCAAGGACGGAATTCAAGGTGAAAGAAAGAAGCTAAAGCCAATAAGGCATAGGCCTTTTAAGGTACTTGAGAAAATTGGTGAGAATGCTTTCCGCCTTGATCTACCAACATACATGCACATCTTTTCAGTACTAAATGCAGAAAATTTATGACTCTTTGAACCTTCATTAATTGAAGATTCTGAAGAGCAAAGTCAATTGCCTTCCATTGATGATCTGTTGCCTGAATACCTCAACGAGCTGCAGGAAGATATAGTCTTGGACAGGAAGGTGAGGACTACACGCAGAGGGGATGTTGAGTACCTAAGAATTAGACTCAAAAGTTCAAAACCTAGCAGTGCAAAATGGATAGAGATTAGACAAGTGAGGTAGTTGTATCCTCACTTGATTGATGCTTGAAAACCAACTTTTGGTGGTCCAAAATCCTTTTTCAGTGGGAATGCTTGATCCAAAATGGATCCAAGAACTCTCTAAGTCTTCATAATCCCTTTTAAAAATCATACCCAAGGCCAAAAATCCTTTAAAATATCGAAATTATCGCAAGAGGGACACCCTTAGCAGGAAGAGAAACATTTTAGGAGGCCCAAAACCTGTGAAAATGGAGAAAAAGGAGCTATGGGAGGAGGAATAGTGGAACACATAGTAGCCGTCAGATCTGGCCAATCAACGGTCCAGATCCGATCAGCGGATCACTATCGGCAGTGGCTATCGGCGCTTATCGGCAGAGCCCACATAGAGGTTGCGACTGCGATCGGTAGGAAACTCAAGAGCGATGCGATAATGAATGGCAGGGTCAGCAGGGACCGTCAATCAAGCGCGCATATCGATGGCTCATGTTGCATCACCAGATCGCAATCAGCAAATCTAAAGGAGCGGGGGTATGTGTATATGCATATATGCGACCCGATGGATAGACTCGATAAGATTATAAGCCAGATTGCAGGGATTTTGAAGTCTGCCAAACACTAATTTTAATGTATTTTCACAGTTTCGTTTGTTAAACGAAATGCGAAGGGAAAAGCACCGATGCAATAAGTCGGACCCGAAAGGGTACCTTAAGGCTATTACATATAATTTCAAGTCTGGGGAAGAGCCATTTCCAATGCATTTTTGCGATTTTAATATATTTACGAAACCGAGGGACATAGCCATTGCGATAAGCGACAACGACCAATAGGCAAACCCAATGGGAGAATAGGGTGGATTTAAGGATTTTTGAAGTCTGATATATCATGTTTTTGGCAGATTTTCCCTGTTTTGTGCATATTTCTCTATGTTGATAAAAAACGACCGTGTTTGGGAATCCGAAGGATTCCAAGGACCCCAGGCACTCTTACATTGCGGAAATGGGGGCCACCTCCCCTTCAGGTGTTATGCCATACTTGGGAAATGCTGGAAGAGGGATTCGAGCGGACAGAGGCCCGGGAGACTGAAGGACGAGGAGTTGAAATGAACAGGCAGCCCAGAATGTCTTTAAGGCCACAGACAGAGAGCGAACAAGGCAGACAATATTGAGGGTAGTGTTGCAAGCAAGTGCTGAGGCAAAGTTAGAACAAAGACTGAGAGCTTGAGGGAGTCTGTGTACTTAGAGGAAGCTTGAGGGGTTCAAGTGAAGCTCTTGTAATTGCATATGTTGTGTGTGAGGCTCAAATTGAGCTCACTATTGTAAAAAATCTGTTTGAAGACTTAATAGAGATGCCACCACTGAAGGCTGGACCAAGAGATGTAGCCCAGGAGCATTGGATGAACTCCTTATTAAATCTGTTGTGTTTTTATGTCTTTGTCAATCATAGTCTTTTACTGCTTCAAAGTCTATGTATTTCGCAACTTGATTGATCCATTGCATAAAATAACATAGGCACATCCATGCACATGAGTCTGTAATACCTTATTAATTGTCTTAGATCTCATTTTCATATCAATTGATGCAGTGGTTTGTTTTGGTGATAGAGTCTAATCCCAAATAGTTAGGTGCTTATAGTGGTTGGGGGATTGTCGTTTTTGGGGAGCCTATTAATGATCTTCTTATTAATGATCTCGTTGTGTTCATGCTTTGAGGCATGATGATACTTTCAAGACTCTTATCGACCGCCAGGAGGCATGGACGCAGATAAAATCTTTTTCTAGACATTTTTTTGTTTCTATGTTATGGGATGTAATTATGATCTATGGGCATCATTGATTGATTGATTTGGGCCACAATCGACCATGTGTTGTTGGGAAAAGTATCCAATACGGAATGACCCTATCCCACTCTAAGGGTGATAGTACCTCAGCAACAATCGAAGCAAAGCTATCTAAGATTTCTTCTTTATGAAATGTAAGAGAGAGGAGGAAGAGATCCACTAACCGATGTCTTCCGCTAATGATTGATCCAATCTTCTCTCCTTGCTGCTTGCTCCCAGCTCCTTGCTCTTTCACTGGCCCAGCTACACCAAGATCCTGCAAAATAACAAGAGAGGGAAACTACAAGAAGCATACATTCATAATTGATTCAAGGATTAGAATAAATCAAATACACAAGTATAACAACACATCATTGAGACACATGCATATAGAAGAACCTAAAATGCTTTATTAATGGAAGAAGTAAAGTTCAGGAAGTGATACAACCATAAGAGGCCCAATCCAACATCACCTCCCAGCAGAAAGAAATCTCCTCTTCACCTCCTTCAAAGCAAATCACCCAATAGTTCTATACTCAAACCAACAACACTTCCTTACATTCACAAGATTCCAGCCTCCTTAGACCTCATGAGAGAGTTCTATATATAGGAGTTTTGGAGAAAGGATGAGTCAGCTTGTAGCTGGCATGAAGTTGACTAGTGTCCTCTCCCACTTCAGTTATTCTTCAGTTCTTGAGTCCACTTGGAGGTTCTTGCTTCCACTTGGAGATCTAGACCCTCTTACTCATCACCAGTCGAATTCCCTGATCCAAGTGTCATTTTGGAAGCTTCATGGGCATTGACACCTTGAGGAATGACTGTGCCACTTGGCCAAACTCGCCCAGCGCAGGTAGCCTTCTTTGCAGTTGACATTCAGCGCAGGTACACAGTGGAGCAGTTGACATTCAGCGCAGATGCTCAGTGGAGTAGTTGACATGATCCAGAATTAACTTGTTTTTGAGTGTTTTCAGGTGGAGAACTGATATTCAGTGCTGTGGATTGCTGACCTTGTTCCTCTAGGGGCAGGAACAACATGTTTAGGGACTTTGGATCCCTTAGATTATTGACATTTTATGCTTCATGCTGTAAGGCACAAAAATGTCTATAACAGTTGCCCCCTAAAGTATGAGGTCGTTTATCGGGTGAAATGCTTTATCAGGAGGATCCAAAGTTCATTCAATCGCTGAGAGGTGACCTGTAATAAAATACAATACAATACATTATTTTTCATTCTATTTTCATGATCTAGCTGAGGCGGGTATTCCCATGCTCAGCTTTATAAATTCATTTTGGTACATAGAACAGACGATCGTCTGATGGTAGACTGATAATTCTCTACTGAAATTATCATCCTTTGAGTAGGATGATCATCTGCTGTAATGATGTACATATCAAATGTCTTTATATTTCCTGAATATATATCGCAGCCCGGATGGATGAAACTAGATCCGGGGTCTTCAAACTCGTTCGATCTTCACTCTAAGTACAAGTCGATCCATGTGAGAATTGCGTCGAACATGGAAAGACATCGCTTGATTACCGGTCAATGATGTAAACCGTTAACAAGCGCGAGAGGAATCACCGATAATGATAATGACCCTCAAGGTACTGCAGTACAATTCACGTGGTGTGAATAAAGGACTTGGCGTCGAACACCACGCAAAATCTTCTGGTCGAAGGTCATTGATGTATACTTGTCGCCGGAAGTGAGAAACTTGCCATTGAGGCATGCAAGCTTCAAAGTACTGAGGGGAGTGTTCCTAGATCAACTTCTTGGATAATGAGCTGAAGTCGACAAGAAGCAATCCTTCAAAGGAGGGCCTTAATGAATCCCACATCAGTGACACGGAACAGAGCTAATGATTTTAGTGGAGGTGAAAACAATCTGTGAAATATGATTCAGGGTGGCGATCATGGGTGGATGAAGGATAATGTATGGCAGTGGATGGGACACGGTTGACTCTTTCTGAACAACATCTCTTGAACATATAACGACACTGATGCGATGGATCGGTAGCATTACCCCAAATGTGGATGGTTTGGCGAGACCATGGTGATGAGACCGGTGAATGAAACAACCCAACCCGATGTGATACGGAGGAAAAGTGTCATGTTCAAGAGCGACTTGCTACCATTAAAGCTTTGAGGTTCTCCCAATTTTTCCCCAGTCATTTCTGACCAGTACCTCTTTATTTTTGTCAAGCTTGAGGAGGATAACATATGCTTGTTCTATAACCTGCCCTTCGGGCAAGCCCATCGCTATGTTTTAACGAGCCTAGCGATAGGGAAACTCGTTCTCGTCTAAAGACAAGTTTGTCGCTATTTAATCATTTTAACGAGTCTAACGACAAGGAAAACTCGGTCCTTTTCATTTTTAGAGAGTCTGAAAAGGTACAGAAAGTTAACTCCAAAATTCCTTTTTCGTCATCTAATCCCTTAAGTCCGAAAAAGTATAAAACAATACAAAAGGGATGAGTTTTCGATAACTTTAACGAGCCGAATAAAACAAGCGCTCGACCTTTTTGTGCAATAATCCCTCAGGTCCAAAAAGATTAAAATCTAGAGGAGGGATAGCTCTTCCGGTCATTTTAACGAGCTGGAAGGCCAAAACTCGGCAAACTTTTCATATTTTACGAGTCAGTTGAAAAGAGCTTAAAGAAGACTCGTCTTTTGAGGAACGAGTGATAAACAGGGATAGCAGCAGATTCCAGGTACAGGTTGGAATTTTCCAATCACGGCAGTGTCACAAGGATGGCTAGGTGAAATCACTCTTCGCAGCTGTTCCTCAAAATAGGTAAACAATCATATGGAGGTGAACGATCGGCCAAATGGAATGGAGGTGGCAGGTGCAAACACGACCAAGGCTTTTTATGGCTAATAAATTTACGATCACAGTGGTTATTTATCGGGATAGGTTCATTTTTTATTTAATGAGCTTGAATGCGCCCAAAACACTGCTCAATCTTATGTTTATTTTTTAACGAGCATGAACTATGTGCTAAAACTGCTCGGATCTCGCTTTTCTATTTTTTAACGAGCATAAATTCCGCGGTAAAATTGCTCGATTATATGGTCAAATTTTGATTTTTTACCATTACTAGCTTTTCTATTTTCAAGGATAGTACTGCATTTTCAATTGCTGCAACAAACTTTGTTAGAAATGAATAATATTTGCATGAAAATGAGATTATAACCCTAATATTTCACTTTGAACTACGTAAAAAGCTATTAAAAGGTGTTTTTACCTCTCATTTACCATTTCATTTACATTTGGTTTGTTGGAGCTCTGGAGGTGCCTCTTCCCCCTTGATTTTCACCAGCTGATTCTGGGAGATTCTGTAGACGATTTTTGGCGCCGTCTGGACCAGGTAGGAGCTAAACCCTAGCTCTTTCTTTTCATGGTTTTCTTTTCCAGTTTCATGCCTGTTTTTCAGTCTTTCTGAGCCCCAGGGGTTTTGCCAGGGTGCCCTAACTTCAGCGCAGGTTCCCCATTCGAAACCTGTGCTGAATGTCAAGCTGCCTTAAGGCAGCCTGACCTTCAGCGCAGGTGGGACACTCTCTGCCTGCGCTGGGCTCAGAAAACTGAGTTTCCGGCTCGTTCTTTGATGAATTTTCGCCAGTTTTTCATCAAAATCAGGAACTTACTCCTTCTCTTGTTTGCTTTGCAAGGAATTTTGAACAAAATGTCCCTTACATGGCGAGAACGAGAACATGAAGAGGAGGACATGATTGCCCTCCATGACCCTGTCATGGTGAACGCGCTGCGGAACTGTGGCCTGCTGAAGTTTTTCCGTATCTCTAGCATGAGAGCACAGATTACTTTGCTGCAGTATATGCTTGATGCTTGGGATCCTATTAACCAAGTATTCCAGATTAGGGGAAAGTCCATCCCCTTGACCAAAGAGGACATGTACTTCTTGACTGGGTTGTCAAGACGAGGTGCCCCCATTTCTTTGTCAGGTACGGCTCGGGGGACCGATTCCACCAGAGATTATGTCCGCCAGTATCGCAGGGAAGGTTCTCAGCCGAGCAGAGACGGCAAGATTGTTATCCGTGAGATTAATGACAGGTCTCTCAGGTCCATTCTGTATACCATTGGTAGGATGGCCGGTAGCGCAGATCTACATGTTGCCAACAGATCTTATATGCAGCACGCCTTGGACTGTCTCCAACCGAAAGTATTCAACTGGTGTGATGCAGTACTTGTTCAGATGAAAAGTCAGTTGACCAAGGTAAAGGACGGGAAGCTGAAGAACTTTGGATTTGGTTCTATTCTGACTGCCTTCGCCTTGGAGAAAATCCCACTGATGCAGCCTCAGTACATTATACTCGACTTGCCTTCTCCGACCGAGCCACGTATGCAGAGGTGGGTTGATCACATGTCTAGGCATGCTGGTCAACCTCAGATTACTTTTACTAAGGCCTTCTTCAGGTGGTTCGAGCGCCAGGAGATGGTCTTTTCCGAGTATCCATATGTGGGTATGGATTTCCGAGGTGATCCGGATTTGGTGCTACCGGATGGCGAACAGTGGGGCGCTATTGGTAAACTCTTTGACCATATCACTGTTTACTGTTTTATTCATAATGTCGCTGTGCTTTATTCTATCAAGACTTTTAATCATACTCTTGGGTGCATGCAGATGTTGGTCCTGTTCGTCCAGCAGTTCGTCCGAGACCGCCAGTTGCTGCCCCGGCAGTGGAGCCTGCTAGGAGAGCTGTTATTTGCGACCTTGACGATACTGAGACCCTTACAGCTGTGCAGGAGCAGGTTGAGAGCCTTACTCTCGGCATTCCTGATGTGAGGATTGATGAGTTACCTTTACAGCTGCAGCGAAACACTACTGGTGTGCCTAGACGATGGACTCGTCTCTTGCGCATGATTGCACAGGCCGTGACGTGCTATCATGAGCACCACTAGGCTAGGGTGCCCCCTAGCATTTTGAGTTTTTAGGTCATATGACCCATTTTGTCTTGGTTACAGAACATTATGTATGAACTATAAACAGCTTATATATATTTTGATTTTCGAGTTTTATTCTGTTTGAGGTATATGATCCATATGTACAATCTTTGATGATGTGTCCTTTTTATAAATGTTGCAAATGTCTATCTAACACATAGTTTGCTAATGAGTCGGTTAATGTGTTTAAGTTTCTAGAAATATGTTGATATTGAATTGAATCAAATCGTCTTTCCAAGATCTTAACCCTTAGGAACATGCGATAAATAGCTGGATTGCGAACGGAGTATATACCATTGAGTTGTAGTATTACGAGCTGTGAGTCTAGCCTGACAATTAGTCGGCGTATGCCACGTGTGATGGCATCAGAGAGTAGTTCTATCAACGCGCTATACTCAGCGATGTTATTCGTTGATTGCCCAATACACACACCTCTGAAACTTACTAACTCGCCGCTTGGATCAAAAATGGCCCAGGCCGCGGAGGATAGGTTCCGCGAACTACGACTCGCTCCGTCAGCATATCCAACACATGTCTCCAGAAGGTTCGACATCTGCAACAAATGAAAAAGGTGGATCACTCGACCAGAACAAATACTTTAGCGAAAACAAAATACAACAAAAGCATGTAGGTTACTATTTAAGCATAGTAACGCTTGAGGTACAGCCCGTTACGGGGCTGCGCCAGTGGAATTCCGTCGTAATCCATTAACTCGTAGGCTCCTTTTGCTAACACCCTTTTAACAATATAGGGGCCCATCCATAAGGATTTGAATTTACCTGCTCCCAATTTATCGGATTCTTGGTCATAAAGCAAGACCAAATCACCTTCTGAGAAGACACGGGGTTTGACACTTTTGTCGAACTGAGCCTTGACTCGTTTCTTATGAGCTTCGTTAGCCAAAGCGGCATCATGACGGGTTTCATCCAATTGGATTAATTCCAAGAAACGAGCCTCTTCTTCTGAAGTTCCAGGGAGAAGATCGATTGCGAGTTTAAGCGACGAAATTTCGCACTGGATTGGCAAGACTGCTTCCAGGCCATACACCAGTTGAAAAGGTGTGAACCCGGTAGCGTTCTTTACCGACGTTCGGTAATCCCACAAGGCTGAGTACAGGATTAGGTGCCACCTTCTTTTATGAACCCCGATCATCCTTTGTAACATACGCTTAAGGACTTTGTTGATTGCTTCAACTTGTCCGTTGGCTTGCGGATAGTACGGGGTAGAGCTGTCGTGAGATAGCCCTAGCTTGGCAGCTAATTCGACCATCATGTGATTGCGAAAATGCGAGCCATGATCTGTAACTATAGCCTGTGGTACGCCGAACCTGGCGACTACATGATTGAAAAAGAAAAGGGCAGCTGTTTCACCAGTGTTATCCAATGTAGGCATCGCCTCGGCCCATTTGGTAAAATAGTCAACAGCGACTATAATATACCCATGCCCCCCGGTCGAGGTGGGGTTACATTGCATGAAATCGATGCCCCACTTGGCGAAGGGCCCAACAGCAACTATCGGCTGTATAGGTGCGGGTGGTCGTCTGGTTTTGCTATCAAAAATTTGACAAGCATGGCAACTTCTGACTGCGGTTATGCAATCTTTGAACATGGTTGGCCAGAAGTATCCTGCTCGTAAGATTTTTTGTGCTGTTGCATATCCAGATTGATGCTCCCCACACGCGCCTGAATGACATTCATTCAGGGCTTTTTCGGCCTCCTCATGGGTAAGGCACCTCCTCAGAACTGTATCGATACCGCGACGGTAAAGTGTATCACCGACGATCATGTAGTCTTTTGCTTGGTATCGTATACGTTTTTGTTCGGAGCGAGAGGTGTTTGGCCTGAACTTTTGGGTTTGGAGATAAACTATGATATCTCCATACCACTCATCGCTTACAGATATCAAAAACAAACTTTCGTCCATGATTGACTCTTCCGATGTTTCATCATTGGACGATGATGGGAGATCGCATAATAATTCTACGAAAACTAGAGCTTTCTTTGATTTGGATTTCACAAATTCCAGATCAAACTCTTGAAGGATCGCTATCCATTTTGAATATTTGCCCCCCAGCAACTGTCGCGACAGTATATAAGTCATGGGGTTGCAATCTGACAAGATGGTAGTCTTCCGAAAGAGGACATAATGTCGAAACCTTTGAATCGCTTGAACAGCTGCAAGCGCTAGTTTTTCAACATAAGAATATTTACTTTCTGTATCATTTAAGTTTTTACTTAAATAATAGATAGGATGTTCAATTCCATCAACTTCTTGAACTAAAACCATCGCAATGGTTGTATCCGCTGCAGCCAGATACAGGTTAAAATCTCTTTGATAGTCCGGGGCGTACATTAATGATGCTTTTACTAGACAATCTTTCAGAGCATCAAAGGAAGCTTGCGCCACCTGGTCCCAGACAAAAGGTACATCCTTTTTCAAAAGACAAGTATAACCCTTAGCAAGTTCTGCGTAATTTGGAATGAACCTCCTCAGAAATTTTGCTTTCCCTTGGAGTTTCTGAATCTGAAGCAAATTTGAAGGTGGAGGCAAATTAATGATTGCCTGAACCTTACAGGGGTCGAGACGAATCCCATCCTTAGAGACTACAAAGCCCAGTAAACGACCAGAACCGACGCAAAACACACATTTGTGCGGATTGAGTCTTATCTTGTAGTGTCGGCAACGTAGAAATATCGCTCTTAAATGCTGCGGATGATCAGTCCGCTTTCGCGAATGAGCCGGAAGATCGTCGAGATAAGGTTGAACAATGTTCTTGATGTCATGGAAGGCATAATTCATTGCCCTCTGAAACGTCGCCCCTGCGTTCTTTAAACCAAAGGGTAATTTTCGATAAGCGAATGTGCCCCACGGACAAATAAATGCAGTCTTTGACTGGTCTTGTGGGCGGATATTTATTTGATTATACCCGGAAAATCCATCCATAAATGAAAAGATTTCACATCCGGCGCATTCATCAATTATCTGGTCGATGAAGGGTGTAGGGTAGTTGTCCTTCGGACAAGCTTGGTTTACATCCCTATAATCAACACACACTCTAATCGTCCCTTGTTTCTTCATAACAGGAACAATATTCGATACCCAATCGGTTAGAGGAACCGGGTAGATGAATCCAGCATGGAGAAGTTTTTCAACTTCTGCCTTAATGGCAGCGGCTTTCTTCGGGTGCACCTGCCGAAGCCGTTGTCTTACTGGTTTGACATCAGGATACATTTTAATTTCATGTTCAACGATACTCGAGTCAATGCCTGGCATTTCATCATATGACCAAGCAAAGACATCTCTGAATTCGCGAAAAAGAGCGTTATATATTTCCAGTTCTGAAGGGGAACAACCTTTGCCGACATAAATATTCTCTACAACATTTGTTTTAGTCGAGATATTTATGGCTATAGTCTCTTCAATAATGGATAGGTTTTAATCGGAATCCACCGTATTTACAGTATTTTTTAGGAATTCAAAAACTGAAGGGTGATAAAGGTCACTTTGAGTATCTTCTTCATATTCCGGAAGAAGGGAACGATGGTGGTGATCATTCCATGGTGCCCCCTCAATCATCATTGATTGTAAGATTCCTTCGTCAGTCCCATGTACTTTCGACCAAGGATCTAATGGGGTTCCATATTCTCTAGACCTATCTACCCAAACGCTTGACGAGCGTTGATTTGGGTTCGCCTCCCATGCTTGAAACATTGATTGCTACAATATTTCTAAAGAGCTTGGGGGCAAAACCATTGTATGATCCATTTTGACATTGTCTTTTGCGACCTTCGTGGAAGATATCATGTTGCAGGTTGCTACAAATGGTACATTTCCTACATAAATAGGAGGTGGTAGCGCGAAAGTTCCCATCAATGTGGGGTCTTTCAATAATCCTACTCCGATATCTTGAAGTGAATGGTTGCTCTCATGGATCATGGGAATGCTTCCTGTAACTTGTGAACCATTAGGGAGGAAGTTCTGTTGGTCGACGACCGTAATCCCTCCTTCAAACGGGAATGCGATCTTCCTAAAATAAGTCGACACAACAGCTGCCATGGCATAAATCCATGGTCTACCCAGTAGGATGTTATAGTCAAGATTTCCATCAATGACTTCAACATCAATTTCTACTGTTTTTCCTCCTAGTTCAACCTTCAAGTTATTAAGGATACCATACGGGGTATAAGTCCTTCCGTCGAAAGCTTTTAATGTCGTCGAAGATCGCGACAAGGTTGGAGATCCTAAAGTTTTCCAGCAACTCATCGACATAATACATGTTGATGCTCCCTCATCAATTATTGTTCTGTGAACAGTTTTGTTGAGGGCTTTCACTTGAATAAGGAAAGCTAGTTGAGCTGGTAACTGAGGATCGTATCCCTTGTGATCAAAGGATACAAGATTGGAATCCTTAGGATCAACCCCACCAATTGCTGATAACAATGCCTGCCTTTGGGATGGACAATTTTGTAATACTTCAAGAGTCGACATAGCGGATGGCGATTGTGCCAAATCTTCCACTATGTTATAATGCTGCGCCGCTCTGGCGCGAGGATTAAATGTCGACTTGTGTACTACACCCTTTGGCGGTTTTATTGTTAATTCAGGAATGATGGGTGGTACAACTTCTGTCGAAGTTGTTGTCGAACTACTTGGTTGATCTTTACCTTTTTCATTCGACAGCTGAGGATTCCCATAATCTTTGTTCCTTGTCGAAATCAAAGCATCATTCTGCTGTTTTGAAACCGACAACATAAGTACTTGCGACGGGGAAGCATTTCCACTATCAACCAGATTTTGACCTGGGTTGGGAAATGGATCAGTTAACACAGCTGAGGTTCGGGAACTTTTAAAGAACCTCTTTAACTCAGCTTTGAATGGGCAATTCTTTGTGTTATGATCTTTATCATCACATATTAGACATGGATAATTTTGTTTCCCTTTCCCAGGAGGGTTTGAAGAAATTTTTCCAGGGGATGACTCACCCTGTTTCTTCTTCTTCCCTTTGTTTTGCTTCTTCTTGCTTCCTGGTTGATTGGTTTCTTTGCCTTTATCTTCCGATACGGCATTTACTTCCGAAGCAAGAATTTCTTCTTTTGCATTTTGATCCGAATTCTTACGGGCTTTCTTTGACGAAGCCTTTATCGATTTCGCGTTTGCCGTGCCTATCACACCGTCACCGGCATGAGAGTCACTATTTGATTTAGGAGGAGGAGGAATCGAAAATTCTGGTCTAGGGGCGTCAGGTATTTTGTCGTAGAGCGTGCCGGACTGAGTATAAACTAAGTCCAAATACTGTGCACGAGCAATGACTTGCTCCTCTGTTACGACTCCCCCTTTGGCCACATCTTCCATAATAGCAGGAAGTAACGACTTTATAAACCATTCAGCTAATAGCTGATCGGGAACGTATGTTTTCACCATCCTACGACGACGACGCCACTCATGTATATGATCAGATATATGGGTGGCAGTTGTCTGCTTGAAGTTGGTTAATATTTCCGTTCCCGTTTCATACCTTATCGGTAATTGAAAATGGGTTAAGAAAGTCGTGGCTAGGGAACTAAAATTATCGAACGATGCTCTTGGCAATTCAATATACCATTTAGCCGCTGGACCTGTCAATGTCCTCTGAAAAAGGCGAAGCCTTATCGAATCGTCGTTTAGGGCGTTCGACGAACACCACAGATGGAAAGTCATCACGTGATTCGATGGGTCTTCACCTGGATTTCCATTGAATTTAGGAATGTCAGACGGAAGTTTATGAGGAATCGCTGGCCACCAAGGGGCATAAGCAATCGGATTGTTGGTTAACCGGTGTAAATCGGGTAACTCTAAAGTTGCCACGAATGGTAACTGTTGATTCAGGTTAGGCGAAGCGTAACCAGGGTACAATGGAATCGCTTGAGCAGTGGGCCTTTGCATACTAGCATAATGTAATTGATGTTGGTATGACTGATACGGTTGGTGGACTTGACCACTGTAAAGTGGTTGGTTTTGACCGTTTTGGATATACGGTTGTCCACTGTTCGCAAAGATCTGCTGCTCAGAACCTTGGTACACCTGCTGGAATTGCGGTTGTTGGTATTGCACAAGCCATGGTTGTGAAGCCATGTTTTGTTGTGCTATGCTAACCGTTGGACCAAGGTGTGGGGTAATTGTACCCATTTGGACCTGTGTCGCCCCACCAGTTGGCGATTGTGGTTGTGACCCATGTTCAAGGGGCTGTTGCATTACAACCTGAGATATCTGAGGTTGACATGCAACAGGCATTGCTTGAACTTGTGACACTGTTACAATAGCCGGTGTGGTTGGGATGTTCGTCATAGGTACACACTGTTGCATAGAATATACAACCCTTGGTTGTTGAGGTAGCATAGGTACCCAACTACTTGATGCAATTCCAGTATAACCTGAATACTGTTGTGAACTCACGTATGGGTACCCTCCCGGAGGTGGTAATGAAAGGGCATACTACCCCCCATACTGTAGCAATCCGGAACTCAAGGGAATTGATTGTCCTTGGGGACTGGATTGCCCAAATTGACCTCCAAATGGATCAATTTGGCGAGTCTCAACATAAGAGTTGTCGGGTATTACTCCGGATGAACAAACTGGAACAGACCATACTGTCGAAATAGTCCCTTGGTGGACTACTTCTAGCTGTTGAGAGCTAGTTGGGACAGCTGGTATACCGGCGAACATTGTCAGAGTGACGGCAGGGGCTTCTGCTGTCGCTGTGTCATTTGACACAGTCCTAGATGATGACAGTTGTTCAGACATCTTAAGTCTATCCAATAGATTGCCTAGCGATTCTACAGGAACTTCCACTTGTGGTGGATTAACTTCTGATGAAGGAAATAGAGTGACCCCGACTCCAAAATGGGTTGGAGTACTTGCTTGCGGATCCTCTGCAATTTCCTCTATCGCAATCAAACCCGGTGGAAGAGGAAGACCGTCAGGTCCGTAAAATATTTCTGGTGCCGAAGAAGTGGTTGCTTCGACAGCGACAGTTGTTTGAGGAACAAAACTCTCTGGACCGGTTACAGATGGAACTGGTTCAGTTATACAAGTATTTGCCCCCAGACTAGGATCAGTATTACTGTCCTTCTGTGGCTGTTGAACTTCTTCTATAGAGGCAGGGTTTCCAGAAATGTTAGGAGTAACCGGAACCTCAGATGCAGTTGGAACACTTGTTCTAACTTTTATAGGAGATTTTGAACCGGTTAAACGAGTTCGCTTTGTCCGTACTGTTTTCGATTCCGGAGACAAAGACGGTTGACTCGTAAGCCTCCGCGAACGACGGGGTTTCAATTGACTTTCTTCCACGATTGCGGATTACTCGATCAACCAAAATATTAAAAAGGGAAATTTGTGTTTCCGAATTGAATGAATTTTATTAGACGCTTTTAGACACAACTTGCTTTTTCACTTTTTAAGAGTCGAGAAAAAGCTAAAGATGACTCTAGTCTCCTTCGATGTTTTAACGAGCCCGAAGTGACAAATGCTCAGATGGACTTTATCAGTTATAGAGTTTGAAAAAGGCCAAAAGAAACTGCTCTAGAGATCTAGGCAGAGGGTGTGCCAAACCTTTCGCAAAACCACAGAATACGTTTTACGGTACGGGTGGTCGATCTTCGTGAATGCTGTGTTCACTGCATTGCGATCAGTAGGGCGGCCGGCACGGCTTCCTAAGGATAAAAGATATATGCCTATAGGGGTCTCCCAATATATACGTGACGGTACGTGGGAGCACAAGTCCGTATTAGTGCCACCGACTCTTAGGAGGAATCACCCACCTTCTTCGAGATCGACAGTCACTACGTTTAACGACGCCGGAACACGTCTCTAGCTTAGACCTCTATGTGTTTGCGTTATGTTTCAAAGCGTTGTTAGGTTCATTCAATATATTTTAAGTTGATCTTTTTTAAAGTTTGCCTTTCAAGGTTCACCACGAGATGTTTTGATACAAATTCCTAAATGCAGTCTAAGATGAGAAGCAAGCTTTTCAAATCTTTTAACTTTGAAAATCCTAACTACTGAGGGAAAAGAAAGACATCATCTTTTCACACAGATCAAAGAGCACACACTAATGCACTTTTCCTAAATCAACATACAAACTTATCAAATGCAAAATGCACAATGCAAGTATTTCTTTTCTCCTTCTTAATGTTGATGTATTACAAAAAGAAAGCTGTTGTATAATTTCGAATTCAATTTCAAGTGAAAGCAAACAAGCTTGTCCAAAATCAAAAGACACCTTAAGATTTACTTGTTTCGACACTAGAAATATGTAAATTCAAACCATATGACGAAAGAAAAAGCTCAATCAGCTATGAACAGCAAACAAACTAACTCTTAAGATCAAAACGACACTTATCACAGGTCTAGATCTAAGAGGCCACAACAAGACTAGTTCACTTTTCGTTATGGGAAACTGCAAATGATATAAGAAATACACAAAGAACAAATACAGTTTCTTTATACAACCGAGGCGGAATAGTGGCAAGGAAAGTTGGTTTCAGATAGGTACATTGACTGACAACAGGCTGCAAAAACAAGGGTGAAAACAGGGCAATAAACAGGAGGGAACCCCAGTAGCACTAGGCAAAACTGGTTCAGCGCAGGTAGTACACTGGCAGTTTGACCTTCAGCGCAGGTAGCCCCTTCGGGATCTGCGCTGAAATGCAGACTGCCTTCACAGTGCCTGCAATGAAGAGATAAACTTTCGTTTTTCTCAGTTTCCGGGTCACAGATTGCTCAAAAATTCACAGTTTTTGGCCAAATCAGAAGCTATCAGTCAAGTACACACTAAGGGATGAAAAAGAGGATGAAAAGCTATCACTAAGAGCTATTTAGAGTCCTTGTGGATCAGCTCTTCAAATCATAAACATGCCCAGAAACTGAGCTAGAGTAGCTGCCCTCTACTTTGCATTTGAAAGATCCAAATGCAGTTCGATTCGGTACTCCCTGTGTTTATGAAATGAATAGCAAAAACACAAACAACCAACAAGATATGATCCCCAGTGGAGTCGCCAATTTGTTGTTGGGAAAAGTATCCAATACGGAATGACCCTATCCCACTCTAAGGGTGATAGTACCTCAGCAACAATCGAAGCAAAGCTATCTAAGATTTCTTCTTTATGAAATGTAAGAGAGAGGAGGAAGAGATCCACTAACCGATGTCTTTCACTAATGATTGATCCAATCTTCTCTCCTTGCTGCTTGCTCCCAGCTCCTTGCTCTTTCACTGGCCCAGCTACACCAAGATCCTGCAAAATAACAAGAGAGGGAAACTACAAGAAGCATACATTCATAATTGATTCAAGCATTAGAATAAATCAAATACACAAGTATAACAACACATCATTGAGACACATGCATATAGAAGAACCTCAAATGCTTTATTAATGGAAGAAGTAAAGTTCAGGAAGTGATACAACCATAAGAGGCCCAATCCAGCATCACCTCCCAGCAGAAAGAAATCTCCTCTTCACCTCCTTCAAAGAAAATCACCCAATAGTTCTATACTCAAACCAACAGCACTTCCTTACATTCACAAGATTCCAGCCTCCTTAGACCTCATGAGAGAGTTCTATATATAGGAGTTTTGGAGAAAGGATGAGTCAGCTTGTAGCTGGCATGAAGCTGACTAGTGTCCTCTCCCACTTCAGTTATTCTTCAGTTCTTGAGTCCACTTGGAGGTTCTTGCTTCCACTTGGAGATCTAGACCCTCTTACTCATCACCAGTCGAATTCCCTGATCCAAGTGTCATTTTGGAAGCTTCCTGGGCATTGACACCTTCAGGAATGACTATGCCACTTGGCCAAACTCGCCCAGCGCAGGTAGCCTTCTTTTTAGTTGACATTCAGCGCAGGTACACAGTGGAGCAGTTGACATTCAGCGTAGATGCTCAGTGGAGCAGTTGACGTGATCCAGAATTAACTTGTTTTTGAGTGTTTTCAGGTGGAGAACTGATATTCAGTGCTGTGGTTTGCTGACCTTGTTCCTCTAGGGGCAGGAACAACATGTTTAGGGACTTTGGATCCCTTAGATTATTGACATTTCATGCTTCATGCTGTAAGGCACAAAAATGTCTATAACACCATGGGATGGTGCGAGGCATCCGCCTACTATTTTTCTATGATAGAAGTCTATATAGGTGTTTTTTGATCCCTGGAAGCGGTTTCTCGATTACATATATGTCGTCTTTTGAGATGACATTAATATAAGCATAACTGGTTTTCTCGATTGGTCGGTAGTTTCTGGATAACTTTCGCTTCTTTCATGGTGGAAAGGTAAATTGATGCATTTATTTGACTTTTTTCAAATCTCTGGGAGGTTGGTGGACTTCTTAGAGCACATTGGAATTGTCCAACTGTCATGACAGACATGTTGACACCCCCAGATCGGCGTTAATGACATAAATTCCCCAAGAAAGAGCAATTATTTTACCAATTGGTAACAACTTAATAACTGAAGTAAATCGTTTCTTTATTTTCATGTGTTTGGCAAATTTTTGCCCTTGCACTTTACTAACTAAAAATGACTAAATTTCAAATTATGATATATGCATAAGCAATGTGTTTTTCTTGCAGTTCTTGTGCCAAAAAACACATGAGAGGTCAACGAGGTTGGTTAATGCAAGGCGATGCTACAACCCTGATGAGCCTCATAAATGGGTAATTATATGGGCTCATTTTACCTCCTAACCTAGTCAAGTCAACCATTCTCTTAGCTTATTGTATGATTTTTTGATTATATTTATGCTTATAGAGTGAGTTGAGTTAGTTATGATGCCATGTGGTCTAATATGTGTTTAATGCAGATTATTGATGATTTTTGTGGTCAAAGTCAAGGATACAGTGGAAAAATGGTAGCAATAACTCGAAGTGGACACAGGAGAGGACTTATAGGAAGAAATCCCCCTCATTTATTACTCCCCACTTCGAATTCCCCTACATTCAACTCAGAGTACAAGTAGCCAAGTCATGCATTAGCAGGCAACCGAGCAAGTGGAGGATGACTGATGATTATCTTAAGTTTTGGGAGCCAAGCCTCCCTGATTTTAATGAATTTGT
The DNA here is from genome assembly GCA_031772625.1 of Pinus tabuliformis. NCBI lineage: Eukaryota > Viridiplantae > Streptophyta > Pinopsida > Pinales > Pinaceae > Pinus > Pinus tabuliformis. Next base: position 844,855,059 of record CM062813.1, on the reverse strand, counting down.
TGGTAGCTTCATTTGTATAAGTAGAGAGGCCTAGGGCTTCACTAGGGTTGAATTTTTGTTTGATTTTTTGTTGCATTTTTGCTTATGTAAACTCTACTCAACTTCAAGCTTCTTATTTTGACAGTTTAATGTAATCTTGTTATTTTTTTGAGAATAAAGATGGAATCCTTTTTGAGTTAGCACTGAGTTACCTTAGAGGGCTGAAGCTCTTGGGTTAGGGTCCAATCCAAGCAGCCAAGCTCCTCTTTCCTTGTATTTGTATGTTTCATTTCAGTTTGTAGATTAGGTTGTTGTTAGATGTATTGTTTTTTGGTTAAGAGTAGGTTGCTTTTGATGATTCAGTAGTTTGTTTCCATTTGTGCTTTCTATAGCAGGTTAAGCAGTGATAAAGAAAAGATGTAGAAAGACAGCAAAAATGCCTTGGCCTCTCTTCCTCCCTTTGGGACAATGAATTGAGGAAAAGACCCTCTTGCTGCCCCAAAAACACAGATTTTCCTCATTCATAGGACTTCTAGTGTTTGCAGCTTCTTAGTTAGTTGATAGACTAAGTTTTGCTTTGATTCAAAACTTCTTCATCATGCTTATTTCCTTATTTACAATAGTCTTCTTTCATGCTTTCCTTTCCTGTAGTAGTTATTAGCATTTCCTTTCATACATCATAGTTTACTTTGATACAAAATCTCTGTTTTTTTTATGCACTTATTTCATTGCTTCCTAAATCTCATTGGTTGACTGACAGTTGTTTATGTAGCAGATATCTTCTAGCAATAGGCCATCCTATCAGCCATCCCATATTGCATCAGATCCATGCCCTATAGGTCACCCAAGTCTCCCCTCAATTCTGCCTTAGTTTCCTGCATTTTCCATAGACTTTCCTCTCTCTTCTTCAGCAAATCCAACCATCTTTCTCTCTCCTAATGATTCTTGGTAGACCCTAGGTGCCCTAATACTTATTCTAGCCTTCATCCACCTTGTCCACCCACTCTCACACCTTCAAAATAGTCAAAACTGCTCTCGGTCTCCTCCTGTTGGCCTCCTGTAGAATGTTATTTTTCCTCCTATAGGTTTCTGTGTCCTCCTGTAGATTTTCCTGTAGGCTTTCTTTTGAAGGAAAATTTTGGTAAAAGCCTCCAGAAGACCACCTGATACCTCCTAGGACCCATCTACACCATCCTACATCCTCTCAAGCCCCGAAATCACCCTCCATCACCACTTATTCACTGCCACATTCACAGACAAATAAATTACATGCATGACAAATTCACATAAAAATCCAAAAAGATATCTTTTGCTCGTTTACTACCAGAAATAGCTTAGTTAGATGTTGTTTACTTCCTTGAGTAGGTAATGGCATTCTTTTCATGGTTTTCATAGTGCTTTCTGCAAAAGTAGGATTAATTGGTTAACTACGATTTCCTTGGTTTGCTTTACATTTCAGTCTTTCTTTCTGCAAGTAGAATAACATCTGTAGAGTAATCTCTATTTTTCCTTTCATCATATAGAGCTTCTTCTGAAATCCATAGAAGTTGGCTTGAGCTCCTAGTGATCTTGCGCTGGCTGACCAAGTGACAACCTGCAGTAAAAACTAGTACTTGTGCATACAACATCGTCGCTTCCAAGTTTGTTACGAACTACGAGGTTGAAAAGAGTAACATAGGCAGCCCAAGAGTTGCAGCATTATTGTTGCAATATTGGTGCTCACCACTTTTTGGCGCCGTTGTCGGGGAAGCATCAGAGTATTCTGTGCTTACTGCTTTCTTCTGTTTCTTATTGCAACATTCTGCTAATAGATTATTTCAAGCAAAAGTAGAGTAGTCATTTCCTTCCTTTTAGTTCTGCATTTCCTTGCTTTCTTTCTCAATTTTGCTCATTTAATTTAAGCAAAAGTAGCCTAGTCATTTCCTTCCTTTTAGTTCTGCATTTCCTTGCTTTCCTCTTCAATTATGCAAATTTCCATTTCAGAAAGTCCATTTCAGTTAGTTGCAATTTGTTTTGTTCAATCAATTTCAGTTTTGCAGGTACTTTCAGTGTGGAGAAAAAGAAACAAAAACCAACCAAAAAGATTTCCTTTCATGCCTCGTAGGAATAGAGATAATTCAGGAAAATTCTTGCCCAACACCCCCACTGCTTCACATAGCCAACCTTACCTATTCTTCGGTGGCTGTGATCAAGAAGAACCCTTAGGTGAACAGCCAGACATATTTTAAGAACCTATAGGGGAAGAAGAAGAAGAAAACATTCCTTTGGAGCCAATAGCTGAACACATAAATTCTAGGGGGAATGGAGAAAGAATAGAGGGTACCTTTCCCATTAGGGAGACCAATGGGGACACCAAAATGAAGAATATAAGCCCTTTCGCCCTACCTCATTTCCATGGTCTAACTACAGAAGATCCTGACACCTTTTTCTTTAAGTTTGTTGTTCTCTGTCGAACCTATGACCATGAAGAAAAAGAGAAAAAATTGAAATTGTTCCCTTCTACTCTCAAGGATTCAACATTATGCTGGTTCATGGGATTACCTGGCAATAGTATCACAACTTGGGCTCAGATGCAGTAAGCCTTTAACAACAAGTATCGAGACTATTGTAGGTCAAAAGATACTAAAGAAGAAATTTTCCGAATGACCATGGGAAGTGATGAATCCCTGGAGGACTATGAAGAGAGGTTCCAGCTCAGTTACAAAAGGGTTGGGTGTACACTTGACCCTGAATCTCTGAAGTTGGTCCTGCTTAGGGGAGTTTGGGAAGATTTTTTAGATACCCTCCATCTATTGGCTGGGGGAGACATCTACCAACTACCTATGAAGACATAAAGACTGTTTTTAGAAACCATTATAGAGTGGCCAGAAAGAAAGGTAGGGGGAGTCAACCCATAGCTAGTACCTCTACCTCTAATTCATCCACTAAAGGAGAAATTGGAAACATGCTAGAAGACTTTAAGAGTGAGATTCTGTAGACTCTTGTCATGCAAATGGATACCTTGCATATCAAAAGGAAATAAGAGGAAGCAGAGAGGGCTTTGACCATCTTTTGCCCTAGATGCACCAGGAGGCATCCTAGAAATGAATGCCCATTGAACTCTATAGAGGTTTTTTCAGTCTCTAAAGAAAATCATTCTACAGAGAAGTGCCTTTCCTTACCGGAACTTAAAGCTGTATATGAAGGAGCCGAGGGAGTCATTGAACAACTCTATTACATAAACCAAAGAAGGCCGCATGGACCTAGACCATACCAGCAGGGGATGCAAGGGACATCCCAGGCATACTACAACCCCAACCAAGTCACTTCCATACCTTCTTGGGGCCCCCCTGCTCATCCTTCCTGGTCCACACCTCCTCCTTGGTCCTTCACATCTCAATATCATGCCCAACCAGCCACCCATTCATTTCAATCCTATGCTTAGCCACCACCTCAGTGGAATGCACCTCATCAGGGGTGGAGGCCCCAATACAACTCTCTTCCCGCTCTTTTGCCTCCACCACCTGCCCAACCACAACCATTACCTCCTACTCCACCAAAGCAACCCCAAATGCCTACCCAGTCGAATCTGAACCCAAACAACAAATAGGCTCAGCAAGTGTATAGTGGAGAACCATCATGCCCAACTTATGCTATGGAGATTCAGGAAATTAACTTACGATCTGGGAAAGTTCTCCCAGATAGTTAACCTCCACCCAGGGAGGTTGAGGAAGATAAAGAGGAAAGTGAACCTAAAGCAATTCCACCCTTTCTTGAGAGACTACCCATGACAGTTCAGCCTACCCCAGAAGAAACTGAACTCTTGGGGGAATTGAAACATCTATGTGTGAAGATACCACTTCTCCAAGCCATAAAGGATGTGACTATCTACAATAGGTTGATCAAAGATAAGTAATTTAGGCATCCAAGGAGGCGCAAGATAGATGCCCCAACCATCAATGTCATAGGGCAGCTGTCCGACCTGATGTTGGGGCAGGTAATCTGTCCAAAATATCTAGACCCTGGAAGCCCAGTAGTTGATGTCCACATCAATGGCACCATGATCCCACACACCTTGATTGATCTGATAGCTACCATTAATGTGATGACAAAGGACACAATGCTCAAAATCAACCTTCAGGGTTCCTTAAGGAAGACCACAACCGTGCTACAGCTAGCAGACCACTCCACCATGACCCCTGAGGGGATTGTGGAAGATGTGATGTTCTCCATTGATTCTTGGGAGTACCCTACTGATTTCTTAGTTCTCCAGCCGAATGCAAAGCTCACTGGGTATCCTCTCATTCTGGTAAGACCCTGGTTGGCTACCGTCGATGCCTACATCAGCTGTCGAGCTGGGAATATGACCATAAAGAATGAGCATATGTCCAAGCAGTTAATCCTATATCCTCCTGCCCAACCTTCGTTAGAAAATGATATACCTCTCTGGTTGGAGGAAGAAGATGAGGATGAAGTCTATTCTACACCGCTTTGTTTATTAGAAATCGCCATGGGGGGAAACAACAAAATGAGGATGATATGATTGAAGATCTGATTCAAAATCCACCTCCCAGTGTATCGCCATTAGAGGACATAGTCAGAGAAACCAAAAACAACCCCTCAATTGATCTTTGTGCGGCCGACTCCACTTCTCTTTGTGTTAGGAATATAGAGTTCGGCCCAGAAAGAACCTTGAAAATCAATCCATCCCTATCTACTTCCCAGGAGAAGGAACTGTGTAGCCTGCTGAGAAAGCACTTAGATGCCTTCGCCTGGAGTTATAAGGAGATGAAGGGAGTGCACCCTTCAGTCTGTACTCATCATATATACATCAAGGAAGGTTGCAAGCCAGTCAGGCAGCCTCAAAGGAGGATGAATCCAACACTTAAAGATATTGTTAAGGAAGAACTGCAGAAATTGCTTGATGCATGATTTATCTATCCCATATCTGACAGCGAATGGGTTTCTCCTTTGGTGCTAGTGCCAAAGAAAAATGGTAAGTGGAGAATCTGTATCGACTATCAGGAATTGAACAAAGCCACCAAAAAGGACCATTTTCCTTTACCTTTCATAGACCAAGTGTTAGACGGTCTAGCAGGGAAAAAGTTTTTCTCTTTCCTAGATGGTTTCAGTGGGTACAATCATATTCAGATCAGCCTGGAAGACCAAGATAAGACCACTTTCACTTGTCCTTGGGGTACCTTTGCATACCAGGTCCTTCCTTTTGGTTTGTGTAACACTCCAGCCACTTTCCAAAGAGTGGTACTGAGTATATTTTCTGAATTAGTTCATGATGCAGTAGAGATATACATGGATGACTTTACTCCTTATGGCTCTGACTTTCAGGAAGCTTTATCTAACCTAGGAAAAGTTATAGACAAGTGTATTAAGATGAACCTATCCCTCAGTCTGGAAAAATGTGAATATTTGATGACTGAAGGGACCGTGCTAGGTCATGCAATATCTCAACAAGAATTGCAGGTGGACCCCAACAAAATTTCCATCATCCAAAGGGTCCCACCTACTCAAAAGGTGAGAGATGTCAGAAGTTTCCTAGGCTTATCTGGGTATTACTGAAGATTCATTAAATATTTTAGCAAGCTAGCCTCTCCATTGTTTGGCCTTTTAGGTAAAGATGTCGAGTTCATATGGTCAGAAAACTGTCAAGAAGCCCTAGATACCTTGAAAAGAAAACTCGTGACCGCCCCAATTTTGAGAGGCCCAAACTGGGACCTACATTTCCACATTCACACTGATGACAAAGCAATAGGAGCAGCCTTGGGACAAATTGATGACAAGTTGCCTTATTCCATATACTTTATCAGTAAAAACTTGTCAAAAGTGGAGTTAAACTATACAGTGACCGAGAAGGACCTCCTAGCTGTTGTGCATTCCTTAAAAAAATTTAGACATTATATCAAGGCTATCAAACCTTTATGCACATTGATCATGCTAAAATTAGATATCTAATGAATAAATCGGATGTAAATGCTCGCATTATTAGATGGTTGCTTCTACTACAGCAATTTGATTTGACCATTGTTGATAAGCTTGGTAAATAAAATGTTGTTGCTAACTTTTTGTCTAGAGTAACTTTGCCTGCAGGTGAAGAAGGAATGGTGGATGATCAAATGCCAGATGAACACCTGTTTGCTATCTCAGTACTCTCTCCATGGTTTGCTGATATAGCAAACTACTTGGTTTTAGCACAATTCCCACCACACCTGTCCTCAAAAGAGAAGAGCAAGATAGTAAGGAAAAGTGTCCCTTTCACCTAGATTGGGGGCAATCTCTTCAAACTTGGCCCAGATCAGATCTTGAGAAGATGTGTCGGGGAGGAGGAGGTCTTTGACATCCTCCTGACCTGTAATGATGACCTTGTGGAGGTCATTTTGCAGCAAAAACAACTTCCTTCAAGATACTGCAAGCGGGCTACTATTGGCCCACTCTTCATCAGGATGTGAGGAGATATACCAGCCAGTGTGATCGGTGTCAAAGGGTGGGGAAACCTACTCCAAAGGATGAAATGCCCATGCAGCCTCAAGTGACCTTTGAGCCATTTGAGAAGTGGGGCATGGATTTTGTGGGGCCTATTAGCCCTCCTTCAAAGTAGAAGCAATACATCATAGTGTGCACCGATTACCTGACAAAGTGGGTAGAGACAAAAGCAATCAAAGCAGCGATAGAGGAAAAAATGGCTGAATTTTTGAGAGAAAACATATTCTACAAGTTTGGATATCCAAGAGAGTTGATCACAGATCAAGGCAGCCAGTTCACTTCCAATTTGATTGAAGACCTACTCACACATCATAAAATCAAGCACGGGACTTCCACCTCTTACCATCCACAAGCCAATGGGCAGGTGTAGATCACTAATAGAGCATTGGAAGGGATCCTGACAAAGGTAGTGAGCAGTAGCAGAAAACACTGGGCAGAAAGATTAGTTGAGGCCACTTGGGCCTACAACACCACATGGAAGACTACTACAAGATTCACACCCTATGAGCTGGTCTATGGGAAGAAGACTTTGCTTTCAATAGAATTTGAATTCAATATCCTGAAGATGGAATCTCAACTGGACCTAGACCTCAGCCATGCACAGAAAGAAATATTACTCCAGCTCAATGGACTAGATGAACACCGAATGTATGCCCTTCTCCATACAGAGGTAGTTCAGCTTCAGAGGAAGATATGGCATGAAAAAAACATCAAAGAAAAGCAATTTCAAGAGGGATATTGGGCACTACTCTATGATTCAAGATACCAAGATTTCAAGGGCAAGCTGAGGACCAGATGGCTGGGACCCTACATGGTGGAGAAATGCAATGACAATGGTTCAGTTCTGATCAGAACCATTGATGATGAATCCATCACCATGCTTGTCAATGGACACCGGTTGAAAGTCTACAAGAAACCCTTCTCCAAGCGAGAGTTCATTGAAGGATTAAATAAGTTAGTGATGGTAGTGGAGCATGTTTTAGCCTCCACTTTACCCACTCACTGAAGAAAAAGAATAATAATAATAATAATAATAAGGACTCAAGTGAAAACCTCCATGAGGCACTTGAGTCCCATCATTGGGTTGAAAAACTCTTTTGAGGCTACTTAGTGGTGTCAAAGAGAGAAAAAAAAAAAAAAAACGAAGAAGAATAAAGAAGATAAGATCCCTGGGTGAAAACCTTCCTTGGAGGTGCCCAGGGTAGGAAACTAGGATGAAAACCTCCCTGAGGCGCCCTGGTTATTTTCAAAAAAAAAAAAAAGAGGAAGAAAAGAAAAAGAAAAATAGATTTCCAGTTGTATTGCAAGTTTTCAAGAGGACTACAGGAGGCAGAAGAAGGTGCCAAGGGAGCTCTAAGACCAATACCAGCACCTATCCTACCTTCCCTCACCTTTCTCCATCATTCTTGGCATTCTTTCCACCTCACTGTGCTTCTTTTTCGAAAACTGTGTTTTCTACAGGAGGCTCCTGTAGAAATTACAGAGAGCCATAAATGGATTTTAAAGGCAGTTTGAGGAACAGGGAAGCTTCATAAAGGATTTATAAATCCTCCTGCAGTATTCAAACCTATCTTCCATCATCTCTAAACCCGCATCACATCCCAAGCATCATTCTTCTTCCTGCCAAAATAAAAAACACTTTTTAGAAAAAGAAAAAAAACAAAGAAATAAGGAAGGGAACAACACCATTCACCTCACCTGAAGCTTACCCTTTACCTCTCCATCTCTATCTGCATTTTTGGCATCATCCTCATAGCTCCGAGCACAGAAAAAGCTAAAATTTCAAAGGGAGAAGCAGCTACAGGAGCTCCTGTAGGAATTCCTGTAGCAGCTGATCCCACTAAAATCTAGCATCAGCAGCATGAGGGTGCAAATATGAAGGTTGAAGCAGACACCTGAAGATCAAATCTAGCCAGAGAGGAACTTGCGCAAAGCAAAACCACATATCAACAACTAGACAAGCATGCAACAAAGGGAAAAGCCATAGCACCTCACAGCAAATGAATTCGAATCTTAGGTAAGTAACTAACCCACTCCTATGTTTATATCTCTATAATTAGAGGGCATGCAACAACAACGAGATGGTTGAGGTTGGTTGAGGATGAGGTGTCCAGTTAGCTTGGTCACCTTCATCCAGTAGAATTCACTCATCTGAAGGTGTCACCACACATGTGCTTAGTCAAACTCAAGAGAGATGTCGAGGATAGGTAGTGGAGGCGGTGTGAACTCCAATGCAATCATGAGGGATGATTACAAGGAAAGGGAAATGACGAAAAGGTAGGTGGGGACCAACTGTTCGAATGGGGCTAACATACATCTCCCCCTCCATCACCGCAAGTATCCATAAAAATCCATAAGTACTCCTCGCCGAAGCACTCTCACCACCTTTCTCCTTCATTCTCTCCTCGAAACTCCACTCCTACTACCTTCTCGTGCCCCCACAAGCCTTGTAACCACTGTTCTCCACTAATCTCTCTCATATCCCTGCTCTCGACGTTTTCTATAGGAGCACTTATAGGTTCTACAGGAGAACCTACAGGAATCCTACAGGTGCGCTGGCAGTGTTCTACAGGAGGGCCAGTAAGCTATTTTTGAGAGGGAAAACACTGTCTTTAGCACAATTCTTGGGCTGAAGAGGTAGATTCTTGGCGTACCTCCATTGAATACCAAAATATGCAGCAGTGGTTTAATTTTGAGGAGAAAATAAAACTTTTGGGTGGATGAAATTCATTAAAATATTGCTGTTTATTTCTTAAAAAAAAAAACACAGTCTCTGTCTCTTTGTTTTTCTTCCCAAAAAAATAAAAAATTTGTTCTCTCCATTTACATAGTTGGTTTCCCAAGGAAGCATACACAAAATGACAGGTGGTTTCATGAGGAAGGAGCCCACCAACTCCTCCAGTCTCCATGCACACCCCCAAGTAGTGGACATATTCGCAAGAGCCAATTGGATGAACTTTTTTGAGAAATTCTGAGGGTTTGATGAGGAAATTGCTCAGGAATTTGCCCACTATTTTGTCGCTCACTCCAGAACACATGACACTATCACCTTTAGAGGCCTTTCCATGGAGATAACCCTTGAATTTATTAGTAGGGTCACTACCCTTCCTCTTGGGTTGCCTTGGAGTAAGGATGAAAAACCAATTGGCCAGGCTGCCAAGAAAAACTTCTTTCAAAATAATGAAACCCCTGTAGAAGATAAGAATGGCATGAGAAGGGCTAGCATACCATACCCTTGGGATGAGGTTAGCTATCAAATAATCAAGTATATTTCCTGTGAGGGGAGGTACATCATTGTCTATGGTTACCACTTTAGGACCATGCATGAATTAAGGCATGGCATGGACACTCCAGCCCCTCGGAAGCTCAACATCCCTTACTGGTAGTGAGGAGGAAGAGCAGCAAGGGGAGAAGGTGAAGAAACTAATGGTTTAGAAGAACAATAAAGGGGGTAGGCAGAAACTTATATAGAGGAGGAGAAACCTAAAGAAATGGAGCAGGAGGAACCAGAGCAAACAGAGACAGAGAAAAAGACAAAAGGAGGAGAAGAAGGGGCATGAAAGACAGAAGTGTCCCCTGAGACTCTAGAAAGAGAAGTAGTAGCTGCTCTCACTGCCCTCAGCACACTAATTAAACCAAAAAAAAAAGAGGAAGAGGCAAACCTCGATGTATTTCAGGGCTAGGAAGAGCACAAGGATCAAAACAGGGAAACCCTAGCCTTCTTCTAAAGTGCCAATTATTATTGAAGATTCACCCTCTGCCCAAGGAAAAGAATTCCCTTCCAAGGCACCTATCACTTATGGAAGGGGGACTCCTAGGTCTCCCACATGGAAAGAGAAAGTAGAACTACAGGCCTAAAAAACAGTTCTACACGATGCATAGACTGTTCTTCAAGAGACACTGTCAAAACTACAGGAGACCCAGAAACTTGAAAAAAGGGTAGAAGGACAGCCACAGGGAAAGGAGGAAGCAACAGAGGCACAAGAACCTGACCCCTAGCCTAGTCTTGGCTCTTACTACAATCTTCTTGAGGGGGGGAAGAATAATTCCACAAAAAATTGCAATTCCACTATTCTTTGAATTGGAGAAAGAAAGAATAAGGACCCATAGGTGGATGCAAATAGCCAAATCCAAGGGAATTGAGGATATTGGCCATATGGAGAATAATCTTAGAGAAATGGGCAGAGAATTAAGTGCTAGCAGAGACAGGGAAGCAATCACAAGAAACCACTTTGAAACTGAAAATGCATTATTAAGGAGGCAACTGCAAGAAAAAGAGACCCAGCGGGCATGCATGGCTAGCTGGTCCATGGAGGCATTGCAATGTAGGACACCAGAAAAATCCTATGGCCTATATCTCAAAGACCAATGAATGCAATTTCAGATCAAGACTTTGGCACAAAGAGGCACAATGCCTTTCCAAGATTACAGGCAGTTTATGGAACTATGTGACTAAAGCACATCCAAAGATAAGGCAAAAATGACAGAATTCTATCTGCATAACATGGCCCTCACATACATGAATGTGTGGGACCCCAATGCTAGACTAGGGGACCTGCAACTAATGGCCATGGCCTCATGGATGAACCATGAAGAGTTAATGGCAGCAGAAATAAGAAACTTGATGATAAAGGAACAAAACAAACCCTTAATGATCAGAGCTGAGCCATTAGACCCCATGGCACTCATCAGCACACATAACCTACTTGCACATAATCCTCAGATTTCCCCTAGGTACATCAGTGATCAGGCACAAGCCAACACACATTTTGAGGATATGGAAAGATTACTTGGGTATGACTGTGTGCATGCTTGTATGAGGAGATGGAACACCTTACCACATAGTCTACAGATCAGGAGTATCATTCCCCAATGAAGATGAAAGAGGCATTAAGGAGAGTGCCAATGTACAAATGCTCCATGCAGAGGCTGAAGGTCAATTGGATTGGCCTCAAATTGAGTCCCCCACTGCTACTAGGAATGTTAGAAGGTAGAAAAGAAGAAGAAGAGCAACAACAATGGGAAGAGGTAGACAGGAAGGCAGGATTCTATGATAGGGAAGAGGAAACCACATCAGAATCATGGGATGCTAGAGAGGCCACCAGGGCCATCAAAGATGAGGAGATGGACTAAGTTCCTCAGAGGATGAGCAACACTTTCAGTGGGGGGTGATGATGAGCCTCATAAATGGGTAATTATATGGGCTCATTTTACCTCCTAACCTAGTCAAATCAACCATTCTCTTAGTTTATTGTATGATTTTTTTATTATATTTATGCTTATAGAATGAGTTGACTTAGTTATGATGCCATGTGGTCTAATATGTGTTTAATGCAGATTATTGATGATTTTTGTGCTCATAGTCAAGGATACAGTGGAAAAATGGCAGCAATAACTCGAAGTGGACAAAGGAGAGGAATTATAGGAAGGAATCCCCCTCATTTATTACTCCCCACTTCGAATTCCCCTTCATTCAGCTCAGAGTACAAGCGACCAAGTCATGCATTAGCAGGCAGCCGAGCAAGTGGAGGATGACTGATGATTATCTTGAGTTTTGGGAGCCAAGCCTCCCTAATTTGAAGGAAGCTATTGGTAGCTTCATTTGTATAAGTAGATAAGCCTAGGGCCTTACTAGGGTCGAATTTTTGTTGGATTTTTTGTTGCAGTTTTGCTTATGTAAACTCTGCTCAACTTCGAGCTTCTTATTTTGACAGTTTCATGTAATCTTGTTATTGTTTTCAGAATAGAGATGGAATCCTTTTTGAGTTAGCACTGAGTTACCTTAGAGGGCTGAAGCTCTTGGGTTAGGGCCCAATCCAAGTAGCCAAGCTCCTCTTTCCTTGTATTTGTATGTTTCATTTTAGTTTGTAGATTAGGTTGTTGTTAGATGTATTGTTTTTTGGTTAAGAGTAGGTTGCTTTTGATGATTCAGTAGTTTGTTTCCATTTGTGCTTTCTATAGCAGGTTAAGCAGTGATAAAGAAAAGATTTAGAAGGCTAGCAAAAATGCCTTGGCCTCTCTTCCTCCATTTGGGACAATGAATTGAGGCAAAGACCCTCTTGCTGCCCCCAAAACACAGATTTTCCTCATTCATAGGACTTCTAGTGTTTGCAGCTTCTTAGTTAGTTGATAGACTAAGTTTTGCTTTGCTTCAAAACTTCTTCATCATGCTTATTTCCTTATTTACAACAATCTTCTTTCATGCTTTCCTTTCCTGTAGTAGTTATCAGCATTTCCTTTCATGCATCATAGTTTACTTTGATACAAAAACTCTGTTTTTTTTATGCACTTATTTCATTGCTTCCTAAATCTCATTGGTTGACTGACAGTTGTTTATGTAACAGATATCTTCTAGCTTCCAAGTTTGTTACGAACTACCAGGTTGATAAGAGTAAAGTAGGCAGCCCAGGAGTTGCAGCATTATTGCTGCAATACTGGTGCTGACCAAACCCCAGTAAGGTTTTATTTCTTGAAAGTGGCCAATGCACGAGAGAATTGAACCTTGCAATTCTCTCGTGAAATAACAATTATTTTACCAATTGGTAACATCTTAATCCCCAAAGTAAATAGTTGATTTATTTTCACGTGTTTGGCAATATTTTTCCCTTGACATTTTACTAACTAAAAATAACTAAATTCAAATTATGATATACGCAGAAGTAATGTGTTTCTCCTATTGCTCTTGTGGCCACAGGAGCTTCAATCTCTTCTTTCTATATGGACCACCATTTACTATTATTATTAGTCCCTGCCATCTGACAATGGCATGGGACTATAGTAATCGAAATTTAGAAGTTAGTATTAGTTCAATTGCTTTTAGGCAAAGTTTTTAGGTTGATACTGCATATTTTACATATTTTACACTGCATTCTGTTTGGCGGTCTTATTTGGACTCTTCTTGATGCGGAGAGACAAAACCATATCATATATTTATCGATTTTCTCTACATTACCAAACTGGTTGCTTGTCATTTTGAAACTGGTGAACTAATGTAAGCATTACTCAATAACATTAAATGCTAGTTCATAAACAACTGCTACTGAGGTATTAGTACATTTCAGTCTAGAGACAGGTCATCCCCTGTCGTGTCAAAATTTCCCTGCCATGTCAAATTTGTAGTTTGCATGATCAACCGACTTTACTTCCCTGCCTTAAAATGAAAGCAAAGAAAAGCATCTGTTAAGATGAAAAAAACATCTCCAATACAAAGACACAATACAAAGACACAGAAAGTATTGACGCAATACAAAGACACAGAATGCGCTGACCTCTACCTCTGCATAATTTCGTTTTGCATTGTGTTTTTCAGGAACTACAGCTACAGACCAGCACATGGACTCCATCCAAGAGCTACGGTGTTGTTGGTAGAGCACCCTAACATGGAGTTGTTGGCAGAGCACCCAGATATGGAGTGGCCACTATTCCGTACACCCTTATATGGAGTGGTGCCTGTTCTGTATGAGTCAGCCAAAATCAAGGCGTATAGCCCTGTTCAAATGAGAAAAAACAAAACAAATATAAGCAATTAGGCAAGAGAAAGGAAGACTTAGAGGGAACCAAAGTATGTTGTATTCTTGTTATGTTTTTTTTTAATCCTATTAGACTTTGACACTTTGAATAGTAGAGAATAAAACAACAAATTTTCTTTGGTTTATGTGATTCAAATGCAAATATTCAAATTATTCTCCCTGCCTAAGAACAAGAAAAGTTCATATAGCGATTTACTGTTTCCGATGATGTGGTGAAGTGTTTGAGACTAAATTTCCCATGTTTTATTTCAGGTCTCAGATAGTAGTTTGTCCTTTGCAGTCGACAACTCTTCCCGCATCACCAAAATCCTGCACGAAAACATACAATTCAATTTGTTAATCCTCGAAAGTCCTTTAAAACATAAGCATACACTCACAACTTTGGCACAGTACCCAGAGTTTATCGCCAGGTCTGGTGAGAAATGGAAGAGCGCATTAATGAATGACTCATCCCTAGAACTTAAGGCCCCAGAGAAGAAGCATAAAGATCAGCCTGTCTCAGCACTGTCTCGGCGTCTTAGATTAATACACTCAAATTCAACAATTAAATTTGAACTGTTATCTCACTGTAAGTATGTGCGTCTTAGATTAATGCACTCAAATTCAATAATTGAATTTGAACCGCGATCTCACTGCAAGTATGTGTTAATTGAATTTTACACGCAGGGATGCATTTCAAAAATAAAAGAAACTACCAAACCACCTCTCCCTGCGGTCGAGCGGTCTCAGTGAGCTTGCCTCTGCTAGCCACGATTCCTCAGGGGTTCTTGTTGTGCAGGCCTATGACTGCTATTTTTGTTTGTCTTTGTTTCTGGTGAGGCTATCTCTGCTATTGCCTTTGCTGCGGTTGTGCGGGTGGTTGTCTAGATGAGGAGTGTTTTCAGAAGCAAGGCAATAACTAGCTAGCTTGCAAATACCTTACCCATGAGGAGGAGTGGCATAAACAAAGGTGGCAAATCCGCTCTTTTCTGGTCTTATTCCCAATCCCTGATCAAATTCCAAGCGTAGATCCTAAATATCCAAAGGCAAAAATGCTATGATCGAATTGCAAGATCCTAAATATCGAGATGCAAAAATGCCATGGTCGAATTCCAAGCGTAGATCCTAAATATCCAGATGCAAAAATTCCAGGGCAAGCAAGTTGAAACAATCGTTGCTATTGCGATTTTGATAAGGTTGTGTTTTCACGTTTTTTATTTTCTCTTACCACGTGGTCGTCTCCTTCAGAGACATGAAGACAATTTTTATTTTCATGCGTCATGTTTCATTTTCCTCAAACACATGAAGACAAATTTTGTTTTCTATGAGAATGCCACGTTTCATTTTCTTTCTCTGACCACATGGTTTCTTCTGCCAACAGGAGTCTACTTTATTTGCGTCAAGATTTCTGGGATTCTACAACCGCAAGCAAAAATCATGAAAAAAGAGGTAGCATGAAAGTTAATTTTTTTTAATTCTTAATTTATACATTATTATTAAAACAACTTTCTCAATTTATGAGAATGTTATGGTGGAGTGGTGTGTAAGCACTACTTTAAAGATTATTCCAGTTGACAGATATTGGAATTGCAACTAGGATTAACCCTGCATTAATAACACAAAAAATGTGATGATAAATGTTTATATTGCAGTAATATTCATGTCAAAAAATTTTGATATTGTGATGAATGGTGACTTCAATACGATAACCAAATGATGAAAAAACGTTTTAATTTGTGACCAAATAGCAATCAAAAAATCATGTTGAAAGGGAAACCAATGAGTGAATGTATTTGCTTGAATTCCATCACATATAACATCTCACGTGTAAAGTTATCACATGCAATATTGCTAAGTAATTATACGTATAATTCTAGGGTGTTTTTACTTTCTCTTTGCGCCATTCTTGTGCTCCTTTTGTCTACAGTAGTGAATGCACCAATTGATCGAGCAAAATCACTTGATAGCTGGGATGATACGCAATAGTAGTCCCTCAATAGATTTATTCAAGGTATTGATTCGTGATATAAAGCCATGAAGGAGTGGCACTAATGTGTTTACCAACAACGGGTGTTACTAGCCATAGGTCAGGAATGGGCCTTAAGGCTGGGAAGGTAGATCCATTACAAGATAACCTTAGAGTTATACTCTTCTAACACTTTTAGACATTATTCCTACCTCTATTGGACTTCATCACATTGTTCAGTGCAATCAATTTACCCCCCCAGCAATTTCCCCCACTCTACATCGGGCAATTGAAGTGCCCAGTTCCCAGCCCTCTCTTAAATAACTAGTGGGGATAGGAAAAGTACGAGTTATGGTCGTCTGTAAATAACCAGCATCGAATTTGAGGGGAATTTGAAACTCACTTGCCTTAGCGGACTTAGCCCTTTTTCATAATAGAGGGTACCACTGGCCCACTAAATGAATAAGGCGAGAGCACTTTCAAACCTGGAGAATCACGCGCGCCTACTATATCAAAGACGCCACCTGTATTACTATTGTTTTGGAAAGCTTACCCCCCTGCCTCCTCTTTCGAGGAAGAGACTAAGCTCTGTATGCTCAACCTGCTATTTGTCTTTTATCGGAGTTAGGCCAACTGCCATAAAGGTCCCCCGTATTGACCTAATTGGCTTGGTAAGTATTGAACAGGTTTCGTTTTCTATGAGCATGCCACGTTTCATTTTCTTTCTCTGACCACGTGGTTTCCTCTGTCAGGTGTGACTGTGCACCTGATTCTTTCTTCAACTCACTATATCTTGCTTGGGGGTCTTCCAATCGTTGATGACTAGACACTCTTTGTGCCATTTGTGTGCTCCTTTTGTCTACAGCAGTGCATGCGCCAATTGACCGAGCAGAAGTAGTTGATAACTGGGATGATACGCAACAATAGTCCCTCAATAGATTTATTCAAGGTATTGATTCGTGATATAAAGCCATGAAGGAGTGGCACTAATGCACCTAGGAAAACATCTGACAGTTAAGCGCCTATTTTTGTTCCATCATACGCAGACGTTGATCCTAGATTCAAAACCATATCAGATCCTGTTTACTAAATCTCATAACCACCCCTACAGATCAAAACCCATTTTGACTCTACTTGTGAAGCTTTTTGACATTTACACCTTATTTGAAACAGCCTTTACAGATAGGAACACATGCTTCAGATGACAGAACAACACCTATAATAGTAACAAATGTGAATGTCAGAATACCACTTGTTGGAACACTTGCAGATGCTGGTGTAACGGGCTGTCGTTTTAGCACTTATGTTATGACTGTTTCGGGGTTGTGACTAGTTCAATGCTCAAGCCCCCCTTCTAGCTCAAGGCAGGGACTAGCTGCCATGCAGCCTCCTTGTTACTACTTATACCTATTAGCTTAAGCATTTGTTTCTATCATCTCAGAGAACACCTGAGAGGTCAACGAGGTCGATGGAAGTAGGCTAATGCTACAGCCCCCACTAGGTTTGATTTGTCAAAAGTGGTTAGTATGCCATGCCAGGGGTTTGTTGATAAGTCTTGTAGATATCATGGCTATTTTTAAGTCAAGTTGGATGGTCAGATGCCTCATAAAGTGTAAAACATTGCCCTAGCTCTTTCGTTAGTGTTGGATGATTGACACTTCAATGCACTAAGGAAACATCTGCAATCCCAACAAAATATCTTCCATACCAACACAGCGAAAAACATACGTCTTTATATTGTTTGATATGGAATTTCTATTTTTATTGGATGGAAAAATACTAGGTAACAGTTACAATTTTAGTTGTTAGTAGTGAACTAGGGAAACATTTAACAACTTTTCTTATTTGTTGAAATTTTCAGATAATTGGTCAAATTTGTGTTTTTTCTAAATAGAAAGTTTCTTGTTCATATAATTATCTAAAAGATTAAACTTAGAAAGCAGTTATTATGAAGGCCGAACTAGTTGTGTTTGATGGAAGGCATTCACTATTTTGTGTTATAGTTTTTTAGCTTCTTGTGCTTTCTCTTAACTTGTTTTCTCATCAATTGAATCTTCCAAGTATGCAACTAGCATGTGGTATCGAAGACTAGCTTACAATGATATTCATGAATTTCTTGAAGGATAACCTATTTCAAGAGTAACTAAACATCTAGGTCACTAAGATCAACTACTCGACTTCAAGGAATAATAAAGATAACATTTAATTGCGGGGAAGAATTTCAATAGCAGTAAAAAATTGTTCTTGGTGGCATTCTACTTTCATAGTCCCATTTGAACCCATGATATCTTATGGATTGTTCATTGGGTTCCTTTGAAAGGTTATGAACTACATTACTAGGAATTTTTAATTAATAGGTTCCCTATTTCCATCCACACAGGCATCGACAATGCTTTACTAAATGTGCGGCCTAAAATCTAGTGGATTTCTTTTTAAGAATAAGTGTGGTTTTGGAGTTGAAGGGTATTGTCTTTCTATTATTTCACCTTTCATTTCAGGGTTTTTTGTGCATTTTTTGAACCTTAGAAATATTCTTCTTAAGAGATCGACTCTTTTCATTTTTTTTAAGTTTTCCTTCCTTAGGCTTAGGTCTATGGGCTTAGTTATTAATTTTAGTCCTATTCGGTCATTCAATTTTTGTAGAAGATATGTGTATTCACTTTGTAGCTGTGCCTGGAATTAACATGTCAGAATCTTCCTCCTATCAGCGCACGCAAATGAGGTAAATGTCTTTGCGACATGATATCATGGTCATGAACTTAGACATATTAAGGCGTTTTCAAATGATTTTGGTTAAAAAATTATATTATATTTTTTAAATTTTAGATGTTTTTCAAATTATGTAAATGATTTTTAAAGATTAGATAAATATGGATATGTTCATAGGTTTTCTATATTTAAAAAGAGAAGTAATTAGTGTCCATTATATTTTTGTTGTAGTGTGCGAGAGATAATAGAAACTGAAGTGCATTTGTGCAAATATTAGACGCACTTAAAAGGATATTAATACCAAATCTAAAGTGCATTTAGTAACTGCATTTATTTTACTATTAGATGCAAAGGGATTATAAAATTATATGTATTTTATTTATTACATTTTTGAAAACAGTGTTTTACATTTTCTCACGGGTGAGAGGTTTTTTCATCTTTATTTATGTTACATGTAATATAAATGTATGCAATATTTTTCAGTGTTGATATATTACCACTACCTTGTCACACAAATGAATGTAATATTCTTCATCATGGACATGTTTTCAATATCTGACATTTATCTAGCCAAATAGATAAATTTTCATTTTTCACATTATGTAGACATGTTGAAGTGGAGGTTCCTTGAATGTTTAATCCCAAGAGACATGTGGGCTTCATCATTGAACCATGTCAACCAAGACTTTTTTTGGAAAAAAACTTTTTACCTCTTTTCACTATGTATGCTAGTAACTATAAAGGAAACATTGTGTCCATGGAATATATGGACTTTAAAAAAAAACATAAAAAGAAGATGAATAATAATAGTATAATCCTATGTATAAATAAAAAAATAAAAAATAAATTTATTTTATAACATATACACTTTGCATTATGTTCGATGTTCCCTCCCCTTGCTTTGGGTGTATGCTAGTTAATTAATGATCTAT
The DNA here is from genome assembly GCA_031772625.1 of Pinus tabuliformis. Classification (NCBI taxonomy): domain Eukaryota; kingdom Viridiplantae; phylum Streptophyta; class Pinopsida; order Pinales; family Pinaceae; genus Pinus; species Pinus tabuliformis. The sequence goes on along the minus strand of CM062813.1, from coordinate 844,835,488 downwards.
GTTTTTTTGAGATTATATTACGTAGAGATAAATATGTCATGGTAATATATCATCTAATAACTTTTTCTTGGTTTGTATTAATAAATTAAAAAATATGACATTTAAGATTGAACGAAAAAAATATATATATTAAACTTTAGTTTATGCATAAAGAATTGAATTTTAACGTCTTTAAATTATTATTAGATTTTTCCTTCTTAATAATGTTTCCCTCCCATTAGATTGCAAGGGATAACTACCTTTCGCAAAGGACAATGGCATATAGAGAGGATTGAACTCAGGAAAAGGTGGGGGCATGGTTATAATGAAATATAAGTGAGATAGTTACATAGTTACGGAACTAGATTTATCAACTTGTACACCAAACTAACAAGAATTGAAGAATCGTCTATGTTTTGTGCACAATTACCTATGTCCCCCAGAATGAGCACCTTCCACACTCCCGTACGGAGATACTTGTATTGACATTGTGAGTGCAGAAAAATTTGATTGTGCGTGAGTGCAAAGAAAGCACTATTCTCTGCACTTCTGCACTCGGTCTCTGAGAACAACCTCGTTTTTTCGTGGTTTGAAACTATTAGTTGCTTTGAAAATGTACAAGATCCAATTTAACTGAGCATGTCATTGAACCTTAGAGAAATTATATTTTTGATGTTACGTTCTATTTATATTCAACGCAGTGGTCATGAACTTAGACATATTAAGACGTTTTCAAATGATTTTGGTTAAAAATTTATGCTTCATTTTTAAAATTTCTTTTAGATGTTTTTCAAATTATGTAAATGATTTTTAAAGATCAGATAAATATGGATATGTTCATATGTTTTTCATATTTAAAAAGAGAAGTAATTAGAGTCCATTATATTTTTGTTGTAGCATGTGAGAGATAATACAAATTGAAGTGCATTTGTGAAAATATTAGATGCATTTAAAAGGATATTAATATGGAATCTAAAGTGCATTTATGTTACTATTTACATTTTTTTTAGGGGTTAGAGGTTTTCTCATATTTATTTATGTTACATGTAATACAAATGTATGTAATATTTTTCAGTGTTGATATATTGACACTACCTTGTTATACAAATGAATGTAATATTCTTCATCTTGGACATATTTTCAATACCTGACATTTATTTAGCCAAATAGATAGACTTTCGTTTTTCACATTCTGTGACATATTGAAGTAGAGGTTCCTTGGATGTTTAATCCCAAGAGACATGTGGGATTCATCATTGAACCATGTCAACCAAGATTTTTTTTGGAAAATAACTTTTTACTTCTTTTCACTATGTATGCTAGTAACTATAAAGGAAATATTGTGTCCATTTAATATATGGACTTTAAAAAAACATAAAAAGAAGATGAATAATAATAGTATAATCCCATGTGTAAATAAAAAAAGAAAAAATAAATTTATTTTATAACATATACACTTTGCATTATGTTCGACGTTCCTTCCCCCTACTTTGGGGGTATGCTAGTTAATTAATGATCTATGTTTTTTTGAAATTTATTTTGTAGAGATAGATATGTCGTGGTAATATATCATTTAATAACTTTCTGTTTGTTTGTATTGATAAATTAAAAAATATAAATAGTTAGTATACATTTAACATTGAACGAAAACAAAAATATATTAAACCTTAGTTTATACCTAAGGACTTGAATTTTAATGTCTTTAAATTATTATTAGCTTTTTCCTTTATAATAATATTTCACTCCCATTAGATTACAAGGTATAACTACCTTTCACAAAGGACAATGGCATATAGGGAGGATTGAACTCAGGAAAAGGTGGGGACATGGTAATAATGAAATATAAGTGAGATAGTTACATAGTTACGGCACTAGATTTATCAAATTGTACACCAAACTAACAAGAATCGTCGATGTATTGTGCACAATTACCTATGTGCAGGAGAATGAGCACCTTCCACACTCTCGTACATAGATACTTGTATTGACATTGGGAGTGCATAAGAATTTGATTGTGCATGAGTGGGGAGAAATCACTATTCTTCACACTTCCGCACTGGGTCTCTGAGAACAACCTCATTTCTTCCAACAACACTTCCACAAGAGAGATGTAACATTGGACATGTGGCTAAATCGAGGGGGCTCTGCCTTTTACTAATTGCATCTTGAGATAATTGAGTGGTAGCTACGATAATGTTAACAAACCTGGCTTTGATTTCCTTCGATGTCCGAGGAGGAAGTTCATGCCACTAAATCTGGGATGGAGTCTTGCAAGATGCCATAAACGAGGCCTTTGTTACTACAACTGAATTCTAATGTGATTAATATTACTCAATATGTATTAATGTTTGGAGTACGGAGGTATTATTTGAAATTTACTACCCTTTTTATTGTGCAGAGGAAGCTTAAGCTTGTAATTGTGTAATAATTTGTTAAAATTTCATTTTGAATGAGTGATGGTAGACAAAATCGAACACTAATACCACTAACATTTATTCAATTAGACTAAAGATGTTTTCATAGGCATCTATGTTTATGCGTTTGATCTGAAATGGAGTAGATTAGTAATGTTGTGCTAATTCCCCATTTAGAATAAAGCCCAGGATGCTTACCATTTACTTATTAAGTGCTTAAGGATTCACTATGTTTGCTTAATTAAATGATTCCCATGAGAGTTTCTTATGTGAATGTTACAAACAATTTAACACGAAACATATGCTAAACAGCAGCAAAATAACAACAAAGAACTATAAAATATAATACACAACATAGATATTTGATGAGGAGTTCACCCCTCTTGGGCTATGTTTCCTTGGTCTAGCTTCCAATGCTTGGGCCTCTCTATTATGCTCAAATCTACAACAAAAGTGTGTTTACAATGCTCAAATGCCTTTGAAACCTATCTCAATGAGTTTAGAATCCTCAAAAATGGCCATGTAGCCTCTTTTTGCATCCAATTTGGATAAGAAATGAATAAATTATGACGTATCCTAGTTCTCCCACTATTTGTTCCACAAATTGCTCCAAAACCGACATATTCCTACAAATTCGCTCTAAAATCTGCTAACTGAGTGATAATTTGGTTGTGTCATGGGCGATAACCTATCAGTCATATCACAAATTGCAATCGGCATAAAAATCTAACAGATGGTCTTCTAAAAAAGGTGGAATGTTGCGATAGTGATATCGCGGAACCGACGGGAGTATAAACTGCTACATATAAAATATCACGTCTGGGGTCTTATCACTATCGGAACTCATCGCATTTCACTATCGACGAATAATCCATGTATCATATATATATTAGCAGGTATTGAGTGCATTATGCGATTGCGATATATCGCATCACAACCCTGATTGTCCCGAGGGCCGATTCTATAACTCCTCTTGTCTTGCGATTGTGATATGCAATATCGCAAATCACTATCGACATTGCCTAGGGGCCGATTCTTAACCCGATCTACTTGCGACCTGCGATATGTGATATGCAAGGGCCAATGGAAGCCTGCCACTTGAAGCCTCCTCATTCGTTGGGACCTTTGCCACGTCATCCAATCATGCCATGTAGACAAGTCAAACTTGAGTTTTGACTTGCTCTAACTTTTGCATACGATCTCGGATTTGAGTGTCATTCACACCATTAGATTCAAAATGTTGAGCTCTTTGATCTAAAGCTGAGTTTAACAATATTCTGACACTTCGAGTTTTGAGCATAAACTTGAGCACCTGATCGCTCCTCCCCACTGGAAGCCTTTTGGGCCTCAAAATATTATATTTAGTTATTTAACAGATGAGGGTATTGTTCCCTCACCTTCCCCTCTTCAATCCATTTGTCCTTACATGGATTTGTACCTTTGAGACACACTCGAAGATAATCAAAATTTCCCCTCTCTGATGACTTCGTTCTTTTGTCAAGTATGGTGTCTTGTTGAAGCTCATCAAGAAATTCTAGAGAAAAATATTCAATTGATGGAATCTGTACACTTTCTCCTTGATCTTCAATCAAAGGAGGCTCATACAATCTCAAATTTCCAACATTAACAACGAAATAAATTTGCATATATGAAGGAAAATCAAGCTTGAAAGCATTATTACCAATCTTTCCATAATTTTAAATGGACCATAACAGATTGGTTTATGCTTTTTGCCTTCACCTTGAAGCCTTTCCTTGCTAATGTATAGCCAAAATTCATCACCTACTTGAAACTCATGATCCACATGATGCTTATCATGCCTAGCCTTATACTTGCCTTGACTCTTTTCTAGTTGTTCTTGAACTGTTTGGTGAATCAACTGAATGCTCTCAACGAATTTCTTTGCTTTGTCTATGTCGTTATGTCCATCTACGGCTACATCTTTCTCAAAGATAAAATCCAAAGGTGATTTAGGCAAATAACCAAGACATGCCTTAAAAGGCGAAGTTAGAGTAGAAGAGTTTTTTGCTCGGTTGTAAGCATGTTGAATATAATGCAACTTTTCATCCCACAACTTAAGATGTTTGTTGCAATATCCGCTTAACAAATGAATAATTGTCTTGTTAACCACTTTAATTTGACCATCTATCTGCGGATTGAAGGCTGTAGTTTTCTTCAACTTGGTTTCCATCAAGTTCCATAAATTTGACCAAAAATTCCCAGCAAATCAGGAATCATGATTACTTACAATAGAAGTAGGTAATCTAAAATGAACCCATACATTTTGAAAGAAAATTTGAGTTGTTTGTTTATCTGTAATTTGTTTTTTACAATGCATTAACATTCACATCATGTTGAACTTATCCAAAACTACGTACAAATAATCATGACCTTTTCTTGATAAAGGAAGACCTGCTACAAAATCCATAGAAACACTCTCCCATGGACATGAAGGCACTGGAAGTGATGTGTACAATCCTAGTTTCCTATTAATAGAATCACCTGCACATAATGAACAACCTCTGATAAAATGTGACACACTTTCAAGCATACGAGGCCAGTAAAAATACCTCTGAAGATTTTCCACTATTTTACTTACACCAAAATGTCCAGCAATAAGAGAAGTGTGTGCTTCCCTTGTGACATTTACTCTCTCTCCTTGTGGAACACAAAGTTTTCCCAAATGATACAACATATTATCATGTATATGGTAGTCTAATTCCTCAACTTGGCGGCATTGACTCAAGTTTGAATATACCTCTTGAAATTCAACATCATGTGCATATTGTTCAACATAACTTTCAGGCAAAACAAAATTATTCTTGAGTAAAATGGCTACATTAACAACTGGTCTAGAAAGCATATTAGCAACTCTATTATAAGTACCTTTCTTGTACCTGATTACCAAGTGGAATTGCCGTGAGAATCCCATCCAACGAAAGTTCCTTAATTGTTGCAATTTTTTTTGAGATTGTAGATATTTCAAAGGTTGATGATTGGTGTGAATAATGGTTTCTTTTCCCATCAAGTAATGCTTCCATGTCTTCACACTTTGCACCAATGCGTAAAGCTCTTTATCATATGTAGGATAGTTAATAATAACACCATTAAAAATCTCAGAATGAAATGTAATGGGCTTACCATGCTGTAAAAGAATTGCACCCATGGTGTAGTCACTTGCATCTATTTGTATTTCAAATGGTTGTTTCAAATCCAACAATGCTAAAACTAGGGCTGAAATGATCTTTTGTTTGAAAGCATCAGATGCTTTTTGTTGTTTACCTCCCCACTGGAAGATTCACGCTGATCAAAGAATGTAGTGGAGCTGCTATGGATGAGAAATTGACAATGAACTTCCTCCAATATTGCACTTCTCCCAGAAAACTCCTTACTTCTGTGACTAATTTGGGTATTGGCCAATTCACAATGACCGAAACTTTAGAGGGTTCAATCATCAGCTCACCTCCTCCAACTATGTGGCCCAAATACACCAAGGAAGTTTTCCCAATTCACATTTAGACATCTTCAGAAATAACTATTCTTTTCTTAAGACATTGAACACTTTCTTCACATGCTTGACATGCTCTTCTCGTGATTTTTTGAATATCAAAATATCATCTAAATAGACAATTACAAACTCATCAAGAAAGGATCTTAAAACAATATTCATAACTCTCATGAATGTAGATGGAGCATTGCAAAGATCGAAAGGCATAACCAACCACTCAAACAATCCCTATTTGGTTTTAAAAGCAATCTTCCAAATATACTCAACTATTCTAACTTGATGATATACACTTCTCAATTCTAATTTAGTGAAATATTTTGCATTCTTCAATTGATCTAGCAAATCATCTATTCTGGGCAGTGGGTATTGATTCTTTATGGTAATTTTATTCAAAGCTCGATAATCTACACACATGCACCAGGTTCCATCTTTCTTGGGTACCAAAACAATTGGTGAACCACATGGCGAAGTAGAGGGATGAATTACACCTTTATCTAACAATTCCTAGACTTGTTTCTTAATTTCTAAACTTTCCAGAATTGACATTTGATACATATGGATGTTTGGGAGTGGACAATGTTGCTATAGGTGAATTTCGAGTTGAATTCCCCTTTTTGGTGGCAATCCCTTTGGTTCTTGAAACATGTCTCCATATTTATTGACCACATCAACCAATTCAGCTTTCAGCTTCACGTCAAAGCCTGCAAATGATTCATGCTTCATGTCATTCTTCTGCTTGATCATAAGGAGCACGAGATTCTTGCTGGAATTGACTAGTCGCTTCATTTTCCCTGCGCTTGCTAAAGACATATTAAGTTATCTATGATGGGCTCTCACAATATACTCCACTCCATATTTGGAAAAATGATATTTGTTCTCAAATATATGGAAAAGGCTTTCTTGTCATACAGATACGGGCTTCCCAACACAATTCCAGAAATATCCAGCGGCACCACATCTAATTCGACTTCATCAACGAAATTGGCAGTAATTGCAAACTTGAAAACACATTTCTGTGTGACCTGAAGATTGGAATCCTTGGTTATCTAACCCAACAGATGTGGTTTATGATCAGGCATAATTTCGAGATTCAATTTCTTGACCAAATCTATACAAATTAAATTTTCCAGGGATCCACTATCAAACAACGTATCAATCTTGGTGTGTTTGGAAATAAATCTAATATGGAACAACTCAATTCTATTTTCCTCATTTGAAACATTGTTGGAGTTATTTTCTGCGTTGTTGCTAGCCACGACTTCCTCTTTGCTTGCTTTTGCCACAACGTTTCCCTTAGTGACTGTGGCTGTAATCTTTGATTCATAACCTGAGTCAGAACCCAATTATTGTTGTACAACATCGTTTATCTTTTGTTTCCATTTATTTTTGGATTTCTTCGGTCTTAATTCAGGATGAAGCTTTCAAAAATGCGCTTCATCATGGCCCTCTTCGGAATAATTCTTGCACATGAGTTTCTCCCCTTCTTTCTTAACAGAAGCATTTTTCTTCTGCTTTCCTTTAAATTTCTTCCCTTTTTCACCACTCTGGAATGGCTTCTTCTTACCTTCTTCTTGTACATTTTTCCCTCTTTCTTCGAGATGTGTATCTTGAACATAGACCTCATCAAGATTCGTGGGATTAAAAATAAGAATGGTGTGTCGCAGATAGCTATGCAAACCTCCTATATATCTCAGCAAAGTATCTTGTGACTACAAGTCTACTCCTAGCATAAGAGCTCTTCTCTTAAACCCTTGAGTATACTCTTGCACATTTTGACCTTTTAACTCTTAAATTGAAAATTTTCCAATTCATGATAGCTTTTTGCATATGGGCTAAAGGGTAGAATTGTCTTATTATAGAAGCAATGAAGTTAGACCAAGTAATAGAGATCTTACCATGTTTTTTAATCTCCTCTTGGGTCTTTGATTACCAACATACAAGTGCTACACCCTCCATTCTCAATGAAGCCAATTGAATTTTGATATCATCCTCTTGAAGGTTCTGAATTCTACAATACACCTCTAACTAAGGAATCCAGTTACCCAACTTCTATGCATTAACTTATCCATTGTACATAGGCAACTCTAATTTAACATCAAGCTTTAAAAAAGATGATTTACCAGTTCCTTTTGCAGAATGATGATGAGTATACGTAAGGGTTGTATTAGTGGAAAAGTGTAAAGATGCTTGTGAAGTAGAAGATGAAGAAGATGGTGGAGAGGGTGGAGGTTTGTCTCCATTCCCATTACCTCCTTTTCCATTACCTCCTCCTGAAGAGCCTTCTCCTTTGGGAGGTTTGGAACTTTCTCCTTGCAATCTGCTATTCATCTCTTCATAGAAGACCTTCACCATCTCTGTCATATCAAAGAAATATTTTCTGAAGGTCTTCTCATCTTCTGTCATGATAGGTTCTCCTTCATGAGACATGGTCTCTGAAGACTCCACTACAACTTGAGGTTGAACTGGTGTAGAATACTTTGGAAACCTTGATCTTCTTCCACTTGACCCAACTTGATGGCTTCCAACCAGCTTTCCTTCACCACTTTTGAGTTTTAAGCTTGTTAGCATGACACAAAAATAGCAAACAATTAAATATTTCTTTTGCACAAGAAAATCTAGTAAGAAAAAACTAGTGCTATGATACCAACTTGATCTAAAATGGAGCAAATTAGTAATGCTGTGCTAATTCCCCATTCAGAATAAAACCCAAGATGCTTATTATTTTCTTATCAAGTGCTTAATGATTCACTATGTTTTCTTAATTAACTGATTCCCATGAGAGTTTCTTATGTGAATGTTATAAACAATGTAACATAAAACATATGTTGAAAAACATCAAAATAACAACAAAGAACATTAAAATACATCACAACACAAAGATTTGATGAGGAGTTCACCCCTCCTGGGCTACATCTCCTTGGTCCAGCTTCCAATGCTTGGGGCTCTCTATTATGATCAAAATTACAATAAAAGTGTGTTTACAATGCTAAAATTCCTATGAAACTTGTCTCAATGAGTTTAGAATCCTAAAAAATGGCCATCTAGCCTCTTTTTGCATCCAATTTGGATAAGAACTGAAGAAATTATGACTTCTCCTAGTTCTCTCACTATTTGTTCCACAAATTGCTCCAAAATCGACATAATCCTACAAATTTGCTCCAAAATCTGCTAACTGAGCGATAATTTGGCCACACCGCGAGCCATAACCTATCAGCCATATCGAAAATCACAATCGATGTAAAAACCTGATGGATGGTCTTGTAAACAAAGCAGAATGTTGTGATAGTGATATCGCAGACCCGACGGGAGTATAAACTCCAACATATAAAATATCACGTCTGGGGTCTTATCGCTATCAGAACTCATCACATTTTTCTATCGGCGGATAATCCCTGTATCATATATATATCAGCGGGTACTATGTGCAATATGCGATTGCGATATATCGCATCACAACCCTAACTGTGCCGGGGGCCGTTTATATAACTCCTCCTTTCCTGCAATTGCGATATGCGATATCGCAAATCGCTATCGGCACTGCCTGGGGGTCAACTCTTAACCCGATTCACCAACGACCTGTGATATGCAAGGGCCACTGGAATCCTGCCACTTAGAGCTCCCTCATTTGCTGGGACCTTTGCCATGTCATCCAATACTGCCATGTAGACAAGTTAAACTTGAACTTTGACTTGCTCTAACTTTTGCATACGAGCTCGGATTTGAGTGTTGTTCACACCATTGGATTCAGAATGATGAGATCTTCGATCTGAAGCTAATTTTAAAAAGATTATGAAACTTTGATTTTTGAGCATAACCTTGAGCACCTGATCAACATTGAATCTTGAAATATCTACAACAAGTGTTGAGTTAATAGCTTTAATATATGAAACCAACTTGAAAATATTGAGTTCGATATTGCCAATCATTGTGTGGGAGTATGGAGCTCTGCACAATGAGCTAAGTTCATTGTGCGGAGCTCCACACTCCCACATAATGAGCTTCCCTCGCATTCGTCCGATATGTATTGTTAAAAATTTATTTTGAATGAGCGATGGGAGAAGAAATAAAACACTAATACCACTAAAATTTATTTAATTAGACTAACGATGTTTTTAGAGACATCTATGATTATGTGCCCAATCTTGAAATATTTACAACAAGTGTTGAATTCTTATAGCTTTAATGTTAGTGCTATGACAATGATTGGATAGCGTGTATATATGGTGATTGACCATGAGAATAACATGTCTTCCATATCAATTTTATCACCATTTGTAGATGCTTGATAAGCAACTTGCAAGTTAAGCTCCCATTTATTCACTTGTCGTGCCTTGATTTCCAAACAGTTCCCATCAATTCTGCCATTGATTTGATGGGTTTCAGTATCTGTAGCTTGAATAACATGAAGGTATTTTTTATTTTAAATGTTTTTATTTTAGAAACACTTTATAATTTTTTATTTTAATTCACCTTGACACATAAATACCATTATCATTGTCTGGGTGGAGGAAGCACATTATCATTGTGTGGAGCGTAGAGGAAGCTTTCATTGTGTTTCCTCCACACTCCTGCACCTTCACACTCTTGTAATATATTTCGAAAGTACCAGTTATATATCAACTCCGCAAAACACTTATTTTGCACAATTATTGCCTCTAATCAGATGGCCAACCCAGTACACCTAGTTGCTAGTGAAGTCTCCCCTCACAATGGCTAGTGAGAATTATTGACTTAATGGCATAGTGCAACAACTTTGGTAATCCAAAAATAATCTTTATCTATAAATACTTAGATCATCATCGCTGTAGTGAAATTAGACATTCATGTTATTATCTTCCCTTCCATTGGGATCAACGTTAGCAAGAATATAAATTTGGTTGGCAATTTCCTGGAAGATGATTAAAGAGGCAAAATTGGGTTGATGGAATAGTGCAACAACTTCGACAATTCATAAATAATCCTTATTCTAAATGTTTAGAAATTATTAGTCAAAGATGACTCGATCAAGAGGGTTGTCATGTCCGCTTAAGTATGGGAAGGAACCGACAGTTCCGAGAGGCTTCATGTGTGTGTCCAACTCTCTCTGTTGTCATATCAACACAACATTATTGATATACCGAATGTGAGAATTCAGACCGCAAATTTCTTGGTGTGGTTGGAGAGTAATCTTCTTAATAGTGGGCTTCATAGGCAAGTGGCAGGAAAAAAAGGAATAGTGATGTTAAGGCATATCAAGTCAGTAAAAATATTGCTTCTCTATAGAATTGTTCTCTTAGTTATTGTGCATCAAATATAACAACGACTAGTGATTTTCTTTTTTTCATGGAGTTTTGATTTATTGTGCCAGATTAAATATGCAGATGTTAATGTCCTACAATGCATTCTGCACCAATCGTGTGCTTCAATGTTCAATGAGAATTTGTGACCACTCTCTCTCATGTCACCATTTATGATTTATATTTAATGCTATGATTTTTATGTTTTATTCATTTGTTGAGGAAATGAAAGCGAAGCAAAAGCATTCGAATTTTCATTCCATGGGTTTCAAAAATAGAATTCAGTGTTAGTTATTATTATTATTAGATTTATTATCTCTCGCGATTTATCCACATAAATAGAATGTTTCCCTTCCCATCTTTATTATTCGGTATTCCCTCTTATAATAAAAATTGCATGCATACATACACAACAAAACCAATGAAAGAAATAAGCCACTTTAAAAAAAAGAAAGTTGTGTTGATCACCGTATGTTTTGGATGCCACTGATTCTCTCCACCATGATGCCAATGGAAAATGAGCATCATTGAAATCATTGGCCTAGCCAAATCCCAATCAGTACCAACGAAGGTGTGGATGCCTTGCTTTCATGGTTAAATTATGTGGATAGAGTTGAATTTGTATATTTTGAGATGGAGCATGCAAATTTTGGTAATTTCAAGGAGATATAGAATAAGTAGATAGTGATAATAGTTTGGAATATCGTCACTACCAAAGTCCACTTCTCAGCCTAAATTGATGTATGCATACATCTGCCAGCTCCTCTGAATTCCATGTATTTGTACATCTATTAGATCGAAATCATAGATGCATTTAATTAAGGTAGGCCTCTAGCGGTAGCGAGCAGGATGGTGTGGTGCATGAAAAATACGACATGTGATGTAGGGAAGCATAGTCCAAAGGTTTGAGTTGTTATAACCCGTTTTTCCTATTAGAGAAACCTAGTTTCATACCCATTAGCAGTCTTGGCTACAACATACCATAGTATTGTCAAACTTTGATATGAATTCAATCCTAGGTTGAATTGTAAAGGACCACACTAAGGCATTTGTATGGCTTAACTTGATCAGAATTAAAGGAGGGTCAAAGGATTCTAAAACAATGTAAAGGCTATTAAATTTCATATTGTTGAGACTAGACCAAGAGTCGTCAAGACTTGAAGAGTTTTCCAAGGCTGTAGACTGTAATACTAAATTGCATAATAGAACGTTTGTGGTCACAGTCCAAGTCCTAGGGTTTCTCTCTCTGAGGTCAATACACTCAACAGTGACCTCTATCCTATTCATATGAGATCATCACTATATTTCCTCAGACCTGTGAGATTGATATATATCTTATGTAAACTTTTGAGCAGTTGTATGATATGATCTTATTTACAAATTTATCTGAATTGTAGGATAGTTTTTCAGTTGATTCATAATATTTGTAATAATATTCTACATACTATAAATAGTTGAGAATGCAATTATGTGTAGGCCTATGATCGCAAGTGTTTTGTGTGCAATTTGTTGAACATTGGTTGTTTTGAGTGCAAGATCTAGTGCGAATAAATCTTTGGCAACCTAAAAAGCTAATGTAGTCTTGTATATCTCTTTTGAATCTATTGAAAAAGTAAATTATTATTGGCAGAGTTTTGTATATGCCATTGCTTGGATCTTGACTAAACTAATCGATGGAATTGGTATGCTACCTTGATGAATTGATTGAGATCTTGTTGTAAACACATTGTTGATGAGTGAATGTATGATAATGTATGACACAACAGTAGTATGACAATGATGACAAGCAGAGGTAGTGGATTGACATTGCAACCTTAGTATTTGGCAGTGAGGTATGGTGATTATGGTTTGACCTTGATTCATCTGAAACATTTAACAATGCTAATACACTCATCCTCAACAGTTTTCCTTGCCACTGATCTAGTCAAGCAATTGCAGAAAAGTCAATAACAAGGCAAGTTTCATAGAGCTAAAACGTCTTCTTCTGGAAGGTCCAAGGGTAGAGTCATCTCAAGGACAAGAGGTTTGTATCATCTTTAGATTGGATGCATATTGGAAGAAGATCAATAATATTGCATCATCATGTCAAGGTGAAGATATGTTTCAGCATCTTCCAATAGGTGAGTTTGGGCATGGGCATTGTTATTCTTCAGGTTGACTAATTCTTAGGATTATTATTTAATATAATGCTCAGTGATGTGTTTCCCTATGTGTTAGGGTTTTTGTTCTAACAAATTTTATGAGGGATAGATATATTTGATAGTACATTGCAGTGATAGTATGAGGAGTTAAGTTCTATTAATAAAACTTTCCATGGTTGATATATCATGATGACATCAGTTGAAGAAGGTGATTTGTTGAAACGTATCTACTATCTATTGAATTGAATGAGTAATTGAAATAAATGAATAACAATAGAGACCCTGCCTCTATTTGTAGAGGAGGTTAGGGTTTCCCACTAAAAATATCCTAACCCTAAGACTAGAGTGCCTAGCTTATATGCATACATGCATGCTCCACACTCCCAGAGAACTAAACTAGAGTAGGCTACACATGAACCTCACCTTCACCCTATTATTGAGATCAATGCCCTATCTCTCTAAAACTATAAGTCCATGTATCTAGTGCTTTTCTTCTACAACTGAAAAAGTAAATCATAAATAGAAAAGAAACTCAAAAATAGAGGATAGATGATTACAATGGACTAGAGTAGTCTCATACTATCGACACCGTAGACTACAGATAGATTCACTATTTACATCTCTCTCCTAGATCGTCTTTTTATCTTTGTAGTTGGCTTTCTAGTGTTTAGATTAAACTTCTATTCTATATTTATTTCTTACTTCTTTCTTTTATATAGGAGACGCTTTAATGTTGTCAGTTTGTATGAACATCACTATACCTTGCAGTCCCATTGACCCACTTCAGTGGTCATTAGTTGGATATTAATATATTTATGTTATCTTATCATGTCTTTACTTCCTTATTTTATAAGGGAGAGTTATGGCATACCACTGTGTTGATTGGTGAGTTTTACTTTTGAGCCATAGAAATGTAATTTTTCTTCCTTCAATAAATATTAGATTCAACTTTGAGTTTTTTGTGTTGTGTATTTCATCATTCCTAATTTCATGTTGTATGTGTTTGTAAATTAACATATTTAGAGATTGTTGTTTTGATTGAGGATTTCAGTTTTTAAGCTACTGAGGTTTAGGTTAATTTAGTTTAGTGCAAAATCTGCTTAACATAGCTTATTATTTAATTTTTTTTTTCAAATTATAGTGGAAATAAAATGTGCATGAATTTCAAGGAATGGGCGGTGTTATTTCCACTTGTGATGCAGGATCAAATCTATTTTTCTAGAATATATGAGAATGAGATAAATTCTCAAAATCTTAAATCTACTCGTATGCCTTTCAATTTTGGAATGTATATACTGTGAGCGAATGGGTGTATAAGTATCCCTATCCATTTGAACAAGTTCATTGCACCGAGAGGCGCTCTACAACCCACTATAGGAGTGATGCAAGAAAGTTTGTCAACATTTTTTAAATGTGGAAAATGAAACAAAACAAAACATAAAAAAATTAAATGTCGGCTTGATATGTTCCATTTAAAACATATATAATATAAAAATTAAAATATAAACAAATGTCAAATAATTCCACCTTATAATGATCTATCTCAACCATCTTAATTTATAAAATGAAATTTAACAAACAAAAATTAATAAATTGGATAAATAAAAAGTACAAAACCATGGGAAAAAATTAATATCTCTCGGTCATCTTAATTTATTAAAACAAACTTAATGAAAAATAATAATAAATTAAATAAATGTCCATGGGGTCTTAGATAGACGTTGATAGGGTTCTCTGTTAAGGCACTCCTTGATGTCAAGTCACTAGTTCAATTCCCTACCATGATCAGGGTGATATATTGAACATGACGAAGATGTAGTCCTTCCAAGCATACAAAAAAATAAAAATATAAAAATAGATAAATATAAAATACAAAACCATGTTCTATAACAAAACTATTGGAAAAACTAATAAATTAAATAATTATAAATTACAAAACTATGCACTATAATCAAACCATACCATGGGTGATAACATTTTTCTCAAAAGCTACTTTAACACAATCAAATCCAGCAAGCAAAAATAAATGGTTTAGTAAGTTATAAACTGAAGTGATATTCATATATAATATTTAATTTAATAAAAAATAAAAAAAAATCATAATTTATTAATATTTTTAAAATCAATTAAAATTAATAAAAAATAACTAATATTAAGATAGAGTAATTAAATTTGACCATAAAAATTTAACATAGTAATAAATTTATTATATAAACTATGTGTATCGTACATTAAAATAATTGACATCAAATATAACTATATATTAATGATTTAGTAAATCCAAATACAAACTCCATATGGCTTGCAGAATAGGTACGTTTAGATGAGACTGCACACCATACAATTTGTCAATGACACGTGTATCTCATCCATTGGTTCTGTCAGTCGGTGCTCCTGTGACTATTGGATCACATGCCTATCCAGTCGTTCAATAGAAAATGGACCATAGGTCCCTGCTAGTGACAACAATATTTTGTACACAAATGGTGGTAATGGCGGTGGTAAATTGACATATTGGAAAAGCACATGGGTCGGGAAAACTTGCTTGGATTTTTTATTTTTATTTTTAGCCAGTTAAATTGAAGTTTAACTATATAAGGTACGTACTAACACGAAAGTCAAGTGAAAGCACATGCTTTGCATTTGCGGGGAAAATTTTCCACGTGAACTCACAATAGTATGGCAAGAAATATTTACCATGTTATAGGCTATTTAATACATTGTAAGTAACATGATAATACCCACCCATTGTCTCCTTTTGATATTGATGGCCATCTAAATGCAGCCGCATGCATTAGTCATCATACCGAGGCACCATGGATGGGTATACAATACAAGATATACAAAATACGACATTTAATGGACGCTCATTTGAATTTGAATTTTGTGTTTCAACCTGAAAACCCACCAAAACGAAGTTTCTATAATAGTAACTGCTTAGCCCGATGTTTGAGGGGAAGATACACCATTCTTCAATTGCTACCGCTGGTGAGCACCAGTATTGTAGCAATAGTGCTGCAACTCCTGGGCTGCCTACTTTACTTTTATCAACCCGGTAGTTCGTAACAAACTTGGAAGTATCGGTGATGTATGCACAAGTACTAGTTCTTACTGTAGGTTGTCACTTGGTTAGCCGGCGCAATATCACTAGGAGCTCAAGACAACTTCTATGGATTCCATAAGAAGCTCTATATGTGATGAAAGGAGAGAAAGATTACTCTACAAATGCTACTCTAACTGCAGAAAGGAGAAAGACTGAAATGTAAATCGAACCTAGTAAACCCTACTTAACCAACTAATCATACGTTTGCATAAAGCACTATGAAAACCATGAAAGGAATGCCATTACCTACTCAAGGAAGTAAACAACATCTAACTGAGCTATTTCTGGAAGTAAATAAGCAAAAAACATCTTTTTGGATTTTTATGTGAATTTGACATGCATGTAATTTATTGTGTGTGAATGTGGCAATGAATAGGTGGCGTTGGATGGTGGTTTTGGGACTCGAGAGGATGTAGGATGGTGTGGATGGGTCCTAGAAGGTCTCAGGTGGCCTTCTGGAGGCTTTTCCCACACTTGGCCTTCAAAAGAAAGCCTATAGGAAAATCTACAGGAGGACACAGGAAATCTACAGGAGGAAAACAAGGAACTACAGGAGGCCTATAGGAGGGGGCCGAGAGTAGTTTTCATTGTTTTTAGGGTGTGAGAGAGGGTGGAAAAGGTCGATGAAGGTTGTAATGGGGTGTTAGGGCACCTAGAGTCTACCAAGAATCACCAGGAGAGAGAAAGATGATTGGGTTTGCTCAAGGAGAGAGGAAGAAGTTCTATGGAAAATGCAAGAAACTAAGGCAGAATTAAGGTGAGACTTGGGCGACCTGTAGGGCATGGATCAGGTGGAGGATGGGATGGCTGATAAGCTGGCCTACTGCAAGAAGAGATCTACTGCAAAGGAACTGACAGTCAACTAATAAGATCAAGCAAGTAATGAAATAAGTGCATCTAGAAAAACAGAGTTTTGCATCAAAGTAGTCCAAACTATGATCTATGAAAGGAAATGCTGAGAAGTGCTACAAGAAAGGAAAGCATGAAAGAAGACTACTACAAATAATAATTGAGCATGATGAAGAAGATCTGAAGAAAAACAGAACTAGACTATTAACCTACTAAAAAGCTGCAAACACTAGAAGTCCTATGAATGAGGAAAATCTGTGTTTTTGGGGCAGCAAGAGGGTCTTTGCCTCAAATCATGGTCCCAAAGGGAGGAAGAGAGGCCAAGGCACTGTTGCTAGCCTTTTGAATCTTCTTTTTATCATTGCTTAACTTGCTATAGAGAGCACAAATGGAAGCAAACTACTGAATCATCAAAAGCAACCTATTCTTAACCATAAAAGAAATACATCTAACAGCAACCTAATCTACAAACTGAAATAAACATACAAATACAAGTAAAGAGGAGCTTGGCTGCTTGGATTGGGCCCTAACCCAAGAGCTTTAGCCCTCTGAGGTAACTCAGTGCTAGCTCAAAAAGGATTCCATCTTTATTTCCAAAACAATAGCAAGATTACATGAAACTATCACAAAATAATAAGCTCGAAGTTGAGCAGACTTCACATACGCAAAAATCCAACAAAAATCCGACCCTAGTGAGGCCCTAGGCCTCTCTACTTATACAAATGAAGCTACCAACAACTTCCTAAAAATCAGGGAGGCTTGGCTGCCAAAACTCGAGATAATCATCAGTCATCCTCCACTTGCTCGGTTGCCTTCTAGTGAATGATTTGGCTACTTGTACTCTGATTTGAATGAAGGGGAATTCAAATTGAGGAGTAATAAATGAGGGGGATTCCCTCCTATAAGTCCTCTCCTTTGTCCACTTAGAGTTATTGCTACGATTTGTCCATTGGATCCTTGACTTTGACCTCGAAACTCATCAATAATTTGCATTAAATACATGTTAGACCACATGGCACAATAACTAACTCAACTCACTCTATAAGCATAAATATAATCAAAAAATCATGTAAGAAGCTAAGAGAATGACTGGTTTGACTAGGTTAGGAGGTAAAATGAGCCCATATAATTACCCATTTATGAGGTTCATCATCACCCCCTTACTGAAAGTGTTGCTCATCCTCTGAGCAACTTAGTCAATCTCCTCATCTTTTATGGCCCCGGTGGCCTCCCTATCATCCCTGGCTTTTGATGTGATCTGTTCTTCTTTGCCATAGAATCCTGCCTTCATGTCTATCTCCTTCCACTGCTCTTCCTCTTCTTCTTCCCTTCTGCCTTCCAGCATGCCTAACAGCAGTGGGGGACTCAGTTTGAGGCCAATCCCATGATGTGGTAAAGTTTCGCATCTGCTTCACTTTGGTGAAGCCCAACCTTGTGAAATAATTGTTGATCCTGGTGTACTAAGCACGAGGTGCTTGCTTCAGCTCATACAAAGCCCTCTTGAGTCATAACACATGCGACTCACGATCGAAGGTCTCAAAACCTTCCGGCTACTCAATGTACACCTCTTCCTCAATCTTCCCATTGAGGAACACAATCTTCACATCCATCTGATGGATCTTCCAACCCATCTGAGCTGATAGTGCCAACATCGATATGACAGATGAGTACCTTGCTATAGGAGAAAAAGTCTTATCGTAGTCGATCCCCTCGACCTATGAGAAACCATGGGCAACAAACCTTGCCTTATGTTTCTCAACACTACCATCAGCTATCTGCTTTACCTTGTAAAGCCATTGGGAACTCACCACTGACTTGTCTTGAGGTCTTGGGACAACATCCCAAACACAATTCCGAACGATGGAGTCGTACTCCTCCACCATAGCATCAACCCAGACTGGTTGCTGCACTGCTTCCTCGAATGAAGAAGGTTCAGACTCTACACACTCCCCAACCAACCCCATGTAACCAGTGTACCGCTCGGGTGACCTCCTTTGTCTGCGCTGAGAAGATGGTTGTCCCACATTCTCTCGCTCATCCAGCGTCAACCTGTTAGCTTCCCTTGAGTGTTTCCGCCCATCTCTGGGAGACTCTGCATTAGTGGATGTCTCCACTCCCGGAATCTCTGCATGCGGCTACTTCGCATCAGTTTGAGGCTCCTCCTTAGGAACTAAAAGTTCCTCCTCTGTATGCAACTTGAGCTCCCTCTTAAGTGATACTCGCATGGCTTTCTGCTCATCGAACTTGAGATCTCTGCATACCACTGTCCTCTGACTGGTAGGCAGGAACACCCGATAGTTGTGGGGTGTATCAGTGTACCCCACAAGTATCCCCAACTCAGTTGTTGGATCTAGCTTCTTCTGGGCATCTTCGGTCACATGGCAATAAACCGATGAATCAAAGATCCTGAAGTGGCTCACATTTGGTCTCTTCCCGGAAAAGGGTTCCATTGGTATCTTCATTCCCAGTATACGGTGCAGGCTTTTGTTCTGCAAGTATACTATTGTATTGCTTGCCTCAACCCACAAATGAAGTGGTAGGCTTTGGTCATGCAACATCGCTCGAGCTGCTCCCACAATCGATCTGTTCTTCCTTTCGACCACCCCATTCTGTTATGGGTTATGGGGTGCCGTCAACTACCGCTTAATTCCTTCTGCAATGCAGAAGTCCTTAAACTGTTGGGAGACATACTCTCCACCATTGTCGCTACGCAAGGCCCTTATTTTCTTTCCAAATTCTTTCTTTGCCAAGGCTTTAAACTCACAAAACCTTGAGAAGGCCTGATCCTTCTTCTGCATAAAGTAGATCCAACATCTACGAGAAAAATCATTAATAAAAATAGCATAGTACCTTTGTTTAGTGGTGGATGCTGTAGAGAATGGTCCACACACATCTGTGTGAACTCTCTCCAGGATTGCTTCAGCTCTACTGTCTCGATCCTGAAAGGAAGATTTCGCATACTTACCCAAGGTACAACCTGTGCATGTATCCATCTGCTCTAGTTTTCCCTTAGGAAGTCCGGTAGAAATTTGCTGCATGATCTTCAAGGCCCCATGGTGCAAGTGGCCCAATCTTCTATGCCATAGCTCGCCAACATCTTGGCTTTGCACCAACTCTACTTTGGAACTTAATGCAACACAATCGTCTACCTCCAGCTTGTAGAAATTCTTAACTCGAACCCCAATCCTCTTGGTCTGTCCAGTGCCGATATGCCTCAGGAATACCTTTCCTTTACTAAAGACTACATCATAGCCTTTGTCTTCTAGCATAGCAATGGACACAAGATTCTTCTTCAGATCTGGTACATACTTTACATCAGTCATGGTGAGAGAAACTCCATGCTCCCTCTGAAACATAGCCGTACCTTCACCTAAAACATGATACTTTCCATCATCACCCATCTCAATCTACATCTGGAGACCCTTCTCCTCCAAGGTACTGAAAAGATTTTTGTCACCGATCATGTGGAATGAAGCTCCACTGTCTAGGTACCAAACGCATCCCACCATGGATGAAACCATGCATGTGATGAGGGAGAAATCCAATTCAAACTGTGAGGCCAGCGCCTCACCATCTGATCCCTTCGAGGATCCCTTCTTGGATTTCTTCTGTGGACAATTCGTAGCATAATGGCCCACCTCATGACAATGAAAGCATCTCACTTTCGATTTGTCAATCTTCTTCCCACCATGAGAAGAATTGGATTTGGAATGGGACGCCTTCCCTTTCCCTTTCCTCGCCTTACTCACTAAGGCTAGATTTTCTTCATCATCTTGTTTTGATGAAGATCCATCTCTGATGCTTCTTCTTATCTCCTCCTGCATCAGATCTGACCAAAGTCGTTCCCAATCTAGCAGTTTCTCTCTTCCATTTACCGAGTCTTGGTAGCTATGCCAGATCTTAGGAAGACCGAGGAGAGCAAGACTCATAATGTCATCATCGGCTGTCATGATCACCACACTTCCAAGCTCATCCCTGCAGGTGGTGAGCTTGTTCAGATATGTAGAGATCGTGTCGCCTTTTTCACACTTGATTTTCTGAAGCTTGTCTTTCAACACCAGCTTCCTTTGATCGTTGTTGTTTTGATATAGATCTTTCAATGTTTTCCACATTTAAAACGGTGTCTCCTTCCCATGGAGACTCGAGACTATGTGGTCTCGAACTCCCTCCAAAAGGATTCTCCTCACTCTAGCCACACATTTCTTCCATTCTGCCAATTCTGTAGCATTAGCTGCTACTGGCTTGGGGACTTCTTGATCATTGAAGTCCTTCAAACCGTTGTCCTCTAATATTGCTTCCATGCAATCCTTCCAGGCTATATAATTCGAGCTACCATCAAGGGCATATTCGAGTCTTAAACCGTTGAACGTCATTGGTGAAATTTGAGATGTGATAAGAATTCGATTTCTATAATTAGGAACTTCAAACTTCGAAATTCTCCCTTATTTGTAAATTGTTTTTCGCTTTGATCACCTTTGCTCTGATACCATGTAGAATTTCTCACTGTAGATCAACAGATTATGCAATATACTAAAGCAAAATACTAGATCTACTTCTACAACAAACTTGTGGAAGCTTAATTGATTTTGAGCAAGATCAAATAAAACACATATAACTGAGAATGAGAAAGCTATCACATATGAACACAGAATAATACTCTGGGGAAAGCCTCAGCTAAAAAACCCCGATCTCTATAATATCATACAAGTGGAAATATGTTCGGATTACACAAAGTTTTAGCTCACAAGCTATCCAGCTCTTAGTACAATCCTACAATGTTGCTCATAGACTAAATAAACACAACATATGCCTTCCCTCAGTCCTCCAAGCCTCCTATTTCCTTGCGCAGTTTCTCCTGGGGTCCAATGCTGCCACCTGTGTGAATTTACCTTTCACACAACTCATCAAACTCAAAAGTAACTGCACAATCTCCAAGGAATGAATTCCTTCTACATGCAAGAGATATCCTCAATGGAATATTCCTGCAACTGATAGTACACTTTCCCATCATCTGATCTCAACTGGGTCTCTGACTGAACTGACATGCATGAGTTATTTATGAGAGAATATTCAATTATCTGAAGTGCAGCAGTTACATGCATGCATGCATTAACTAACTGAACTCACAATCAGTTCCAGAAACTATTGGAACTAATCTAACTGGACTTAACTATGATAAATGAGTTAACTAATTACAACTCAAAGTACAACTCATCCTGATCTCCTTAATCAAGGGATAACTTCCTTAATCAAAGGGGAAACTATTGCATGTCTTCACATAGACTTCATGTTTGATTTTCTACAACTAATTAACTCAAGATGAATTAATTAATTATTTTACAAACAACTGCTAAGATCAAATTCGAATTTTAATTCTCAATTTTAGTTCAGGGACTAACTAAAATTGGAATGTATCCCGAAATGCTATTTATAGCAGTGCTATTTTTAGCACTTCTATT
The DNA here is from genome assembly GCA_031772625.1 of Pinus tabuliformis. Classification (NCBI taxonomy): domain Eukaryota; kingdom Viridiplantae; phylum Streptophyta; class Pinopsida; order Pinales; family Pinaceae; genus Pinus; species Pinus tabuliformis. The sequence goes on along the minus strand of CM062813.1, from coordinate 844,812,759 downwards.
TTTAGCGTTTCTTGTTGCTATTTTCAACATAGTTCATTCAACTAGTGCTACTCTAGTTAAATAAATATTCCCTCATCAGAATCTCATGCATGTCGATTTTGAGAAAGACCTAGTTGAGAATAGAGTGCATGGACAGTGTACTATTTGTTTTAGATTTTTTTGAGTTGCACTAATAGTGCATACAATTAGGAACTGATCCTTGAAAGGATTGCGTAGTGAGGATTTCCCTTTAAATATGGGTTAATTCTCTCAAGAATTGTGCAAATAATTATAAACTTGGAGGCTTGGAAATTTGGCTAAACATTGAGCAAAGGAAGTCATCAAGTGGAGGATAGGAAATACTTGTGCAAGTTAAGCTCAAGGTTGAGCAGAGCATATCGTATTCATCCAAATTATTTGACCAAGGGCACAAGGAAATAGGGACTTGGAGAGCAGGAGAATTGGCTAAGTGTTGGCCAAGAGCTTTCTCATGAGTTAGAGATTGATTTTACTGAGTGTTGGGATTGTTCTTGTGAGAAAAAAAATTGTATTATCATCTTAGATTTTTTATTAATGCAATACATATAGTGGGGTTTTGAGCTGTGGCTTTCCCTAGATATTTATTGTGTTATGTGCCATTGTTATTCTTCCTCTTGTTGATTATTGTTTTGCTCAATTTTTATGTGCTTCCACTGTAAATAGTAGAAGTAGATTCTTGTCTCTTGTTTTAGTAGATTACATGAGCTTGTGAATCTACAGGATTTTCTACAATTATTCCTTTGGTCCATATGCCAAAGTCATCCATATAGCTCTGTTGATGGTGCTAGACCCGCCAACATTCAGGGGGTCACCCCAGTATGAAGTCCCAATTAGACCTCACACCATTTGGTGTGGGAGTCCCATCCGATATGATGGCTCGATTTCCAATATCTTAAAGATTTGCCTCAACTCTTTCTTGTCAGCACAGGAGAGTGGTATGCTTTATCTTCGAGTAGTGAGGTTTGCGTACCTGGTGATTGCTAGTGTTACTTGTGTCAACGATTCTTTCACTGCAGAGGGAGAAGGTGGGAGTGATTCCCAAGTCGGATGGGAGGAAGTACCAACTCTATTAAGGACACACAACAGAACAAGGCATGCACAACATCCGAAGGAGCAATTCACATAGATGCGGCAGTCACAACACACAAGGAAAGATAACACGTACAACACACAACAAAGGAGTCTGCGTGAGTGCGAAAATTGTTATAGCAAGTTTACATGAAAGGTTTGTATGATGTCCGAGGAGGTAACCAACACAGGCAGGACATCGTTAACAACTCATACAACACACTTTCATTAATATATATGTATTACAACAATTGAATGAGTTCAAGTGTTAAACACAGGTTAAAGCAACATGTATTACAAGTGTTCAATATTAGTCGTACAACAATTACAACACGTGTGAAAACATGCTGGCCTGTTAGCAGGATTTTGAATTAAGTGAAAGTTCCAAGACACATCGTTACACCATACATCACTAACCCCGTGTGCGGGGCATTGGAGCCACTACTTACTCCTCAAAGAAAATATTACAGACTCTCAAGGCTATGTGGGAGGAGCCGAGGTGAAAAGTCCATTGCATGTACAAATGAGGGGGTATTTATATCCAAGGGTGACACTGACCCTTGTCGCTGTTCAACTTCCCTCATCACTGTTTGACTTCTATAACCTTTCAACTTTACATGACTCTTGATATGACAAGTGGGTCTCTTGGACTTCCATGTTACATTACATTGATTGACAGTATGGCCCACAGTAGAGACGTGGACGACATGATTCATGATAAGACTCCACATGATAGTGATGGGACATTTGTGCTGCTACTGCTGTATGTCGAACTACAGTGTTGTTGAGTGATGGATGTCCTCATGGTGTGTCATAGTTTCATCTCTGCATGGCATGGTGCACGAAGTGTTCGATGGTCGTTGTTTTGCTTGATGTCATGTTGGCACGTTGCTTCCTTTCTCGTACTTGGTCATGCCCAACATGTTCGTTCGTTTGCGAAAATGTGCGAACAGACGAACAATTCTAGGTTATTATTCACTATCATGTATGTTAATGGCATATTTTGTAGAGTATGGTAGAAGTTCAAATATTATTGGATTGATTGGTTGTTTCACACAAGTTTTGTGGTGCAGTATCACAATGGCTTCTTCCATTCAATTTATCCATTGCTCCAATTGAACAAAAAGGGTGTCCTTTTTGCAGCCGAAGAACAAAGTTTCTTTTGGAGTCCACTAGAAAATATAAGTAAGGTATATATAAATCTTTCATATCATTGTTAAAAATAGGAAACAAAATCTTTCATCTCATGTCTAAAAATGATTTTAAAAAATGAAGGGAACATAATATTTCATCTCATGTTAGCCTTGAGGGTTAGCTCAGTTAGTCGAGTCCTTGTCGTTAAAGCACCTTTACTGCCAAGAGGGCACATATTCAATTCTCTTGACGCTCTCGAGCTGAGGCTCTATGGTTGAGTCGACAAGAAATGATCCCTTCGGGTGGATCTGCCTGGTAAAAATATTTTGTGGACGTGGCGAGCATTGATCTTCGAGGTCGATGAACCACAGTGAAAATGAAAAACTTCTCATTCTTAAAAATGAAAAAATTAAAAGATAATGACACTTAGTCCTTAGGTAAGAGATTACCCCAATTAATCAAGTTCGAGATTACCTCGATTACCTCAATTAATAGTTAGTTCTCTTGTTTCTATTTCAATTCTAATGTCCATTCCTATTAATTCTCAATTTTAGTTCAGGGACTAACTAAAATTGGAATGTATCATCAATATATACAATAATGCACTTTAGCACAAAGCTTTGCAATAATTTCAAAGAAACCTATAATTTTGGTTGTCACAAGAAAAGTGAAAGAAAGGTTTCTAAAAAGGCAAAGTTTGATAACTCTTGCTCCTGCAAGGCTGATAAATACTTTCCTAAAAAGAAAAAATACTTTCCTTCCAAAAGATCACTTAAAGGACGAAGGGCAGTATTTAGGAAAAGATCAAAACCTTCTAAAAAAGGTGTGTGTTTTATTTGTGGTAAAGAAGGTCATTGTGCTAACACTTGCAGAGAAAGAAAGGATAAAAAGCAGATGAAGATAATGAATATCTTTTCTACAATACATGATCCACAAGATTGGGATCTCATATCCCACTCTGATGGAGAATATTTTGAAGTTTCAAGTTCTTCTTCAGAATCTTCGGATAGTGAAATTCCTGAAATCAGGAAGTTAACAATTGATTCAGAATCATCTGATTCTGATGAAACCTTCATTCATGATATTAAAATGTTTAGTTTGAATTCCTCAGGAGAGATACAAGCAAAGATTGCAGCAGTCAAAGCTGATCTAGCACAGTTAGATCCAGTTCAGTTTACGGCAAGAAGAAGATTGAATGAAAAACTTGAAAATCTTGAGAAACAACTGCCATCCAAAAGGAAAGAAAAATTTTCAGAGGAAGAAATAGATGATGATGACTTCATCGAAAAAGAGTTCGATTCAATGTTCAGACCTTTGCAGATTTCAGTATCTCCAGGTATGAATCAAATTGATGCTCTTAAAAAGAAGATCACAGATTTGGAATCTTCAATTCACCATACAAGGTCAGAAATGATACAGTTGTCTTCCAAACTTCAAATGCTTATTTCTGATTATGATGATTGTAATTCCAAATTAACCAGCCTACTGATGAAAAATGTGCCAGTCATTGAAGAAATATCCCCAAAGAAAAATGTTGAGCTTTTTAATGTTATGGGCATCGGAGATAGAGTAGTTATTCCAATAAGAATTAAAGTCCCTAGCATTAAACCGTATATATTGATGATTTACTTGTATTTAGCAGAGATGTAAATATGCACAAGATCCATTTAGAACAATTCTACCAACTTGTATATAAGCATGGATTAGTACTTTTAGATTCAGAAGAGAAGTTTCAGATTGGAAAAGTCAAGATTGATTACTTGGGTTTACACATAGAAAAAGGACATGTAGAACTTCAGCCACATGTGCTAATCCATCTATTAAAGTTTCCTGATGTAATTGCCGATGTAAAGACCCTGCAAAGATTTCTTGGATGCCTGAATTATATAAGAAAATTTTATGCTAACCAATCAGAGGATACAAATATACTGCAGAACAGACTAAAGAAGAAAGGTGTCAGTTGGACAGATGAAATGACAACAACAGTAATTAGTATTAAGAGTAAGCTTAATGATTTGCCAAAACTCAAGCTTCCTGATACTAATCTTCCTTTTATACTTGAAACAGATGCTTCTTATCACACTTGGGCTGCAGTTTTGCTACAAAAGCATGGAAGAAAAGAATTGGTTTGTGCCTATTCCTCAGGATCTTTTAATGATACAGAGAAAAAGTATCCTTCTTCTCATAAAGAAATACTTGCAGTAAAGAGAGGAATAAAAAGATTTCTCTTGTTCTTGAAAAGTGTTAAATTTATTGTCAGAACAGATCTAAAGCATATGAAACAGATGTTGGCAAACAAAAGGTTGTTAGAAGAAGGTAGTACCAGAGTACTAAGATGGGCACTATGGCTAGAAGGTTTTGATTTTGATATTGTTTACAAATCTGGTGCAGAAAATTATCTTGCTGACATGCTTACCAGAGAAGGTGCTCAAGAAACCAAGGAGATCAAGATGTTCAGACCACTTAACCAGCACGAAGCTTCCACAAGTCAGTCCAGTCATGTCGAGTCTAAAAGAGTTAAGTATGTTACAGTCTGTAGTAACTGTCATTATGAGTTTTGTCTAGAATGTCTATCAAAACAGGTCCGAGTCTTGCCATTATGCTTAAGACAAATCATTCTGCAAAAATGGTTTGATTCCGAGGAGTCTAGATGGTCATATACAAAAGAGTTACCATATAGGATTAGGCCATGGCGTGTTTATTATGCATTGTCTAGGGAACCAGATCCTGTTTATTTTGGGTGTATTCAAAATACTGACTGGACATGGTCAGACTACTTTTCCATTCACCAAAGAGCTAGGATACATGGTTCAGTTAAGGTCATATTTTATGCTAACACTATAGATCCCTCTAACAATTGGTGGAGTCCATGGTTTAAGCTATTCATGTTTAGATATTTGCCTAGAGCTAAAAGCATTTTTGATAGGAATTTTGCTGAGTTTGTCAGAATCTTTCATTGGGAAATGCATGTAGCTGTCCAAAATGATTTCGTCTTAGAGTTTGAATTCATCCACAAACACACAATTGTCATTCCTAATGAAGAAGATGAATCCTTTAAGCTTTCTGTCAGATTCAGAGGATTGATATCAGTGGACCCACATGACAGGCCAACATTCATGTTCACATTTCCATTCTTTTGTTGTACCAGAGATGTAGCACCATATTGGCTAGATGAATCTGTCCCATACAAAGTGCTGGCTCCAAACAATGAAGAACTGATTGAAGAATTAATAGAACAAGACCAAATCAGGCTTGGCCATAATAATCCAGTTGTTCCAGATACTCATGCACATGATTATGACGACAGAGCTAACAGTGACTGATTGAAGGGATCAATCAAATGAAATCCTTTCATATCCTGCTTTATTTGTACATATACTGCTCTTCGGTTTCCGTGGGATTTAGTCCGAATAAAATCTCCACTGTGTAATTACTTTATCTTGTTGTTCTTTGGTTTGCGTGGGATTTGGTCCGAATAAAATCTCCACTGTGTAATTACTTTTGTATAAGAGCCGACGTCCTAGATTCCGGCCATCTTTTCACTTCAGAGATGTCATGATTCGATCCCCATATGGCTTAGCCTCCAAGGGATGAGATAACAAGTGGTTGTCCCCACTTGCCCGAATCTTTAGGACTATTCATTACTTTTGTACAAAGTTCTTTAGTGATTCGTGATAGACATCTTGCATGATGATCTAACGAATCTTTTAAGTTTCAAGTTCCCGGTAAAACCTTTCACCGGATGACCTGCTAGGATATTATAAATACTAGCATTGTAAGCTCATTAGGGGCATTGGAGTCTTGAGAGTTTTGAGAGAGTCTGAGTAGTGTTGTAAGTCTGAGTGAAGTCTCCCTGCTCTGCATCTGCGAGAAGTTTTCTCGATCTGCTTGCATCACGGAGTTTAACTCTATAGTCTGTATTGTGAAGTTCGAGTTCTTTGAGACGAGATCTCCCTGCTCTACATCTGCGAGAAGTTATCTCGATCTGCTTGCATCACGGAGCGCTAGTCTCATATCTGGAGTCTGTAATTATCTGAGAAGCAAATATATCTTGGCACATCTTTGCTGCATATCTGGTTCTTTCTCTGTTATATGGTATCAGAGCCATCTGGTTCTTTGTCCAAGAGCTGTTTTAAATTGTCTGGTTCTTACATTGATTAGTATTTGTCCGAGCTATTGTCCACGAGTCTAAGTTTGCGATAAGGCGCTGGTAGAGAGCTGTGAAGGTGAAGGACTACCGTGTTTGCTTTCCTGGTGCACAAAAGCTTTGATTCTCCTCTGTTCAGGTGCTTACTCATACTTTCTTTCAATGGCTGGTTATATGAATGAGTTTTCTCTTCAGAAGCCCGAAGACAGAAAGATAGCTCATAAGAATCGATGGTCTTTTATGAATAAGTTTTTAAATAAAACCAGAAATGAAGATGTTCTCTATGATGAAAAAGTATTAGTACAAGAATTTGAACCACAGCCTAACTGGACATTGCCAGAGATTGATATTGATAAGCTTTATAAAATGCCTGTTTTCCAGTTTCGAGCTGCTCAGCTATTTAGATTTACATCTGTGAATATTCCCATTTCCACTGGCCAGCCTGTATATCAAATCCCACTAATACAGCCAGAAGACATCAAATGGGGTTTAGAAAATGGTTATAAATATATCCATATCGGTATCGTACAATTTGGAATTAATCCTCTAGTCCGTCCTGGTCTAAATACTTCATGCTTGACATGTGTCCTTGATACAGGAATGAATAACTTCGATGACGCTTTATTGGGAGGATTCCAAAGTCCCCTCAATAATGGCCCTGTTTGGTCATCAGTTATCCCTAGGTATCAAGTTTCATTAACAAACCCTTATATCAATGAATTCTTGAATGCTTATATTCAGTTTTATGGCTTTAATGTTGCCCCACAGTCACAGATTGCTCAGCTCCATGCTTTTACATGCCTGAGATTTGTCTCCACCTCCATGCCTCCTCTGAATCCAAAGTTAACTGGTAGAGCTTTAAAAGAAGGTTTTATTGTTGGCCCTGGTAACACTGCCCCCCTACAGATTGGTTTTGCAGAATGTACTCTTCCAGATGAATGGAATAGTACTTATATTCCACTTTCACAGAAATATCCTCAACTGCAAACCTCTAAAGTTCCTCCGAAATTGTCTCTCATCCATCATCCTGATGGATCCACTGGTCTTAAATTTACCACTCCTTCACTTACTAGATCTATGTCATCCTTCCCTAGATCTACAATCTTGGGTGGTAGGAATCCACAGATACCCCCTGTTCCCAGAAGCTTATCATCAAGACATTCTGCTCCAAGAGAGGATCATAGAAAATCCACCTCTCATAAACCTGATGATTGTCAGTTCTGTGTTCCATCTTCATCTTCTACATTCCAGACTGATGAATCTCCTAGCTCTGAAGTCTTTATACCTGATATCAAAAGTTTCTCACTTCCTAGAGCTCAGTCAAAAGTTACTGCAAAAATACCAGAAAGATATTTAGAATCTGGAAATTCTAGAAGGACATTTAGCAATGGAACGAAGAAAGCATATTTCCAATGGTTATCTATGAAAGCAACTTCTGATCCAGATCAGAATGAAAATGAAAAGCTGCATAATTATACAAACTACCAAATAGTTTGTATGCTTCAGAATATTGATGATATAGCCCGAGATGTTTTAGAAATTAAAGAGCACATCAAAAAGATGCATACTGGTTATGTTGAGACATTGGGAATCCAAGATGCACACACACAAAAGTTAAATAATATTCAGTCAAACATGGGTATTATCTCCAAGTCTTTAGAACATCTTACAAATGCACTCCCCACTCCTGCTTCTCCACCTCATTATAGAGAAGTAGATGTCTTAAGTTCAAAGCTGAAATTCTCCTCCAAATCTGATGAATCAAAGCAAATTCTTTTTAAAGGGATAGAGAATATAGATAATGCCAGACTTGAGAAGATCGAGAAAGGAATCAATCTAGCTAGAGAAAAGACAGAGTTGATGAAGAATAGACTAGCTGATCTTCCTTCTGTTGAAAGTCTAAGACTACCAAAGAACTATGTTAGCCTTAGTTCTTTGATGAAACAAAATGGCCAACCATCTGCTCCTTCAATAATGGCCATGTCAGGAGTAACTGGTGAGCAAACACAAGGTGAATCAAATTCTAAAAGAGACAGAAGTGATTCATTTTTCCATTCCAACAAAGGGAAAAGAGGTGCCGGTGATACCAATGCACATGAAGCATCAGCATCCAGCCCGTTCAGCAGATATACTGAAAATCTGCAATCTGTACCTATAAGGCTAGACAATCCTGCTTCCAGAGGATATGGAAATTCATTGTTAGTAAATATTGATTGCCTTGATTATAATGAAGTAATTGTTGTTTTGCATAATGTCCATGCTTGGGCATTACAGAGGAAAGTTGAAGCCAAAGTGTCATGGTCTGATGTAGTTACTCAGATTGTATGGTCTTTTACTGGCATACTAAAGCAATGGTGGGAAAGGCTTGCAGAGGAAGAGAAAGATCAAATAGTTGAACATAGTACCGATCCATTAAGAGCACTGTTTGAAGCTTTAAAACATGAATTTGTTGGATTAGTCCCTGAAGATTCAACCCATCATTCACAACTATTTCTCTCCCAGAAGTTATGCAACATTGATTACTTGCAAGAGTATTTTTGTGTTATGCAAAAACTTCTGTATCAGGCTAGTGATCCACATAATGTTGCCTATCTGAGATATTACATCCAGTCTATGCCTGGAAAAAATCCTGATCTAATTAACCAGTACATAGCAGATCATAAAGTAAATTTTGAAGGACAATCATTTGCAGCTATTCACCAATTGATTGTCACAATATTGCAGAAAGAATGTGCAGAGAGCAAAGCCAAGAAGAATTTTTCAAAACATATGCACTTTAGCACAAAGCTTTGCAATAATTTCAAAGAAACCTATAATTTTGGTTGTCACAAGAAAAGTGAAAGAAAGGTTTCTAAAAAGGCAAAGTTTGATAACTCTTGCTCCTGCAAGGCTGATAAATACTTTCCTAAAAAGAAAAAATACTTTCCTTCCAAAAGATCACTTAAAGGACGAAGGGTAGTATTTAGGAAAAGATCAAAACCTTCTAAAAAAGGTGTGTGTTTTATTTGTGGTAAAGAAGGTCATTATGCTAACACTTGCAGAGAAAGAAAGGATAAAAAGCAGATGAAGATAATGAATATCTTTTCGACAATACATGATCCACAAGATTGGGATCTCATATCCCACTCTGATGGAGAATATTTTGAAGTTTCAAGTTCTTCTTCAGAATCTTCGGATAGTGAAATTCCTGAAATCAGGAAGTTAACAATTGATTCAGAATCATCTGATTCTGATGAAACCTTCATTCCTGATATTAAAATGTTTAGTTTGAATTCCTCAGGAGAGATACAAGCAAAGATTGCAGCAGTCAAAGCTGATCTAGCACAGTTAGATCCAGTTCAGTTTACGGCAAGAAGAAGATTGACTGAAAAACTTGAAAATCTTGAGAAACAACTGCCATCCAAAAGGAAAGAAAAATTTTCAGAGGAAGAAATAGATGATGATGACTTCATCGAAAAAGAGTTCGATTCAATGTTCAGACCTTTGCAGATTTCAGTATCTCCAGGTATGAATCAAATTGATGCTCTTAAAAAGAAGATCACAGATTTGGAATCTTCAATTCACCATACAAGGTTAGAAATGATACAGTTGTCTTCCAAACTTCAAATGCTTATTTCTGATTATGATGATTGTAATTCCAAATTAACCAGCCTACTGATGAAAAATGTGCCAGTCATTGAAGAAATATCCCCAAAGAAAAATGTTGAGCTTTTTAATGTTATGGGCATCGGAGATAGAGTAGTTATTCCAATAAGAATTAAAGTCCCTAGCATTAAACCGTATACTTTGGATGCTTAAATAGATTCTGGTGCTATGAGTAGTTGCTGCAAATATAAAGCTATTCCTCATTATTATTGGCAGCCTACTAAACTCCAATTCAGGGCTATCACCGGTGATTTAATGGAAATAAGTCACATAGCTCCTGAATTTCCTATTTTCTTGAATGATGTCCAGGTTTTTGTCACTTTGTATAGTTTTGATACTGGTGCTGATGTTCTGTTAGGACAAGATTTTCTGAAGAAATATTTGCCAGTCACTTTTGGACAAGATTATGTTACATTCTCCACCATTGCTGGTCCTATCACAGTCCCTGCTTCTAGTGACTATAAAATTAATGTGCAACCTGAAGATCAGGATCCTCTCCAGTATAGTCTGCAAGATCTGACCAAGATTAATAAGATCGTAAAAAATGCAGAGTTACATGGTCCCAAAACTTTGCAACAAATCTCTGATAAACTTCGTGCAGATTGTACTTCAAGTAGGCCAGATGCCTTTTGGGCAAGAGAAAAGTATTTTGTTGCACTACCTTACCGAGAAGGATATATTCCTAGGCCACAAAAAGCCAGTGCAAATCATATGAGTCCAAAAGAGCAAGAATTATGCAAAGCAGAAATTGAACAATTGTTAGAACAAAAGCTTATTGAATCCTGCAAGAGCCCTTGGGCCTGACCGGCTTTTTATGTCAATAAGCATAGCGAGCAGAAAAGAGGCAAGAAAAGGCTTGTGATTAATTATAAGGCTTTGAATGATGCTCTTCTTCCTATTCGATATCCTCTGCCTAACAAAGAATTATTACTTGCCAAAATTGCTAATGCTAATGTGTTCAGCAAGTTTGATCTTAAAAGTGGATTTTGGCAGATTGGTATTATTCCTGATGACAGGTATAAAACAGCCTTCACTGTTCCTCATGGCCAATATCAATGGACTGTGATGCCCTTTGGTTTGAAAAATGCTCCATCTGAATTCCAAAAAAGGATGGAAAACATTTTTGGTGGGGTAGAGTACATTATTGTATATATTGATGATTTTCTTGTATTTAGCAGAGATGTAAATATGCACAAGATCCATTTAGAACAATTCTACCAACTTGTATATAAGCATGGATTAGTACTTTCAGATTCAGAAGAGAAGTTTCAGATTGGAAAAGTCAAGATTGATTACTTGGGTTTACACATAGAAAAAGGACATGTAGAACTTCAGCCACATGTGCTAATCCATCTATTAAAGTTTCCTGATGTAATTGCCGATGTAAAGACCCTGCAGAGATTTCTTGGATGCCTGAATTATATAAGAAAATTTTATGCTAACCAATCAGAGGATACAAATATACTGCAGAACAGACTAAAGAAGAAAGGTGTCAGTTGGACAGATGAAATGACAACAGCAGTAATTAGTATTAAGAGTAAGCTTAATGATTTGCCAAAACTCAAGCTTCCTGATACTAATCTTCCTTTTATACTTGAAACAGATGCTTCTTATCACACTTGGGCTGCAATTTTGCTACAAAAGCATGGAAGAAAAGAATTGGTTTGTGCCTATTCCTCAGGATCTTTTAATGATACAGAGAAAAAGTATCCTTCTTCTCATAAAGAAATACTTGCAGTAAAGAGAGGAATAAAAAGATTTCGCTTGTTCTTGAAAAGTGTTAAATTTATTGTCAGAACAGATCTAAAGCATATGAAATAGATGTTGGCAAACAAAAGGTTGTTAGAAGAAGGTAGTACCAGAGTACTAAGATGGGCACTATGGCTAGAAGGTTTTGATTTTGATATTGTTTACAAATTTGGTGCAGAAATTTATCTTGCTGACATGCTTACCAGAGAAGGTGCTCAAGAAACCAAGGAGATCAAGATGTTCAGACCACTTAACCAGCACGAAGCTTCCACAAGTCAGTCCAGTCATGTCGAGTCTAAAAGAGTTAAGTATGTTACAGTCTGTAGTAACTGTCATTATGAGTTTTGTCTAGAATGTCTATCAAAACAGGTCTGAGTCTTGCCATTATGCTTAAGACAAATCATTCTGCAAAAATGGTTTGATTCCGAGGAGTCTAGATGGTCATATACAAAAGAGTTACCATATAGGATTAGGCCATGGCGTGTTTATTATGCATTGTCTAGGGAACCAGATCCTGTTTATTTTGGGTGCATTCAAAATACTGACTGGACATGGTCAGACTACTTTTCCATTCACCAAAGAGCTAGGATACATGGTTCGGTTAAGGTCATATTTTATGCTAACGCTATAGATCCCTCTAACAATTGGTGGAGTCCATGGTTTAAGCTATTCATGTTTAGATATTTGCCTAGAGCTAAAAGCATTTTTGATAGGACTTTTGCTGAGTTTGTCAGAATCTTTCATTGGGAAATGCATGTAGTTGTCCAAAATGATTTCGTCTTAGAGTTTGAATTCATCCACAAACACACAATTGTCATTCCTAATGAAGAAGATGAATCCTTTAAGCTTTCTGTCAGATTCAGAGGATTGATATCAGTGGACCCACATGACAGGCCAACATTCATGTTCACATTTCCATTCTTTTGTTGTACCAGAGATGTAGCACCATATTGGCTAGATGAATCTGTCCCATACGAAGTGCTGGCTCCAAACAATGAAGAACTCATTGAAGAATTAATAGAACAAGACCAAATCAGGCTTGGCCATAATAATCCAGTTGTTCCAGATACTCATGCACATGATTATGACGACAGGGCTAACAGTGACTGATTGAAGGGATCAATCAAATGAAATCCTTTCATATCCTGCTTTATTTGTACATATACTGCTCTTCGGTTTCCGTGGGATTTAGTCCGAATAAAATCTCCACTGTGTAATTACTTTATCTTGTTGTTCTTTGGTTTGCGTGGGATTTGGTCCGAATAAAATCTCCACTGTGTAATTACTTTTGTATAAGAGCCGACGTCCTAGATTCCGGCCATCTTTTCACTTCAGAGATGTCATGATTCGGTCCCCATATGGCTTAGCCTCCAAGGGATGAGATAACAAGTGGTTGTCCCCACTTGCCCGAATCTTTAGGACTATTCATTACTTTTGTACAAAGTTCTTTAGTGATTCGTGATAGACATCTTGCATGATGATCTAACGAATCTTTTAAGTTTCAAGTTCCCGGTAAAACCTTTCACCGGATGACCTGCTAGGATATTATAAACACTAGCATTGTAAGCTCATTGAGGGCATTGGTGTCTTGAGAGTTTTGAGAGAGTCTGAGTAGTGTTGTAAGTCTGAGTGAAGTCTCCCTGCTCTGCATCTGCGAGAAGTTTTCTCGATCTGCTTGCATCACAGAGTTTAACTCTATAGTCTGTATTGTGAAGTTCGAGTTCTTTGAGACGAGATCTCCCTGCTCTGCATCTGCGAGAAGTTTTCTCGATCTGCTTGCATCACGGAGCGCTAGTCTCATATCTGGAGTCTGTAATTATCTGAGAAGCAAATATATCTTGGCACATCTTTGCTGCATATCTGGTTCTTTCTCTGTTATATGGTATCAGAGCCATCTGGTTCTTTGTCCAAGAGTTGTTTTAAATTGTCTAGTTCTTACATTGAGTAGTATTTGTCCGAGCTATTGTCCACGAGTCTAAGTTTGCGATAAGGCGCTGGTAGAGAGCTGTGAAGGTGAAGGACTACCGTGTTTGCTTTCCTGGTGCACAAAAGCTTTGATTCTCCTCTGTTCAGGTGCTTACTCATACTTTCTTTCAATGGCTGGTTATATGAATGAGTTTTCTCTTCAGAAGCCCGAAGACAGAAAGATAGCTCATAAGAATCGATGGTCTTTTATGAATAAGTTTTTAAATAAAACCAGAAATGAAGATGTTCTCTATGATGAAAAAGTATTAGTACAAGAATTTGAACCACAGCCTAACTGGACATTGCCAGAGATTGATATTGATAAGCTTTATAAAATGCCTGTTTTCCAGTTTCGAGCTGCTCAGCTATTTAGATTTACATCTGTGAATATTCCCATTTCCACTGGCCAGCCTGTATATCAAATCCCACTAATACAGCCAGAAGACATCAAATGGGGTTTAGAAAATGGTTATAAATATATCCATATCGGTATCGTACAATTTGGAATTAATCCTCTAGTCCGTCCTGGTCTAAATACTTCATGCTTGACATTGTCCTTGATACAGGAATGAATAACTTCGATGACGCTTTATTGGGAGGATTCCAAAGTCCCCTCAATAATGGCCCTGTTTGGTCATCAGTTATCCCTAGGTATCAAGTTTCATTAATAGACCCTTATATCAATGAATTCTTGAATGCTTATATTCAGTTTTATGGCTTTAATGTTGCCCCACAATCACAGATTGCTCAGCTCCATGCTTCTACATGCCTGAGATTTGTCTCCACCTCCATGCCTCCTCTGAATCCAAAGTTAACTGGTAGAGCTTTAAAAGAAGGTGTTATTGTTGGCCCTGGTAACACTGCCCCCCTACAGATTGGTTTTGCAGAATGTACTCTTCCAGATGAATGGAATAGTACTTATATTCCACTTTCACAGAAATATCCTCAACTGCAAACCTCTAAAGTTCCTCCGAAATTGTCTCTCATCCATCATCCTGACGGATCCACTGGTCTTAAATTTACCACTCCTTCACTTACTAGATCTATGTCATCCTTCCCTAGATCTATAATCTTGGGTGGTAGGAATCCACAGATACCCCCTGTTCCCAGAAGCTTATCATCAAGACAGTCTGCTCCAAGAGAGGATCATAGAAAATCCACCTCTCATAAACCTGATGATTGTCAGTTCTGTGTTCCATCTTCATCTTCTACATTCCAGACTGATGAATCTCCTAGCTCTGAAGTCTTTATACCTGATATCAAAAGTTTCTCACTTCCTAGAGCTCAGTCAGAAGTTACTGCAAAAATACCAGAAAGATATTTAGAATCTGGAAATTCTAGAAGGACATTTAGCAATGGAACGAAGAAAGCAGATTTCCAATGGTTATCTATGAAAGCAACTTCTGATCCAGATCAGAATGAAAATGAAAAGCTGCATAATTATACAAACTACCAAATAGTTTGTATGCTTCAGAATATTGATGATATAGCCCGAGATGTTTTAGAAATTAAAGAGCACATCAAAAAGATGCATACTGGTTATGTTGAGACATTGGGAATCCAAGATGCACACACACAAAAGTTAAATAATATTCAGTCAAACATGGGTATTATCTCCAAGTCTTTAGAACATCTTACAACTTCACTCCCCACTCCTGCTTCTCCACCTCATTATAGAGAAGTAGATGTCTTAAGTTCAAAGCTGAAATTCTCCTCCAAATCTGATGAATCAAAGCAAATTCTTTTTAAAGGGATAGAGAATATAGATAATGCCAGACTTGAGAAGATCGAGAAAGGAATCAATCTAGCTAGAGAAAAGACAGAGTTGATGAAGAATAGACTAGCTGATCTTCCTTCTGTTGAAAGTCTAAGACTACCAAAGAACTATGTTAGCCTTAGTTCTTTGATGAAACAAAATGGCCAACCATCTGCTCCTTCAATAATGGCCATGTCAGGAGTAACTGGTGAGCAAACACAAGGTGAATCAAATTCTAAAAGAGACAGAAGTGATTCATTTTTCCATTCCAACAAAGGGAAAAGAGGTGCCGGTGATACCAATGCACATGAAGCATCAGCATCCAGCCCGTTTAGCAGATATACTGAAAATCTGCAATGTGTACCTATAAGGCTAGACAATCCTGCTTCCAGAGGATATGGAAATTCATTGTTAGTAAATATTGATTGCCTTGATTATAATGAAGTAATTGTTGTTTTGCATAATGTCCATGCTTGGGCATTACAGAGGAAAGCTGAAGCCAAAGTGTCATGGTCTGATGTAGTTACTCAGATTGTATGGTCTTTTACTGGCATACTAAAGCAATGGTGGGAAAGGCTTGCAGAGGAAGAGAAAGATCAAATAGTTGAACATAGTACCGATCCATTAAGAGCACTGTTTGAAGCTTTAAAACATGAATTTGTTGGATTAGTCCCTGAAGATTCAGCCCATCATTCACAACTATTTCTCTCCCAGAAGTTATGCGACATTGATTACTTGCAAGAGTATTTTTGTGTTATGCAAAAACTTCTGTATCAGGCTAGTGATCCACATAATGTTTCCTATCTGAGATATTACATCCAGTCTATGCCTGGAAAAAATCCTGATCTAATTAACCAGTACATAGCAGATCATAAAGTAAATTTTGAAGGACAATCATTTGCAGCTATTCACCAATTGATTGTCACAATATTGCAGAAAGAATGTGCAGAGAGCAAAGCCAAGAAGATTTTTTCAAAACAGATGCACTTTAGCACAAAGCTTTGCAATAATTTCAAAGAAACCTATAATTTTGGTTGTCACAAGAAAAGTGAAAGAAAGCTTTCTAAAAAGGCAAAGTTTGATAACTCTTGCTCCTGCAAGGCTGATAAATACTTTCCTAAAAAGAAAAAATACTTTCCTTCCAAAAGATCACTTAAAGGACGAAGGGTAGTATTTAGGAAAAGATCAAAACCTTCTAAAAAAGGTGTGTGTTTTATTTGTGGTAAAGAAGGTCATTATGCTAACACTTGCAGAGAAAGAAAGGATAAAAAGCAGATGAAGATAATGAATATCTTTTCTACAATACATGATCCACAAGATTGGGATCTCATATCCCACTCTGATGGAGAATATTTTGAAGTTTCAAGTTCTTCTTCAGAATCTTCGGATAGTGAAATTCCTGAAATCAGGAAGTTAACAATTGATTCAGAATCATCTGATTCTGATGAAACCTTCATTCCTGATATTAAAATGTTTAGTTTGAATTCCTCAGGAGAGATACAAGCAAAGATTGCAGCAGTCAAAGCTGATCTAGCACAGTTAGATCCAGTTCAGTTTACGGCAAGAAGAAGATTGACTGAAAAACTTGAAAATCTTGAGAAACAACTGCCATCCAAAAGGAAAGAAAAATTTTCAGAGGAAGAAATAGATGATGATGACTTCATCGAAAAAGAGTTCGATTCAATGTTCAGACCTTTGCAGATTTCAGTATCTCCAGGTATGAATCAAATTGATGCTCTTAAAAAGAAGATCACAGATTTGGAATCTTCAATTCACCATACAAGTTCAGAAATGATACAGTTGTCTTCCAAACTTCAAATGCTTATTTCTGATTATGATGATTGTAATTCCAAATTAACCAGCCTACTGATGAAAAATGTGCCAGTCATTGAAGAAATATCCCCAAATCATTAGAACCCCGAACTTCTAATTGACCTTTAATAACACTACCATAATATGGGATGGCAAATCATCACTATAATGCTCAAACCCAGTAACTGTTTTTGGGCTTAGGCATGTCAATTTTTTACATTATATTTTTCTCCTTTAAGTTTACATCCTCTTTGCATCATAACCCTAAACCCAACCAAGTTTACATCCTCTTTATATTGTAATCCTAAACAGAATCCTTGTCAAGTTTAAACCCTATAATCACTAGTCCCTTATACATAAGTCATTGTTATCACTACCCAATTATGAGCAAGCCTCAAAGACACATACAAGTAATTTTTATCATTATCCCAATTATGAATAATTCTCAAATACAAGTTACTGCGTTGTAATCTCAAGTCATCACCATCAACATCCTATAGTTATGAGAAAGCTTAATATAAATTGAGAATCTTAAGTCATTGCTATTTATCAACCCATGAAACCTAACCTTCACATCTTCTAACCCTAAACCTTGACTACTATCAATGTTATGATTGATTGCTACAAGTATCACTGAAACTCATCAATTTATATCTCCAAAACACTATCCGCTACTATCAAATGTAAATACAATTCTCAAACTTTCAGACCATAATTCATCCCTAACCTCGATCCCCTAACTTTCTGTAGGAGTGGACAAAAAAAATTAGATAAGCTTCCAATGACATCACATCCCTAGCCTACAAAAACAATGGTTCATTGAGTTGGGTATGAAACATTTGTATTAGACAACAATGTTAATTGTAAATGCAAAAATGAAAATTTTAATTAAAAATATATATTATTATATTTTATTATAATGTGTATGGTGAGAGGTGTTTTGCAAATGAAGATATTGTTCATGTTATATTTAAAATTAATATATATATATATATATATATATATATATATATATATATATATATATATATATATATATATATATATATATATTTGTAAGCTTTGGTAGGACCTCTCATTTTCGAGTTTTTACATGTCTGTTATTAACCCCATTTGTGAGGAAGGTAGCACAAGAATCGAACCCAAGATCTCCGGTTCCGTGACACTTCATTTCCACGGCCATTGCCACTTGAGCTACCCCATGCGGACCTTAATCAATAATATTTAATATTAATAGTAAAAATGAATTATAATATTATATATATATATATATATATATATATTTTAATTAGATAAAATAATTGAAAGAAAATAAAATTTCAATTTTTTTAATAAACTTATATAAAGAGATAAAGTAAAAAAAAAAAAAATATATATATATATATATATATATATATATATATATATATATATATATATGTTAAATATGAGGGAGATATGTAATTTCTTCATTAATCAATATGGATTTGACACATATTATTTAAATTAATATTAATATTACAATTTAATTTGAAGAAGATATATAATCTCTTCTATATTTAATATAAAGTTGACAAGTGGTATATATAAAATAAAAAATTATTTCAAACACCTATAGATAGCTTTAACTCCCAACATGACTTACTAATATCTCCATGAAATCCTTACCATCCCATCACTACATACCTATATAATACCCAACACACACACAAACCTTGTAATTTCAAACCCTTATCAAATATCCCCACATACATAAACCTAACAATTTATAACCCCTATCAAATATCAACCCCAAATCATTAGAACCCCGAACTTCCAATTGACCTTTAATAACACTACCATAATATGGGATAACAAAGCATCACTATAATCCTCAAACCCAGTAATTGTTTTTGGGCTTAGGCATGTCAATTTTTTACATTATATTTTTGTCCTTCAAGTTTACATCCTCTTTGCATCATAACCCTAAACCCAACCAAGTTTACATCCTCTTTACATTGTAATCCTAAACCGAATCATTGTCAAGTTTAAACCCTATAACCACTAGTCCCTTATACACAAGTCATTGTTATCATTACCTAATTATGAGCAAGCCTCAAAGACTCATACAAGTATTGTTATCATTATCCCAATTATGAATAATTCTAAAAAACATGTTACCACGTTGTAATCTCAAGTCATCACCATTGACATCCTATATTATGAGAAAGCTTAATATAAATTGAGAATCTCAAGTCATTGCTATCTATCAACCCATAAAATCTAACCTTCACATCTTCTAACCCTAAAACTTGACTACTATCAATGTTATGATTGATTGCTACAAGTATCACTGAAACTCATCAATTTATATCTCCAAAACACTATCCGCTACTATCAAATGTAAATACAATTCTCAAACTTTCACACCATAATTCATCCTTAACCTTGATCCCCTAACTCGGTCAATATTATAATTGATTGCTACAAGTATCACCAAAAACTCATCAATTTATATCCCCAAAACACTATCCGCTACTATCAAACATAACCACAATTCTCAAACTTTAATACCATAATTCATCCTTAACCTTGATCCTGTAACTCACAAACCTTTAATGTCTAATCACCTCTAAATACTTCAACCCAACTCTACAAAGCCTCACTATCCTTTTAGCCTAATCCAGCAAATAAAACCCTACTCATATAATAATCTTATTTTATAATCCTTTTATCCTAATCCAGCAAATAAAACCCTACTCATATAATAATCTTATTTTATTATTTTAATTATATTGTATAAACAATTGTGAAATCATAAAATTCATCATTTTCATTTAATTTAAATTTAAAAACAAATAAAACAATAATAATATAAATTTGATACAATTTCGTAATTGAAAAAAAAAATATTTTAATAATAATATAACTGATTTTACTATATTAATTAAGTAGCTTTGTTACCATATTATTCCGTATGAACAATAATGATTTCATAAAATTCTTTAATGATTTTATAAAATTCTTTATCTTCATTTAGTTCAAATTTTAAAACAAATTAAACACTAATATGAATTTTATTAAATTTTCTAATCCAAAATAAAAAAATATTTCAATAATAATATAAATTTAAATTTTATCGCAAATAAAACAATAATATGAATTTCATAAACTTTCTTAACGCGGAAGAAAAAAATTATTTAATAATAATATAAAAATTTCTTATTAAACTATTTTTATTTTTATTAAAATAAAAGAATTATCACTTGCACTTGCACTGTAATAACTGTTTACAAGCGAGTATTACAATTATATTATAATGGTTTGTAAAGTTTTCTAATATTCTCATTGTATTGTAATTGTTTGTAAAAAAAATATCTCCACTAATAAGTATTACCATTATATTGTAATTTTGTATGCAAACGAATAGTTCCTCCCTTGTATAGATCGGAACGAGTCTACTCATTAATTACTCAATAGCTTATTAAATCTGTCCTGTTTACCTTTTCATTACAATTAATTCCACAATACGAGCAACAACAAAAGCACATAGGAGAAAAGGTAACACGAGAGTTTGTATTAACGAGCACGAATTAAAACAAATCTCTTTTCATAGCTTGAAACAAATCTTCGTTACTAAAGTGGGTTCTCAAACTAGCCATATCAAGATCATGGAAAACATCATCGTCAAATTTAACAATACAATAAAGTATTTAACCCTAACACATAACAGTGGCACATAAAAACGAAAACCCATGATCTTGGCCTTGATAAGCCTGGGTAACCATGTCAAGGATGTAACAAACACCGCGGTGTAAGGATATCGACTTTGGTTGTAAGCAATGTCAGAGCTTATTTAGAAGTTTATAGGATATTTAACTCAGTTTATTGAATTAAGTTCAGTGAAATTAGTTCCAAATTGTTTGAAGAATTAATAGTGAGTTAACAGTCAGTTGATGTATTAGTGCACTCAACTAGTGCTACTCCAGTTAACTGAATATTCCCTCATCAGAATCTCATGCATATCGATTTTGAGAAAGACCCAGTTGAGAATAGAGTGCATAGACAGTGCACTATTTGTTTTAGATTTTTCGGAGTTGCACTGATAGTGCATGCAATAAGGAACTAATCCTTGAAAGGATTGCACAGTGAGGATTTCCCTTTAAATACGGGTTAATTCTCTTAGGAATTGTGCAAATAATTAGAAGCTTGGAGGCTTGGAAATTCGGCTAAGCATTGGGCAAAGGAAGTCATCAGGTGGAGGATAGGAAATGCTTGTGTAGGTTAAGCTCAAGGTTGAGCAGAGCATATTGTATTCATCCAAATTATTTGACCAAGGGCGCAAGGAAATAGGGACTTGGAGAGCAAGAGAATTGGCTAAGTGTTGGCCAAGAGCTTGCTCGTGAGTTAGAGATTGATTTTACTGAGTGCTGGGATTGTTCTTGTGAGAAAAAACATTGTATTATCATCTTAGATTTCTGATTAATGCAATATAGATAATGGGGTTTTGAGTTATGGCTTTCCCCAAATATTTATTGTGTTATGTGCCATTATTATTCTTCCTGTTGTCAATTATTGTTTTTCTCGATCTTTGTTTTTCCACTGCAAAGAGTAGAAGTAGATTTTTGTCTCTTGTTTTAGTAGATTACATGAGCTTGTGAATCTATAGGATTTTCTACAATTATTCCTTTGGTCCATATGCCAAAGTCATCCATATAGCTCTGTTGACAGTGCTCAACCCGCCAACATTGAGGGGATCACCCCGGTATGAAGTCCCAACTAGACCTCACATCGTTTGGTGTGGGAGTCCCATCCGATATGATGGCTCGGTTGCCAATATCTTAAAGGTTTGCCTCAACTCTTGCTTGTCAGCACAAGAGAGTGGTATGCTTTGTCTTCGAGTAGTGAGGTTTGCGTACCTAGTGATTGCTAGTGGTGCTTGTGTCAACGATTCTTTCACCGCAGAGGGAGAAGGTGGGAGTGATTCCCAAGT